>CM028133.1:376875000-377475000 GCA_016271365.2 Neoceratodus forsteri
AGCCACAGGCAGCAAGGGAGGGAGGAGGTGCATTTGGGACTGGGTTTAATTCCCAATCCCAGACAAAAGGATTTTTTTTTATTTTTCGCACTTTGTGCGATTTTAAGCATTAACACCCCCTCCATCAGAGTTGTTTATTTTAGTTGGGGGGGTTTGGGAGTGGAGCCCCCCACAAAAGAAAGACATATGCCACTTGCAATAAATTGCACTGTATTGGTAGTGTGGTATATTGCTGCGGCATAATGTCTTGTGACATTATGACCCCATGCCATATGAGAAAGACTCTTTTATTTTATATTCCTCTTTGGTAAATGAAAAGTAGACAGAGTCACATGTGTCAAACATGCTGCATGTTTTGTATCTGGGCTTGCTGCATAGTGATGTTCCTTCTGTCCATTTGAATTCGGGTGGTGTTACTCCAGACCATTGTTCATTCCAGATTTGGTGGTTATTTGCATGATATTCTAGGTGGTTCACTGAATATAATGGACAGCCTGTCATCACTGTGCAGGACTGTTTGCAATTTTCTGATGCTCTTCTATACTGGTTTGATTGATGGGTTTTATGTCACACCCCATGGTGTACATGTTGGTTATTTTTTTCTTTGTATGCCAGTAGTTGTTATCATGGTATTTGTCTATGTCAAGCAATCTTTTTGTCAATTATACAGATGGGGTAGTTTTTGCTGGTGAAGGTTTCTCACAGTATTTCCAAATTGTTGTTGCTGTCTAACTTGTCCACACATATGCATTGGTATCATCTGTGCATATACTGTTCATTGGTATCATAGGGCTTGAGCTGTAGCCAGTTGCTCTTTCTATATTATTTTAGTGTACACTAGAATGGTGAAGGTGATAGAAATGATGCATTAGTTTTCTTCATATTGATGTTTTTTTATTTTGCCCTGTTGCAGTTCAATTGCGGTAGCCAGAAATTTGTCTTTTGCTGGGGCTACTCTATTTTGAGATTGATTGAGGGATGAAAATTGTTAAAGGCTCTGTGGAACTCAAGTAGTTTAGCTTCACCCGCTGTCCATATAAGAACATTTTCATCAATAAAATGGTAGTAGATCAATGGTTTTGTTCTATGCAGTGATAGGAAGCTCTTCTCTAATACAGCCGTAACAATGATTGCATATTGAGGTGTCATTCTTGTGCCCATAACTGTACTGGTTTTCTGTAGGCATGGTTTGTTGTTGTACATAAAGTAGTTATGTTTCAGTATGAAGTCAGTGAGTCCCAAAACTGTATCTGTAATTGCATGGTTGTCTGTGTACCTTTGTATAAAAAGTTTTGCATGTGTTTAGTCCATGCAAATGTGGTATATTGGCATAGGGAAGCTGTACATCCATTGTGACCAGAAAATGAGTTGGTAGGGAGTATATTTAATTAGTGAAATCTGTTTAGGTTTCTGGTTGTGTCCAGGATGAAGCTTGAAGTTCTTTGTGCTACTGGTTTGAGGATGCCCTCGATCCAGCTGTTCAGTAAGAGTACCAATGCCTGAGATAATCATCTATTCTGGAATTCCTGGTTTATGTACCTTTGAGAGTGTATAAACTGTTCCTGTCCTTGGAGTTTGAGGAATTAATAAGGTTAGTTGTGATTTGATGGTTGCTGAATATGTATCACTCAAAGAGAGGAGTTCCCTTCTACACTCAGGGCCAGAAACAGAAACAAAAGCTACAGACCAGTCTTGCCACACCGGATTGCAGCCTTGAACCACCTCACTGGCTCAGCTGCAAAGAGTTGCTCCAGAGGTACGTTCAGCGCCAAAAATGCCTCTCAGCCAACAAAAGGATTTTGAACTTATGACACCTGATCACTGATTGGTCTAGGCTTATAGTGACGTTTACTGCCAGCTGTTGTGGCGTCCAGATCTACCATGGGAAATTACAGCTGGTTCCTCGGTGTGTCACTAGCTTTACTAGCGCTCAGCTCAATTCTTGGAACCCTCATCCTTCCCTAAAGTGGAATGACCCTTGCGCTTCTCCCTGTACTGCATCCAACAACTCCTTTCGGGTAGCCATTCTGGACTATTGGGCTTTTCAGCTGTCTCTGCTGGGGAGTGGGACAACTCCCGAGCTGCCTCTGCAGATTACTCCCCCATCCAGACTTGAGATTTCCTACTCAGGGCAAATGTCAGCCAGGACACTAGTGGCTGCAACACTAGGCCAGTATAACACCAGGAGTGGGTACAGGCCTACCCATCAACACCGCCTCCCCTATTGCCCCAAAAATAGTGTTTACAAATTACAGTTTGCTGCCTTAAAAAGAATCTTGCTACTTTTACTATTGTGCTCAGGCAATGTCGAACTCAACCCAGGACCATTAGACACCCTTGCTTCTCCATTAGACCTGGCAGGTATCAAAGGAATGTCTTTTATGCATCTTAATGCCTGTAGTTTGCTGAAAAAGTTCACCCTTATCCAGGCTTGGGTGAGCCACGCTCTACCTGACATCCTAGTGATCACTGAGACCTGGCTTAGGCCAGCCACCCCAGACAATGAAATCAATATCCCAAATGATTTACTCTTCTGAGCGGATAGGCAATCAAGAGAAGATGGGGTGGCAGTTTGGTAAGGGACAAATACTCAGCCGCATGCATAGACGTATCATCCTCCCCCAAAGAATTTGTGTGCCTGACCCTAAAGATCAAACTTTCTCCTTCCAGTGCACTCTGTGTAATAGACTGCTACAGGCCCCCTTCTGCTGGGCCTCATCTCCTGTCTCACCTCAGTTCCGTACTGGGGCTCAGTTCCTTGGAAACCATTATTCTTGGTGACCTGAACTACGATTGGCTATAAATGTATCAGCTCCCTTGAAATCCTTTTGTGACACTCTAGGGCTGGTGCAACTCATTGGCAAGCCTACTCACCCAAATAAAAAGAACCTTAACAACAGCTCCCTCTTAGATGTCATTTTGGTTAGCAAGCCACACCTGTTCTCTCATGTCAGAACATTTTTCTCAGACATTAGCGATCATTGTATAATCACCACCGTTCGATCCATGCACAACCCACAGTTTGTGCCAAAGTTCTCTATCAAGAGGTGCAAATGCAACTTTGATTTGTTTGCTTACATCCACAACTTGAAACATTCACCACGATGGCAGGAATTCTTCCTAGCCAAAACGGTTAACAGGGACATATACTATTTTTTACAATATTTTAAGTGAGGCTTTAAATAAGCATGCACCCTTGGTTAAGGTGTGGGTCAGGAGCAGCACCTGCCATTGGTTCTTGCCTGAGCTCAAAGCTACCCTGTTAGAAAGGGATACTTTATGGAAAAAAACCCGAAGAAGCAAGAATGACTCAGATTGGTGTCTTTTTAAGAGAGCACGTAACAAGTGCACCAAGTTGGTCAGAGCAGCCAAGGCCACCTACTGTCGTTTGGAGCTAGCCTCTGCCTCAAGAAATCCTTCTGGAAAACATTAAAAGACATGTCTGGACACACACCTGGTAATTTCATTCCAGCAAAAATTAAGTCCGGTGGCAGTGTTATTACTAACTGACCGGAGATATTGGAAGCCCTCAATAACCATTTTGCAATGGCAGGCTAGCATTTGATACTTCTCCTGCCAATGACCTCTGCACAGCTCAGGGCCCACCAACCCATGAGTCCCTCTCTACCAAGGAGGCCTTCTCCCTCCTGCCTGTCTCTCTAAAAGAGGTGGAAGACCTACTGCTGCAACTGGACACCAGGAAGGGAGCAGGCTCCAACTTCATAGAGCCATACTATCTGAAATGTGCCTACCATGTGCTTGCGGTGCCAATCACCCACCTGTTCAACATGTCACTCTCCCAGGGTAGCCTCCCCCTCAATGGAAAATAGCCCATGTCATCCCTGTATTAAAAGCAGGTGACCCCTGTGATGTAAATAATTACAGACCGACCTCCCTCCTCCCTATCCTGTCTAAATTACTAGAAAAAATAGTGTGTGGCCAGCTAGGGGTATACTTAGAATCTAGAAGCCTATGAAACCCGGTTCAGTCTGGATTCAGAGCAAAGCACAGCACCATTACAGCCCTAGCTAAGGTGACCAATAATTGGCTCCTAGACCTTGACATCAAGAAGCATGTCTGTGCTGTTTTCTTGGATCTTAGTAAGGCATTCAACACAGTCAATCACAGCCTGCTTCTTTCCTCCCTAAGCACCTTAGGCCTGGACCATAAATCTATGTGCTGGTTTGCAGACTACCTTGGAGAACAGAAACAGCAGGTTAAAGCTGAAGGTGATCTTTCTCCATTAAAACCTGTGCTGAGGGGTGTGCCCCAGGGCTCTATCCTTGGTCCCCTCCTCTTTGCAGTCTACATTAACAACATCAATGTCCCCATCAAAAAAGCCAACATCCACTTATTCGCGGACGACACTGTACTGTACTTGAGTCGTCCCACGCTGGAAGCAGCCTGTGAAGACCTCCAAGCTGAATTTCACCTTCTACAATACTAGTTCATAAACAAAAAGCTTTTGCTCAATGTGAAAAAGACAAAAGCCATGCTCTTCTCCTCCTCCTTGTGTGAGGCAGTTCCTGGTAGGGAGGGAGCTATCCTACAAATTACCACTGTTCTTGGAGAAACACTAGAGTATGTAGCTAAATTCAAATATCTAGGAGTTTGGCTCGATCATAAACTTTCCTTCACTGACCATCTCAAGAACTACAGAAGAAACTAAGGCAAAGATTAGGACTATTCTACAGAATTAATCACCTGCTCACAAAGGAGGCCAAATTCAACTGGTTCAAACTACCTTCCTATCTTTAATAGATTACACAGACCTGCTCTACAGCCATTGCACTGCGTCTGCACTGGCTAAGTTGGACACCCTCTACCACAGAGCTATCAGGTTCATTACTGATCTTCCACTTTCCACACACCACTGCTCCCTGTACTCAACATTAGGCTGGACTTTCCTTCACTATAGAAGGAATAGAAATGTCACCCTATGGGCCTTCAGAGCGGTGACCAACAAGCTCCCCTCATATGTCTCAGATTGTATTCCCTGGAGTGTATTAGGCACCTACCCTCTAAGGAGCTATTCCCTAATTGCCCTCCAAATTCCAAGGGTCAAAACTAATTTTGGCAAAGCTGCTCTAAGCTTCTCTTTGCCCACATTGTGTAATGGTTTACAAAGGAACTTGAAGCTGAGCTGCCCTGTTAGCCTGAATGTCTTCAAGGCGCTCTATGATCGCTACATGAAAGCACCTTGCAAATGTTTTCCTCACTGCTAGCCCACTAATTCCACAACTCCTCCTTTCCATCCTGACGCTCACCATGTTTCTGCCCCTGGCTCTCACTCTTTCCCTAGTAACTCTTCTTGCTGCACCCACCCTTCCCTGTCCACTCCAGCCTGGCTAAAGTCCCACCCAATCCATAGTAGTGTCCCAATTATCTACCCTTTCTCCATCATTATCACAATAAAGAAATACATGACAGCCATTATCACCCTTCTGTGGTTTTAGCTCAATTTTTCCCCCAGTCGTCGGTAATATATCCCTCCTCTTCTTTACCTCTCTAACCTGCCACCCCATACATGGCCTCTTTCCCCTATAGGTGTAGTTGCTGGCTGCCTCGCTCAAAAGATCTCTGCTTATAACTCCTGTATGCCTATGGTTGATTGTACATCTCCTGACTTCCTCAATTGTAAAATAATGCTGTGTTTTTTTTTATTTATTTCAACCTTGTACTGCACTGTATACACTGTATATACTTTTTCTTTCTTGTATATTATTGCTTTTTGGATACCTGCTTCTGTACTCTACTTTGATGTATTCGTGACCAGGTCCACCTTGCAAATGAGCCTTGCTCAATGGTGCCAGCCTGGATAAATAAAGATTTTGATTGATTGATTGATTGACTCTTCTATTGGATCCTCTTTTAATGGTATGTAGAATTTTGTTTCTGACAGTTGCTATTCTGCTTCTGCTGTGCATTGTGTACTGTTCATGATTACAACTGCTCCTCCTTTGTCAGTGGGCTTGATGGTGATACTGTCATATTTCTTTAAATCTTGAATTGCCCTTTTTTCCAGTGGGCAAAGATTCTACTGAATTCTGTTCTGTTTACTTAAGATTTTTGAATTTACACAGTATCAAATGGTGTTAATATGCTGGTCAAGGCTAGCATTCCTTCCTACCCATGAGTTCCATTAAGATATTATCTCTTTATTGTGGATTATTTACTTTCAGTGGTTTACTTATCATAGAAGAATTCCTGCAGGTGTAATCAACAGAAAAAATGTTCAAGGTCCCCACATAGTTGTATCCCATCTAAATTTGATGATGGACAAAAATACATCCTTTAGAACGTAAAGATGCTTCAGCTGATGATAATCGTATACTCCAATAGGCTGAGCACATTAGTTTCAGTTTGGTTTGTAGTACTAGGGTTGGAAATGAGCCTGGAGAATCAGAGACCAGCTGGTGGAGGAGGACTGAACATCTGAGGGATAGCTCTTCTCCTCTGGGGAGGGAGGGATGGATGTGGATCCTGGCATTAGCATGACACATAGAGGTGGCTTGGATCCCTAGTGGTGGCTTGGTATGAAGGAGCCTAGGACCACCAGACTTGGGTTGGAGAAGTGGGCAGATGTCAACACATTGTGTGCAGGCGCATGCATAGCAAGGTCACTAACGTAACTGTATGTCCATTCCTTTGGGGGAACAGATAAAGGGAAAAGGCCACCTATTGGTCAGGTCAGGTTGCTTCTTGCCCCCATGTTCATAGTTGGGCATCTCCTGTCAGTGCCTGAATCACCCCAGCCCTTCATCTCCACAATTTGGCCAACTGAATGGAGAAGGGAGTGGCTGAGCAACTGCAGGTGACCCCATTTCATGGGACAAGCCAAGGGGAAATAACCCAGTGGTGAGTTGTGGGTGGACTGGGAGCCCAATGCTCCAGGTTGTGGGGCCTCAGGAGGACACAAGCAGGCACTGATGCAGTCCAAAGGAGGTCCCAGTCACTGAAGGGCAGTGGCATAAAGAGAATTAAAGATCATGTGCAATGGTTTTTACATATTGTTAATAAAAGCTTTAAAAGCTTGAATTTAAGTCCCTGTGTCATGATTAGTGTTTCCTGAAAATTTTATGCCGTTTGGTTTTGTGGTTTTCTTTAAAACAATATTTTTAACTTGCTCTGCAGTAGCTGAAAACAGTGGAGTTATTTCTGTTGCTCTGAGTGAGGCTTGAAGAGCGATGACATCATCTTGGAGTGGCTTGCTGCGTCAGCAGTATTGCTTCACTGACAGCTAGCTGTTTCACTTCCCAATCAGAGCAGTCTGTAGAGTTAATCACTTGCTCTCCTTTTACTAACTCAATATCAGGTTTGTTTTCAGATAGATTAGCTTAAAATCTATCATTCTGTTCTTACAAAAAGTTGATCATTTGAGTCTCAATGTTGAACTGATGCCATGGAAAATTTTCTCTTTGAGAAACTGGCTTGTCTGTATCACAGCTGTCCGTTCTTTCTTATCAAATATCAACATTTCTTCTAGCTACATAACACAGGGTTGTTTAATGGATATAAAATAAATTTATCTTCTGTTCATTCATAGAACTAGTTTGTCTTTGATATAGCCTTCATAAATACGTTCATATAAGAACATTTTTTTTCATGTCAGATTCACAAATGGGTGCTTGTCACATTCTACTATTTCAGGCACATGTACTGTATCAGCTCAAAATATTTCAGTTCTGTGGAGGTTTCTATGTGAAAATACATCACATATGTGTATAACTAGAAACACTATATGGCATCCCAATGCACGGTGTCTTTGCCCTACATCTGAGGTAGCTGCACTCTGCTGCCCCATGTCCCCTGCCCCACAAGCCCTCTGTCTCCTACTCCATATTCGAGGCTGCTGCACCCTGCTATCCACTGTCTTCTCCCACACAGCCAGGGCTGCTGCACCCTGTTTTCATTCTGCACATTTGTGATTACCTGTGGCCTGCTGTGCCCTAGAGCCCCATGTTTCTGCAGTTAGGTTTGCTGCACCATGTTGCCACTTGCCACAAGAGTCGGGGCATTTGCTGTACCCTGTCCCCTGCCTCCACAGTTGAGGTGCTTTCACCTTGCTGCCCCCCCACCACCAGAGTCAGATCCATTGCTACACCCTGCTGCTCACATCCCTTGTCATAAACAGGCATGGCTGCTGTACCCTGTCCAACAGTTTGTGATGCTGTACCCTGATGCTAAACCTGTCTCCTGCCCAAACAGTTGGGGCTGCTGCACCCTGCTTCCTCTGTCCCCCACCTCCACAGTCAAGGCCATGGCACCCTGTTGTCTCCTGCTCCTGTCTCCAAAGTCAGGGCTGCTGTGCTGTGCTACACCATAGAGTCCCATGCCACCTGCCTGCACAGCAAGGGCTGCTGCACCCTGCTACACACTTCCATTGTCCTGAATAGGCTGGGCTGCTGCACCATGTGCACCCTGTGGCATGGTCAGGGCTGCTGCACCCTGATGTCCATCTGTGTCCTGCCCCACATTCAAGGCTTCTGCACCATGCTGTCCTCTGTCCCCTGCCATCACTGTGTCCTGCTGCACCATAGAGCCTCTTGTCTCTACAGTTAGAATTATTGAGTTATGCTGCTCCTTGCTACCAGAGTCAGATCTTTTACAACACTGCCTAAACTGCTTGAAATAAAAAATGGAAAAAAACTTTCATCTTGTGTTTTGGGATGGGGAGAGAGAGGGCAGCAGGGTACAGCAGCCCCAACTGTTTGGTCAGGAGACAGGGAGGCATCAGGGTACAGCAGACGAAACTGTGGGACAGGGTGCAGCAGTCACACCTATTTGGGACAAGGGACATGGCAGCAGGGTGTAGCAAAGGTTTTGACTCTGGTGGCAGGAGGCATCAGGCAGAAACTGCCCAAAACTCTGGAAGCAGGGGACAGGGTGCAGCAAATACCCTGACTCATATGTCAAATGGCAGCATGGTACCACAGTCCTAACTGCAGAGGCATGGGGCTCTATGGCACAGCAGGCCACAGCAACCTTGACTGCGTAGACAGGAGCAGGGTGCAGCAGTATTATCTGTGGTGGCAGAGACAAAGGACAGCATGATGCTGCATCCTGCTGCCTTCTGTGCAACAGTTGAGGTTGCTGCACCCTGCATCCCTCTGTACCCCACCCCCACAGTCAGCGCCAGTGCACCCTGTTTCCCTCTGTTCCTGTCTCCACAGTCAGGGCTGCTGGGCTCTGCTACACCCTAGAATCCCAGGTCCCCTGCCTCAGGCCACCAGCGGTGGGGCTTTTGCTGCACCTGTTACCCACTTCCATTACCCAAATGGGCAGGACTGCTGCACCACATGCACCCTGTCCCACAGTCAGGGCTGCTGTACCCTGACGGTCCCCTGTGTCCTGCCCCACAGTCAAGGATTCTGCACCATGCTGTCCCCTGTCTCTGCCACCACAGCTAAGGTGGCTGTGCCCTGCTCCTTTCTACACAGTCAAGGCTGCTGTTGCCTGCTGTGCCCTACAGCCCCATGCCTCTGCAGTTAGGACTGCTGCACAGTGCTGTCACTTACCGCAAGAGTCAGGGCATTTGCTTCAACCTGTCCCCTGCCACCACAGTTGGGGCAGTTTCTGTCTGCTGCCCTTGCCACTAGAGTCAGATCCTTTGCTACATCCTGTTGCCCATGTCCTGTTTCCCAACAGGTGTGGCTGCTGTCTCCTGTTATACAGTTTGGGCTGCTGTTCCCTGATGCCTCCCCTGTCTTCTGCCCAAACAGTCAAGGCTGCTGCACCCTGCTGCCCTTTGTCACCCACCCCAAAACACAAGATGAAAGTATTTTTCCATTTTTCCTTTTGAGCAGTTTGGGCAGTGTAGCGAAGGATCTGACTCTGGTAGCAGGGAGCAGCATAACTCAATAATTCTAACTGTATTTCCTCTTGCTTCCTACTGTTCTTCCTTGGCCTACCACTGAATATCTGTTAGACCTCTGATACAGATCGAGGAGGGTTGGGGGGGCAACATGGATTGGAATTGCCATCCTCTGTCCCTAAACTCACTGGCTTTAAATAGTAACCAGTGATTTTAATGTGGTTCATGCTTCTGAGTGCCCCCCTCATCTGAGGGCAAACTTAGGACTACACCCCTTGTTGCTGTAGTCTGTAAGAGATGTCAACTGCTAGGGCAGTCACAGGGGGGAAGGGAATAGCACACCAAGTATAAAATGACTAGGATAAAATGGCCACGGATGTGCTGGGGTTGTGCCTTGTTGAGCAGAGCAGTGACATAGCCAAGGCGTGGGTGGATGTGTGGCCTCCATGCCTTATAACTGGAAGGGCAGAAGATGTAAAACCAGCCAAAACACAGCCCTGCCAGCTGACATAGTGATGGGTGCTGACAGATAGTTATTGATCACACTGGATCAGTGGTGATGCCAGTGTTATTTATCTGAGGGAGTACAGCTGCACAGCATTAACATTTAGCGTTCAAGGTGAAACCAATGTCAACGGAGTGGAATTGCCACAAGCTGATCATAGCTGGTTCTTGGGGACCACTGGTCAGAGTAAGTTCTGTGGCTCTAGCATTATGGATAAACATGATAGGATGACCACTTGTCATGACGCATGGCATGCTAAAGAAATATGACCCCCAGAGTGGACTTTAAATGGCCAACACCTACTGCTTGTGGAAATTGTCTGAGTCAGGTTGTGACTTACTGGGTGATCATAGTATCGTAACAATCGCTATATCAAAAGGAAGCCCTGAGGAGTTACATCAAGCTTCTGCATTAGAAAAACTGGCTTACTGCTGCAATAGGATTTAAATGCAGTGTAAAATTAATAGCTCTTGAGATATCACTGCATAGCCAGCTTTTTCTTGAGTGATTAGCATATTGTTTAAAAATTCACCTATACCAGTCAGAGGCCTGGAGGATATACATCAGGCTTCTGAATTTTAAAGAATCAGGCTTCTACTTGCTCCCAAAAGTGCCCTTTTCTCGTAATAGGTACAATGCTTCAGAGTTTATTTTTATGCTCTAACTTCTCTATTTCCCTTTTAAGCAAGCGTTGAGAGAATGGACCCTTTAAAGATTGCCCTCTTGTTTTCACCATTTTAGGAGGGTGTTTCCATAGGCTGCTGCCATCTTAGGTGAGGAATTGCCATAAGCTGCACTGGGGCTACCTGAAAAGGCTGGAAGCCTCACAAGAAGTGCGTGAAGCTTTTTAAAAATGGCGGCGCCACTCCCCAAACAAAGGCTCTGCTCGCAGCGCAAAATGCGAGTACCTGGCATCCCACTGAACCTGAGGTTTAGTTATGGAAGCCGGAGATGTGCTTCCGGCAGTAAGGCAATCGGGGAGTCAGACGGGCATCCCCGCACATGAGGTGAGCTCTCATGGGCATGAGGGACAGCACACTCGCAGTCATGAAGCAGGACTCTGCTTGATGCAGGTTAAGCCTTTTGCAACAGTGCCCTTTCCTTTGTGGATGTGCGCAACATTAGGAAGGGAGAGATTCAATCCCCACCAGCAGGCTCGCCCTTGCGGTTGAACAAGGTAAACCACAAGGCGATTAGAGGAGCTTCACACTCCACCTGGGAATAACCACTATGGTGATCTCACTACCTCTGGTTGAACAAGGTAAACCGGGGTGTAAGCAAGGCACTGGCAGTGAAACTGTTAGGAAACTGATTGGTTTGATACAGGTGCCTGCTCTTCTCCCTCAGCAGAACAAGGTAAACTGGGGGCGGGGGGCAAAATGAAAGGGGCATTCTACAGTACCAAAACACAAGAGTTAGACATACAAAGATCTAACTAGCCCTGATGCCATGCTGACAACACTATCTAAATGCATTAAACAACATGCTCCAGCACCAGACTAGGCTACCAGTCGGTGCTTTAAAGATACATTAACAAATTAAAGCCAAAAGGCTATATGAGCTCAAGGGAGTAGATATAACTTTAAAAACTCTTACCTTAAAAGTCATGGCAGAGAGCCAACAATCTGTGACCAGCCTGGGTGAGATGCACAAAAGAACTGAGGAATTTGGGAGCTACAGGGGAAGAGACAGAGGCAGAGGGGAGGAGATATATCAAATTTCGATTCTGAAATTTCTTCTGTGCATCAGCCTGAGAGGAGAGCACTGATTACCCATGTGATGAGACTTGGAGTGCTGTAAAAAGGTGTGATAGATAATGTTCTTTTGCAAAAATCACAGGGAACTTTGCAATTTTTACAATTTAAGAGTCTTTTAAGAACTTTTTAACATGGCTCTCATTCTCATTAAGGCAGTCTTTTGCATCAAATTCTTAGCAAAACAGTACAAAACAGAACATTTTTTCCACAGAAAATCACAATGCAGCAGATCTTTCGATGGCATTTTCCATGGCACAACTTAACTTTTCCTCACAACGATTCCTGGTATGGTGCACCTCCACCAGACAGAGAGACCACAGATATACCCTTTGCACTTGCACTGGCATGGCAACTGTGTCCTCTCCTCCAAGATCCCAGATGAGCCCCCAGTTTTGCAACCCTTACCCCGGTCAAGAGTGGCATCTTTCAACCAATACCCCCCTACTTGTTACACAGACAAGGCAACGAACCACAATTTGGCAGAAAATAAGTATCACCCCTGGCATTAGGACAAATACTTGGCTTGGGCATCTTAGAGGTCAGGGGTGTGGGCACAAAATAGCATTTATATTTACTCTGAGTCCAGGAGAGAGGTGCCAGAGCTATGCTATGTCTCCTATCTGGGGGGCCCCATAACATTTCACTTGGACTCACAGATGGACTGTCCACAACCATAAAATTGGGATTGTATTATATGACTTTATTGCTGACAAGATGTTCAATTCAATTCACTTTATTTATAAAACTGGCATTATTCCAAAAGATCATAGCGCCTTAACAATTTAAAACATTAAAACAGTAAAAAATAGTCCCAGCTAGATTACATTGCTAAACAGAATCAC
Source organism: Neoceratodus forsteri (assembly GCA_016271365.2). NCBI lineage: Eukaryota > Metazoa > Chordata > Ceratodontiformes > Ceratodontidae > Neoceratodus > Neoceratodus forsteri. The sequence continues at coordinate 376,887,919 of CM028133.1, forward strand.
CAAAAGCAAATTCAAATGAGTATGTTTTCAGAGCTGCTTTAAAGCTCTCCACAGTCAGGCACTCTTGTATCTGACGAGGTAGAGAGTTCCACAGATTGGGGGCTGCGAACATAAAAGCCTGGGACCCAGATGTCTTTAACCAAACCCTGGGACCCTCTAGCAATCCCTCATTGGCAGAGCGGAGTGGTCGGGAGGGGCAATAAGGAAACAGAAGCTGTTGCAGGTAGCCCGGTCCCTGTCCATGTAGGGCTTTATAGGTCAGCAAACTGACCTTGAAGATGATTCACCACTGAACTGGCAGCCAGTGGTTCTTGCAGCACAGGAATGATATGACTGGATTGAGATGAACCAGTCAACAACCTGACCGCAGCATCCTGCACCAGTTGCAGGCAGCGGATATCAGCCCCCAGAAGCCCTAGGTAAAGGGAGTTACAGTAATCAAGGCGGGAGGTCACAAAGGCGTGGATCAGTGCTGGAAGATCAACGGATGGGACAAGGTGCTTAATACGGGCAATATTCCTCAGATGATAAAAAGAGGATTTGTCAACAGCCGACACTTGTGAATGAAGCCTCAGCTCATTGTCAAACATTACACCCAGATTTTGCGCCTGTTCAGAGGTCGGCAGCTGGCTAACCCCAAGCCAAAGCCCAGATGAAATGCTAGCTGCCAATCCCCCAGTCCGATGACCCGGATCCACTACCAACACCTCAGTCTTGTCAGGATTCAGCTTCATCCAGCTTTCATTCATCCAATCCTGAATCTCAGTGAGGCAGTTGTTAAACACTGAAACTGCACTATCTTGCTCGGGAACAAAGGACCGGTACAGTTGGGTATCATCTGCATAACAGTGAAAAACCCAGCCCATACCTCCTTACAATGTCTCCTAATGGCAGCATGTACACTGTGAACAACATGGGAGACAGCACAGAGCCCTGCAGAACCCCATATGGCAGTGAGAATGAGTCAGAAGAAAAAATCCTTGACACCACCCTCTGAGATCTGCCAGAGAGGAAAGATTGAAACCATCTGAGGAACAATCCCTGACAGGCCACAGATGAACTGCAGGTGCTCCAGCAGCATCCCATGGTCCATGGTGTCAAACGCTTCAGAAAGATCAAGAAAAACCAAGATGAAATGCCTCTTCCAATCTCTCACTATTAGGAGATCATTGAGAGCCCGAACAAGGGCAGTCTTAGTGCTATGCCTCTTCCAAAATCCAGACTGGAAAGGATCATAGATTTCATGGATGGTAAGATGATTCTCCAGTTGCAGCGTGACCACCTTCTCAAAAACCTTCCCCACAAAAGGGAGGTTAGAGACTGGTCTGTAGTTAGCAGGACAGCCTAGATCGAGAGAGGGTTTCTTAAGGAGGGGCGTCACCACCGCCTCCTTCAGGGAGTCCGGAAACTCACCTGACTAATGAGCACCAGACTATCTCTGCAAGGGCTGGGCCAATAACATCAAGACACCCCATTAAGAGGTGAGTTGGGCCCTGGTCCAAACTACAGCAGATCCATCGCATACTCTAGACAATCCCACAATCTTCAGTTGGTCAAAGCTGACCCAACAGAACTGAGGAGGAGGAAACCTCACACTAACCGCTGCTACCTTCCACAGAGCAAGCAAATCAAATCTCGGACCTGATGTCAACCACCTTATCAGCAAAGAAGCGAGCAAACTCATCACACTTTTTCTGTGAAAATGCTTGTCGAACACATAGACAGGCTAGATTGCACAATCTGTCCACTGTTTGAAAGAGCTGAGCTGATTTATTCTGAGCTGTGGCAATCTACCCGGACAGGAACTCTGACTTCTTATGAGAGATAGCAGATTGATAGTCTCTGTAATGATCTACCAATCTACGTTTGCCAGTATCAAGGCCCGATTTCCTCCAGCATCACTCTATCCTTCGCCCCACTCGTGGAAACTCCCTCAAGGTCCCGTCAAACCAAGGGGAATGAGGGTGTAGGGTGAGAGGGTGAATGTGGACAGGAGCAATAGCATCCAGAGACCCTGTCACAGCCTAATTATAGGCCATTAACAGGTCATCCAGACCCATGCTTGCACTCTATAATTCCGATAGGTCCAGCACCACCAGTACACCATATGGGGCCACAACCCTCAAAGGGCAGTACTGGACCATCTCCACATGGGCAGGCCTATAGGGGGGAGCATGGAAATTGAATCTTATAGTGTGATGGTCTGACCACCCAGCAGGTTCCACCACCAAGTCTGAGGCCTCTATCCCCAGCAAGAAGACCAGATCCAATGAAGGACCAGAATCATGGGTCATAGAGGCAACTGCCTGTGTGAAGCCCAATGAGGTCATAAATTGGAGGAAGTCCTGTCCAAACTGCAAGAGTTCATTATCGATCCATGCATTCAAGTCACCTAGAACCATCAACCTGGGAGACTCCAGCACCATGTCGACAATGAAGTCTGTGACCTCCTGCAGGAACTGCTTCTCCCCTCCCGGTGGCTGGTAGACAAGAGGAATTCTGCACCCCACATCTGTGACCATCCGTATACTGAAAGGATCTGGTCTCCCCAACTGGCAGAGCTACAAGGCCTAATCCCAATCTAAAACAGATTGCTACACCCCCACCCCTGCAATCCAACCTCAAATCACCAAGAATCCCGCTGGAATTGCTGACTCCAAAATGGGACCAGCATTTTCATCCAGCTAGGTCTCGGTGATGCAAGTCAGATCTGATGACCCAACAAGATCAGCTATTACAGCAGTCTTGTTTTTAATGGACCTGGCATTGCACAACACCATTCAAGTCAGATGAGACACCAAGGCCAAATGGACCACCGGCCTGCTAACTGCAGAGCCCTTGGGTATAGGTACCAGGCAAGGCAAACCTTGGTCTGGGACCCATTTCACCTAAGGACGTCTCCTGATCTTCACTGCCTCAATCCAGCCACCCTGTTCTTCTCCACCTCCAGGTCCAGGGCCCCCCGCCTCCTACAGACTATCCCCTGAGCCCTACAGCATCCATAAACTGCTGCAGACAATGGAAGACAATTAAAGGGGCGGAGGTCCCATAGCTCAGCGGTGGAGTAGCGCCTGACTGGGAGAGCAGCCTGCCAACACATACTAACAAAACCAGAATCACCAGCCTCCTAATACTCAAAAAAACCCAAATAAACAGTTAAATATGCAATAATACAATTAAAAACAAACCCCAAATTCCACCCCACCACTTAGATAACCTCTTAAACTAATAAACTAATGATAAACCTTCTTCACAAATTAAAATAATAAACATAAAATCAAATTCAGTCAAAAGTCCAAGTATGATTATGCTCAGTTGAGGCTCTCACCTCAACCAGCAATAAAATTTCACGTCCAAAGAAAATGCCAGTCTCTCACTCCAGCATTTCATCCAGTTCATAAAAAACATGCAAGTAGAAGTTACACGGAGGACATCTCACCGCCTCCAACCAGAATCAACTCTGAGGCAGTCATGGACAGTTTATCTCTAACCAATCCCAGGATCAGATGTTTCTTCACAGACCAGGATAACAAAGCAGCAACTACCCGTAATAGGACCCCTGATAAACCACAGCAGTGAAGCACAACCCCCCTGGAAAAATGGGAACCCCAACCGAAGACCCTACAATCCTCACCTGGGGAACACCATAGGATAACCACAGCCCAATCACCCTCTGGCCACAGTTCCCCAGCACCTTACCTGGGAGGCCACCCAATCCCCACTTCAGCCTCCAGGCTAGTCCCACGAGTTACCCTCAGTGTGTACCTCAAATGACAGTCCAAAACGCCACTCCAACAGCAGATTCAAAATAGCCAACTAAAGGCCCACAGATATGGGGGGAGGCTGAAAATAACCCCCAATGACTAGGGGCTAGGGCTCGATGTCCCAGCTGTCCTTCGGCAGCCAGACAACCAATCAACTCAAAAGTCACCAAAACCCCACCCTACAGCGAGATGCTCTCACAGCTACAACCCCAATCGCCTGAGGCCCAAACAGCACCCCACCCAACTGCAGACACCAGAAACCAAAATGAGCAATTCAGATTTAAAAATAGCTGCAAGTCACAGAAGTTCAACCTCGGAAACACAGAGCAGTGTTAGACTGCCAGCACTCATGCCCAATGTTACTCTTCTTTCTGCTCTTCCAGCAACCTCTTGCACATTGGCAAAGTTCTTTCCCTCCCAGTCTGCAATAACTCCTCAAACAGCTCCTCTGTGATAAAATTTGGACTGTCAGGATAGACACATACTATAAACACCTGTCTGTTCCAGCAGCTGCCTCAAAAAATGAACTACTTTGCACTATTTTGCCACAAGCAACAGCTAGGGGATAGCACTGTCTGAGATAGCTTAAGCACTTCCAATAAAAAACATCAAAATATGAAATATTTGTCTCACAACCCTCCAACTATATAGCCTGCCACACTGCAGTCGTAAAAATACTGAGACTCCCAAAAAACTTGCTGAACACCAGAAAACACAACAGAAGCACGACACACAACTTGAAAAAGATGCTTTTCTTGAGCTAATCTACTTCAGTTCTTCCACCCTAACTAGCCTGCTAAACTAAATCTAAGGTAAATATTAAAACAAATTAAAATAAAAACAAAAAGTAAAAAACAAATAAAACCAATAGAGCTAGTGTTCTGGCTAGCTTAAATCAGCCACCATGTTTAAACGTGAAAGCCTGATGTTAAGCAGAAATAGGGTGGTCCCCCAAGTTTGAACTGTCTAGGACAGATGACACAACTTTTGCAGAAGAAAAACATTTTTCCACACAGAAACACAGTCAGTACTGTACATTCCAACATGAACTTTTCCTACAAACAAACTATCCACCCCTCTTCTTAGGGATCTCTGGATTTCTGACCAAGTGTTTATACATAGTGGAAATTGACACACACTTAACTTGAAACTCCTGATGAGATGGACCATTGTTAACATCTTCTGACAACTGTGCCTATCTGGTAACCAGTTAGCTCTGAGCTGTGACTACAGTATAAGTGAGGTTCTGCCCACCCTGGGCTCAGTCAGACTCTGCCATTACATTTAGGACACACCAAACTGGATCCTTCAACCCCTCCTGGATTGCTAAAGGCATCCTTATCTTCGTTAAATTACAAAATCACACATAGCCCCATAATGCAAATCACCACAAAATATTATGCTTGTTCAACTTTAAGCAGAAATGCATGGTGCCGAAAGGCCTCTCACACAGTCTGCAAAGGGTGCCAACAGCGATACAGAGACGTGTTTTGTCCTACCAGGACTCATCAGTGTGCCTTGTCTGTATGACACCCCAGTGGAATGAACCTGCTACCCTAAGTTGGTCTATCTGGGTTGGGCTGTGGTGAGCCCAATAAAAACAAAAACAAGCTAAAAGACATAGAACCTTAGTGCGCAAGAACTGAGGCAAGGGTTACCCCAAAGGGCATTGGCCGGGAAGCCAAGTTTCAAAGAAATACAGAATCACACATACCCCCATAATGCAAAGCATCATGGGCTGTATAGGCAAATGACCACAACATATAATGCTGGTTCAGCTTTAAGCAGAATCTTCATTATACTTTAAGAAAACATATCTGTGGTAAACTAGGTCTGAGTGTTTGTAATCTAGCCCTTTTGGGACTCATACATCACCAGACAACCCAAAAGTCTCTCTCAAATGCTCACTGTACTCATGGTTTGGTATCCCCTTTGTTACAGGCATTTGACATTTCAGGAGACATTCCGTCCTCAAAGTCCATAGCTTTTACAGAAATTCTTTTAGTCTCTTTCCTCTGGGCAGCTGTGACAATATTCAGTCCATCGGGGGTTGCCCCTAGGAAACACTGATTTCTCAGTCCCTTCTCTTATTTTGAGTGAAAATAAACCCACTGGGTTCCACTGGTACAGTTCTCCACCACTTCTTTATTTTTTAATTTTTTTATTTGAATAAGTCAGATTTGCAACCTTTGAGTCAGAGACTCATTTACAAAGGCACCTCATTGCAGGGAGGGCAAACAATAATACATTGTGCAGGATACAACAGTGGACAACATTACAGGTGCAAGAGAAACATTGAACATATAATACATTCAGTTACGGATTGTATATATCACAGGTTACAAACATTGAATGTACTAATTCCTCAGGTGTTACAGGGTGGTACATCCTTGCATAAACCCAGTGGGGCAAGGCAGCGGAGGGGTTGGGGGGTAGGCTGTCCAGGGAATGTTGTCAAGTCAAGGGGGCATAGTGGTGTGGGATTATGAAGGGGCAGGAATTATTTGCACCTACAACAGCGGATATTAAAGAGATGGTTCCGAGGAGCGGTTTTGAAGGGGCCAGTTTTGGCAGTGCTGGAGATGCAGAGTGGGAGGGAGTTGAACCATGTGTGGGCTCAGTAGAAGAAAGACCTCTGAGCAAGGGAGGTCTTGCTTCTTGGCACTAGGAAGGTGGCTTTAACAGAGCTGTGGGTGACAAAAGACAAGGACGCACACCGTAGGGAGGCAGAGACCCCGGGGGGGGGGAGTCCGAGCAGAGATTTCTTGGTGAGTAGGCAGGTCTGATAATACAGATGCTCCTTGAAGTTGAGCAAGTTGGTGGAGAAGTAGAGCAGACAGGCATGTGTGTGACTGGAGGCTCTGGTCAGGAGCCTACAGGACTTATTGATGGAGAGCTGGATTTTAGCAGGGGTGGTGTTGTCCGCTGCAGTGTAGATGGGCAAGCCATAGTCCACTAGAGACAGAACAGAGGAGGTGATGGCCAACCAGAGGGCAACTTGGGGCAGGCAGTCTCTGTGGCAGTATAGTAGGCCAATCCGAGAGTTTATGGTGAAGGAAAGGGCATTGATGTGGGTGTGGAAGTTGAGGGCAGTATCAAAGGTGATGCCTAGGTATTTGTATGTACACACTTACTCTAGCGGGTGCAGAGTGCTGGGGATAATCAGGAGGGGGGCATTTTTACCTTTATTTTGGTGGTGGGAGAAGAGCAATGACCAGGGGTGGACTGAGACACATTTGGGCCCTTGGGCAACAATGTTCTTTGGGTCCCATGTTGTGAAATAGAGGTGGGTCCATCATGAAATAGAGGTGGGTGCTGATGGTGCTGTGAATAGATAAAACTATAGACTGGGGGTCTGGCTCCGCTTAGGCCCCTAGGACATTTTTGGACTTTGCAGTGCATTCTGGTGCATTTTGGAGGTAATTTAAAACAAATTGCTATCCTGTTACCCTCTCCCCATGCCCAATAATTTGCACTGAGCCTTGCACCCTCTCCCCATGCCAATAACTTGTACCCTGCCTTTCTCCCCCTCCCCAAAGTCACCACAATCTAGTAGCCTACTAGTAGTAGGTTGCCCAAACCACTCCCTGGGCCCCATCCTTGGAGGATTACAAACACAAACACACTTTTCCTTGTCCAATGTTGCAACAAAACAATTCAGTGCACGCACCCTGACCCTCCCCAAAAAGTGGAGAATGTGACCAACATTTTGTTCAGCCTGGAGTGGCAACTTACTCATTTGATTTCAAAAGGAGTGGGGGGGTCTCTTGGTATTCACTTCAGGGCCCTGCTGTGAAGTCAACCAGCTACCATCATCAAGTTAGACCATCCGCCATCAAATGGGTCCTGCCTGGATTGGTAACTTACTCATTTGATTTCAAAAGGAGTGGTGTCTCACTTCAGGGCCCTGCTGTGAAATCTGCCTGGAAAGGGTGGAGAGAGATCATTTCTTATAAACAGTAGGTGCTGTAATTTCCCATTTTTCTGCCAGGCTGGTAGTGAGCACTGGCAGGAAATTAAAGGACATAATATTGCTTAAGAAATTATCTGCTCTACCTCCAGCCATTCCAGTCAGAGGAGTGTAAAAAAAAAGCCATTTCTTTACAGTACTTCATGATGTCATGCATTTGTAGGACTAAAAACAAATTATGAACTGGAAGGTTATGATGTAACACAATATTCCATGAAGGCATAGTAACTAGAAACTTACACAGATACATAACCAGTTACAGCAATTCCCAAAAGACTCTATTTCAGTTTACCCCCCACTTATATATTGCAAGCATTTGCATATTTATATGAGTCAAGTAAGCAATAAGACAAGAGGGGTGTGCATTAGACATTTCTATAACGCGGTCGGGGGCGTAATAAGGCTGACCTTACACCCCTGACCGTGCATTAAAAGCATCTAATACCACACCCTCGAAGCGTTTATTGCACTTTATAAAATGGGAACCTGTATTTGTCATAACTGTGACAATCAAAATTCAGAGGTTTAATACAAAATAAAGTTACATGTTGTGTGAATTTTTAGACAAAATAGTCCCTCCGCCTGTAATCCTGCATTTGCATAGCTGTAGTTTCTATCCTGTGCTGTAGTTCATTGCCCCCCCACCCCAACACACACACACACACACACACATTTTATAAGCCAGTAACATTTGTTGACTGAGTGGTGCAAGTGAATGGGTGGCGCAGTAGCAGGTGAGCAGATTGAGCGAGTCAATGACCAGATGGGAGGAAAGGCACGAGCACGGCTTGAAGAGCGCATTTTTAAAAATAGTCAGACACAGAAACATACACCAAACTGAATGAAGTGTATGCTTTTTAACCTACATCCTGATTCCTGTTACTTTTTTCCAGTACATGTGCTGTGGTCTGCTGTAGTAAACGAACAAACGAACGAGCAGTCTCATGGGGGTGGGGGATGCCGCGAGGATGTCAGTCTGGATCGGGAGCACTAGCAACGTCAAACGTAGCTGTTTAGGAATAAAAAAGCTTCTATTAAGTATTCTTTCTCCAAATACTTTGGGAGTTGAGGTGAGGCTGAGAAGAGTGACTGTTCCTGAGTATACTGTAATGACTTGAGCGTCAGGAAGGAGCGAGTGAATGGCTGTGTGTGGAATGAGTGTAGGACTGAGCAATGCTATCGTGTAATGTGTCTGAAGTGCAGATGTGCCTGCGAACTGAGACAAAATAACGCGGCAGCGCTGAGAAACAAAACTTTCTTTAAAAAAAATTAAACTGTTTACGTATCTTTAGGGCTTGTTACAGTAAATTGATCAGACTGCTTAGGGGGACTGATTATTTGTTTCTTGTGTGATAATTTCAGTGCAAATCTACATTGCTAGGTGGAAAAAAATGGTGGCAGTTTAAAAATGAAAGTTCTGTTTGGCACTATGATTTTTATTGTACTGCGTCCTGTCTCACAGTACTTGTTTTTACCTGTGCATTAGACAGATCTAATGCACAGGTAATAACCAATCAGGGTGCAGGATTTTCCCTTCCCATTTTATAATGTAGCATATATAATAAAATGCTGCAGTAAAGGCATGTGTAGAATATGAGTAGTTTATGCCTTCCTATGCGAATGAGGCAACACAATTTGGTGACATACTACCTGCATGCTTATAATCAGAGTCACATCTAACATATCCAACTAAACATTCTTTAGACTACTATGAAGCTAATCATGGCTTTAGATACACCATCTGTTCTTAGCAAGTTGCTAACTGCAATAAATGGTACCTGGTATTATTTCTACCCATTTCTCCCACAGAAAAGCTGGGGAGGTGGTCCAGAATCTGGCAGCTTGGCTTCAATGCCAAGATATGCAAAGTTCTGCATATTAGAGTCAAGAATCTCAGGGCAGAGTACTACCTGGGTGGAGTCAGAGTATCTGTCACAGAGGAGAAGAAGAACCTGGGAGTGATAATTAAAACCCATGAGGGTGAATTACAGCATCTACCCTATTCTTTTTCTTGGGGGATGGAGGTGACCTGAACCACTCCACGTAGTGCAAGAAAGAAGCAGCGTAGGCAAACAAGATGCTGGGATGCATATCTGGGGGATCAGTAGCAGGAGAGAGGTTATGCTGCCCTTGTACAGGTCAGTGGTAAGGCTGCATCTAGAGTATGGAGTTCAGTACTGGTGCCCACACCTCAAAAAGGACATTAACCTGCTAAAGAAGGTCCAGAGGAGGGCTACAAAGATGATTGTCGGTCAGCAGGGTAAGGCATACAAGGAAAGGTTCAGGGCAATTAACAAAGATAAGTAAAGAACCTTGAGAAGTTTTACAACAGCCTGAGTGGAGTATTTTTTGGCCCCCCTCCCCCAATTTTTGAACATTAACATTGAACATGTACTCCCTGGAAGACGGGGGCGGGGGAGAGAGAGAGAAGATGCAATTGGGACATTCAAGTGCTTGAAAGGGATAAATAAGCTTAATAAGGAGAGTCTCTAAGCTGAGTGGCAACCATAACACAAGGGAGAACAGTCTTAAGCTGGAGGGTGGGAGGTTTGGGAGGGAGATCAGGAAGCACTTCTTCATAGAGAGGGTGGTGGACACTTGGAATGCACTGCTGGAAAAGAAGAGGTCATCCCGCTGAAGACAGTGGGCAGATTTAAGAGAGAGGCTGGGATGAGTGGGGAAGGAGGGCAAGGACATCAAGCTGTGTACCCTGCAATACAAGCTGGCTTCTTCACATGTTCTTATAGTATAGACTGGCTGGGTTCAGAAGGTAAACTGCCAACAAGTTTAACAGATTACACAGATGCAAAAGTGCTACAGAACAGTACATGCAAGATAAGGAAGTTGCAGCTTTTAGTTTTACAAACTTACTAACAGATATGGGAACATGCAAAGGCCTGATGTGCTACAAAAATGCAAACAGTGGGACCCCATCTATAGTCCCACTAGAACTGCTAAGGGCACATCAAGTTTTATTGTGATCATTAGTGCCCATCCTCAGGGGGAAAAAAAAGGTTTGACATTTCTAAGCACGTTTGCGTCTGTGTAATCTATTGTCAAACTGGTTGGCAGTTAACTTGCTGAGCCCAGCTGACCTATACTATAGATGTGAGAAGTGGCACTATGACAACATATGTTTACAAAGCAAAGAGTATATAAAACATATTGCACATTGGGATCATTGGCACTACAGTGCACAAACTTGCAAGGTCACACAGATCCCAAGTTCTCTAGTGAGTTAGCCATCTGCCAGCACATCTCACAAAGTGGCATGTGAGACCCCAAAAGCATGTGTTCCATTACACAATTATCACAATGTGCAACAAACTGATCCTGTATTTCAAGAATTAAGCCTCACCTGGGCCCAAAACTGTGTGAAAAAACAGAGGCTTACATTTAGCTAGGATAACTTCCTTTCAGTAATTCAAGTACTGTACAAATACTGTACATCCCATGCCATTGCCACCCTGACCCTCCAGCCCCCCCAACTCAGTGTGAAAAAAAAAAACAGCAGGCTTTCTTTTTAAGCCAGGACTCTGGGACTTCAGGAGAATTAGGAACCCCAACCCTGGCCATCATCCTCCATCTGGCCTATACTATAAACAGAAGTCAGCAACAAACAAATGCTTACTTTCAGCCAGTATGACTGGTCTTGAGGAATGTATTCAAGTGCTGTCCAACTGCATCCCATGCCATTCTCACCCTGACCCTCCAACTGCCCCCACAAATAAAAACTAAAGTGTCCAGAAAAAACTAAGAGAGGAGCTTATTTTAATTCAGTTGGGGCTCCAGAATTTCAGGAAATATCCTCAGCATACCTCTCAAAATGAATTTAGCATAGTACTTTGATTTTCATCCTCCAATTTATCCTTGCTGCTCCACCAACAAAGATTATTGAAGTCACTGAAATAAACCAATAAAAATATTCCTTGTGACCAGCTATATGGGGTGCACTATTTATAGACATCATACCCCATCCACTGTCTCAACCCGAACTGCCAACAAGGCCACTCTTCTGGTTCCCAGAACTAAGACCACCAGGGCTCAGAGGTCATTCTGCTACAGAACCCCATCCTGATTGAACTCTCCCTGCAGCCATCTCCAATGCTCCCAAAATCGCCGCCTTCAAAACTGCCCTTCAGAATCAACTGTTTAACACTTGCAGTTGCTCCTGTCTCTAAATGGTGGTCCGCTACTGTCACTCTGCACCTCACAATGCCCGCTGGGCTGAACCAACACCTCACCCCCCCCAAACTTCCCCCTGGCATCCTGCCCCTCTGTTAGTACCTGCATGTGCTAAATTTTGTCTCCTTGAAATGTCTCAAATTGCTCAATGTATGAAAACAACTGTGTAATTCTATGTCACTCGCTGTTTTGAATACTGTAGATATGTTACACTTGTATATCCTCTGTGTGACGAGGTACCTTTGTAAACGAGCCTCTGGCTCAAAGGTTGTAAATCTGATTGTACAAATAAATAAATAAATAAAACATCCAAAACAATAGTTACAAATTCCGGTCATTTTTGAAGTTGAGTACTAGGATTGTTAAATTAATGCTGAGAGTTTAACATGTATGATATTTCCTGTGGCTCTCTTCTTTCTCTCCCCCGATTTTTTTTGTTTTTGTCTTACCTCCTCAAAAATATGGTGTGCAGATCAGACTGTCTGAAGAATTCTGACACTAGTAGTAGCAGGCTCCAACAACTTGTCTCTGCAGGGCAGGCTGATAGTGCAGTAACAACCTATACTGCTCTCTGGTCCCTCCCTGGTCCAATCCAACTCCAGTCTGGTGGTCAGTGGAGATCTGTGCTGTGGGCTGAACTTTTACAAAAAATAAAATGAAATACAGCTCTTTGCCTCTTTATAGCTCAGCAGACTGCTGCAGTGCAGAAGAACGCAATAAAAGCCTGGGCGGAGCCCCCTCGGAGTTGGCTTCTCACACACTGGTGATGCTAGCTAGCTAGCTAGCCTAGGCACTGGGCAGAAGCAGGCAGCTGTTGCTGGGCTGGGCTGGGCTGATGATTTCTCCTCTCCTCTCTCACTCTGTCGATACGGCAAAGGCGAATGGTGGCTTTTCTGCAAATTCTCCCCGGCGCTTTGGAACTCGTCCTTCCTTCCTCGGCTGTAAATACAAAGCGTCGGGGGGGGGGCTGCTTTTATACACTGTCCACAGACTCCATGGACCTAAGGGGGGACAGCAAAGTTCAGGTCCTTGTGGGTGGAGGTGTTAGAAACAGCAGCGGACCGAGGAACACCCCGTGATTGGTTAATCAGGGATTGATGACATCACTCTGCATGCTTAGTGTGCATGCGTGTGTATCAGAATTGATAGCCGGGTGGGGAAACAAATGTATTGTGTAGAGAGGCGGGTAGGCGGTGAGCAACGGAGAGAGTCGGTGTGGTGGCATGGACCGCGTATACGGGCAGGGCCCGGGGTTAACGGAGAACAGAACTACAAAGAAGGAACCTGTCCTGCGGCGGTGTGTGGAAACTGGGTTGGGATGCGGTAGGCCCTCGTCTTGGCTGGGATGGGACAGAACACAGGTAGGACTTCTTTTTGGCTGGAAAAGCAACAATTATATCAGCGTTGGGACAGTGAGCATTGAGCAACTTCTGGCAGTCAGGCCCTCAGTCTGCAGTCCATTTGCAGGACTGATCAGTCCACCCCTGGCATTGACTTGGTCTTCTTTAGGTTTATGACTAGTCTGTGATCAAGAAACCACCTTTCAGCTTGGTTGTAAGTGTGCTGGAGGGATGATTGGAGAATGGGGGGATCAGGGTGTGAGGCAAAGAGTACTGCATCATCAGCATAGAGGAGCATTTTGCCAGTGCAGCCGCTGGAGAGAGTGTTGAGGTAGAGACTGAAAAGTATGGGACCCAGGATGGAGCAAACCAGATGAGTGTTGGAGACTGAGCCATTGCACTTTACATGCTGGGAATTAGCAGAGAGGTAGCTGGAAAACCAGGCAAGGGGACCCGCCGAGAAACCGAGAAGGTGAAGGGTCGAGTAGGAGGAGGTGACAGACAGTATCAAAGGCCTTGGAGAGGTCAATGAACACTGCTCCAACAAGGCTGCTGGAGTAGAGTGCAGAGTGCATGTATTGAGAGAACTCCAGGAGAGCTGTGGTTGTGCTGTGTCCTGGGTGGAAGCCGTGTTGCTCTGGGCATATAATGTCATACTTGGTCAGGTATTCAGATAGTTGGATAGATACCACTTTTTCAAGAACTTTGGAGAGCGGGGAGAGGATGGAGATAGGCCGATAGTTGTTGGGTGTAGAACGATCTCTGCTCTTGTGTATAGGAGTGATTTCTGTGGTTTTCCAAGTACTGGGAAACTGACCAAGGCATAATGTCTGGTTAAGTAGGTTCATCAGGGGGACTAGGACAACATCCAAGACCAGGCAGAGGATCCTGGAGTTGAGGGGGTCACTGCTGGGGTTATTGCTACCAAGGGCTTTTAGCAGATGAGGCCTGGCTTCATGAGGGGATAAGGTGTGCAGGTAAAAGGGGGGTGATGAAGGACAGTGGGGAGGGAGGCTGGAATTGGATCAAAAAAGCTGCTGGGGAGGACAGAGCTTAGATCAGAGAAGGTGGTATTGAGGCAATCAGCTATATGTAGAGGATCTGTGGCAGCAGAGCCATCAATGGAGAGCTGTGAGGGTGGGGGTGGTCTTCCCATTTAGCTCTTTCATGCTATCCCAGAAAGTCCAGGCCGAACCCCAAGTGGAAACGAGGGTGGCCTGGTAATGCGCTGCCTTGGCCCGTCTAATGGACCAGGTGCACTTATTGTGCTCCGCTTTGTAGGCTTCTCTATCTGATGCCTTGCAGGATTCACAGTGATGTGCCAGAGACTGTCCCTGTTCTTAAGTTTCTGGATGCATGGTGGGGTGATCCAGGGGGCATTGTGGTTTTTAGAGCAGATCCTGGTGAGGTGGGCGAAGAGGTCACAAGCCTTGCAGATGGCACTTGTGAAGAGGTCAAGAGCTGAGTCGATATCTGGAGCATGTCAGATAGGGGACCAGTCTATCTGGGCTAGATGCTGTTTTAGATTTCTAAGGCCACCAAGGCATAGACACCGGTACAGAGTGGCCCGGGACACTGGTTTCGGTGAGGAGGATGACCAGAGACAGATAACTGGGGAGTGATCACTAAGTGAGTTGGGGAGGACAGTGATATCCTGGATTTTATAGGGATGGTTTGATAGTATAACGTCTAGGAGGGTGCTGGTGCCACTAGATCAGTTGAATCTGGTGGGCTGGGAGACTAACTGGGACATGTCCAGTGCAGCGAAGGTGTCTCTGGTTTGGGAGGTGGTGGAAGTAAGCCAATTAACATTAAAATCACCTAGGATGACTTGCTCAACTTTGTATGGGAGGGATGCAAGGTACTTGGTGAGGGACTGGACCGCTGGGTTTTGATTCCTTAGGGGTATGTAGGAGACAATGAGGAGGACCGGGGCCTCTGGCAGGGTCAGGAATATTTTTTAGCTTGAGGGCTTGGGCTCCATAGTCAAGCTTGGGAGCAGGGAGTACATGACCTATAAGGATGTCCTGCAAAAATATTGCTCACCCACCACTGCGTTTGCCTACTTGGTCTTCCCTGAAAAGGGAAATAGCGGAGTCAGGGATGGTCTTAGAGAGCCAAGTCTCTACCAGTGCAATAATGTCAGGTTGATGTTGAACTACCCAGCACTAGAGAGCATAAAGGGAGAAGGGAGTTAATGTTGGAGGTGCATGGAAGGAGGTAGGGCTAGTACCTGGGATGTGGAAGAAAGGGCAGCTAATTTTAGGGACCATGGGGATAAATGTCTGAGGTTGTGAAGGGAGGGGGTAGTGTTGTGACCCAGTGAGTGTATGTGTGTGTCAGGAATCTGGGTGGTGGTGTCAAGGGGGGGCTATGCAGGGAGGGTGTGTGTGTGAATGGTCAGGGGTGTCTCTAATGACCGTGGAGCAAGGGGTGTAATACTGAGTAGTTGTATAGAGATTAGAAAGTCTTGGTGGCTATGGAGGGAGAGAGTGTCTGTGGTCAGGGGGGCTATGGAATTGAGTTGTGTTGGGGGGCCATAGAGGGGGAAGTT
The DNA here is from genome assembly GCA_016271365.2 of Neoceratodus forsteri. Taxonomy (NCBI): domain Eukaryota; kingdom Metazoa; phylum Chordata; order Ceratodontiformes; family Ceratodontidae; genus Neoceratodus; species Neoceratodus forsteri. The sequence continues at coordinate 376,903,732 of CM028133.1, forward strand.
CAGTGGCATAGTGGGCCATAGGGGAGGGGGATTCAGTATGCTGTATTGGGAAGGGCAAGGCATATGGGGCTGTGGACCATCCTCCCATCCCTGTGGCAGCTATCCATAGGAGAGGTAAATCTTTTGTACTTTTTGTTTGATTGCCTGTGATGTTTGCATTGCTGTTCACAATATTGTAGCACTCTACTACAAGCACTTTATGAGTCAAGATCTGGATGGATTTTTTAGAGATTACATTGTAGCAGTAAATCAATTTTGGATGCAAGTTTGGCATCAGCTACATTTATTTTATCAATTATCCATCACTAATCATACTTACAGTTTACCCACCTGGAGTGTCCATATTGTTTTTGATGCCCCCCCCCCACAGGTGGAATCACCTCCACCCATGGATCCCCCCAACATCAACAGACTTGATGTGTGCTCACTGGTCTCAATGTGCAGTTTGGAAAAGGCTGGAGAGTAGAATATACATCTTGTTTTCAGCTACAGAGAACTACTGTTGTGCTGTGGGTGCTCCCTGACCCTGATCTGCCATTCAAAAGGACCAGGACAGCAGGAATATGGGCAGAATCAGTTTAGGAATAAGACAGTCTTCCTCCAGTGCTGTCCAAAAAGAAGATCATGTAGTAGCAACCCCCTTGGAGAAGCACATTTTGCCATCCCGAAGATGGCAGCATACTTTACATGCCTTCAGAGGGAGCACAGTGGCGGAGCTAGAGGGGGGGCTGGGGGTGGTCACCCCTCCTGGCTGCCTCAGTGTGAGTAGTGGTGCCCCACCACCATCATTTTTCATTGTTTAGTTCCCATTGTGGAGCCCATGGTTGACTGAATGGCGCACCCCGGCTCCCAAATACTCTCAAACCTGGCTCCGCCACTGAGGGAGCATTGTCTTTTTTGTTATTTTTTGTAGTTTTGTGGGTGTGGCTGACTGGAAATGAATGACTGATTACTTCACCAAGCCTGTTTCCTGCTGGAAGTCCACAAATGGTTTAGCACCATTTTCAGTGTAAAGAGAACCGAAGAGGCAGCTGCTAGGGAACCCAAATACTGAGATGAAATCTGAGAAGCCCATTGTATTGGCAGTTTTCAAAGCACCATTTTAGTTTAAGAGGCAAGAATGGCAATATGGTATGCTGCAGCATTTTAAAAGTGGGATAGACTTAGTGGAATATTAGTAAATAGGCAAGGAAGAGGGACAGTTGCTGGAGACCAGTTAGGGTCTGCAGGGACTGACTAGGCAGAGACCATCTGGGCAGAATGAGTGGGCCAAGCGGTTATTTTCTGACAACAAATTCTATGTTTCTGTGTTTCTAAAGGAGCCAGCAATTGTGCGTGAAGAGCTGCATGAACAGTTTTAAAATGGAACTATGCAACTCTTATTAACTGACGGGTGTGAGGTCAGTGATGAAGGGAACTGAGACACAAGCAGGTACAGTATAAAGGGTCCAGGAAGTAAAGAAATCCATTAGGAAGGAACAGCTAAGTAAGTGGGGGCTGCATAACCAGAAGTGACTTGGGGAGGAGGCAAGGGCCAAAAGTGAGTTCCCAGAAGATAGTTGCAAGGCCAAATATAAGCAGTGGTGGGCAGTGAGCAGGGCCAAATATAAGGTTGAGGGCCAAACCTGTGCTGGAGCAGGAATGGACCCATATTTATTTATTAATTAATCTATCTATCTATCTATCTATCTATCTATCTATCTATCTATCTATCTATCTATCTATCTATCTATCTATCTATCTAACTGGGAAAGGCACACTGAACCGAGGCATGGGAGGATGGAAAGGGAGGAGTAGAGTGTGCAATGATGGGTGCAGGGGCATGAGTTAGTGGCCACATGACAAAAGGCATTACAGAGGATGTCCAATCTGGTAAGGGAAGTGGAGGGTGTCACAAACCTACTCAGCAGGTCAGGCCCTCTACTCCCAAAGTGCCAACCTCTGAGCACAGTCTTGTGAACAGTGTAACAGACAAGGTAACCCTCTTGTCTGTTTTTGTGAGTTCAGATCAACCTTTGGTCTCAAGTTCTGGAGGGATTCAAACTGTTAACTCTTGCTAGCATATCCAATGCACAGGCTCAGATATTTCTGTCTTCAGGGGGCCAGATATCTTTGCCTATGGGCACCTAACCAGGTATACAGAGATGAATCCTTAAAAACTTTAATAAAGACCTCAGATTTAAACGCTTCTCTTTCCAGTTTGGTACCACCATTCAAACGTATGTTTAGTATCTGCAATAACCATATACTTTTCTTACAACTAAAAAGAAGTCAATGACAGACCAAGTAAGTTCTAAAAAGAATTTTACTAAAATAGTTAAGCATACGAAAAACGCAAAATACAGAACTCTTATACCACAAGACATACAAATCTTTTAAAAGAACCAGGTTTAAACAGTGCAAATTCCTACTTACATTACTTAGATTTGAAATCTTTCTAAATACTTGTTTACAAGTGCTCCAAAGATCTTTCCTCAGTCAGAGTCTAGGTAAAAGTGTGTAAGTAAAAGAGTATTCCTTAAACGACTGTATTGGCCAACCCATTTTTGTGTGAGGTCAGCTAGCTCTTTCTCTGTCAGATTATGTATAAAAAAAATATATATCTTATACAAAAGTATTACATTCTGCAACTTCAGCATAATTCATGGCCTTCAAATGACACTTCTTTTGATCTCATAATAAGCTTCCTCCTTCCAGGACATGAAAGCATCTTTATGATTTCGTACTTCTATGTAATAACCTGGGTTTTCCTTCCAACATCATAAAATGGATATGTTATAGCAACTATGGTTGTAATTAACTCAGACAGGCAGGATCCTTAATTAAGGCCTTACATGTAACACATGGTCTCTAAAAACTTAGTGTGAGTGAACTCACATGCTGTCAGCATTTTTCTTATGGCTTTCATCTTTTAGCTGAAATCTGGGGGGGGGAGGTTGATGAGTGAGGTCATTCTAGGAGCGTCAGATTTTTTTTTTAGCAGAGACAGTCAGTCATACATTTTATATTAAAAAAATGATACAGCACTCAGAGATGGCTGTCTAAGTCACACTCCTCCCCACCTAGACTGAATTTGGGGGATCTATCCCCTACATGGGATGAGCTTCCCAAATCAGTTCACTCCTCATAGACCCTGGACAGCCCATCTGAGTTCTGATTCTTTGCTCCCGCCCTATCTACGATTTTTAGATCATACCCTTGTAAAGCCAGACTCCATCTTAGTAGTCTGCCATTGTTTTTCACCATCTACGTCAGCCAAACCAAGGGGTTGTGGTCAGTCTGCACCACAAAATGCTGCCCATACAAGTATGGCTCTAGCTTCTTTAGGGCCCACACTATGGCAAGACACTCCTTTTCCACTGTGGAATATGCTTGCTCCCTGGGAAGCAGCTTCCTGCTCAGGTACACTACTGGGTGATCTGTCCCTTGGCTGGACATCTGGCTCAGTACTGTCCCAATACCCATGTCTGAGGCGTCCGTCTGAACTATAAAGGTTTTGCTATAGTTAGGACTTGTCAAAACAGGAGCACTGCACAGTGCCTCCTTCAGTCTAGTAAAGGCTTCTTCACAGGCTAGGCCCCAGGTAATTTTTTTTGTCATCTTTTTCTTTGTCAGGTCAGATAGGGGAGCAGCCAGGGCACTGTAATTGGGTACAAATTTCCTGTAGTACCCTGCTGTCCCTATAAAGCTCCTGACCTGCTTCTGGATTTCTGGTCTGGGCCATGCCTGGATCACCTCTATCTTTATTTGGTTAGGACAGAGTTGTCCCCAGCCTACCACATGCCCGAGGTATGCCACTTCTCCCATGGCCACCTGGCACTTCTCGGCCTTGACAGTGAACCCGGCCCTCTGTATCCTGCCCAGCACTTCCCTAAGGAGGGATAGGTGTTCCTCCCAGCTGGTACTAAAGATGGCAATGTCATCCAGGTACACCACAGTGTACTCCTCAGCACCATTTAACACCTGGTTCACCTACCTTTGGAAAGTGGCCAGGGTGTTCTTCATTCTGAAAGGCATTACTTTAAACTCAAATAAGCCTATTGGAGTGATGAAGGCCAATCTCTCCCTAGCTCTGTCTGTCAAGTCTACCTGCCAATACCCCTTGGTCAGGTCAATAGTCGTAAGGTAGGTCGCCCCTCCAAACTTGTCCAGGAGTTTGTCTGTCCGGGGCATCGGGTGAGTGTCAGACTTCGTGACTGCATTCAGTCCACAATATCCACACAGAAATGAGTAGAGCCATCTGGCTTGGGCACAAGGACTACGGGTGAGGCCCAGGGGCTGTGGGATCTCTGGATTATGCCTAAATCCAGCATCTCCTCCACTTCCCTCCTAATGTCCTTTTGGACAGCCTCTGACACCCTATATGCTGTTCACCGTATGGGCGTCTGTGTCCCTGTCTCCGCATTGTGTGTCACTAAGGGGGTTAGTCCAGGCTTGGCGCTAAACAAGGGGGCAAAGTCTGCTAAAACCTCCCTTACTTTCTGGACCTGGTCTAGGGCCAGCTGGGGAGACAATTTTACTGCCTCCATAGAGGACTCCCGCTTACTTTCTTCCAGCAAATCCAGAAGGGGGTCTCCATCGTCCGTCCCCTCCCCATGACTACACACTGCAAACACCATGTCAGTCCTATTTGCATATGGCTTCATCATGTTGACATGGTACATCCTTTCAGTCTGTCTTCTGGCAGGTAACTCCACAATGTAGTTCACATCATTTACCTTCCTAACCACTTTGTACGGTTCTGCCCACTCAGCTTGCAGCTTGTCTTTCCGGACTGGAATAAGGACCATGACTTCCTGACCCACCATGTACTAGTGAGCTCTGGCTCTGCAGTTATACCACACCTTTTGTTTCTGTTGGGCAGCTGCCAGGTTGCTCTGGGCTGTCCCCATAAGCTCCTTCAGCCTTTCCCTAAACCTAAGGACATAATCCACAATGGGAGTTCCCTGGGTAGCATACTTGCCTTCCCAGTCCTCCCGGACCAAGTCTAGGGGCCCACGTACCCGACGTCCATATAAGAGTTTGAAGGGGGAAAATCCTGTCGACTCTTAGGGCACCTCCCTGTATGCAAACAACAGGTGGGGAAGGTATTTCTCCCAGTCCCTCCCATGCTGTTCAGCAAATGCCTGGAGCATTGACTTTAGGGTACCATTGAATCGTTCCACAAGTCCATTGGCTTGTGGGTGATATGGTGTCATGCATCTCTGCACCATCCCACACTTCTCCCATAAACATTTCATCAGGTCCGACATGAAGGAACCCCCTCTATTGGTGATTACCTCCTGCAGAAACTCAGCATGGGAGAAAATCCCAAGTAAGGCATCTGCCACTTTGTCAGTCCTCAGTGAGGATAGGGTGACTGTCTCTGGGTACCGGGTAGCATAATCCACCACAGTCAGGATGAATCTCTTCCCTGAGGAGCTGGGGGGTATTTAAAGGCCCCACAATATCCATTCCCACCCTCTGGAATGGCTCCTCCACTATGGACAATAGAATTAGGGCTGCTTGGGTTTTCTTGCCCGCTTTCCCTATTTCTTGGCACCGGTGACAAGACCTGCAATACTCCTTCACCTGCTGGGTGAAGTTAGGCCAGTAGAAATTCTGAGCCAACTGCTGCGTTATGCGCGAGATTCCCAGATGACCAGACAAGGGAATATAATGTGCAATCTTGAGCAACTGCTCACGCTACCCCTGGGGAATGACAAGTTGCCTGCCTAGCATCCTTCCCTCTGTCTGTACTGCCTGAGTATACATAAGTCCTTTCCCAATAAACCTTATGTTGTACGTCACCTCCCTGTGGTCCATCAGAGTCTGCCCAAGTCCTCAGCTTCTCTAAACTAGGGTCACCCCTCTGAGCAGCTGTAAACCCCTCACACATTCCCAAGGCATGGGACAAGTCCCCTTCAGTTGCTAAACTAGGGTCCCTAGCCCTAGTGTCAGGGCCCTCAGGATCACTGTCAGTCCCAACCCTCAGACAATGGGTCACCCCTTCATCTTTGGAGTAACCTTTTGTAGCTGTGTGGTCACTTGCTACCGGAGAAATTTCTACCCCCTTTTTATCAGTCTCCCCATCTGGAGACACAGGCTAGGAACCAGCCTCTCAGTGGTTTCTGCACTGGTTTCTGTGTGGTTCAGGGAACTACAATTTTCCCTTGTCGCTTAGCTACGGGTAACTGCACATACCATTCCCTGCTGGAGATTGTTACCCAGGATCACATCCACTGCTAATGTTTTGGCTACAGCCACCTGTTGCACAGTTCTTCCTGTTTCATCCCAGTCTAGGAGAACACTAGCCAAGGGCAATGTTTTCTCTTCACCAGTGAACCCTTGGACAGTAACATATTTATTGGATATAAGCTGACCAGGCTGTACCAGATCCCCCTTTACTAACATCAGGGATGCCTCTGTGTCCCTTAGCCCTTGCGTCTGCACACCATTTACCATGACTGGGTGCATGTGTTCCCTCATGTTCACTGGCATGCTCCCAGGGGCACACAAACAACTCACTTCTTTTCTAGCACCTTTGTGTATTATTGCTCACCTTTTTGGGACACTGTCTGGCAATATTCCCAGTTTCTTTACACAACCAACAGGCATTTCTTACTTCTGAGAAATATTTTCTTTGAAACTTGGGGCTAACTGGTTTTGGTGGAGGCAGTGAGGGTTTTAGCTGCCCTGAAGGCATGCTTTTACCTTTCTGTGCTGCCACACCCACCCCATTCACTCTCAGAGCAGGTCTGCTCTTGGCATAGTGGTCCGAGAGTTCAATAACCTCTTGCACTGTTTTTGGATCTCGTTCCTCTAGCCAGGTTTTTAGCTCGGTTGGGTAAGCCCAATAAAACTGTTCTAATAAAATCACATTTTCAATTTTGTCAACAGAGTTTGCCTCAATTCCTTCTCACCAATGTTTTAAAAACTGACGTTGTTTTGTGGCTAGCTCCTCATAGCTCATATCAGGGCTTCTCCTGAGCTTACGGAATTTAGCTCTGTATGATTCAGCAGTTAAGGCAAACTTTTTTAACAGTGCAGCTTTTAGCTTGCTGTAATCATTGCTGTCCTCATTGTCCATTTGACAAAATGCATCCCTAGCTTTCCCAGTAAGTAGGGGATAGCTGGAAGCTCCAGGACTCTCTAGGAATTTTAGCCTGAATACAAACTTTTTCAAAAGAATTTAAAAAGGCATCCATGTCCTCCCCTTCTTTAAACTCAGCTATTAATTTGGAGTTCAATTTGTGACCCAGTCCTGCAGCCCCAGTTAAACCCAAGCCACTTACCTGCTCTGGTGCCGCTGGTCGGAGTCGTAGCTTCTCCAGTTCAGGTTGCCACTGGTGCTCCTCTCTCTTCTCCTCTGCAGCTCTGCATTCTCACTCTGCCTCATGGTCTGCCTCTCTGTGTTCTCACTCTGCCTTCTCTTCTGCAGCTCACTGGTGCTCATGCTCTTCATGGTCTGCCTCCCTCTGTTCTCGCTCTGCCTCCAGTTCCATTCTGCACAACTCAATTTGCAGTTTGAGTACCTCTGGATTCAGGATACTGGTGACCATCCCCTGCTACTGTGGCCCTTCACTGACAGTGGCCCTGCTGTCCTTTTCAGTCACGGTCGGTGACTCACTGCTCTGGGCATCTGCTACCATCAGGGCTTCTATGAGGTTCTGCTTTTTGGCCGTCACCTCGAGCGGGACTCCCTTGTCCCCGCACAACTGGTTCAAGTAATCTACAGTGTGCCTGCTGTAGTCGGAAGTCATCTTCTTCTTCCCTGACTACAACTACTCTGACTTGCAAGTACTTTAGAAAAAATAATATGGGTAGGAACTCGACTGTATGCCAAGTGATATATAGTTCTGTTTCCTTTTTAAAATAAAACTCTGCCTTTTTCTTTCTTTGTAGAGAGCTTATGGTCTCAGCTGACACAGAACAATAAAGCTTGTGATACCAAAATTATGCCACCGCTGCCAACCAATCTGTCACAAACCCACTCAGCAGGTCAGGCCCTCTACTCCCAAAGTGCCAATCTCTGAACACAGTCTTGTGAACAGTGTAACAGACAAGGTAATCCTCTTGTCTGTTTTTGTGAGTTCAGATCAACCTTTGGTCTCAAGTTCTGGAGGGATTCAAACTGTTAACCTCTTGCTAGCATACCCAATGCACAGGCTCAGATATTTCTGTCTTTGGGGGGCCAGATATATTTGCCTATGGGCACCTAACCAGGTATACAGAGATTAACCCTTAAAAACTTTAATAAAGACCTCAGATTTAAAACGCTTCTCTTTCCAGTTTGGTACCACCATTCAAACTTATGTTTAGTATCTGCAATAACCATATACTTTTCTTACAACTAAAAAGAAGTCAAAGACAGACCAAGTAAGTTCTAAAAATAATTTTACTAAAATAGTTAAACATATGTAAAATGCAAAATACAGAACTCTTATACCACAAGACATACAAATCTTTTAAAAGAACCAGGTTTAAACAGTGCAAATTCCTACTTACAGTACTTAGATTTGAAATTTTTCTAAATACTTGTTTACAAGTGCTCCAAAGATCTTTTCTCAGTCACAGTCTAGGTAAAAGTGTGTAAGTAAAAAAGAGTATTCCTTAAATGACTGTATTGGCCAACCCATTTTTGTGTGAGGTCAGCTAGCTCCTCCTCTGTCAGATTATGTATAAAATATATATATATATCTTATACAAAAGTATTACATTCTGCAACTTCAGCATAATTCATGGCCTTCAAATGACACTTCTTTTGATCTCATAATAAGCTTCCTCCTTCCAGGACATGAAAGCATCTTTATGATTTCGCACTTCTATGTAATAACCTGGGTTTTCAATCCAACGTCATAAAATGGATATGTTATAGCAACCATGGTTGTAATTAACTCAGACATGCAGGATCCTTAATTAAGGCCTTACATGTAACACATGGTCTCTAAAAACTGAGTGTGAGTGAACTCACATGCTGTCAGCATTTTTCTTATGGCTTTCATCTTTTAGCTGAAATCTGGGGGGTGTTGATGAGTGAGGTCATTCTAAGAGCATCAGATTTTTTTTAGCAGAGACACTCAATCATACATTTTATATTAAAAAAATGATACAGCACTCAGAGCTGACTGTCTACATCACGGAGGGAGCAGAGCAGTAAACCACATCTGCATAATCAAAAACCTTTACCAGTTTGTCAACCAGTTCCCAGCAGACAGGCAGTCTTTATTATGGTACAGGACATAAAGCTTGGGGAAAAGCTTGGCAATGATGGCATCGATGTGGGCAGTGAAATCAAGCCTGCAGTCAAGCCACACACTGAGGTATTTGAAGGCATAAGAAGGACAGGAGGGTAGAGATCCTGGTCAGTTTTGGTCTGGACCCAAAGATCATGGATACAGTTTACTTTGTGCTGACCCAGAGTTTATCGACCTGGAACCAATGCAGAATCATGTGGAAGTCCTGCTGGAGTGAGACTTCCACAACCTAAGTTGAGAGGCCTGAAATGTTGAGAACTGTGTGATGTGTATATATGTGAATATGCAAGTTAACACAGGCAGATGGGAGGTCATTGAGAAAAATGGAGAAGAGGACAGGACAAAGGATGGGGCCCTGGGGGATGTCAGCTTAGATTGGCAAAGGAAGGGACAGAATGCCACCAACCTTTACTCACTGCTGACAGCCCAAGAGGTAAGAACAGAACCATTCAACAGTGGAGGTGGAGAGGCTGGCAGAGCTCAGCTTGTCTAAAAGGTGCAAGTGGGACACTGAATCAAAGGCTTTGGCCAGATCGATGAAGATTGGTGCCATGATGTGCCCCTGATCCATCGCAGAGAGGATGGAGACAATAACACATAGCAGGGAAGAAACGGTGGAATTGTGCTTCTGAAAACCAGACTGGAAAGGGGAGAAGAAATTGGAGGAGTGAAGAAAGACAACCGGGAGTAGCCCAATTTCTCTTGCAGCTTTGCAAGTGACAAATGGAGGGAGATGTGCCAGAAGTTGCCAAGGGAGGAGGAATCACCCCCTTTGTGAAGGGGGAGAACTTAGGCCACTTTCCAAGCCTGAGGAACAGCACAAAGGATGAAGGAGCAGTTGAAAAGGTGAGTGAGGGGGGAGGCGAAGGCAAGCACTGAAATGAAGAGTCTAGGATCCAGTCCATTAGGGCTAAATTTGGACTGGTTGAGGGAAGAGAGGGCAAGCAGGGTTTTCTGAACAGAGACCAGACAAAAATGAAACTCCAGGGAGGGCATAGACAGAGAGGAGTGGGTAGACTGAGGAAGGGAATATGGACTAGGAGAGAGTGAAGGAGGGACAGCACAAGTGGTGAAAAATTCATTGAAGTGAATGGCAATAGAAGAAGGGTTAGAGACAAGTGTGCCATCTACCATGACAACTGGGGGAGCCTACTGGGTTGGAGGATCAAAGAGGTAGTGGATCACATTCCAAAACATGGGGGGCAGTTGAGATTTTTCTGAAGGTTAGCCTTGAAGTAGAGAGATTTGACAGTACAAATGGCCTTAGTGCAAGAATTTCTAAGTGCTCTGTAGGAGTGTAGGTCAGATAGAGAACAGGAGAATTTGAAATGGGGCCAGGCCTGATCACGGGTGATGCACAATTTAATGACATCCGAGGTGATCTAAGGCTAGTTGGAGGACTTAAACCAGGACTTCCTGATGGGGCATGTTTGTCCCAGACAGAAGTATAGATCAAGTGGAAAAGGGAGAGGGCAACATCTATATCAGGTGGAAGCAAGGAGAGGGATCAATCTGTTGCATACAGGTCGCTCAGTAGAGCATCTTTGATTAATGACCATCGGGACTTGGACCAGATGTACTTGGTGGGGGATGAGAATGTACCTTTTATTATGCATTGAGATGTTAGACCTTCCTAATTTCCACTTGCACTGCATTTGCATTGGTATGAAGCTAACATCACCTAACTCAGTTATCTGAGCGAGCTCATCTGCACTCAGTTTGCAACAGCGTACACAGACATATTTTGTCAACCACTTTGCTAATCCAAAAACTGGAGCTCATAAATAATCAACAGCTGAAGCAAACTGCAGCATGAAATATTTATTTATATATTTAAATATTTATTGAAAATGTTCTCTCACATTGTTGTTGCTCGTTATTACAGACTGGTGGAGTACCGTCTGATGAAGTGATTTTTATCACAAAGCCCTGGCTTAGTTCTCTACCACCTCAGCACAGTTTTTCATTGTACTCTGCTAGCCCATAATAACAAACAGCAGGTCCAGCAACAATGATGTGAGTAAACCTTTTCAATAGATCTTTCAAGTTGCAATTGGCTTTTGCTCTTCGTTATTTATGTGGTGCTAACATCTTCTCCTGCATTTTACAGAGGGCAGAGTCTGACAGGAGGGGGGCAGAGTAATGTAACATTTTATAGGTGAAAGTTAAGATTTTGCTTTTCTTGGCATAGAAGGTTAATATCTACTTAAAAAAAAACACCAGTTAGATAATGGTCCTTAATGTTTGATCACACAAAAAGGTCATTAAAATACAGTTAAAGAGCAGCTGACACCTTTGGAAAAACTTTGGAAAACATAATATTTAGACACAATTCAGCTTGTATTTCATATATCTTGTACAGATTTATCCTTGCCATTATTTATTACAGAAGAAATTCCAACAAAACAAGATCTTTATCTCTTAGAGTTCATTTGTCTCTATAGCCTAGTCCCTACTTGAAATCATAATACTCTGCTGTGACATTATAGTCTGTTGCCATGGGAATAACTGTGATGTCACAAGCAGAGTATTATGAATCAGGTTGGAAAGAAGAAATCATAACTGATGAACCCTCAAGGAATAACTATCCTGTTTTCAAGCATATGACCGCAGTAATAAATAATGAGGATAAGAAATGCAGAACTAATGAGAAATATACAATAAGTTGCTTTGTGTTAAAATATTATGTTTTTTAAAGTTCTCCTCGAGGCATCAGTGGCTCTTTAAAAAGACAAATTATCTCAATATAAAATTACAGAATACTTGGGCACAGCCCCCAGATAATTGATACATAGTTCAAAGCCCCATGGGACACAAACTTCCCGTTAAAATTTTATATCATAGACATAAGAAGGAAAAACAGTCAATTGCCCATCACAAAATACTGCATGATATACCTGTATCAAGCTAGTGACCTTTTGTGGTACAAATTTTATTACTATTACATAAATAATTAAGCAATAAGGCATGGCAGGGTGTGTGTTATTGTGTAATAATGTCACTCCTGAGTTGGGTTGCAGCACGAGGAGAAGCCGAGTGCTTCCACCACCTTAGGAGTGACGTTATTACACAATAACACACACCCTGAAGTGCCTTATTGCAATTATACAATGTCTTGTTGTTACATACAGAATACAAAAATAATTTCAAAGAATGTTTTTGTTAGTGTGGGAAAATATTTTTGTTTCTTAAGAAACGAAGCGAATCCTACAAATCCAATGCTACAGTGATGTTATTGTGTAATAACATCACTGTCTCAATGGGTCAGCAGCTAATCAGCTTCTCACATTTTTTCTCGCCATTGTACAATTTGTCATAATTAGGACAATAAAATTGTCCTCTATGGTGAATAATAGTGTTCTAAAGTTCCTTCTTATCAATCAATTGAAGAAAATTCCAAATCAGAACAATCCATGTTGTCCTAGCCTTGTTGTGCCATGTACAATCGAAAATAACATGGAATAGATCTTTGACTCTCCGTTTATTACAACTACATTTCAGAGTGTTATGGTATAATGCTTTACTATACCTTGCATGCAGGACATTGTTTTGAAACAGTTCAGATCTATAGAAGATATATGACCTCCTTTGGACTGGACCCATTAGATAGTCAAGCTAGTAGCTCATTAATCTTTTATCATATTGAGCTAGCCATGGTGAAAATTTTGAGTTGCTAATTTTTTGTGTATCTATATCAATAAAATGAAGAATAATCCTTGCCTTAACTAAGGTCTTATTTTTTTAAACTCATTATGATATCTTTAGTAATATATGTTTCCAAGATATCCAACTCAGGTCTTTAGTTTTTAATGCAAAAGAGAACCAAGCAGATAGTTTACAACAGATTTTTAATCAATCGTACTAACATACAAATGTATGAAGGAGCCAGCAGAAGAAGGCCATTTGGTCCATCTAGTCTGTTCATATTGCAGGGTCCCCAGCTTATACTACTGACTCTGCCCTGTCCTCCCTGGTTCCCCCTTCCACCCTATCTGCTCCCCCAAGCTCCATGGTTTCCCTCTATTCCTATCCCAAGCTCTCTTAAAGCTACTCACTGACTTCAGTGAGACCACTTCCTCCACCAGCACATTCAAATTGGCCACCACCCTCTCCATGAAGAAATGCTTCCTAACATACCTTCTAAACCTCCCCTTCCACCTTTAGACTGTGTTCCCTTGTGTTTCGGCTCCCCCTTAGGTTGAAGAGACACTCCCTATCCACTTTATTTATCCCCTTCAGGTATTTGAAGGTCTCTATAATGTCCCCTCTCTCCCTCTTCTTCTCCAGGGAGTACATCCTCAGGGCCCCCAACCTCTTCTTGTAAGACATAACCTGCTGACCTGTGATCACCTTAGTTGCCTTCCTATGGATGTTCTGGAGCAGGTTGATATCCTTCTTAAGTTATGGACACCAATATCTTACTCCATACTCCAGATGCGGTCTCACCAGCAACCTGTACAAGAGCAGTATAACGTTCTTACACCTTCTGCTGATTTTCCTGGCTATACACCCCAGCAACTTGTTTGCATTCACTGCTGCCTTTTTGCACTGCAAGGAGTTCTTCAGGTCACTAGTTTTCATCACTCCCAGATCCTTTTCCTCCTCCATTGCTACTACCCCTCCCCCCAGGTAGTAGTCAGTCCTTGGGTTCCTGGCTCCTACAAGCATAACTTTACATTTCTTGGCATTGAAGCCAAGATGCCAGATCCCTGACCATCTGTCAAGTTTTCTGAGGTCTTCCCTCAGTCCTTTTATCCCATCCACTGTGTTCACCCTTCCACAGAGTTTGATATCATCCTCAAACAGGCACATTTTGCCCTTAATGCCCTTCCAAATGTCATTGATGAAGACATTGAACAACACCAGCCCTAGCACCATGCCCTGCAGGACCCCACTAGTGACCTCCCTGGTGCTGGATAACTCTTCCCCTAGCACCACCCTCTGAGTCCTGTCCTTCAGTCAGCTTTCCACACAATTTGTCATTTTCTCCCCAACCTGGTATCTGCCCATTTCCTGATTATATTTTTCAAGAAGATACATTTTTGGAAGCCTTTGGTCTGGCATGTGAGAGACCATAATCCAGTATCCTATTATATGAGAATCAGGCAAAACTTTGAGACAGGGAACCTTTAACTGTGCCCTAATATGACATGCTGCAGTTAACTTATTAATGTCCAATAAAGATCTATACATTTGGTTCATTGGATTTTTTTAAGAATTTCAGCAGTTTTAATACCCCAGATATCTACTGAAAATAATACTTTTGATATATATTCAGCTTTTATAGTTTCAACCATTGATATAACGCTATTTCCACTATATTTCTTATTAATTTTTTTAATGCATAAGACATTTGTTTAGACAAAGTGGCCTTTATATGACTTAACCAAAGGCTATTTAATGTAAACTTGACTCCTAAGTAGGCATAAGATTTTACTGTCTCAAGCTTCAAGTCTCCCAGGTTCCATTCCAAATGTGTTCTACAGCCAAAGATCACTTTTTGGATTTCAAATGAATTTGCTGTGACTTTAAGTGAGTTTGCAGGGTCATTAAAAATGTTTAATTGCCTCTGCAAACCTGATTTAGAAACTGCTAAGAAAACTAAGGTGTCTGCATAAGCAAAAGCTGAACAAAAACTACTACTAATTTTTGAAGAATTGGATAGGGGATCTTTCATTCCCAGCAACAGACAATTTTTAAATAAATGTAAAATAAAGTTGGGGCCAGGACACAGCCCTGTCTTACCCCCGTAGTTGTCACAACAGTAGAGGAGAGTCTGTTCCCCAATTTTATATGGGCCCAAGTTTGAGAATATTACTCTAATAACTCTTATGAGATTTGGGACAATTTCCCCATTTCCACATACAATCTCATAAGGTACTTCTATTAACAAAGTCAAATGCTGAACTGAAATCAATAAACTTCGCATAAAAAAATTTGCTTCCTAAGAATGACATATTTCTCAAGTAAATATGATATCTCAAAACAACTGTCTGTTGTAGTATATCCACCATTATAACTTGACATAAATGCTGAGAATCCCCCAAACCCTTAATTTGATCTAATAGTCTTTCCAGAAGAACTTTAGAGAACATTTTTTTTTTTTGGTGTATTATTTCTTCCGGAGCTACCAGCTTGCAAGCCTGCCTTCAGTTGTCCCCCAGCGCAGCCCCGAAGACCCCTTCCCTTGTGCACCCCACGACTTACCCTTCATGGCTGAGTGGTGGAGAGTGACTCAACCCACCCCAAACGGATCCATGCCAGGGAGGTGCCTTCTCAGGGGTGGCACTGCGGGGACAACTTAATTCTGCTGGAGCTATTTTTCCACTTTTCTCCCCTTGTGTGGAGGCGGGACGTGCAATGATGCCTGCGGTGAGAGTGTGCATGCTTCCGCTCATGCTCTTCACCAAGCGTCTGTCCCGTCTCCTCTCCTTCGGCTGTAGCATCAGCGTGCTGCCCCCCAGCAGCCACTAGGGGCCAGTGGAGCACTACCAGCTAATGTCCCCTCATCCCAGAGAAGGAAAGCAGTCCAACGGATGCTCGATCCTTCTCCTCCCCACCAGCCCCCGATGACCCGTGGTCGTTCCTGAACATGGGTCACCGGCGTGTTTTGAAGTAAGGCATCCCTCAATGCCACCGGGCTGGCTTTAGAGAACATTTTTGATATTGTATGCAACAAGCTAATTGGTCTATACTTCTTCAGATCCTTTATATCACCTTATTTAAAGATGGGGGCTATTACTGTACCTCTACAGGACTTCAGAATGAAGCTATCACAAATACATTTGTTAAAAATATCACATGAAAATTATTCCAATTTTGAGCATTAGTCAAGAAGACTTCAGCTGGAATATGATCAGTCCTGGGCACTTTTTTGGTTTCAGTGAACATAAAGCCAAGTAAAACTTTTTCTCTAAAAAGGGTGAAAATGAAAATCTACTTACTTTTTCAATCATAAGAAGATGACTCATGAAATTAGAATCATAAAATATACTTGATAAATGCTGACTCCAACAGGAGGGAGAAATGTAAGTCTCAATCTCATATTTGCTATTATTAGTTCTTCTGGCCACCATCAGCCAAAAGGAGTGACAATCATGAGCTAAGAAAGCATTCATCATTCTATTTCATTGAGTAAGGCAGAACACCTTCCTTTTTGAATCAAGAAATGCCTTATTTTTTCTTTTTTGATTTAGAGTTCAGAACCTATTCTGAATCAAAAATCTAGTAATTCTGATATATTTTAACAGAGCTGCTTTTAGCCATTTGCATTCCTTATCAAACAAAGTAACCCTTTCCCTAACCTTAATAGTTTGAGGGGTTTAATATAGGTGATTTCTTTGTACTGAGAATATATCCACTAACTCCATACTAATTGACTCTGAAGACCCCCATTCTTTATTGTTATACAAAGAAGGTTCCAAAAAGTCTAAAGAAATCTCCCTAATTATTAGTTCTTGCTGATTGTTCCACTTAACTCTAACACCTTTTCTAATTTCTGAAAGGGGAAAGTTATTAACTTCTATGGGCTTTTCACAATGCTTAGACTCTGTACCCCATTTGAGAGTAATGGGGAAAATATCACTTTCACTGTGAGTATGGACTAAACTGCAGTCCCAGACATCCATTGTGCCCTTCAAATTAAGACAACCAACTACAGAAGCTCCATAAGAAGAGTAAAAAGTTAGTTTACCCTTCAACCCCCCTTCTAAGCTACCATTTATGTGTGCTAGATATACTCACTCATTAGTTCTAGAAGTTTATGTCCTGCTGCATTAATTTTCTTGCCCAATGAATTTTTGACAAGCAACATCAGTGTCAGTGGCTCAGTAGGTAACACAATTGCCTCTGGGCTGGGATATCAGGAGGTCATGGGTTCTTGCCTCACACCAGATCCTTGGGGTAATACCCATAACTGATGCTGTAGTGCAGGATGAGAAGGGTCCTTCAAATGAGGTGTTAAACCAAAGTCCCATCTGCCCATCTCTAGTCACTGTCCAGGTGGAAGTACAAGATCCCTTGCCACTTATTGATGAAGAGTATGGGAATTTTTATTATAACTTCAAAATCAAATAGGTACAAACAGTGTTAATTCACACAAAAATAATATACAAATACAAAGTGAAAGAAATTAAATATTTCAGTCATACTCCTTTCAGGTCGCCTTCAAATAAATATTTAACATAATAAGAAAATACGAAAACTAAACAAATACACCTTTCCCCCACTAAAAGAGTAGGGGAATTTTTATTATATCTGTAAATCAAGTATGCACCAATGATGTTGCTTCATTCGAACTCACTACATAAATAAAACTAAAGAATACTAAAGAAAATTGAAGAAGTATTTCGATCGTACCCCTCATAAATTGCTTCCCATTGTGTATGTGAAGCTAAAATCAAGAAATAAAACTCAAGCAATACCATCTCCACCCCCCACTAAAAGGGGTATCTGTATTATTGCTTCAGTTTCAGATAGTAACATAATACATCTTCAAAGTCACATGGAATCAATATACAGAACATACTCAAAATAAATGGCAGAATAGGTATTTCATCATACTTCCTACCCACCCTCCCACCACCAAACAAGAGGAGTGTTTAATAGAGCTGCAAAACACATACTCATGTATGTTCAGAGAGTCACAGTAAATTGTCAGCATCACTGATAATAAAATACAAAATGTAATCAGAATGGGAAAATAAGAGTTTCCAGTCTACTTGTTCTCAGTTTCTCACTTGGATAGCAGTGGAAGAATGTCTTTTTCAGCTTTAAGCCAGAACTGGCCCCAAACAGTAGCAATGCTTACTAACGAAAATGAAAATCAGACTATAGTATAGATGAAACTGTACATTTAATCAAAATTAAACAATACTCAATATTCTCTTCCTACCCCTTTATGACTTCTTCAGTACTTGTATGTATAACCCCTTTCGCCCCTACTACTAAGGACTGGGTGATACCAAATGTTAAAGAAACTAATCATTCAAACTATCCAATGTGGGTATACACCACCAGCAAAGTGTCTATCCCAGACCCAAATAAGGATACTAACACTGACAGTAAAATCCAAGTACTTCCCTGTAGAGGCCCTATGGCAAGGACCTGCTGGCAACATAACCTGTCGTATCTACCCACACCTGGGAGATAACTAGGTCTACTTACTCCATCTGATTTCAAGGTATACCTGGAGTGTCTCTAGGTGATAGCAGTCTTCCTTGTGTCTTTACTGAATCCAGCTGATGCTGCCCCAGCACACTTGATGTACCTGAGTAGAAAACAAGCATTCTTTAGACTTCAATTTTATAATACCATTCTCTGTCGTATAAAACAGTTGTTCTTCAGAGATTGTAATTTGCTGTATTGAAAGTCTACACCACACTTGCCATATATAAAACTTGAAACACACTAAAAACAGCTATGTGGTCTGTTTGTCATGCTCTGTCCATGAAAAAGCCCAAATCCCTAGGCATAAAATGTCTGGTGTAAGGCCATAAAATGGAGAAGCAGGCCATTTATGTCATACAATTGCCCAAAACTGTACAATGAATGGACATTCAAAAAATAAATGTGACACGGTTTCAATTGTAGTACTGCACGTAGGCCTAGGGCAAAATCTTTCTTCCATACCCTTATGTTTTAAGTTTCCTTTAACATTTAATTTCCCCTGTACTGAACCCAAACTACATCCCACATCTGGGGCAGTATTTGGGGTGATACCAATGTCTTCCCTGTGTTTTCCTTTTTCTGCTTAGGATGAAACTCAAAGTGGGTCACTTCTCTGGAAAACTGAAATGTAATGTACTTATACATGTCCCACCTCTGCAGTGTGCATATATGATTTTTTGTTAGGCTCCATAACTAGATTTTCCCAAAACATGATTAAAGATGCATTGGGAGGGTGTTTAGAGACCGTTGCCTCGGGATTTCCCCATGCACGGGCCATGCTTGCAGTATAGGTTTCAAACTATCTTGGACCCATGGGATCCATACCTTCTGTTTACCCAACAGAAAAGGTTTTATGTTGGCATTAATAAACATGGAAAAGAAAAAGGGTATTGTATTAACCATTTTTACACCACCCTGCATTTTATCCAAAAGTAAAATGCCCCTTTTGATGGGATTTAACCTGCTCCCCCACATGCACATAAAGAAGCAACTGTACACTTTTGTTTCCAGCTGTTTGGGTAGAGAAAAAAATGCAACTAAGATGTAAAAATATAGATAAAAGAAAAGATTTAACCATAAACACCCTTTTTAATTGCAACATCTTCCACCTACTCCAAAGCGTAACTTTACCATATGCTTGTTGGAGTTTTTGCTGCCAGTTCAGCAAAGGCAGATCTCCATTCCCAAATAAAATACTTAAAATAGAGCGAGTGCCCTTTATAACAGGAATATTAATGACAGAGTCCAAGGGTTGTGACATCTCACCTATTGGTATGCATTTACTTTTAGAATAATGACAGATTACAGTATGCACTGTAAGTCTATTGGTCCACAGTGTGGACCAATAGGCTTACAGCGCATACTGTAAGCTGTCATTTGGCGGGTGGCTGGCGGCATGCAGGCGGGTTGCAGCTGCCCACCGATGATGGGAGGGCTGCATGGGCTGGGGGTCCTGTGTGGGTGGAGGGATGGGGGTTACCACTGGACCACCAGGGATTTGTAGGTTACCACTTTGCCAGTGTTCACGGTTATGGGTGGGGAGGGGAGATCCACTGGTCCACCAGGGATAATTCTTAGCTAAATAAGACGGCGATCAGAGGGTCGGATAGGAAGGGGGTACCACTAGGCTACCAGGGCAGCTGTTGCTTGTACATTATTTGGATCAGTGCTACAGGAGGGGTGGGGGACCACTAGACTGCCAGGGATTCTATATACCTCACTCTACCTGTGATCATTGCTACGAGGGGGCAGGTACCACAGGACTACCAGGGATATGTTTCACTTCAGTTTACCCACAATCGGGCTAATGGGAGGGAGGGGGTACCACTGGACTACCAGGGATGGTTTGGGTGCTTGTGGATGGTGTTCTTGCTGGGTGGGTGGCCACCCACGGCTGGGGGCTACTGTGTTGTGCCCTGCAATATAGCAGCCTACCTGTGTGGTCAGCATTTGAGCCAGGATTTTCTGGCTCAACTTTGTGCCCCGGTATGTGGCGCATCTGGGGGTTGTGCCAGCAGATGCATCACACATCCCAGGCTGAATATCGGGATGTGCCACATATGCATGGGCATGCCCTTTTCAGATGCGCTGCATACATTACCAATGCACCCCAGTGCATCGGGACTTGTGCTGCGCAGGTTCCCCCTCTGAATATCACACCAGGGCACACTGCAGGGTTGCACCGATGAAACTTGGTTGCACCAGGCACAACCCCTTTGAATATCTGGCCCTAGAGCTACAAAACCAGTATACATACTAGTTGGTATTTCCTTAGTGCTTAACATATGATTGAAAAGTTGTACAATTTCATCCAATAACTCCGTCATACACACCTATATAACTCATAGGGAATGCCATCTTGCCCTGGGGCTGAACCCTTAGTTAAGGAGTTAAGTACACCTAAGACTTCCTGTTTCATAATGGGTTGTACAAGGGTGTGTTGTAGCTGAATAGAAAGTTGTGGTAATGCACACTCGCCATTCAGTCTCCTCTATGTGGAGGGGCTTCCTGGGATTCCTAAAATAATTGGGCAATACGATTATCAATCTCTTTTAAGATGGCTGATTTTGAAGTAACTGACATACCAGTAGATGTAGTAACATGGGAATAAATTTTTCTGCTGTTGCAAGTGACAGAATTGAAGTGGATTTACAAAAGATTGCTGTCCTTGGGTACCAAATCTCTGTTCCTGTTCTAACGATTTAAGTCTATCATATTGTAGGTCTGACATTGTTTGTTTTAAATCAGCAATTTGTGTAGAGAGATCCTTATTGTTCTGGCTTTGTAAGGACAAAAACTCATATAGTTGCTCCTTATATTGATTATAAAGATCTATTTTCCTTTTACCATTTAATTTCCCCATCAGTTTAAAATAATCCTGTACATCATGTTTAGTATCCTCCCACCAGTCTTGGGATGAGTCATGTGAGAATTTTACTGACTTTCAGGCCTCCATAAGATTAGTGAATCCTTGTTTAATTATAGGGTCAGCCAGGAGGCTCAGATTCATCCTCCAATACCCTGGCCCTCTGCCCATTTTGTCATAATTCGCAACTGTCATGCTTAACATGGCATGATCTGAGGACGAGACTGATATCACCGTAGTATTCTTAATCTCAAGGCTATCCGAGATAAACCAGTAATTAATTCTTGTAGTTAAATTACCCTGAAAATAAGTTTTCTGTAATGTAGTCTCTCCCTGAGTGAAGGCGTCTATGAGTCCTGATTGTGATACCAGATTATTCAAATAGGTTGCTTCACAAAACATCTTGGTGGTTTTCATACCCCTATCAGTGGTGAACCTTCTACAATTAAAGTCTCCACCCAGCATTACATATTTTGAGGTAAACAAAAAGGGCTGAATCTTTTGAAATACCTCAATTCTTGCAGCCTTAGTTTGTGGTGTGTAAACATTTATGATTCAGAAGTCCAACTCATATGAAGTGATATCTAATAGTAGAACCCTCCCTGATACTATATCGACCATATGGATTATTTTAGCTGATGGATTGCTCACACAAATGCCCACTCCACTGCATAACTCCTCCCCCATTGACCAGTGGGACTTCCCCATAACCAAGCAGTGCTAGCATCATGTATTTCACTAACTGACTGTAGGCGTGTATCTTGAAAAAGGATACCATCATAGAAGTTAGTCTCGAACTGTGCAAAAGTGAGCAACTGCTTTCTCTTGGTTTTTATGCTGTTGACATTCAAAGATGCCACAGCTAAGTCATAAAGGGGAGATTTCATGGGTTACATCATCACCTTTTCTGTTTTACCCATGATCTAGTCCCAATTCACTTCTTTTGTGATTTGGCCTCCGTGTCTTCCCCCACATGCTCCATATCCACCCCCCATCTGATTGTGAAGAGTGAAGGGAAGTGAAATCTGAATCTGTGTCCATGTCTTCCTCATCTTCCAGAAGGACAGTATATTTGTTCTTTACAGTAACCAGGGGTGCTGTAAACGTCCCTTTATTCAAGCTTTTCTTTTAGAGTCCACTTCTTTTCATCACCACTGTATAGGACTCCTCAGTAGGTAAAGGTGGTGGGGAACATATCAGAGCCATTGGTGCCCTCTGTGACCTGAGGGTGTTCTTGTGTGGCTGGGGATTGTGTTACTCTCCCTGGATCCTCTGTTACTTGAGCCACTGCAGCTTTTGTGCCTATCTGTGGTGTAGGGATCACCTCAGGGATGGATGTGGCGTGCCTTTGTGGAGTCAAGATTGGGGGTGGCATAGGTCTTGTAGTCTTAACTGCTTTATTAATATAAAAGTCCTGAATGCCATAATCTGCATTATCCATATTATGTGCTGCCCATGGACAGTTATTAAAGGAATGACCTTCTTCACATAGACTACATTTTAAGGGGTTTCTACAATGAAACATTGAGTGTCTCACTTCACCACACTGAGTACACTTTACTACCTCACAGGAGCAGCTAAGATGTTGGGGGGAGCTACATTTGTAACAATGTCAGGGTTGTCCTGGGTAAAATATAAACCCTTTATCTCGTCCCAAATAAAAACAGTTTGGGAGATGCTGCAGCCCTGAGTCGTTCTGTGAGAGATTTATTTTGAAATGCCACCCACCCACCCCCATTCCAGAAGCCTTCATCATCTAGAATTGACTCTGGGTTACCCTGTATTTTACAGCATTTCTCCAACCAATAGATAACGTCAGTAATGTTCATGCCTTCATTACGGAAAAGGACAGTTACTACTTTAAAAAATGTTTTGTGAGTGGTATGGCTTGAAAGTGAGCCCAGGCTGGGTTTGTTTTCTGGGTGGCATACTTTATCCAGAACCTGTCTAGAATGTCAGGGGTTCTGAAACTAATGTCATACATGGATTCACCTGGAGTGTGGATCAGGGCATAAACCTCAGAGGAAAAAAACAACATTTGCTTCAGCAGAATTTTCCCTACAGAAAATCTGTTGGGCATGTCACCTGTGCTCCCCAAATATCTCAGGTACACTGCATTGTCGGTTTAGTCAGCTCCATTGTTTTTAAACAAGCTGGCATAAGTTGGGGTTGCAGCTGGCTCAGCTTCTACCACCTTTGGAACATCAGTAGCCAACTCTGAGGTATGGTTTCTAGACTCTGCAGGAGCCTGAGGCCCCATATGTGCATCAAAAAAACATCTGTGGCCATGTCATCAACGGATGAAAATGAAATACTGCCTTCATTTTCCCCAGGCGCAGTATCCTGGAGTGATATACTCTCTGTAGGTTCAGTGTTCCATTTGTAGCACCTCCACCACCTCTGTATTCCGTTCTGTATTTGCTCCCAGAATTGTGATGTGAGGATCAGGAATCCAGGACCCATCCTCTTTTTGCAACCAGCCCGCTCCACTCAGGGCCTTCTCTGGGGATCATCCTCATTCACCTGGCTGCGCATCATGCATTTTCTCTATTCTGGGGTTCTGGGCTTTTTCTTCCAGTGCAGGAGGGTTACTGGAAAACACGAACACTTTTTAAACTTTTTCGGCCGACAGACTGGGTGAGTTCAGAAACATTCTTTTCCTCCTTGATCTTCCATTGTGCTGTGAAATATTCCTGTTCTGCTTGCAGCAAATGCTGCTTCTTTTCCTGGAAATCCTTTTGTAGTTGAGACTTGGCATGTGCTGAATCCAGCACTATGACCACTTGCTCAGCTGGGAGGTAGATAGAGGTACATCCTACTGTTGTGTCAACAGCACCAGAAATTACCAACCCAACAATGGTTAACAGTGTAGTTACAACCAGGAGACCAGTACCATCGTTGATACTGTCTCCTCCTTCATCGACTTCCAGAAGCACACTGGATTCCTCAGCCTTGTTCACAGGGATCCCACACCCACTACAGCAACAGTAGGGGAATTTTTATTGAAAGGACTGCAGACATAAAATTATACTATTATACACAACTTATACATTAATATACAGAAATTATAAAACAAAAAGAAAACACATTAATGTTACAAATACAAGATAGGCATACAGTGTGACTTAACAATATTGTTCCTGTCAACATTCATGGAGGTTTTGCCCAGTGCTCACAATCCAAATTAATCCTAAGTACTTTCAGTATCTCCTCTGTACATCTATTAGCATCAAGTCCATATTCTTTCTGTAAGGAAATCCTAATATTCCTGTCCATTTCAATGTATGAAATTATTCTTTGCTGAGTAAGCCATAAACACTGGGACTGCCAAATATAGTAACTTATCATGACCAAAATGATATACATAGTTTCTGAGTTATATTTTCCCAATCCATGTTCCATTTTCCCATAGACCAAAGCATCATATGATAAGTTGCAAAACATGGGTTCCCTCCATTCTTTGACCAGGTACAACCAGAAGCCTTTTGTATATTACGCATTTTAAAATAAATGTTCCTGTGTTTCCAGGGTTTGCACATGCTTATTCAACACAATATCTCTCCTGTACCTGCTTATGTTTGTGATTATTTCTCACCCCAGTGTCCCACGCAAGCTAAGCCATACTGTGTCCCATATAAAATCTGGTATCTTCTTCAATTTTAACATTCTTAAATTAGTTTGCACCCTAGTTGCTGGACAATCCCCTAAGCAGATGTCTTCTTTATCCTCCTCCTGTAAAACGTGGAAATATATTTCTTTCCTATTTTTAATCTTAACCTCTTCTTTAGTGATATTCCATTTTATCAAGTTTATCACTTGTTCCACTCCATATATTGGAAGTATTGGGACTGTGCAAAGAACCAGGTTTCTTATTTGTCCATGCCATAAAGCATGGATGTATCAACATTACTTGTTCTTTCCATATTGTGTTACCTGGTCTCAGAGCACCCCAAACATTTTATGCTATGAACAAGCTGCAAAAAAGAGCAACCGGGTTCACCATGCATAACCCTCCTCTTCTATTTTCCTGTAGGTTATTATTCTTTATGAGATTAAACCTATTTCCCCATAAGGCTTGAAAGAATAAACTGTATAAGGTCACTACCAATGTTTGTGGAGGAGAAACGCATAACTTATATACAAAAATATGGGTAATAGTAAGGTTTGATTAAAAGCACCCTTTTTTCTTAGCAATTTGTTGCCCTATCAAGAATTAACCAAAGTAGTACCTCTTGATATTCCCATTTTCTAGTTCTGTTTGACCATATCTGCTCTTCCAAAGTAATTCCTAATACCTGGATTGAACCTGCCGCTATCTTTATTCCTGCAAACATATTGTCAGTAGGGATCGGGGTATTTCCTAATGTCATTCCTGAACATTTATCAAAGTTAATTTTGGACCCTGAACACCATGAGAAAGATTGACAAGGTTCATACAAGGACTCTTCTTTAGTTAGGGGATCTAAACACAAAACCAAGTCATCTGCATAGGTCAAACTCTTAATGGTAGTCAAACTTGGGCTTAGCTTTAACCCTATTATTCTTTTGTCCTGTTCCAATTTTCTTAAAAATATGTCTATGTCATATTCTTTTAAAATATTAAACATGCATTGATTAGATATTTTGTTGAATGCCTTCTCCTGATCAATGCCAAGTATATATCCTTTTAAACCCTCTTTTTCTGCTGTATGAAATATCTCTAAGTAGTACCAAATTATCCACCTGTTTTCCACTTGGAATGGCACAAGTCTGAGTGGGGCTAATTAATTTTTCTGCAACTTTAACTAACCTATTCAATAAGATTTTACTTAATATTTTGAGATCTATATTCAAAAGACTAATAGGCCTGCAGTTTTGTAGCTCTTCTCTCTCTCCCCTTTCTTGAACACTAATATTAGCGTTGCTTTGTACATGGAGTCTGCTAGGTCCCTGTGCTGCAACATTTGATGAACAACTATCTCAGGGCCAGTAATAAATCTTCACAGAATGTTTTATAAAAGTCTGCTCCTATTCCATCTGGGCCTGGGGCTGAATCACTTTTCAATCCTGTTATAGCTGCTTCTATTTCCGCTTTTTGAATAGGGCTAATCAGTTGAGCACTGTCATTTACTCCCAGCTTTGGTATTGTATTCAACATACCTTCACTTTCAGAGATCACTGGGATGTCCTCAAAAACCTCAGAAAACTGTGAATTAAACTTTTCCACTATTTCTCTAGGTGAAGTGGTGATGCAATCTACATCTATCCTCAAGCTTGTTAAATTCTATGCTCTACTCTTTTCTGCATTCTTAAAAGGTCAATAGAACCCTTTCTTAAGTTCATACCAAATCTCATTTCTTGATCTAAAGATTTAGCCCTGTCGTATTGTGTAATGCACATTTGTTTTTCCATTTCTGTGATTTGGGGTCCTAAATTTAATCTGCATGTTTCTGTTTGAGATATTAGCTTTTGCAGCTGGGCCCTAAGTTGAAGATACTTTAAATATTTCTTGCTCATAATTTCTCTAGTTAATTTTTAGAAAAACATAATCCATGAAGTTGTTGTGTCTTTCCATCAGAGGGCAGTGTTCTCGTATAGAAAAGCTACTGATAATCCGGCCTTCCATTCTTTTCTCCAAACTTTTTTTATTTGTTCATCCATTAATACTGAACTGTTTAACCTCCAAGCATTTTTCCTATATCTTGGAGTGCCTTCCCATGTGACATTTACTGTAATGGATTTGTGGTCAGAAAATTCTCTAACTTGAAGATTAGCGTTTACAAGTATCAAAACTTCAGAAATAAATATAAAGTCTATCCTCATTGACAGATGCCCCTTAAAAAATGTATTACACCCAGTGAGAAACTTCGTTCTATATGAATCTATCAATTTGGAATCTGAGATGATTTTTTATAAAGCTGCGGAGTCACAAAATATTTTATCAGTTTTAGCACCTCTATCTTCTCTCCCTAACACACAGTTAAAGTCTCCAGTCCAAAGCAGTAATCTAGACATACATAAGTATAGTTGGATTTTTTTAAAGAGCGTGACCCTAAGTGTCTGTGTCTGTGAGGCATAGACATTTATTATCCTAAACTGTTCTGTCAAAAAAGAGATGTTTATCATAAGGGCTCTGCCTGGTTCAATATCAACAAGTTTAGTGACTCTAATGTTAGGGTTACTTAGAAGAATCTCCACCCCATCACACATTTCTTGGCCTATTGACCAAAAGGATGGCCCTTTGATCCAGGATTTAGTGGCAGATTGTAATTCAATATTTGTCTTTAGCCTGGTACCCTGAACACAAATGATGTCACTTTTTTCTTGAGCTAAAACACTGAACACCGTAATCATTTTAGCTGGACTTTTCAGGACATTATCATTAGCAGAGGATATTGATAGGGAAGACATTTATCAGCGTACAGAGATGAGAAGTACCTCAAGTGGGTTTGCTACATCTTCTCCTACTTGCCCTCTGGGAAATATGTGCATCCCCCCTCTTCTGTGTCTGAAGTTACCTCTGTAGTGGCCGAGGTAACTGATGTGGAATCTGACAACTCCCCTCCTGACTCTTCATCAGATTTTTCTGATAGTAGTGCTGAATATTTGTTTCCCTTCTTCCAAGAGTCCTTCGCAGCTTCTTTGCCTTTCCTACTTCCTGTGTGTTTATCTGAAAGTGCCTTCCCTGATCTGGTTCACTTTTTGCCATTACTTTAGTAAATTTATCTTCCTGACTAGGCGGAGGAGTGTGAGGCATCTCCTTGTCTTCAGGGCTTTCTCTGCCTGCGTGTCTAGATTCTTCTAATGCCTGACTGTTTTCTCCTTGTTCCTTAGGGGCATTAATTTCCTCCTGATTTATTGCTATGGGTGGGTGGGTTAATCTTGCTTATGAAATAACCTCATCATTTGGTATAGCAGAAGCTGGGGGGGGGGTCAGAACTGGCATTAGCAACCATAGCCACTTGTTGGGCCTGTATTTGCTGGGCCTTGCTACTGAGACCTTCTTGAGATGGGCAATCTTCATGATTATAGGAAGCCCAGGGGCATTTACCATAACCTTGACCTGTATTTTCACACAGGTTGCATTTACATAAGTTAACACATGATGCAGAAACATGACCATAATCTAAGCAGTGGCTGCAACAAGGTGTATCACTCACTAAGCTTAAGTGAGTATGTGAGCCACATTTAAAACACGATTTGGGTTGCCCAATGTAAAACAACATTCCTCTATCCTTGCCTAAAAAGGAGGTACTTGGCAAATGCACTGGGCCATTGTTAGTAGAATATAGCTTCACCTTGATTTTCCAGCCCCATTCATTATTTGCTCGCTATCTAGTATAGGAGCTGGTTTATCCATGATTTCACAGTGCTGCCTCAACCAAAATAGTATGTCCTCTACATGGACCCCTCATTACGGAAACATGATGGTAATATACTTCATGGCTGGTTTAGTAAGAGTGATGGCAATGTAAAGGATCCATAATGGGTTATTTTTGAGGGTATGGTATTCTGATCAAAATCTATCTAAGCTGGAAACAGTTTAAAGCTCTCATCATAATTGTCATTTCCCAGATGTATTAGAGCAAATATTTCCAAGAAAAAATTTCATGGTGCCTTTTAGAAGCTGTTTAGCAATATATAACCTGTCTGGAGCTTCCTCTTGGCCTCCTTTAAACATGAACCTGACCACATTCTTTCTAGAAGCAGGTTCACCCTTATGCTGGAACAAATCTGATAATTTAAACATTGAGTTTAGCCATGCTTCTTTTTGTAGGGTCTTGCAAAGGTATTAGCAGGCCCATTCTGATATTCTGCTCAATATCAGTTCCAGTAAAGTTTGTTCTGTCTGTTTCAGCCATTTCTGCAGTTTCTTTATAGTTTGGGGCCTTTAGTGATAGGTGAAAAGTTCTCCTTCTCAGGCTGTGTTTTACCTGTAAGGATGCCAGAATCAAAGCTGCCTCTGTCAAGAGTAGCTTTATTATACCACTGTACCAGGTAGCCAGTCTCCCTTTTCATTTGTAGCCAGCCTGCCCCTTCCAGTGCATAGGAAGGGACCAATTTTGTTGAAAACTCCCAAATCTTGCTGCTCATCTGAAAGTATAGCTTTAGAGCAATGGGCTTTTTGTGTGCTGAATACACACTCTGTATTACTCTGTGGCTCAGCTGGTGTCCGTGTTGTTTTTTAAACTATTTCCTGCTGTTTGTGTTGTTCCCAGTCAGCGCTTAGCAGGACAAGGAGCCGTGACAGGGATTTCTTGCTCCCCTGGCTTTGGGCACAAAGCTAGCGCTGTTACAACTGCCAGCCAGGAGAGTACTGTTCTGTTCTGGATTGGTGCTTGAACTTGCCACTTGCTGAACTCTTGCCACATCACCGCAGCTGTTTCGGTGAGCCATTTTTGACAACAGACACAGGGCTATCTTGCCGTTTTGACAGTTCAGCATTTAAAGCCTCTCTCTTTAATTTACAACATTCTTCTGCCTTCAGTAAATTCTGCACCAGTTTCTCTTTTTCTGTGCCTGTATCATTATCATCATTTAAAGAAGACAGTACCTCTGCTTCATTTGTGGCATTCTCTACAATTTGTGACCGGTCCATATCAGATTCCAGGAAACATATAGGCACATCCGATTCTTCCTCCAAGTTCGAGTCATCGTCAGCCATAGGAACAGAAAGGGATTCCTTCATCTCTGTCTCCTCTGTTAGCAGTCCTCCTCCTGGAGCCACAGGGGCAGCCATCGTGGCCAAAGACCAGGATGCCAAAGGTTCCCCTAGAGGTGAGTAGCAGAGTTTTCTCAGTGTCATGGGCAACATTTCTCCATCAATACAGCAGGTCCATGTAATCCATTCCCCAGCATGCACCTGGAAACAAGCTGTCACAGCTTAGTGTGCCTTTCCTGGTAAAAAAATTACAAACGAATACATAAAACTGTGAACTAGCTTCAATGCAGTTAATAATGGTATTATCACAGTAACCAGCATATTAACCAAACCTACCATTCATATAATCAACTAACAGTATTCCTATATCAAAGTACTGAGCTTCTATATTTTGAACTAACTTAAATGTTGTCGAAGTTGGAGAAATATGTAAATTCAAAAGAGAAAAAGTCAAAGGGACTATCTTGACAATAAAAATGTAATAATAGTCTTCAGAGGCTAATGGCCTTACACTTTCTATGGAACTAATCTTAAACAGGGCCACCAAGCCACCAGAAGCTTTTCCTGATTTAGCTCGTTTTCTACCTGGAGTCTGGAAACAACAGTAGACATTTGCTGCAATATCTAAAGCCTTCTCACACAAGTCCCTTGACACAGATAATGCTGTGTATACTAATGAAGTCAAGCCAGTCCCAGACTGCAAACATAGGTAACAGGCCAGCAGTATTCCATAAGATTATGGAGAACCTAGAGTTCTTCTGTTCATTACTACACTTAGCTATGACCCAACAATACTTGCTTTCCAGAAATTAGTCAGCTGTCATAACCAGCAAGAGCTAGGTACTTGTTACTAGGGGGAATATTAAACATAGGAGCTTGTTCATTTACTATAGGACTTCTATCTATAATATCCCCATGAGGTTCCTGTATAACAGAGCTTTTTCAAATTCTAGGGGACAACACCTGCAGAGAAGTAGAATTAATTACTCTTTCCTGTGGTTTTACTACAGGGCACTGCTTATCAGAAATTTGTTGCACAATGTGAAACTCCAGTTTATCCAGTATTGGCTTTAGTAAAATTGCAAAAGTAATCTGATCTCCATCAAACCATTAAATCTAGTCACATTTGATAAACCATTCTTCTCTAAAGGATTTATTAAAATTGTTAAAACAAAATCAATGTGTATATAAAAGTTTGTTGTTGTTGTTTTCCTAGAGTCTTTCCATACAAAATAAAGATCTACAGCAGAATCTCTACTCACTACTGCCAGAACCTATTGCCTGTTCAATAGTTTGCTGGGACTCCAAAATGTATTGGACACTATATATAAGTGCATTTCATCAAGAATATTATACATACTTGAAGATATTGTCTGCCAAGGGTGTATTTTTATGTTCACGTGGCATGCGCAAGGAACGTTTTAGGAGAGTAGCACACTTTGGAGTGTGCCTCTCCCCTTCAATCCACTGCTCCTTTGAGCAGGCGTGGCGGTCCTGCACCAATGGCTATGGGAGCTCTGTATGACAGCGGTGGTCTTCTGCTTCAAAAGAAAACCAGCTGTCATACTGTCTCCTATCTCCGCCCCCTCGCTTCACGTGCCCCCCACGCGCCCCCACAAAGCTTTTTTTTTCTCGCAGTTTTCATTATTTAAAAGTATATAGTTACACATTTTATAAGTGCAAACTCCAGGATGGTCCTGATTTGAACTGCACTTCCAGGTGACCGAAGACATACAGTATGGCTTACAGGTAACACTTTCCCTCTCTGGAGAATTGAACAATCTGATTAGCTAAAATAGATGTGTTCATTTATAACCGTTTCCCTCTCTAGAGCCCTACATGTTCTTTAAAATACAAGAATCCCCACAGAAGAGGTGAAGAGGCCCAAATGAAACATTGTGTTTCAGACCCCAGCCCCCCCACACACACACACATCAGTCTGCTGGTACGCCAAAACCACGCAACCATCCGAGTGTCAGTACCATGGCTCTGCCGCTCCGCTGTAGAGTCTGTAGCAGACATATTAATGAACGACTGAGGTCCAAGATTCAGTCCAATTTGAAGATTATACACTTGGATCCTCATCCAGTTTGTATTGAGATGTAATTTCCAAACACTAAGATACAATGCAATGCAATACTACACAAACAAATTTCACTCCCATACAACACCTTGTGCCAGTGGCCCAACCATGTGTCAACACATGCTACAGCTAGGAGGCAGAGAACTAGTAGAGGGAGTCTTATTTTTTGTAGCAATCACACAGTGCTATAAATAGTCTACCATCGTGCATAGACCAGCTGCTCCAGCGCAGAGACTAAATTTAACCCCCACCACACACACACACACACACACACACACACACACACACCCATTTCAGCTTTCCCCCTAAACTTTCAAACCCACCCCGTTCAAATCACTGTCTGCTCAGGAGAGGAGTCGGTTAGTCCAGTCTGTCCATCCAGCTGAATGCACCTGCTCAGTATTCCAACCCGACCGCAGTCCGCAGCACTTTACCTCCTTATAGTGTAGCTCTGGCTCCCTTAAAAACCCCAGCGGTGGGATCTGACTGCACAACCAGTAAGCTCCAATTTCTGTTCTCCTCACAAGAAAAGGTACCCGCTGAGCGTAACATGATCGATCGACCTAGCAGGGGTCACAGGTTCGAAAACCAGGAGAGTCACCTCACTAGTCACCACAGCGCCCAGCCCCCACGATTTGAGGAGGAAGTGAAGGCGGAACTGCCAACTGCTTCAATTACAAACTTATGCTGATTGGGAGAGGATTATGTCTTACTGAGCGCTCTGTCCAGCACTGGGAGATTTATATTTCGGAGGTAGTACATCAGACTTTCTCACCCAAACCACTGTCCTAATCCTCGAGCTGACCTGCAAGCTGAGGGGTGAATGAATCGTAGAGTTTCAGCAAGTGCAGGTTACTTGATCATTGTTTCTGGAATTTTGTTGGATTATTATTGTGAGTCTATAACACCTCGTTGTTGGGTTCATGGTGCCTGCTCGAGGAGGGGATACGGTGCTGAGCTCCAGCTGGTGCTGATGGATGCCCGTTGCCCCACCACTCAACACTAAGGCTGGCTCTGGATACACTTGACGGACAAGCCCGGAGTGAACAAATAATAATCCCTAATCATGGGAGCTCTGGATTTCCCTCTCGTCCCCCGCCGTCTGCTCCTCTGGGTCATTGTAGGTAAGTTTTAAATCACTTTAGTGCAGTGGTGAGCTATAAGGGTGCTTAGCAGAAATCGTAATAAATCCTTATCCTGAAATGTTTTGCGTGTCTGTGGTCGTCTGCTTGAGGGCTAGAGATCACCCCTGAGCCCTGACTCTTCAATAACATGCATGTGGATCATGCTGTAATATGCAAGACTGAGCACTACAGAAAATTGAAATCCCTTTCTATTTGATTTCATTTCATCCTCTACCAGCTGCATATAGCTTGCAAGTACCATCAAATTATTTTTTACAGTTGCTCTGTCCTTTTTTATTCACCTCCCCATTGTACAACTCTTCCCTAATTACTGCACTTGTTCTCAAACCCGCTTTATTTTATAGCTCTCCTGAAGTATTCAATAGATCAATGATCACTTTAAACTGACAGTACATAAGCACTGCCATAATAACTGACCACCTGTACTTGGGATGTGTGTTACCTGCTCGTTAACTGAGTTCTGTGTTGGGTGTTTACTGTAGACTGACTCTGTTTCAATTGTATTTTTGTACTGAGTATGTCAACAGTGTTGGTATGTTATGTTACCTGTTGGCTTGCTCTGTAACTCCCAGGTCACTACTGAAAATATGCATTCTATTTGCCTAGTGTTACTCTGCTACCAAAAACTAAATAAATATATTCTATTTTTAAATATTTTTATTAAAAAAAGGGTTTTGTTACAGAGAATGCATACAACAATAATGAAACAGAGCTGCTGGACTGCACACAAAGACTGGAATCTTAATAAACAAGACATATGGACAACATAACATGAAATAGAGCCTTGCCATCAGGTGACAAGCCAAACAGAAAATGAAGACAGGAAAACACATTGTATGGCGCTGAAGCCAAGCAGATACCCCTCATGGCACAATTTTATATATAATGCAATACAAAATGCTTCACAAGACAAGAAAATCAAGTACAACAGCACTAAAATGATGGCCTAGGTGGGATGGTGGGGGGATTTTCTAACACAGGAGATTCATTAGTCAATGGATAGGAAGAAGAGGTGGGATCTCAGTCCAAATTTGAAGATCATTGAGTGGGGAGTCAAAAGGTGAAGAAAGGCACAAAGACCATTCCAGTCAGGTGGGGTAAGGGCAGCCAAGTTAAATGCACACTGCCTCCACCCCAGTGGTAGGGCAGAGCCTGAGAGTGTTAGGAAGAGGCAGGAGCCCACAGCTAGAGAAAGGGAGAATGTGGGATGGAGAGTAGGGGGTGATATGGTCAATAGGCTAGAACTCTGAGAGTACAAGATCATGGAGAATTTTGAAAATCAGAGGGGCAACTTTTCACTCTACTGTATGCAAAATTGGATGGGAAGTCATAGGTGTCTGAGGGTGGGTTTAGGGGTAACATGGTTCCATCTACAAGAAAAGGTGAGGTGATTTGAAGCAGCATTTCGGACAGGTTTGAGCATAGTGAGAAGGAATCTGGGAAACTCAGAAGGAGGTCAAGATAGATATCAGTGATCATGTCAGCTTATGGAGGGTTGTGACTGTGGAGAATGTGTACAGTATTGCAGAGGTAGTAGTAAGCAGATTTACACATCATAAGAGATTTATGTATCTATTTTATTGGCACTAGGAAATTAATACCTTTGAGCACAAGTGCTCTTTTTCAGACATTCTGCAGGAGTTGTGAGGAG
The DNA here is from genome assembly GCA_016271365.2 of Neoceratodus forsteri. Taxonomy (NCBI): domain Eukaryota; kingdom Metazoa; phylum Chordata; order Ceratodontiformes; family Ceratodontidae; genus Neoceratodus; species Neoceratodus forsteri. The sequence goes on from CM028133.1 coordinate 376,938,522, forward strand.
TCTAGGACACCAAGGTTTCTGATGCATATGGCAAAAGGACAGTTCTAATCAGAGAGGGTGATGGAGGTAATGTAATTGCAGCAAACTGCGCTTTTTTGCCAAGGAGAATACCAGTCTTTGAAACACTGAGCTGGAGGAAGTTTAAGAACTGCTGACACCTCAAAGAAAACTTTCAAAAATGTAATATTTAGGTACAATTCAGCTTGTCTTTCATATTTTGTGTCTTCTAGGAAATAGATTGTAGCTGTGTTGGTCTTTGGAAAACAGGTGATTTGGAGACATTTGAGGCCCTGAAAATGTGTACTATATCATCTTTGTACAAGACATACAGTACATTGACCCAATAAAAGATATTATAAAATGGGCAAGAAAAATCCAGAGATCTGATTGGTCAATAGCTGTCTAGACCTGTGCAGTAATTGATCAAAAACTGCCAGGGTTTGGAAATGCCTTGCAAATCTTGAAACTTGTCTTCTAGGCTGTCTCAGCAACTGTGACAGTTGGGGGGGAAATCAGCTAACGTGAGTGACTTGTGTGCCAGTCAATATGACCATTTTGATGGGGTAAATCCAGCTGTTTGGTGTGAGAACTGATTTACTAATGAGGAAGATATAATTTATTCTTCAAGATTTATTTAATCGTTGTTTTTTATTATCTTGGTGCCATTTTATAAATGTAGTTACATACTTCAGGGCTTACAGTTACTGGGGAATTTCTGCACTCCCCCCCCACAGCATTGCTGAGGGTCACTTGGCTCATGCCTCATGCTTTCAACCCAAGGGTGGGAGGTGAGGTAATTACTCCAAAATCACATGCCCTGTCATGTGTTATTGCTTACACTGTTGTCCATACATTATTCTCTATGTAATTACCGACAGAGCTATAAGTAAGTAATAATACATGACAATGGTGTGCATTAAAAGGACACTGTCAAACCCTGTTAGGCCTCAAACTGTCCCTAGTTTAAAAACACATTTTATGATTCTTCAAATTCTGTAGAGTGAGGTGATGGGCTGGTAGTTAGATTCTGATTCCTTTTTAAGTAAAAAAAATCTGAGTGCCCACTATACTGGTGTTACCACACCAAAATGTATTTGTTGAAATTTCATAATAAACTCCCTCTGCATCTTTCCTGGACTTGGGAATACTCCAGCACAGTCTAGCTACTCAAGATGCCATGGGAGGCAAGGATATACATCATGAGTTGCTGCTCTATTTGGGGTGTTTCTAATGTCCAGGAAGTGTGCAATAAAAGTAGATCAAGGATTTGATACAGAACAAGGTTGAATATAATTACAGCATTAGCATGCATTTCAGTTCTACTAAGAAGACATGCAGATTATACAACCAGCAACACCAATTAATTTTAAAAGCAAGCAATCATAAAGCAGGGTTTTCAACTAGAAATAGTATGCTGCAAAATGGTTGACAGTGTCTGTTTAAAGCATTTGTGATGCATACCCAGGGTTTTGTGAGTCACGGTCAAAGCCAAGTGTTCTCAAAAATCCTGAGAATTGAATCACAAATGCTTGAATACATACCCTAAAGTGTGTTATTGTGCTTATAAAATGGATTTGGTGTGAAAACAGCTTTTTAGACATAGAAAGGAGATCAAGGATTGGATTGTGCAGCTGTAGAGATTTAATATATGGTCAGGTTACATTATTTACCCGTAACATTTTATAACCCACAAAGCATGAACTTCATTTGCCATTATACATGAGTTAGACCTCTAACTTGTGTGTAGCATGAGTGTGCAACTTCAAGCACAGCTGCTGTTTGAAAGTGACAGCATTTCTTACAGAAGCTCTCCCGTTTCACATGGAGAGAAAATACGCATCACCCCATTTACAGTCATACTGTCTCAGGAAGCAGTTTCTGTGAAAAAATATTGAAGCCCTAGCAAGTAAGACATTTCAAACTTAACTTTGTGTGACTGTGAAGCTACCGAAAGTCTTTGACAGTTTTGTTTCCATACTGGACAGCTGTGTGAGGGAAAAAAAAACATTTACAAATGGAGTCACATTTATAGATTGGCTCTGACAGAAATGACCGTTGCCATAGAAACCTGATATTTATGTTTCAAGCAAAAGTGAAAATATGAACTTTCTTCAGGTGTTGTATCCATTTTTACGTTCGCTTGCGCGCATGCGCCAAGAGCGTTTGAAGAAGTAGCACACTTTGGAGGTGTGCCTCTCCCATCATCACTGCTCCTTGAGCAGGCATGATGGTCCTGCACCAATGGGTGCAGGAGCTCTGTATGACAACAGTGTTCCTCTGCCTCAAAGCAAAGCACCGCTGCCATACTGAGCACCGCATCACGCTGTTCCCCCTCCGTCATGCACTCCCCCCGCATATCCGCCCCCAAAGCTTTGGTGCCATGCTAGGAGCCCACCCCAGTGTAGCAAGCGTCGCGTCTTTTTGCCGACGGGGTGCCCAATCCCCATCGGCTCCCTCGGCCCCAGCGTGGTTTGCCGACGGGTGCCCAACCTCGCCGGCCCTCTGCCCCCAACCATCTTCTGCCACACTGGGAGCCCACCCAGTGTGGCAAACATCCCACGTCATCTTGTTTTTTTTAAACCTGTAAAATAAAACGGTCCCACAGCGTGTCTCCCAGGCCCCCTCCCACAACCCGCACCCTCCCACTGCACACCCAGCCTCCCCACGCCCCCTCACCCCATACTTACCTCTGACTCTGGCGCGGCGATCTTGATGGACCGAGACACATCTGCACTCTTCAAAGGCGACCGTGAACTGAGGAAATGCCCGTAAGCTGTATAATTGGCTAGATAGGGGTTTCAACTTTATTGCATATCTCAGGCATTTTGGAATTTTGCACCAAATTTTCAACATGGGTTGTTGGGACCTTCTCATGAATGATGTCACTGTCATGGCGTTATTCGGGCCCTAGGGTGATTTCACAGTCACTGCACTGTCACTGCGCGAAATCACCCTTCGGCCTGAATAGCATAGACAGTGACATCATATGAGATAGGGGTCCCAAATGTGTTGAAAAATTTGGTGCAAAAATTCCAAAAAATGACTGTTTTACGAGTTCATGCTAGCACAGTTCCTACGCAGTCGTAGGCTTCTGAATTTTCAATATTTCTACTCCAGATTTTCTACATTGCCATTTATCACACCTTCTTATGAGCAGTACAGCTGTCATTTTCACATCCTGCCCAAAATGTGTTTCCACCCATGTAGTGCACAATGGCGCGGTCGGTGTGCGATATCAATGTATGGGACACAGTAAGAAAATCACAGTGACACTGTTCATTAGCAGAGGTTTTAAAATGGCAATGTTGAAAACTAGTGAAAAAATTCCTAAAATGACTGTTTTACGAGCATCGTTTGCACAGTTCCATGCCTTTCGTAGATTTCTTGAATTTTCAATATTTCCACTCCAGATTTTCAACATTGGCATTTTACCAGTTCCCTCATGAGCAGTACAGCTGTCATTTTTCACATCCTGCCCAAAGCGTGTTTCCGCCCATGTAGCGCTCAATGAGCGCAGTCTGTGTCTTGAACTCAATGTATGGGACACATTAAGAAAATCACAGTGGCACTGTTCATGAGCAGAGGTCTTAAAATGGCTGTGTTGAAAATTTGGTGACAAAATTCCTAGAAATGACTGTTTCTGAGTGTTCATTGCGCAGTTCTATGCAGCTATGAGTTTAGCAATTTTCAATATTTTCACTCCCATTTTCAACATTGCCATTTTACCACACCTTCTTATGAGCAGCGCAGCTGTCATTTTTCACATCTTGCCCAAAACGTGTTTCCGCCCATGTAACGCACAATGGCACAGTCGGTGTGTGAACTCAGTGTATGGGACACATTAAGAAAATCACACTGTCACTGTTCATGAGCAGAGATCTTAAAATGGCTATGTTGAAAATTTGGTGAACAAATTCCTAAAAATAACTGTTTAACGAGCGTCGTTGTGCAGTTCCTCACTTGCACTTGTAAGTTTTCGCAATTTTCAATATTTTCACTCCAGATTTTCAACATTGCCATTTTACCACACCTCCTGAGTACAGCTGTCATTTTTCACATCCTGCCCAAAGACGTGTTTCCGCCCATGTAGCACACAGTGACGAGTTGGTGTGCAAAATCAATGTATGGCACACAGTAAGACAATCACAGTGACACTGTTCATTAGCAGAGGTTTTAAAATGCCAATGTTGACAATTTGGTGAAAAATTCCTAACAATGACTGTTTTACAAGCGTGCATTGCACAGTTCCATGCGCTCCTAGCTTGCAATTTTCAATATTTCCACTCCAGATTTTCAACATTGCCATTTTACCACACTTCCTTATGAGCAGTACAGCTGTCATTTTTCACATCCTGCCCTAAACGTGTTTCTGCCTATGTAGTGCACAATGGGGGTTACAAAAAGGTCATGCTGACAATTTATTGTGCAAATACCAGCAATCGCACAGGGCATTAGGGTAAAGCACCATACATGCCAAACACCACTGCAAATACCTGCAAGTGAACATTCGGCATTGACAAATGCTTATTTAATATGATATAAACCTAACCAATTTCTCTCTGTTCCCCACCTATGTGCACCTGTCACACCAAAATGTTCTAAAGGAATATGAAGAACATGCCTAAAGAGATTACATAAAGATCATATGAAAACTTGCTTGTTTCATTTTACTCTTTAGAGACCAAACATGGTAATTTGGTATTGGGTAATTTTTTATTTTGGGGAACCACTGGATTTGAGCACTGTGTAATTAATCTTAACCTTGATTTCTTCAGAGGGGCACTGTTAATCCAAAAGTTATTAGCAGTCCTTTGTGAATCCCAGAAAATAAAGACACAGACCAGCATCGTTCTTGCCTTTGATGATTTTAACAATGTCTCTCTCATTTACTTCAGCACTCAAAAGTGCCCTTAAAGGGACACTGTCAACCCCCTTAGGCCTCAAAGTGTCCCTAATTAAAAAAAAAATTATGATTGTTTACATTATATAGAGACTGCTGATGTAGCTGGTAGATTGGTTTTTATTCTTTTTTCTTCTAAAAAGTGAAAAACTGGCTGCTCACTATATTGGTGTTACCTTACCACACAAAAACATGTTAGTTTATGTGCCTTGATCAACTTCCAATGCATCTTTCCTGGACTTAGGAACACTCTCAACACAGTCTAGCCACTCATAAGGCACTGGGGTAGAGGAGACTATTGTATCATGCTTGACTGCACTGTTTGGGGATGTTTCTAATGTTCAGGAGGTATGGAATAAGAGCACTAGAGCTGTGCAGAATTGGAAATTCTGAATTTGTGGAATTTCAATGAAATTTCATGAAATTCTATGAAACTTCACAGAATGTCATCAGAATTTTGCAGAATTTTTAAAAGTTAGTAATTTGGTTATAACCCAATTGTCATTTATCTAGAGCGCTGAGATGTGGCATATAGACTGTTTGGGTAGAGAGCCACTAATGTACCAGATGTCATGAAATTTGGATGAATAGTTTAAAAGATTATATTTTTTGAGCGAAATTTCATGAACATTTTTATCTTCATATATCTCAGCCGTCTACTGGGTCAGATATCTTAAATTTGGCATGAGTCCTTGATGGCAGGTGTTCTAATAATGAGCCAGATTTCATGACATTATGATGCATCGTCTCAAAATTATATGTTCTCAAAATCTGTCATTTTAATTTTTTCAGGAAATTTCATGAAAACATTTCATCTTATATATCTCAGGCATCTTTGGAGCTAGACATGTGTAAATTAATATGGATAACCTTTTGTAATGCTTATAGAATTTATAGAATGATCTAAATATGGAGAGACTGGATTAGAGATTTGCAAGTTACAGGGGTTCAAAATTTACTATGTAAATATTTGTAAGACTTTGTGAAAACTATTAAAAATGTTGATGTTTGTAACTTCTCTGCTCTTGCATGCATAAACTTAGCATTTGGCATACATATCCATAGTCAGTGTATTCTGGTGTCTAACACAACTGGATAAATTGGTTTAGCAGTTTTAAATTTGCAGAAGAAAACAATTATTGATAGCATTTTCTCATATATTTATGGTAGCATATACAGTAGACGAAGCATCCAGAATTTATTTTGTGGAATTTAACATTACCAATGTACATATCACTACTTCATTTGATAAGCTGAGCAGAGCTTTTGCAGTTCTGCTGTTCTTCTCTGGTGACTATCCCCCCTTCTCTTTTGGCATAGGCAGATTGACTCAGTAAAACTACTGATCCACTGATATCCTCTTTGTTCTTTACAGTGATAAACTCCTGTAAAATGTGAGTCACCTACTCTTTTTCCTATCAACCTACCCTGTTGGAATAGCCAGAATTCTTTCTTCCTGCTGCCCTAGACATCATCTTCCCCCACTACATCTTTTTGAGTACCTCTAAGTCCCAGACTTGCATGTACACAAGGCTCCCTGGATCATAAATGTACTGGATGTGATCCTTAAATAACTTGCATTCAGGCTGGAATTATTGACATTCTGTGCTTCCTTGCTCCAACCTGGGGGTCTACCACTGTTGTGCTACCCAGCTTAGTTGTCCATTTCTTGGTGAAACTGTGCATCTAACTCCAGAACCTGGTGACCCCTTGCACTACCTGCCTCTTATACCCCTATTCTTTAATTAGAATCCCCCAGATAAGGCTGAGCAAAATTAGAAAATTCCAGTTTTATGGAATTTTTCATGAAATTCTACAATTTTCACAAAGATTCATGGAATTTGACTTTAAGTACAGATGTTATTTTGCTATTTCTGGCAGAGAAATTAATAAAATTTGCAAACACAGTCTCCTTGTATGGTATAAGAACCTAACAAATTTAACGGTATTGCATTCTCTAGTTTTAAAGCTTCAGGGGTTTATAAATTTGTAGTTTACATTCTTGCAAAATTACATTTTTTAATGTTGTGAATGTTTGACTACTTTTAATTCAATCTCATTTAAGGCTGCAAAAATGAACTTTTTTTTAGAAATGACCATGTGGTATAATAATTTAAATGTTTCAACTCCGGTTGAATTTGGAGATATAGTTTTAAAATTAGAAGGAAATAACTTGAAATTAAAATTCTGGCAACATGTTTGGCAGGCTATAACTCAGTCCCATTTAATGCTATAAATCTGAAACTATGTACATATACAGATGTAGTGATAACCTGTACATCTGTCAAATGTTATAACAATTCAATGAGTACTATCAAAATTATACTAAAATTACAGAAATCTATTTTTGGGCAAAATGTTTGGCTACCTATAACTCAGCTTCCATTGAAGCTTAAGACCTTACACATGGTGCATTTGCTCATGCTAGGTGCTTCTCTAAATCCTGATATTGTGGAGAAATTTGGATAAGAAATGTTAAAATTATCTTAAAATAACTGAAAATCTAATTTTGATTAAATGTTTGGCCACCCATAACTCTGTCCCATTTCAACCTACAGCTCTGACATTTGTATTAAATTTGTAGGCCATTATGTACTGTTCATGTTACACATTTGGTGTTTTTTGGATGAATACATTTAAAATTATAGTACAATAACTGAAACTTAAAATTTTGCAAAATTCCACAGAATTGTCATGAAAATTCCACAAGATTCCTCAGAATCAGAATGGTCATTCTGCAGGCAACATTTTGTATTCTGCATAGCTCTAAAGAGTAGATCAATAATTTAAAGCAAAACAAGCTTATGTATAACTATACATCAGCTTGCATTTCAGTTCTGCTAAGCAAGGAAGCAAATAATGCAATCAACAGTGTGAATATATTTTATAGAAGGTAAGCAATCATAAAATGTGGGTTTTAACTAGAATAATATGATGCAAAAGGTTAAGTTGTCCTTTTAAATGGTGAACAATCTGGTCCCTGAACCCATTTTTTGTATCAGAAATAGGGCCCTTAAGCCATAAAGAAACAGAATCCCCAATCAGTAAGATTTACCAAGTTTTTCTGTATTGCATTATCAACAAGGACCACCACATCACTTACTTGTTCATTTCTGCCTCATCATATTTTTCTATAAATAACATTACTGTATCTCTTAATTCAGAAACTTTCTTCATTATTTGTTTACCTACTCCAGCTACATTCTTAGGGTCTCTTTCTACACCTCTGTACTACTATTCTACTCTATGTAGTCTTTAATTTATGTTGCTCACTTCTGAGGACCTAGCTAAATTAGTTACACCAGCTATTAATGATTTTCCATCCTGATCCTTGGACAGTATTTATTGGGAAGGTCATTCTCATAGATTATCTCTCTGCCCAATAATAAAATCCTCAGGCAACTTCTAGATATTCAGGCTTTCATGCTTTTTAATTTTCCTTTTCTTTCTTTCTTTCTTTCTTTCTTTCTTTCTTTCTTTCTTTCTTTCTTTCTTTCTTTATTAGCTTTTGGTAACCGGGTAAGTGCGCTAGGCAGCAGACCTGCCTATTTTCAGGCATGACCCGGGAGAGCACAGGACATTGCGTACAATATGCAGAAATGCACAGACATAATATAGGTGTACAGGAGCAAAACAAGATATACATTGGGTAGCACAGTAATAGTTACATAAGGGTACATTTTAGGCATAGATCATAATAAGGATGTAAAATAAAGCAATTAGGGTAACCATAAGACAGCTGAGGACAGTAAAGACATCAAGATTCATAGCCACCTAGACAAATGTATTGCATGGGAGAACATTAGTGTAGTACTCAGGGTCAGACCCGACAGCCTGCAGTGGGACAAAGCAAATTAAGAGCATTTGCATTGGCCAGAGGCTAGGAAGGTGGGTGAACAGCGAGTTTTTGAATTCTCGATGGGAGGCTGAAGTTTTCACCATAAGGGGGAGTGAGTTCCAGAATTTGGGAGCAAAATGGGCAAATGCCTGTTCACCCATTTTTGTCATGCAAGGTCTAGTGGAGAGCATGGGGACAGAGGAAGACCTGAGGGTATGGGTGTGTGAGGCAGGAGTCAGGAGGTTGGCAAGATAGACAGGGCAGAGAGGTCTAGACAGGGAGTCAATAAAGCAGCCCAGGGAGTAGGCTCGAATATCCTTAGGTGACAGCCAATTTAAGCCAGCGTAAAGGAGACAATGATGGGTAAGACGTGGGGCAGTTAAGGTGAATCTACAGATGTTGTTGTAGACAGTGTCCCATTTGTGGAGTGTAGCAGAGTTTGCAGCAAAGAGGAGGGGCAGAGCATATTGGAGCTGGGGTAAGAGAATACCTCTCGCAACAGAAAGTCTAGTGGAAGGAGTGAGGGAGTGGCACACGCGATAAGCTCTGCCAATTTTAGCATTGATGGCACGGCACACCATATTGACATGTTGAGACAGGTCAAGTGTGGGATCCAAAGTGACTCCAAGGTACTTGAAGGACTCAGTGTTTGAGATGAGGGAGCCATCAAGGCATTGAACCGGAGCCTGTTCCCAGGGGCAGACAGTTTCTAAGAGGATCCGAATAGCATAGCACAGGTTTTTCTAGGTTCAGGACTTGGTGGTTGCTAGAGAGCCAGGTCTGCAGGAATTAGAAGTCATTAGTGAGAGTGGAGTTGATGGCAGCAACCGATTTTGACCCAGAGTAGAGAACAAGGTCATCTGCATACATAGAAGTGCAGCTATGCCGGGACATGGTGGGAATATCATTTAGGAAGAGGAGAAGAGTAGAGGTCCAAGAGTGGATCCTGGGGAACTCCATGGAGATGTTTAGGGGAGGAAAGGGCCTTGTGAAATGCTACCGCCTTTGACAGTTTTATTCCTTATAATTCTGTTATTGTCCTCAGGGATTATTACAGGGCTAATGTCTGGTCTCACTAACCTAGAGAATATATCATGAATGGATAATTCAGTTGAGGATGATTTTGTTTGGGGGACTAAGTTTATTAATTAATTGAAGAGCATCATCTAGTCTGGTCCCATTTATAGCTGTGTCCTCTTTTGCAGTATCCAATTAATTTCTGAGAATCACCAATTGTTTCATTAACTACGTGGTGTGTTTTGTACTTCAGGGCCACCATAATTAACATTAAGTTGACTGTATAAAGATTTTCATTATTTCAATAATGTCACTACTTACAGAATCTAAGGGAAAATACTCGGATGTAATTTTAACATCATCAAATTGCTTTGACACACTGTCCGAGATCACTGCAATTAGCTTGTGCACCTTTACCATTCATATCAGACCCATTAGTAACTACAGATTTGTTCTTCTAAGTTTTGTATAAACCTTAGTCCTACAATTCTGTCATGGAGCTCTTTTAAAGCATCCCTAATTGCAGATTTATTAAGAGTACTCTTCAAATTTTCAGTCTTAGTCTTCTTTACTATATAGTTTGAGGGTTGGTTAGCAAAGCAAAGCAAATAAAACTTTATTTATAAAGGTGCCTTTCCAAAACCAAGGTGCCTGTACATAACATAATAAAATCAATAAATAATTAAAACAATATTAAAATTAATCAAGGGCAACTACATTTAAAAATCATTGTATGCAAGGCTAAACAAATGAGTTTTCAATGCCCCTTAAAACTTTGGACAGTCGGGCAATCCTGCACCTGCACGAGGTGAGAGAATTCACAGGGTTGGGGCCATAAAACTAAAAGATCTGGCCCCAGAGGTCTTTAAGCGGACCCTGGGAATCTCTAGCAATCCCTCAGTGGATCGGAGAGGGGGAGGGACAGTAGGGACAAGGAGATCTTTCAGGTAGCCAGGTCCCTGATCATGTAGGGCCTTATAGGTCAGCAAACCAACCTTGAAGGTGATTTGCCAGTATATTGGCATCCAGTGCAGTCCGTGGAGCACAGGTGTTATATGACTGGACCTAGAGGAACCAGTCAATAGCCTGGCTGCTGCATTCTGCACCAGCTGCAAGCAGTGAATATCAACCCCGGCAGCCCAAGATAAAGGCGTTGCAGTAGTCAAGGCGGAGGTAACAAAGGCGTGGACCAAAGTAGGAAGATCATCAGGAGGAACCAGGTGCTTCACCGATAATGTTCCTCAGATGGTAAAAGAGCTTTGACAACTGCCGAGACCTGAGATTTAAGTGTCAAACAGTCATCAAATACAATGCCCAGGTTCCGCACCCAGTCTGAGGTAGTTAGCTGAACACCCCAAGCCATAAACCTGAGGGATCCTGCCAACAAACCTGCCTCCCGGTGACCTAGGTCTACAACCAACACCGCAGTTTCTCTGGATTCAGCTGCAGCCAACTCACATTCATCCAGTCCTGGATTTTGGCCAGACAGTTGTTAAAGACTGAAAATCAGCAGCATCTTGTCTGGGCACAAAGGACATGTACAGTTGATATCATCTGCATAGCAGTGAAAACTCAAACTGTACCTCCTAATAATCGTTCCTAATGGCAGCACATACACTGCAAACAACATGGGCACCAAAATGGAGCCTTGTGGCACCCCACAGGGTAGGGGGAATGATGCCAAGGAAAAAATCCCAGACACCAACCTCCGAGTCCTACCCTCGAGGAAAGATCGAAACCAACTGAGGACTGTACCAGACGGCCCACAAATAAACCGCAAGCACTTCAATAGCACACCATGGTCCACAGTGTCAAATGCTGCAGAGAGATCAAGAAGGACCAAGATGGAATGAGTCCTTCTATCTCTTGCTATAAGGAGGTCATTTAGTACCCGGACAAGAGCTGTCTCAGTACTATGTCTGTTCCTAAATCTGAACTGGAGAGAATCATAGACATTGTGGCTGGTCAAGTGGTCATCCAGCTGTGATGCGACCACCTTCTCAATTACTTTACCCACAAAGGGCAGGTTAGAGACAGGCCTGTAGTTAGCCAGACAATCCGGGTCTAGGGAGGACTTCTTAAGAAGGGGCTGAACCACAGCCTCCTTAACAGGATTTGGAAAAATCCCCCTCTCCAAAGACCTCCAGACTATCTCAGCAAGGACTGGACCGATTTTATCCACACAGCCCACTAGGAGACATGTGGGGCCCAGGTCCAAACCTCAGTTGGTCAGGACGCAATGATTGGATGACCATCACAATGTCACTGATTGTGGGAAGGCTGAAGTCAGACCACACAAATTGAGTATCTGACATCTCCTGCCAACCATCACAGCTCCCATTAGGGAGGGTCAAGCAGGCATTAGACCTGATTGTGGCAACCTTATCTGAAAAGAATTGAGCAAACTCCTCACACCATTCTTGAGAAAAGGCTCTTCTGGGCTGAAGACAGATTGGATTGCACAATCTGTCCACAGTCCAGAAAAGCTGAGCTGGTCTATTCTGTGCAGCAGCAATCTCTCTGGACAAGAATTCTGCCTTCTTATGAGAGATTGCTGATTGATAGACCACATAATGGCCCATCAAACTAAGTCTGTCACAATCCAGGCCCAATTTCCACCAGCAGCTCTCTAACCTTTGTCCAACTCTCCTCAACTCCCTCAGAGTCTCATCAAACCAAGGAGATCTGGGGCGAAGAGTGAGAGGACGAACACGAACAGGAGCAATGGTATCCAGGGCCCCTATTACCGCCTTATTATAGGCAAGTACCAGGTCCCCTGGGTCCATGCAATCACTCGATAAACCTGATAGGTCAAGTACCACCATAAGGCCATCTGGGGAAACACCCCCTCAAAGGGTGGTACCAGACCATCTGCATAGGGGCTGGCCTATTTGGGGTGGCCTCAAAACTGAACCCAATGGAGTGATGGTCAGACCACCCAACTGGTTCCACCACCAAATCAGATATCTCCATCCCCAGTAGGAACACCAAATCCAATAAATGACCACCAATATGGGTCGAGGAGGAAATAACCTGTGTGAAGCCCAGTGAAATCATTAACTGGCGGAAGTCTTGACCAAAACTGTGAGAGCTCATCATTGACCCAGGCATTGAAATCCCCCAGAACCAACCATCTGGGGGATCCCAATGTCAGGTCGACAATGAAGTCTCGACTTCCATGGGAAGACATTCCGTCACCTGGTGGATGGTAAATGAGAAGTATCCTGCACCCCACACCGTCACCCATGATACATTCAAAGGGTTGGTAGTTCCACTGGTACCTCAATAGGCCCAGTTCCGATCTAAAACAGATAGCAACATCCCCCCGTGTATCACTGAGTATACGGCTGGAATTGCTGATGCTAAAACTGGCCAGCATTCTCATCCAGCCAGGTCTCAGTGATGCACCAGGTCAGATGTTCCAACAAAATCCACTATAATAGCGGTCTTGTTTTTAATAGACCTGGCATTGCATACACACCAGCGTGGGATGAGCATCTGAGGATGACCATGCTACCTGCCGACTACAAGCAGAACCTTGGGTATGGGGCCCAGACAGGAGGACCCTTTCCTGGACCCATTTTGCCCCAGGGCATCTCCTTGTCCCCACTATCCCTATCCGCCCACTCCTTTCCATTCCCTTTCCAGGCCCAACCATCGTCCTCCTCCTTTTCCTAACAATCCCCAAGCCCTACACTGTCTGTACACCTCTGGCGATAAGGGAGGACAGAAAAAAGGACAGAGGTCCCTGAGCCTGGAGGGGGAATAATACCCGACTGTCATTATGCCTTCCCAACACATATTTACCACACTAAGCAAATACAATACCCTATATAACAATTTAGCAGCTGAATATAAAAGTCCAAGTTAGGAAACAATCACAGTCAAATAAGTCTCAAGATTTTGAATTAGGGACTTTCACCCCCAAACCCAAACACATAATACAACAAAATACAATAAATAATTTCCCATCCCCCAGTCCTCTCACCACTGGGAAAGAGGTTAAAAGCAGTACGATACAAAAATAATTAATTCCCTCCCACCCAGTCCTCTAACCACTGGGGAGAAAGGGCAGCACTCTCACTGCCAAACAATTAAAACAATTATAATAGTACAATGACAAATAAATATAAACATAACAGAATTATTACAAACCATAAAATGAAAATTAAAACCATAAACTCCCCCCTCAGTCCTCTCACAACCGAGGAAAGGGATGATTATAATCTTCCACACACTAAAAAAAAAAAACAGTTGTAGAGTTCAACAAACAAGAAATAAATAACGTTCATGGACACAGGGTCCTCTCACCACCCAAACGTCCAAACAATGGAAAATTAATAATCCACAAAAAAAGTCAGGAGGGAGTCAGCAATCTCTGCAATCCAGGTCCAAAATAAGGTAAAGTCAAAGCCAGGAGCCACCAAAACCATATTTCAGCTCACATTTCTGAATATCTTTCTTTTGTCACAAATCTTCACCAGTCCAAACCAAAAAGTAGTCCAGAGAAAGCCAAAAAAAAAAAATCCAGATCGTGACTTCAGATAAATCCAGTGTTCATCAAAAGCTCCCCTAATTTGGAAGGCTGCAGCTGTTCAACTTCCATCCAGGCAGAAATCCATAGGTCCAACAATCACCTTCATACAGTGACCAGATGAAATAATATCTGATAGAAGGGTCCATATGTGAAAACCAGGGCGTGCTATTTTAATCAGACCACAAGGATGTCCCCCACACTACCTCAATCAGGCTATGCTCGCACCTGCGACCTGTAGCTACAGGCACCCTGAGGCTAGGCCATCAGGACCAACCTCAAGGTATCTTAGGAAAACCCCAATAATGCCTCCGGCTTCCTAGAGCAAATTGAGGCAATTCCGCTCGGTCCGAGTGGTGCAGTCAGGAATAGCCCTAGATGTAGAGGTTGGGAGTTCCATCACCTAGCACAGCCCACTGGACTCACTACTCCCAGGCTTGAACAACAATCCAAGATTCAATCTCCTGGTAAGAAATGCCAGTCCAGTCTCAAGAATGCAGTGGTAGTTAAGCGGCAATTCCCCACACATGTAGCTCTGCATATAACCCATAAGCAGCGTCCAGTCGCCTTCTCCAGACGAAGCAAATATACCGGAGAAAAACACCAAACCAGGTAAATGAGTCAAGTTTCCTCACATAAACATGTGAGTCAGGAATGTAGGGAAACAGTCCGGGCAGTACAGCCAACAATAGACCGCTGAAAACAAAACTATAGCTGTAACTGCTTCCAGAAGCATAAAATAAAGCGAAATGACATCTAATGCTAGAACTGCTAAAACAAATATGTTACCATGACATTACCTTTGTTCAGAATCTTTTGGAAGGAAAAGAAAAGTTTGTAAAAGATTATTTTGATCATCAATAATCGAGCAATCAAATTCTCTTTGACCTAATTTCTAATTTATTAGAGTGAGAGCCTGAATTAAATTCAGGTAAAACATCTAGGGCCAGATATTCAAAAGTTAGCGCTAACAGTGTTTTGCCTGCGCTATCCAGGTTTTCACCTGTTTTTGTGGTGGGGTCTGTATTCTGAGGCCCTTGTAGCATGGGCTAAACCTGTTACCACTCAGGCACTAACATAACACCGCGCTCATGTAAATGAGGGGTTGATGCCTGTACAGTATATGGACATAGCAGTAATGTCAAAGGTTTGTGTCAGTGGTAAGTGGCACCAAAGCAGGGCTATTTACTGCCGTGAAACCTCAACAATTGGGCACTGAGGCAATGTGTCCACCCGCTAATGGCAGGATGGTTGTACTGCAGCCACCCTCCCCACTCTAGCATCCCATGACTGTCAGACAGCCCCTGGTGTCTAGTGGTTCCCCCATGCCCCATCACCCATTCTGGTTAGAATCAATGTTTCCCTGGTGCCTAGTGGCACCCCCCACACTCTGATCACCCATTCCAGTTATGTTACCATTTCCATGGTGTTCAGTGACACCCCCATTCTCTGATTACCCATCCTGGTTAGTACCTATCCCTGTCGGTATTAATGTTACCCTGGTATCTTGTTGCACTCCCCCACCCTCTGACTACCTGTTCCAGTTCTTAGAACATTGTCCAGGGTGCCTAACAGCATCCTCCACCCTCCAATCACTGGATACCAGAGACAATTGTCTAAGAATTGGGATGGTGAACAGAGAGGGGTGCCAACTGATACCAGGGAATTCATTGCCATATACGGGATGGGTGATCAAAACATGAGGGGTGCAACTAGACACCAGAGGTGACATGGCAGGCGCCCACAGGATGGGTCAAAAGGGCCATTGCTTCCTATACAAATTAGTCCATAATGGGCATACAAATGGCCCCTTAGCACCTTGCATGCCCAATGGGCTCATTTGCATGGTGCGGCTGAATATCAGCACCATGGCTCCATTCACGATCCAGTCCCAAGGCACAATTCCCTGTGGCCTAGATACAGCCAAAGTCCATGTTAGGGCAGCACAGATTGACTTAGCACTGCACTGACTCAAGCTGATATTGAATCAGATAGTCCCAATTTGCTATCCAACTGAATATATCAGCCTCTGGGTGGGTACAGGCATAAGTACAATGCAAACCTTGCACCCCACTTGTGCCTGTTTTTGAATATCTGAACCCAGTATTTTTCAGAGAGAGCAAACTCTGTTTGCCTTATCATTAACAATCATTACTCTTTTATCCCTCAGATCTTTTTGGCATACCCTAACTCTATTCCCTCAGTGTGGCGGTCAAACAAATTACATCAGTGGTAACATTCTGAGAGATTTATTTCTGTGTGTGGGATGATGATCAGTAGGAGGGACCACTAGCACCAGGGAAATAACTTGCTATACTGGGGCTGATGGTTGGCAGTCTTGGGGGGCACCAGCACTAAGGATTACAATTGTTTTTGTTCCTATCAGGCTGGTGATCAGTGACTGGGGGGGAACCACTAGCACCAGGGATTCAATTATATTTTACCTATCTGGCCAGTGATCAGTGATTGGGAGAGACCACTAGCACCAGAGAATTAACTTATTGTTTACCTATTGGGCCAGCGATTGGCATATATGGGGTGCACTAAAGTCCCACTGCAGCCTATGTTAATGGGCCCATAATGGGCATGCAAATGGCCACATAGCGCCTTGCATGCCCAATGGGCTCATTTACATGGCTGCTTTAGTAAATGGGAAATAGCACACCTGTGCTGTTCATTGTGGGGCCATTCTCCTGGCTGCATGTAGGGGCAGCACTAGTTGTGTCAACAGTGGCTGTATTGGGTTAGTACTGCCCCATCCTGGCCCTATTCACAGTCGGATAGCACAGTGCACTATCCAACTGTGAATAGCAAGATTTGACACATGTGCAACCACAAAGTGCAGTGCAAATCTGTGTGCTATGCTTTATGATTTTTTTGTGAATCTAGTCCCTGGCGCTTTCCTTGTGCCCAATGTATACTGTATATCCAAAATGCTTCCCATCTATTCAGTAGAGCTTTAACATCCCCACCCCGGGTCTCACCCTGACCTTTTTGATGCCACAAAACTAAAAGGAATGATTGTCCATACCCTTAACTCTGTTCAAGTGGGAGTATAATATGTTATGACCATCCTGTGTTCTGAACGAACATAGATGCTCCCCTATCCAAATCTTAAATTGAAGGACCTGCTCATCATTCCTATATAAAATGAGCTGCAGGTAGAGGCAGCCAAGTACACTACTATTGGGAGTGCTACAATTAATAAATTGTTTAATAGTGTATTCTTTATTGTTGGCAGATGAAAACACCTTACATTTAGAAATTACTTTACAGTATGTACACCTGCCACAGCAATAGCATCACTTGGGTGTAACAAGCCACCAGTCCTGTGTAGGTGCCCTCATCACTGGTAGAAAAACTCTGTACCAGCATATCTCTTAGGTCCCCTCCTGTATACAACCCTAGAGGCATTGTGCAATTCCCAACAGAGCAGGTTCTGTAGCCAATATGTGCCAGTATTTTCCAGACATCTTCTAATCATATTACTGTTTGCACAATATTGTGTAACAAAAGCCACGTCCCCAGTGAATTCCCACTCTTCTGTTTGCATTTCAAAAGATCCTGTCTGAGGATACTTTTAACAGAGTCTTGTACTGGCCAATCAAACAATGATTATAACCAAGTGCCAGAAATCTCTGACACAGTTCATCACTTCTTTCCTAGATATCTGCCTCTGTGCAGTTCTTTTAACTCACATAAACTGTGACTTGGGAATATTGTTGATGGTGTGGCATGGGTGACAGCTACTAGAGTGGAACAAGCTACTCCAGTCCATTGGTTTCTGGTATCAATCTGTAATAATTGTACCATCAGCAAGCGGATAATGTCCAAATCCAAAAACTGAACATTATCATAAGAATAATGTACTGTGAATTTTGAATTTGGATTGGACTTTCCAGGTACTCCATGAACTCAAATAGTTGAGAAACATCCCCATGCCACACTATCAACACTTCATCAATATATCTGCACGGAGATCCAGCATGTCTTAATAAGGATTTTGATCCTTGTTATGTGACAGCCTTCTCCACTAGGCCAAGATACAGGTTCACATATGTAGGGGCAAGCCTTGCCCCCATTGCTGTTCTGATCACTTGTAAAAAATGTTAACCCTGAAATACAAAGGAGTTTTTAGTCAATACAAATTCTGAAAAAGTGCATAGAAAATCAACAAAGGGGGGCTTGTAGGTAGTGACAGTTTCTAGCCTGAATCGCAATACAGGAGAGTCCTATGAAATCCCAGCACTCACTTTCCCAAAGTACAATAGCCCAATACCATTTGCCCAACACTCACTTGCCTGACAGTAGAAATTTGTAGGCAGCAGAGGTGATTATATTAAGTTTGGGGGTGCTGGTGTGGGGGGCAAAGTTCCCCAAGACATAAAATTACCTCTGTGGCAAGCAAATTTCTATTGCTGGGTAAGTGAGTGTTGGGCAAATGGTGTCAGATAATTGTACATCAAGAAAGTGACTTTCGGGATTTTGTAGTACATTTCAATGCAGCTAGGCAACCATCATAAGGAACATTGGAATATAATGCCTCTATATCCATAGTAACCAGCATCCAGTGTAGTTCTAACTGAAGATCCTCCAGATCACCCAATATCTGGGTGGTATCCCTAATATAAGATGGCAGCTTTGGAACAAGAAAGTTCACATGTTGATCTATATACTTGAAGAGTGACTCTGTAAGGGAACCAATGCCAGAAATTACTGGGCATTCCTGAGCATCAATCAGTGTTTTATGAACTTTTGGAAGGATATAAATTGTCTGACAGGATGATCAACAGGTAGGTAATAAAGTGTTTTACATGAAATAATGCAGGCCTCACAAGCCTCCAACAAGGATGTATCTATTTCTTCTTTAAAACGATTTGTCAAGTCCAACTTGAGTCCAATGTAAAAGTCAGTATTGGCAAGTTGTCAATAAATCTCCTGCCTATAGTCCTCCTTTTTCTTAAGAACCACAGAGACCCCCTTATCTGCTAGTTTAATAATTAGATGGGGTTGCTCTGTAGTTCTTTGATGGCTAATCTTTCTACCATAGTGATATTAATATAATCCAAATTAGCGTTCTCATCGCAGTGCTGTTCTAATTCCATCACCACAGCTTTTTCAAAGTCCAGTACTGCTGGAGAATACAGGAAACAAAGCTGGACAATTTTTTAACAAAGGAATAAGATTAATGTCAGACTCCTGTGTGGTATCTAATGTAGATACAGCCATTGCTTCACTACTACTCTGTTTAAAGTCCCTTTTGAAAATGAACCCCTAATTACATACATAGACACTGTTGGAAGATAAGGCCTATGACCCACCCAGTCTGCCCATTTGAGCTTCTAAGTTCACTTTTATGTTTTCTAGAAGTCTGTTGCCCTTACCTGACCTCTAGAATTATCTTATATCTATCCCATGCATTCTTAAATCCAGTGATTGTCTCAGCCCCACCACTTCCTCTGGCAGGGTGTTCCACTTGTCCACCACCCTTTCTATGAAGACATTTTTCCTCATGTTTCCTCTGAATCACCCTCCCTCCAACTTCATCCCATGCCCTCTATGCCTGGGACATCTTTTTCACTGGAAAATAGTGTATTCCTGCACCCTGTTCCTCCCTGTAAGACACTTGTATGTCTCTATTATATCCACTCTCTCCCTCCTCTCCTCCATTAAGTACATATTCAAATCCTTCAGCCTGTCCTCATAGGATTTGTGATGCAATCCCTGTACCATCTTTGTTGCCCTCTTCTGGACCTTCTCTACCCTGTCTATGTCCTTACATAGGCAAGGTCTCCAGAACTTACACTGTACTCAGGTGGGACCTCACTAGTGTCTTGTATAGTGGAATTATGTCCTCCCTTTCCCTCTGGTGATGCCCGCCTATGCATCCCAGCATCCTATTTGCTTACCCGCTGCCTTGTCACACTGTTTTCCTGTCTTGAGGTCAATCAGAGATGATAACCTCAAGGTCCCTTTTCTGTTTGGTGCATGCTATATCCTCACCCCCCAACTGGTATGTTGTTCCAGGGTTTTTGTGCCCCATATGCATTATCTTGCATTTCTTTGCATTGAATTTCAACTGCCAAACCCTTAACCATTCTTCAAGCTTCTGCAGGTCTCTCCTCATTCTGCCTACACCCTCTGGCATTTCTACTCTGTTACAGAGCTTTGTGTCATCAGTGAACAGGGAAATTCTGCCTTCTAGGTCCTGCACAATGTCACTGATGAAGACATTGAATAGGACCAGTCCCAGCACTGATCCCTGTGGTACCCACTGGTCATGCTTCCCTCTGTGGAGTGACGCCATTTACCACCACCCTCTGTGTCCTGCCATCCATCCAGTTACCTTCCCACTGCACTACTGTCCTGCCCAGTCCCATATTCCCCAGTTTGTTCAATAGCCTTCTGTGTGGCACAGTGTCAAAGGCCTTGCTGAAGTCCAGATAGGCCATGTCCACTGCCTTCCCTGATCCATCTACCTTGTCACCCAGTTGAAAAATTCAGTGAGGTTGGTCTGGCATGACCCCCACCTCCCTGATAAAACCATGCTGCCTTGGGTCCTGTAATCCGTTGGCAACCAAATGTTCCACCAATCTCTCCTTCAGTACTGCTTCCATGATCTTCCCCACAACCGAGGTCAGGCTGACTGGTCTCTAGTTCCCTGCTTCCTAATTGTTCCCACTTTTGTATAAGGGGACTACATCTGCTGTCCTCCAGTCTTTGTGTACCTCCCCTGTTTCTAGTGATCAGCTAAACAGGATTGCCAGAGGTTCAACCACCACCTCTCTTAGTTCCTTTAGGATCCTGGGGTGCACCCCATCTGGCCCCATTGCTTTATTGACTAATTTCTTCCAGTTCCTTTGGGACCCTTTCCCGTGTAAAGGGTCTTGTGTCCATTTCTCGCCATTTCACCCTTGTACCTTCAGGCCCATTACCCTCATCTTCCCCAGTAAAGACTGAGCAGAAATATCTGTTCAGTATGTCATCTTTACTGTTGTCATCCTCCACAGCCCCATCCTCCTCTTCAGTCTCACTACACTATCCCTCCCTTTGTCCTTCTTTTTTTCACTTATGTACCTGTAAAAGGTTTTGTCCCCTCTACCCACTGATTTTGCGATGCGCCTTTCTGTCTGAGCTTTAGCTTCCCTTACAGATCTCACTTTCTCCCTTTGCTTCTCCTGGTACTTCTCCCTATCCCCTTCTGCCTGTGTCTTTTTGTATTGCCTGAATGCAGTCTTTTGGCTTTCAGTTTCTCCGCTACCTCCTTGGAAAACCATAATGGCCTCCTCTTTCTTTTCCCCTTGCTAACCTGCTTAATGCATAATTCTGTTGCTTTTGTAATACCCATTTTTAATATTGCCCACAGTTCCTCAACTTCTGATTTCCTCCCCATTCCCATTAATGCCTCTTTGAAGCATCTCCCCATTTTCCCAAAGTCTGCCCCCCTAAAATCCAGGATACTTGTTTTTGTGCAGTTTGGTTCTGCTCCTTCTGTGATTTCAAACCACAATGACTGGTGATCACATTCCCCAGGTGCTTCCCCACTGTTACCCCCATCACACTGTCCCCGTTTGTGAGCATGAGGTCCAGTATTGCCTTCTATCAAGTTGGTTCCATGACCAGTTGCTTGAGGAAGGCACCTTGAAGAAAGACCAGGATAAATATGCTTCTGTTTGATGCTGCTGCTGGGAGCTTCCAGTCCACATCTGGAATACTGAAGTATCCTACCAGCACCACTTCACCCTTGTCTGCTGTCCTTTGGATGGCTAGCATCAGCTTCCTATCTGTTTCTTCCTCCTGGGCTGGTGGTCTGTAGACCACCCTATGTTGATGGCTGACCTTATTTTCCTTTCTAGCTTAACCCACAGTATCTCTTCCCCCATTTTGTTCCTTCTTGATCTCTGTGGCCTTTATGCCATTTTTCACATAAAGTGCCACTCCCCCTCCCTTTCTGCCTGCCCTGTCTCTTCTAAATATGTTGTAGTCAGGTATGGCCATCTCCCAGTCATGGTTATCATTACACCAGGTCTCTGTGATGGCCACAATGTCCAGATCTGACTGCACCATGGCAGCCTCCAGATCCTCCATCTTCTTGCTAAGGCTCCTGGCATTGCCACACATAGCTTTCCATGATGTGAACTCCCTGGACTGTTTAGCTGATCTACCCAGCCCCTCCCTGGTTGTTCTTTATCCCTGGTTCTCCTGTTGTGTCCCCATCTGTTGATTTGCCTTTCTACCTATCCACCCCTTGGGTGCTTATCTCCATGTTTTGCACATTGCTTTGTAGAGATATCTACTCCTCCTGTTCATTGGTTCCACTGCTAGCTGTGAGGGGTGGGCACTTAGGTACACTCCTTGCTGGCTGCCACCCCATGATTAGTTTAAATGCTTGTCCATGTAACATTTAAACTTATCATTAAGTGCTTGGATTCCCCTCCAGGACAGATGCAGGCCGTCAGGCTTGAACAAGCCCCCATCCCTCCAGGTGGGTTCCCAGTCACCAGTGACTACAAACCCTTCCTCACAGCACCAGTTCTTCATCCATGAGTTAAAGTTCCTGGTGCCTATGCACTAATGGAAAGGTTGCCTATGCACCGCATATCTGAGGTGCGTAGGCAACCTTAAGTGTGAATGCTGCACAGCGAGGGTCACTCGGACCCCCAACAACATTCACCAAGGGCATATAAGTCACTTATACACCCACTGCCCAAGTCACACTAAGAATATCATGCAGGGAGGCATGCCTTCACTATGCAGCATTAACTAAGCGCATAGTTCAGACTCAGGGGGTGCCTTGTACACCAGCCAAAACCAGGTGTAACTCAGTATGTGCCCCAGTTTTTCTCATCCACCAGGTACAGCGACACCAGGCAATGGACATCTGTGCTGCACCCACCCACTAGGCTGCAGGGGAGGGCTGGGGAAGAGGCATGGTGAGTGCCCGGAAGCTGTGTCAATGTTGCCGCTTTATGCAGCTCACTCCAAGACTGTGCACCCACCACATGGGTAAAAGGGAACCACCAAGGGACCCAGTAGGGGTATCTGATTGGATGTCTGCCTGGGTCTGCAGCTCCACCCCGACCACCCTCGTGACCCTGTGCACTGAGGGGATGTGACCCCAGACAGGTGCACCACAGGTGCTTGCAGTCATGCATAATATGCACCCTGCACCCTGTCTGGGGCTGCATAGATACACTGGCAGGGTATGTACCTCAGGTGCATATAACCCACCCTTTAGTGCATAGGACCCAATTTCTCAAAATATTTTTCAGGTTAACAAACTAATCAAATTCATTCATGGTACAAATTGGAATAAAATTCAACCCCTTGCTTTTTTTTATATTTCCATTCTTTATTGAACTTTCCAATATGATTAACATACAACAAAGAACTAAATATAACAAGAAATTTGAGTAGCCAATGACAAAGTCTGAAAATAAGATCATAACTCAAAATATCCCCAAAGACCCCTCACCCTCAATACTCCCCCACTCCCCATCAACAAAATTATATCCAAAGATGAAGAAATGTATCCTAAAAGAACCCATAAAGTATAATGTATAGATTTGGCCTGAAAAACAGGCTGAAAAAAGGACCAAAGTTACCAACTAAAATAAACTCTAAGAGACAGTATCTCTTAAGAATACAAGAAATGTGATCTATAGATAATATTGACTTTCATATATATTAAAGGAAGTGATTAAATCAAGAAGGTTCTTCCAATGCCTTAAAAGGAGGTCTGTTTGTCATGGAAGTAGGAGATGGTCCAAATTAAAGTTAAATTAAGTCTAAGCTGAGCCTTCCATTCATTAATAGTAGGAATAGAGTTATTTACCCAATGTTTAAGTATCACTTGGAGAGTTGTGACCCCTGTAAGGGCTGAGTTTATTGGCATGTGACAAGTCATATTTAAACTGACCTAAAATACAAGTAGGCAAGTTAAAGTCATAGAACTGGATGGCTTTATCAAGAATGTTATGTTTAATATCCTTACACAACTTTTGGGTATAATGAAAAGACCAAAGGAGATGATCTAAAGTGTCAATGTCTTTATCACATTTATGGCATAAATTGGACTGTTTGATGCCCATGTTATGTAATTTCGAGGGACTTAAGTAAGCATTATGTAGTATTTTATAACAAATTCATCTTAGGTTGGCAAGAGGTATAAAGTTGTAAATATTATTCCATAATTGTGACCAAGCTAAAACTAAAGATTGAGTGGAGGCATAATTATCCCAAAAAGAATTTTGAAGGGGTAAATTGAAACATTTTAATTTCAGTAGGAATTTACATATGTTCGAGATGGGGTGAGACTTGCGAACAAGAACAGTCATTTCTGTAAAAGTACTGAAATCATCTTTGAGGGTTAGGTGTTGCCCAGAATATGCCTTCAATAGGAGTTTTAACATACAGAAGTTAACCGAATGTTTTTTAGACCAAAGGAGTTCTCTGGAAATTTCAGAAAAGGGACAGAAACTCTCTTGATCTAAAAAAAACTATGGTTGTGCCCACAACTATATTTTTAATTGTTTTAGGAATATTTTTAAATGAAGAATATAGAATAGCTTCTGGGCATACTTTATGCCGTGTAAGTAATTCAGTCTCCATTAAGACCCATATGGGAACATAAGTAAACATTTGATTATTACATGTAATCCATTTTAAATAATTATTTATATGTGAGGCCATGTAGTAAAGTATAAAGTTTTGAATTTTTTTGTCCCCCTTGGTTCTTAGGAAGCATATGTTTTCGTGAGGCAATCCTAAGTATACCATTTAACCATAGAAAACTGTTTATAACCAGTTGAAGTTTAGAGAACCACGTAAGAGGAAGGAACACATTTAACATATTTATGAGAAAGAATATTCTGGGGAAAATATTCATTTTTAAAATACTGATTCTTCCCTGAAAAGAAATAGGATGATTTGCCCATTTGTGTAAATCTTGGGTGATTTTTTTTGTAGGGGTGTATCCAAATTAAATTTTATTATCTGGGACTCATCTTTAGATAATATTATACCTAGATATTTAATTCCTATGGGGTTCCATAAAAGACCTAGTTTGGTTATTTCCTCTTTACAAAAGCAGTTATAAAGGGGAATTACTTCTGTTTTATTCCTGTTAAGTTTATATTTTGAAAATTTACTAAAGTCCTCGATAATCTTCAAAGATATTTTAATCGAGTTCACCAGATCTGACACATGTAATAGTATATCATTGGTAAAAGCTGATAACTTCAAGTTAAAGCCGAAGAAAAGGGTATCTTTAATATCTGTGCTTGAATTTAAGACATAGATAAGTGATTCTAGATAAAAATTAAAAAAGGATTGGAGAGAGAGGACAACCCTGTCTAGTACCTTGAAACAATTTGAAGGAAGGGAGAAGTAGATTATTATAAGTAATTTTGGCTGTGAGGTTTGAATATAGAATTTTAAGTCAGTTGATGAATATAAGAGGGAAGCTGAATCTAGAAGAGTAGCAAATAGAAAGTTATGGTGAACTCTATCAAAGCCTTTTCGCATCCAGACACCATATCCAGAAAGTGTCTGGTTTTACTGGATGCGGCAAGAATATGTGAAATCTTTCTAAAATGGTCTGAGGCTTGTCTAGAGGGCATAAATCCTGTCTGGTCGGGGCCAATAATCACTTTAATTCTTTGGGCTAGAGTATGAGTTAACATTTTTATATAATAATTAATTAGTGATATAGGACGGTAGTTAGATACCAGTTGTTTAGATTTATTGGGTTTGGGCAAAATAATAATTTGTGCTTCTAATAGTGTATTATCTGAAATACCCTTGTTAAGAATAAAATGAAATACTTGTTTTAAGATTGGAGCAAGAGAATGTTTGAAAGTTTTATAGAAATTTGAAGTAAGACCATCTGGTGGGCTTTATTTATCTTAAAATTATTTATGGCCTCTTCAATTTCATTTATAGAAATTGGAGTTATTCATTTATTAGTGTTGGTTTCATTACTAGTAGGGCAAGAAAAGTTTAATAGATAATTATTTATCTCTTCCAAGTAAGAGGGTTAGGAACTGGGCCATAAAGATTGGAATAATAAATATAAAATTCATTAAGAATAACTTTGTAGTCTTTCAGTATTTTATTTTGACTTTCAGAAGTCATAGATTCAATGTGCCTGGATTGATCTAACTTTTTAATTCTTTATGTGAGTAATTTACTGAGTTTTCCCCTAAGTCCAAGTTTGAAGCCTTCATCCTAATAATTAAAAGTTCAGCTTGTTCATTAGAAATACTTTGTATTTCTTCTTTAAACTCTTGAATCTCTTGCAAAACTTGGATAGAGGAAGAGTTTGAATCTTTTAGTTTTTGAGTTAGGTCTCTTAATTTTTCAGTTCTTTGTTTTTGAGTTTAGCCCCAAACCTTAAAAACTCACCCCTTAAATAACATTTACAAGATGCCCAAATTAGATCAGTTTTATTAATGGAATGAAATTGTGTTCCCAAAAAACCTGAATAGCTTCATTAATGTATTCTGTAATGTAATCTTTTCTCAAAAGATTGAGGTTGAGTTTCTAAAAGAGACCTTACATAAGGGATGCTTAAATTTAAAGTAAGACATATTAAAGAATGGTGTGATAAAACTCTAGGAAATATTTGTGGGTCATGTACTGAGGGGAGTAGTTTGTTCAAAATAAGGAAATAATCAATCCTGGAAAAAGTATTATGTGCCTGAGAAAAAAAAGTAAAACATTTTTTATTTGGAAAATATGTTTTCCATGGGTCAATTAAATCATATATCCCAATCAAGTCATGTAGGGCCTTGTTGCCTATTAAAGCTGAATGATTTGGGGAGTGCAATTTATCTAAATTGTAATTGAAAGATAAATTCCAATCAACTCCTAGCACCATTTGATGAGTGGTAAGGTATAAGGTTAGAAATTAAGTTTACATAGAAACCTGAGGAAGCAACATTCGGGCTGTAGATAGACCCTAATACATATTTAGTGTGAGCAATTTCACCCACAGCCAGAACATAAAAATTCAACCCCTTGCTGAGTACCTGTAGCTGTGATGTTAATGCAAAAGAAGGAAACATTGATGACTCTTATTTCCTCTTCTGCCAGTAAAATGTGTTGGTCGCGTCCCTCACCACGTTGGTCTCCCGTCTCTGTCCTTGTTTCCCTTGCTGTTGTTTTTGAAATCTGTGACTAGCTCCCTGTTTTATTCTTCCTGCCCTGTGTTTTGTGTGTTTTCTACATCTGCAGTTTCTTGAAACTGCACCATACAGGGGCTGCGTCTTGGTGTAGACGTTGTCAGGTGTGTCTTTCGTTCCTCCTCATGTTCCACCTCCACTAAACAATCCTCAGAGGAATCCATTGCAGACTCACAATTGATATAAAATGGTCTGTGGAGGTACTGGCGGTTTTAAAAATTGATTTTGGGACAGCTGGAGTAAGTGGCTCAGAGATGTTCTGATTTCACATACTTGTCTTCCTCTTTCTATTACCACTGTTGCTGCCAGGTGATTTTTGCATGTAAACACATGGTCCATAAGATAATCATGTCTATCCCATTCAAACTTAGTAAGCTTTCATGATTTGCTATGACGATCCTGTTCCTTAATGATTGCCTTCATTTCCTTTTCAAAACTGCAAAATTGGGATAGTCCTTGAATTCAACAACTTTGATTTTGCGTGCCTTAAGGTCAACTTCCAAATCTGATTTCTGGGCTATATAATCTCTTATCAAACAATTAACAAAGAGCCTTGATGCCACTTGCATTTGTTGTTTCCAGTCTTGTATAAACTCTATACAGTCATGGCCATAACCTGCCACTTGATGATCTCTCAAGCCACGGGTGCTCACCTGACCCAAACAAACTTCAAAGTGGTGCGATGCCAAATGTTGTGCCTGCTTTAAATGCAATATGTTCTAATTGTTAAAAGGCAATCATTATGTCTGAGTACACTGTGAAAAAATAGCCTTGTATTACGACTAGTGTATTTAAGAATGGTTATTGTTTTATCTCAGAATTTATCGAATATGTATACATTCTCATGTTGTGCTGAAAAATCAAGATTGATGACATAATTTACTACTGGTTATTTAAGACTGAACATGTTGCAATTATATCTACATATACATTTATTTAAATAAGTAATATTTTATTAACAGATATTTATGTAGATTTTGTAGCCAGTCTTTATTACTGTTATTATTATCATCACCACTGAGCAGTGTGGTTTGCTCTTTTCAGTTTTTACATTTCATATTATTAAGGTTTTTTTTAGCAATGTTGGTTGTGATATTCACTTGATTAGTGTGTGTATGTGTGTGTATATATATATATATATATATATATATATACATACACATATACACATACACACATACACACACATACACTGAAGTTCACCAGGATGAAACTCAGTTCTGCAGCATTGTGCAGCACTCTGCAGCATGCTGCAGCAGAGTTACTGTAAAACAATGTCATTTCAATGTACTTTTGTCATGCAGGAAAATGTAACATTCACTTTGTCCTGGCACTGTCAGCACTTATATTTTCCTGCATGACAAAAGTGATTAATTCCATTGAAATTCCATTGTTTACTGCAATAACTCTGCTGCTATACTACTGTAAGTGAGTTTCATCCTGGCAAGCTTCAATATATATATATATATATATATACACACACACACACACACACACACACACACACATACATATGTGTATATGACTTAGTATGTGATTTATAATAGAATGACAGGGTAACTGTGTGATGGACACTCCTGATGATACTTTGAGTGAAACTGGTCAGAGTTGGTGGGGTCTTGCTGGTATCCTTCTGGTTCTTTGGTAAGAGGTCATTTTCACACTTTTATGAATTAAACTTCTACTTTTTGATGTATATTGGTGCCCTATGGTGTTATTTTGGTGGTGGGTGGTACTTGAGTGTCTGCTTGGTTACATTTAATTCTCTGCAGCACACCCAGCTGTGAGGTGGTCTTGTTCTGTTAGTTACGAGTCAGGAGGAGGTCACGAGACTCAGGTCTGCGTTGTTTAGGAGTTGGTGACCTTTTCTCCCACCCAGGAACACCAAGTCTGACTCTGTTTCTTCAAAGGTTGCCAGATAGGGGAGCAGCTGGACTACAGTGTGCTCAAGGAGGGAGGGGTGGTGGGAGTCAGAAGGTTGGGAGAATGGTCTCAGGCACATTCCTTAATTACAACCAGTTCCACTACAAAATTCCTGCACTGCTCTTTGAGAGTGGGACTGCCAAGAAGCACCCCATGGTAGTGCCCTGGGAGGATGTGGGGACCCTTCTGGTGGAGGCCCCAAAGTAGATGGAGAAACCCAAGAAACAACTCAGTGGGGACACAATTGTCAGGGAGATACAGTTGGAAGTAGGAAAGGGGTGGAGAGGTCTTGTGCCTACCCAGCACCACAGCATGAAAGGATGGGAAGTGGATCCTATGGATCTCTAGAGCAGTAGGAAGAGAGATGGAGCTGGAGTTCATTGCCCACCTAGGGACACATATTCTAACCAGGGATGGGGCACTAACAGTGCAGAGGGAATTTAGGGAGCTAGACAGAAGTCCTTACACAGGTAGCAAACTCTGTAGCTTTTGCGGAGGTGCTGCCTGTCTACAATAGGGGAAGGTGAGGGAACTCTGCATCAATGCCTTCAACTCATGGTTGAAGGAATGGTGCAGAGGAGGGGTATGGCTACATTGGGGACTGGGGGCCAACCTGGGAGGACATAAGCCTATACAGAGGTGACAGCCTCTATCCCTGCATGAGGGGAATCACAGTTTTCAGTAGACAGTTTAAACATTATTTTGATGAGTGTTTAAACTACCCATGATGGGTGGTACAAAAAAAGGAGAGGCAGAAACTGCTCCCCTCACAAGCTGACATAGTGTGTAGGAGACCCCAAGGAGCAGGCATCCTACCGTGAAACAAGTAAATCAAGGAAGGAGGGGGACAGTAAGGGGAGAAGGAGGGAATAGAAGCAGTCAGGAAAAAAAGAGAAAGAAAGGGGACGCAAAAGGAAATAGGGGGAAGCAACAAGCAGACAGCGAAAACAATTTGGATGGCCATGTGTGCTAATGCTAGAAGTCAGGGAAATAAGATCCCAGACCTAGATGCCATCTTGGTGGAAGCCAGCCTGAATATTGTGGCCATTACTGAGTCATGGTGCACTGATAGTCATGACTGGGACATGGTCATACCAGGCTACGCGATATTCAGGAGGGACAGTGTAAGAAGAAGAGGAGGAGTGGTGATTTATGAGAAGGAAAGCTTTAAAGTAACAGAAATACAGGAAAGTCAGAGGGCAGAGGTGCTATGGGTCACCCTTGAGTTGGGAAACGGAGCCACTATTCAGATGTGTGTGATCTACAGGCCTCTGGCAGAGGGGGAGGACTTAGATAAGGAAATGTTAGAAGCCATTGACAAAATGGCTGGAAAGGGAGAAGTGTTGCTGGTGGGGGCTTCAGTCTGCCGGATATAGATTGGAGCTTTCCTGGGGCAGCTTCAGCCAGAAGCAAGGACATCCTGTATTCTCTGTAAGAGGTGTTCCTCAGGCAACTAATCAGTGAGCTCACTTGTGATGGAGCAGTACTGGATCTAGTGCTCACAAACAGGGACAGTATTGCAGACATCAAAGTGGGGAGTCATCTGAGGACTAGTGATCATTGTACAGTGTGGTTCAACATGAAAGCAGCTATGGAATCCAACCACACAATGGCCTAAGTCCTGGACTTCAGAAGGGCCGATTTTACAAAGATGGGTGAATGACTCAGGAATGGCCAGGCAAGGGAAAAGTGGGCATAGTGAAGGCAATGAACCTCTGTGTCAAGCAGGTAAGCAAAAATAAAAAAAAGACGAGCCTGCTATGGTTCTCAAAAGAAGTAGAAGAAAAGGTAAAGGCTAAAAAAGTAGCATCAGAAAGTACAAGGTGATCCAGAGAAAAGAAAATAGGGACGTGTGTCTTGGAAAACAGAGGGAGGCAGGCAAAGCAATAAGGAGCACTAAGGTGAAAACAGAGGAAAGAATAGTTCAGGGAGCATCAAAAGGAGACAAGAATTGTTTAGATATGTTAGCGAGCAAAGGAAGATAAAGGGAGAGATTCTATGATTAAAATAGGAGAGGATGATTATATGGAGGTAGGTCAAGAGAAGTCAAACATCTTGAACAAATACCTTTGCTTAATATTCACAGTAGAAGGGGAAGGGGGGCATGAAAAGGCACCAGGAACTTTGATGGGAGGGAAATGGACACTAGTCAGTTTTCAGAGGAGATAGTCTAGATGGCACTCCTTAACCTGAAGGTGGACAAAGCAAAGATCTATGATGAAGCTTGCTGGGTAATCAAGTGAAACTTAAAAGTTTTTTTTTCCAGTCTGCCTGTTGACATTATGTCTGTGAGCTAGTTTTAATGCACTTTTGCACTTTGCAAATAAAAGCACTTTAGAGAAGACCTGTCTGGGTGCTGAGCTTTTGCTTTGTGGAGTAGAAAATGGGCAGAGTGATTCTGACAAAGACCAAGCAGGAAAGAGACCTGGGGATAATCATACTGGATGACCTAAAGGTGGCCAGGCAATGTGACAAGGTAGTCAGGAGGGTGAGTGGAATACTGGGGTGCATAGAAAGAGGTATTGCCAGCAGGAAGAGGGTGGCAGTGCTGCCCCTATATAGATCACTGATAAGACTTCACCTTGAATACTCTGTCCAGATCTGGAGACCACATCTCAGGAAGTACATAGACAGAGTGGAGGTAGTCCAGAGGAGGGCTACCAAAATGGTGCATGGTCTGCATCAAAATCCCTATGAGGAGAGGTTTAAGGAGATAAACATGCACACCCTGGAGGAGAGGAGGGAGAGGGGAGATATGATAGAGACCTTTAAAGAGCCCCTGATAGCAGTAGGAAAACTTTGAAAAAAATAAGAATTATATTCAACTCCATCCCATCTTCTTTATTACATCATATATTTTCAATAATTAATTCCCCGTTCTCTTTATTACCGAAAACAGTTACATGAAAACAATATCCCTGTCCCCTAGACTATATTTACTCTGGCTGCTTTTCTACACATGGCATCACAATCTCTTGTTTATGACATCATCATTATCTCCACAAACAACATATTTTGGTGTCATAAACGTAATTATGACATCAGGTGTAGGCAGGCAGCCAGAGCTAAAAGGGGAGACGTATTGTATTCATGCAAATTCCCTTAGTAATAAGAACAGATCCAGAAACAAATGATTTGATACCTTTTATTGGACCAACATGGATGTTACAGAAAAGAACAAAGTGCTTTAGCTTTGAACCAACCAGGTCCTTCTTCAGAAGCTTTGTAGCAGTTTTTTCAAATATCCCATACTATTAACACCAGATTATATAGAAAAAGCAGAAATAATTCTCATTGGTTTAACATATACATTTAAAACATAATAGAAGATTATGTCAGAGAAGCTAATTAACATCAGTATGCCTTTAACTGAGGAGCCTCAGAAGGGCAAAGGTTATCAAGAATTCTCTACAGCCATAGAGTTCTTGTCACATAAATTTTAAAATGTCTCAGTATGCCAAGAAAGCATTCTAGTGATAAAAAAAAACAACCTTGGAGTGGCATTCTCTCTAATACATGTAAGATGAGCTTACAACTTACATTCTAATTGTCCTGGTATATTCAGACTATTCAGGATACAGGGGAATTATACATGTACATCAAGTAACGTGGTCTATTTTATCCAATGCAAAAAATGTCCTCGCACAGGTTATGTGGGGGAGACAAGCCAACAACTCCACACTAGAATGAATGTACACAGACATTCTATTAATCACAAGATGATTGAGAAACCAGTAGCCCAGCACTTCTCCCAGGATGACCACTCAATCTCAGATATGTCTGTGATGGTCTTAAAAGGACATTTCAACAGTACACAACAGAGACGGGCTTCTGAAATTAGACTTATTTTACTTCTCAATATGGTGGCAGATGGATTGAATATTGATGTTGGTTACATGACACATTATTCCACTTAAACTTACACAGACCTTTACTTTAAAAGGTGAACATAAACACTTTAGTTCTTCAGCGGGCCTTTGATTTTGTAAGTTTATGGCTATCTACATTGTTGACTTCTCACCTTAACACTGTGGTGAGTGCGTTTGAGTGTGTGTGTGTGTATACTGATGTATGTATGTACAGTATGTGTGTGTTTGGTGTGTGTTGTGTTTTTGTGTGTTGTGGGTATGGTGTGTGTGTGTGTTTTGTTTGTTGTGCGTGGTGTGGTGTGTGTGGAATGTGTTTGCTATATTTGTTGTGTGTTGTAGTTGTGTGGGGTGTGCAGGGGTGTGTGGGGTGTGGTGTATGTACACACATATGTGTGGGTGGAGCGTGGCATGGGGCAATTGTTATGTGGCTAGGACACTTAGTTTTCACATATAGTGTGCATTTATTTCCTTCTATTAGTTGTCAGTGGTTGGATTACACACTGTCACATTTTTAACTGCTCATATCAAGATGCATATCTCATTTACTTGGGGGTTCATAAAAGGTGTAATTCCTTTGGGTTTTCATTTAGATTACTTAGACTGATTCTGTGCATTTTTGTTATATACAGACTCTGTGTTGAAATCTGCACTTATCAGGCTCATGGTCTCGTTTACTTGGGGGTCCTTGATAAGCATTTTTTTATCTGGCACTTACACTTACAAGTGATACTTTCATGCATCATGTTTATATGTGTAGGTTAATTTGAGGCTTGTTTTCAACTTGCAGTTATACCTAATTTCAGGATTTTGTCTCTCATTATTTGTCCTTTAATATACCAGGACAATTGGAATGTAAGTTGTAAGCTCATCTTATATGTATTAGAGAGAATGCCACTCCGAGGTTGTTTTTTTTTTTTTTTATCACTAGAATGCTTTCTTGGCATACTGAGACATTTTAAAATTTATGTGACAAGAACTCTATGGCTGTAGAGAATTCTTGATAACCTTTGCCCTTCTGAGGCTCCTCAGTTAAAGGCATACTGGTGTTAATTAGCTTCTCTGACGTAATCTTCTACTATGTTTTAAATATATATGTTAAACCAATGAGAATTATTTCTGCTTTTTCTATATAATCTGGTGTTAATAGTATGGGATATTTGAAAAAACTGCCACAAAGCTTCTGAAGAAGGACCTGGTTGGTTCGAAAGCTAAAGCACTTTGTTCTTTTCTGTAACATCCATGTTGGTCCAATAAAAGGTATCAAATCATTTGTTTCTGTATCTGTTCTCAAAAGGACCAATACGGCACCTACAACATTTGTTTGCACTTAGTAATAAGGAAATAAGGGTGAGAATTAGAAAAGAAAATGTGAAATGTAAACTAAATTTATGCCTGAAGATTAATTTTTTTTCAAATTTGGCCCAGCTGTGTCAGGATGTCTTTAAATACCTCACCTGGGTTAGTAACATTGAGGAGACTGCTATGGTTCTCAAAAGAGGTAGCAGAAAAGGTAAAGGCTAAAATATTCAGGAGGGATATGAGGAACTATTTCTTCACAGAAAGGGTGCTGGATGTCCTGACCAGTCTTCTAGTGGAGGTAGTGGGGGCAAAAACAGTGGTGGGGGTCAAAAATGCATGGGAAAGGCAAAAGGGAATCGTAGGGGTAAGGAAGGGAGTGGAAGAGATGGTATCATAGATCAGCAGCAGATCTGCAGAATACTGTAAATATGAAGGTTAAACTGGGCAGACTGGGTGGGCCTTTATCTGCCATCACATTCCATGTTTCTGTGTCAGTAAGGAGACAAGTAGTCCCAGGGTCCAGCAAACAGTAAGTACAGTGCAATCCCAAGATCACCCAGACCACTTCCTCTTCTACAACTGGCCGAAACTCAGCTCAGTATGGCAGATCATCCGTGCCCCATGAGGCTAGATATCACTGGCCCATGACAGACTACTTAAAGCTATCCTATTCTAAATTGAGAACACCTTGCAAGAAAGAATCAGCTAAACTCTTAGCACTTCTCTGCAGAAAAGGCTCATTCAGATTGCAGATAGAGTGGATTTATCAATCTATCTACAATGCAGAAAAGCTGAGCTGGCTGGTTCTTGTTGCAGCAATAGTCCTTGACAGAAATTCTGCCTTTCTCAAGAAAACTGCACTCTGATATTCACTGTGGTGAATTCTCAGAACCAGTTTGTCTTCCTCAGAGCGAGATTTCTACCAAGAATGCACCAACTTCCATCTTAGTCTTCAGTCATCTCAGCTCCACACAGTACCATAATGAGCAGTGGAGGGAGGTCAAGGAACAGACACAGAAGAGTATTAAGGAGTCCAAGGTGGCTGTGAGAACAGTGTTATTGCACTCCACAGCTTTTTCTGCTCCCTGAGTGCAAGCCATCATCATACCCAGGATTTCTAGTACTACTTGCAGTTTGTGAGGCATTACATTAAGTTTTGGGTGGTACCAGACCATATCCATGGGGGCTGGTATTAAAATGTGGCACCCTGCAGAGGAATGACACGGCATGATGATCCAAACAAATGACTGGCTCAACCTTGACTGCACTTTCTGTATGTCAAACCTGAGAAGATGACCAGGTCAAGGGTGTGACAGTGCAGATGGGTCACACAGGCAACCACCTATGTGAGGCTCAGTGATGACATCAACTGGAGGAACTGCTGACTAAAAGGTGAGATTTCATCATCAACCCTGGGGTTGAAGTCCCCCAACACTGACAACCTGGGAGCATCCAACACCTGGCCGACCATGAATTCCACCAGTTCCTAAAGAAAATTAACCTCATACCTCAGAGGCTGGTATATTTTTTTAAAATAACACTTTTGTTAAATTTTTCTAATAAGACAATACAAGCATACAACCAGAGCAATAGGACAGTACTGATAAAAAAAACAAAAAAACCAAAACAGCAACATTCAGAAGGTTCATAGCATGCACGATATTTCCCCATTCAGCTGATAGTTCATTCAGTGCCTGCCCTCACCTACATAAAGTAAATAATTAAAAGGACATAAAATTGAGGGGAAGATATGGGTTCTCACTCGCATATATCTACACAAGTGTCAAGTTCATGTGGGGAAAGGGTATGGTTGTATAGCCATGGGTGTTGAACTGTCCCCCTCATCCTGATCAGGCCCTGAATACCTATGCAGTAAGAATAAGGAGTGGGGAGGGGTCTTGGACAGGTGGCACACTCAGTGACCTTCACTGAGGTACTGTCTGTCTACAACAGGGGGAAGGAGACAGATCTCTACACCATCGCCTTCAACTCATGGTTGAAGGAATAATGTGGAAAGGAGGGGTTCAACTAAATTGGGGACTGGGGACCCATCTGGAGAGATAAGGGTCTTTTACAGGGGTGATAGCCTGCATCCATCCAGGAGGGGGACTGCAGTAGTCAGTAAGAATAAGGAGCTGGGGAGGGGTCTTGGACATGTAGCACACTCAGTGGCCATCATTAAGGTGCTGTCTGTGTACAACAGGGGGAAGTAGAGAGATCTCCACACCAATACCTTCAACTCATGGTTGAAGGAATGATGTGGAAATGAGGGGTTCAACTACAATGGGGACTGGGGAACCATCTGGATAGATAAGGGTCTTTACAGGGGTGATAGTCTGCATCCATCCATCCAGGAGGGGGACTACAGTAGTCAGTGGAAGGTTTAGATGTTCCTTTGATGAACATTTAAATTAGCCAAGAGGTGTTGTGAAATAAATCAGGGAGGCAGTTAATCCCCCCACACACTGGCTGAAGTAGAAAGTTTGGAGAATCCAAGGGGAATGGAATCCCATAGTTTGGAAATGTAATAAAGGAAGCAGAGTGGTAGAAATGAATGGGGGTGGGAACAGAAGCATTAAATATAGAGGGGGAAGGAAAGAGAGCAAAAAGGAAAGAAGGGGTGACTAAGTAGAGTGGTAACAATATCTAGAAGGCCATGTGTGTGAATTCTAGAAGTCTAGGAAATAAGATTATGGACCTACAAGCCATAATGGCAGAGGCTGACCTGGATACTGTGGCCATTACAGAACCATGATGCACTGAAAACCATGACTGGGACATGGCCATACCAGGCTGTACTCTGTTCAGGAGGAACAGGGCTGGAAGGAAAGGAGAGGGTGTGGTGCTTTATGTGAGGGAATGCATAAAAGCAATGGTGATACAGGGAATGCATAGAAACAATGTGGATACAAAAAATTCAAGGAGGAGCAGAGGTACTGTGGGTTACCCCAGAGATGCGAAATGGAACCTCTGTTCCCACTGGCGAGATCTAAAAACCTCCAGCACAGGGGGAGGAGTTAGATAAGATACTGGTGGAAGCTCTAGGTAGGATGGCAGAAAAAGGGGAGGTTCTGCTGGTGGGGGACTCCAATCTGCTGGATGTAGATTGGAACTTCCCAGCTGCAGTTTCAGTAGAAGCAGTGAAATCCTGGATTTCCTGCAGGGGGCATTCCTCAAGCAACTAGCAGCTAACCCAGTCATGATGGGGCAATACTGCACCTGGTACTCACTAACAGGGACAGTGTTGCAGACATCAAGGAAGGAGGCCACTTGGGGA
Source organism: Neoceratodus forsteri (assembly GCA_016271365.2). NCBI lineage: Eukaryota > Metazoa > Chordata > Ceratodontiformes > Ceratodontidae > Neoceratodus > Neoceratodus forsteri. Next base: position 376,976,363 of record CM028133.1, read on the forward strand.
ACAGTGATCACCGTATAGTGCAGTTCAATAAAAGAACAGCTGCAGAATTGAACCACACAAGGGCGAGGGTTCCGAATGTCAGGAGAACAGATTTTAAAAAGATGAGTGAATGCCTCAGGGATGATCTGGCACTTGGGGGGGGATGACCGCGGTGGGGTGGGGTGGAGAAACAGTGGGAAGAGCTTGAAAGAGTCATAGGGAAGGCAACAATCCTGTGCGTCAATCAAGTGAGCAAAATCAAGAAGTAAAAGAGACCACTATAGCTCTTGAAAGAGGTGGCGGAAAGGGAAAAAGCTAAAAGTTTAGCATTAAGAAGGTATGAGGAGACACAGAGGGGGAGGAGGAGGATAGGGAGGTGTCTCAGCAGAAATAGAGGGAAGCAAGGAGAGCAGTAAGGAGCATGAAGCTGCAAACCGAAGAGAGAATATCCCAGGCAATGATGAAGGGGAAGAAGACATTTTTATGTTGTCTTGTGTGCAAGCACAAACAACATATTGTTGTAGCTTGGAGTAGCAGGTTTTGGAGGTGCGGTTGTGTTATAGCCAACAGTGCCACTGTTATTATTTGGGCTGGGCTCTGTGGCATCAATGAAATAGCATGCTGTCTATGACAGCACTGCAAAAGCGTACTACCAACTTGAAACAATTTCGCCGCTGCAATGAGGGAGTGACTCATCATTGCAGGGCGTGCCTTGCCCGGTGTAACATTTCAATAAACATGGTGGTGGCTGTCATTGCTCACCTCTCACAATCCCTCCTGAAAGCCGACCTGTTGGCATGCCCCCTTCCCAGTTCATTTGCCAGAGGGAGGAACTCAATCTCAGTTGGCATAATGTCCCCCTATTTAAATTTGTTTGCTGAGGGGGTGCCCAATCCCCCTCAGCATCATGCCCCCCACCAAACACAGTCACATTTTCTGTGCCGACAGGGGGCCCAATCCCCATCACCTACTGTCCCCCTCCCAAGAAAACACAGGTGGCTCACTGGGAGCCCACCCCAGTGTGCCAAGACAAACCTGGGAAAAAAAAAACCCTTCTCAGAATATATGTTTTTGTTTTTCTTTCACCTGTAAAAGAGAAAACAATCCCTCGTTGTCTCCGGTGCCCCCTGCCCCAACCTGCACCCACCTTCTGCGCATTCCACCTCCCCACACCCCCCCTCACCCCATACTTACCTCTGGAGCCTGGTGCAATGATCTTTGGCTGACAGGGAACACGTCTGCCCTCTTCAAAGTCAACCACAAACTGAGGAAATGTCAGTAAGCTGTATAATGGCATCAATGGGGGGTTTCAACTTAGGTGGATATCTCAGCCATTTGTGTGACTTTTTGGCTCCAAATTTTCAACATGGGGTTCTTGGGACCCCACCTTATGAATTCAGTCACTGCCATGTCGTTATTCGGTCCCAAAAGGTGATTTCGCAGTCACTGTGTGGAATCACGTTTCGGGACTGATTAACGAAATAACAGTGTCACTGTTCATGCTGAGGGCTCCCAAAAAGCCTATGTTGCAAATTTAGTAAAAACATTCCAAAAAATGACTGTGTTATGAGTTTGTATTACGTAGTTTTCACACACTCTCGTAACTTCGAGATTTTTTAAATATTTTCACTCCAGATTTTCAACATTGCCATTTTTTCACACCTACTTATGAACAGTTTAGTATAGCTGTCATTTTTCACATCCTGCCCAAAATGTGTTTTCGCACATCTGGTACACAGTGATGTGGTCGCTGTGGGAAATCAATGTTCAGGACAGATTAAGAAAATCATAGTGACACTATTCTTGAGCAGTGGTCCCAAAATACCTATGTTGAAAATTTGGTGAAAGAATTCCTCAAAATGACTGTGTTATGAGTGTGCATTGTGCAGTTACCATGAATACTCGTAACTTCAAGAATTTTTAATATTTTCACTCCAGATTTTCAACATTACCATTTCTTCACACCTCCTTATGAATGGTACAGCTGTCATATTTCACATCCTGCCCAAAATGTGTTTTCACACATCTGATGCAGAATGGCGTGGTCGCTGTGGTAAATCAACATTTGAGACAGAGTAACAAAATCACAGTGCTACTGTTCAAGAGCGGAGGTCCCAAATGCTTTCATGAGGTGGGGATACAAAAAGGCCATGTTGAAAATTTGGAATGCAAATGCCAACAAACGTCCAGGGAGTTAGGGTTTCTAACCATAACGTCCCATCCTGTAGAAACTGACAGGCATCAGGGGTGTGCCTTTAGATTGTCGGCTGTAATGCTCATGCCATTCTACCCCCAACCCCACCCTGCAGCTAGTGGCAGGCATCAAGGTGTGCCTTGGACTCTTTGGCCCCAAAATTCACCCCATTCTCCTATACTGCACCCATCTCAATGTATTTCCTTATGGAATAGGGTGAGCATAAGGCCCGATGACCCCAAGGCACAATGCAACACTTGTCAGAGTCTGTAGGGTAGGGTGAGGTGAAATGGCATGAGTGTTATGGCAGATGACCGAAAGGCACACCTCAATGCCTGTCAGTCTCTGCAGGGTGGGGTGGGGTTGACGTCAGTTCCATACTTCACTGCCATTCCTATTATGCATCTCTCTAACTCCTGCACTGCAAATGCCAACACCAGCAAGACAACATTCGGCATTGACGAATGCTAGTTTACATATGTAAGCAAAAAGAAGAAGACCAGGGGTAACATAGAAACATAGAAACATAGAATTTGATGGCAGATAAGGACCGCTTGGCCCACCCAGTCTGCCCATTTCCCTACCTACTGGATAAGCTGCAGATCCTAGTTAACCAGCAGCCTACTTCTTCCTACCCCCACCCCCCAGAACTGCCTTATGACTATCCCATGCATGCTTGAATTCCACCACTGATTTTGACTCCACAACCTCCTCCGGAAGGCCATTCCATGCATCCACAACCCTCTCTGTGAAAAAATACTTCCTTAAATTACCTCTGAGCCGCCCTCTATCTTCAAATTGTGCCCTCTTGTTCTTGCACACCTCTTTTTTTGAAAGATGCTACCCTCTTGGACTTTGTTGATTCCCTTGAGGTACTTGAAAGTTTCTATCATGTCCCCCTCTCCCTCCTTTCCTCGAGGCTATACATATTAAGCTCCTTAAGTCTCTCTTCATATGTCTTCCGGTGCAGACCATGCACCATTTTAGTTGCCCTCCTCTGGACAGCTTCCATTCTGTCTATGTCTTTGCGGAGATTGGGTCTCCAGAACTGCACACAGTACTCCAGATGGGGTCTCACCAGCTGTCTGTACAGAGGGATAATAACTTCCTGTTTTCTACTGGTGATGCCTCCCATGCATCCCAGTATCCCCCCAGCCCTCCTTGCTGCCCTCTCACATTGCTTGCCCATCTTTAGGTCATCTGATATGACTACCCCCAGGTCCCTCTCCATTTTTGTTGTTGTTAGTATCTCACCCCCCATTGTGTACTCTTCCCCTGGGTTTTTGTTTCCCAGGTGCATTACCTTGCACTTCTTAGCATTGAATCTAAGCTGCCATACATTTGACCATTCCTCTAACCTTGCCAAGTCCCTTCTCATCCTTTCCACCCCACCCTGTGCATCAACTCTGTTGCAGATCTTAGTGTCATCTGCAAAGAGACATACTTTTCCTTCCAGTCCTTCTGCAATGTCGCTTATAAAGACATTGAAGAGGACCGGTCCTAATACTGAACCCTGCGGTACCCCACTAGTAATCCTCCTTTCTTCTGAGTGGACTCCATTTACTATTACTCTCTGTGTCCTATTCTCCAGCCACTTCTTTACCCAGGCTGTCATCTTGGGACCCACTCCCAGGCTGGCTAACTTGTATATTAATCTTTTGTGTGGGACTGTGTCAAATGCCTTGCTAAAGTCTAGGTAGGCCATGTCCACAGCCCTCCCTGATCTACTACTTTGGTCACCCAGTCAAAGAAATCTATCAGATTCATCTGGCATGACCTTCCCACTGTGAATCCATGCTGCCTAGGGTCCTGTGCCCCTCTGGCCTCTAGATACTCGACAATTCTTTCCTTTAGAAGTGATTCCATCATTTTCCCTATCACTGAGGTTAAACTAACAGGTCTATAGTTTCCTGCTTCTTCCTTGCTCCCACTTTTGTGAAGGGGAATCACATCTGCCCTCCTCCAGTCCTCGGGTACCACCCCATCCTTCCATGATTTGTTAAAAAGGGTAGTCAGTGGTGTCACTAGTTCTACCCTTAGTTCTTTTAGAATTCTGGGATGAATCCCATCAGGCCCCATTGCTTTGTCCACCTTCAGTTTTAAGAGTTCTTTCAGAACCCTTTCTTCTGTAAATGGGCGGTATCAACTTCTGTATCCAGCGTGTTACTACTGTTTGTTTTATGTACCTCCCTCTTCCTTTGTAACTACTGAGCAAAAATATTTGTTTAGTATCTCTGCCTTTCACAGTCTCCTCTGCCCACCCTCCTCCCCTTTATTAAGCCTCACTATCCCTCCCTTGGTCTTCCTTCGCTCCTGATGTACCTATAAAGGTTTTATCCCCCTTCTTAACTGAGTTGGCTATCTTTTCCTCGGTTTGGGCCTTTGCTGTTCTGACTGCCTTCCCAGCCTCCTTTGCTTTAACTGATACAGTTCTCTGTCCTGCTCCTTCTGCGATTCCTTGTACTTCCTGAATGCTTTCTTTTCTCTTGAACCTTCACTGCCACTTCCTTTGAGAACCACAGTGGTTTCTTACATCGTCTTGTTTTGTTTATTTGCTTTACACAAGGCTCTTACCTCTGTGATGGCAGTTTTATTATTCCCCATTGTTCTTCCACCCTCCTTCCTGCCCATTTGCTAGTGCATTCCTTAGGCACTCACCCATTTTGGCAAAGTCAGCCCTCCCTAAAGTCCAGTACTTTTGTCTTTGTATGGCTTGACTCTATTGCTGTGTTTATTGTGAACTATACTGTTCGATGGTCGCTAGTTCCCAGATGGCTACCCACTTCTACATCTGTAATCCTTTCTCCATCTCCATTTGAGAGAATCAAGTCTAATATTCTCCTCGAGTGGGCTCCAGTACTAGTTGTCTAAGGCATGCCCCTGTAGGCATCTAGAATAACTGCACTCTTCAAGTGGCAGCTGCAACTGCACTCCAGTTAACATCTGGCATATTCAGATCACCCATCAGCAATATCTCCCCTTTTTCTGCCATTCTAAGTATACTTTCTATCATTTCCCTGTCCATTTCCTCCCCCTGAGAAGGGGGTCTGTATACAACCCCTGTGCGTATTGTGGTGCCATTGCCTGTCTCCAAATTTACCCACAGTGCTTCTTCTCCTCCCTGTTTACCCTTTTGTTCTGTTGCTTTTATTCCTTCCCTTATGTAAAGAACTCCTCCTCCTCCTCTTTTACCCTCCCTGTCCCTCTGTAGACAGTGTATCCTGGTATGTTTATGTCCCAGTCATGGTTTTGTGTGTACCATGTTTCTGTGACTGCCACGATATCCAGATGTTCCTCCTCCATCAAGGCCACTAATTCAGGAAGCTTGTTACCCAGACTATGGGCATTAGTACTCATTGCTCTCCATTTTGATGGCTTTACCTTCTGTTGCAGCATCCCCACTGACCGTTCTACCTCAGTCTTTTCTCATTTAGTACCCTGTTTTGTAGGGAGAGGCTGGGATTTTCCTGCTGCTTGTCAGTGCCTCCCCTTTGACTAGTTTAAAAGCTTGCCAATGAAGCATTTAAACCGATTGCTCAAAAGACTTGTTCCCTTCCTGGACAGATGCAGACCATCCTGCCAGTATAGGCTGGTGTCCCTCCAGGTGGAACCCCAGTCCCCAATGAAGCCAAACCCCTGTGCTCCGCACCATTTTTCAACCATTCATTAAACTGCATGGTGCCAATTGCCCTCACCTCCCCATGCTTTTGACAGGCAGCACCTCTGAGAAGGATACTGTGTGTGCTACTCATCTTAGGTCCCTCCCCAACTCTGCAATGTCCTCCTGCACTGCTCTAATCTCATGATGAACCAAGTCATTTGTCCCTAGGTGGACAATTACGTCCAGCTCGGAATCCCTTGCAGCTGTTCTCGTGATCCTGAGGATGGCTTCCTGTCCCTCAAGCCATGGCACCAGGCAGGCACCTTACTTCATTTTTCCAGCTCCCCCAGTTCTATACCCCTAATAATTGAGTCCCCCACCAGGAGCTGCTTTCTTTCCCTGTGGTGCCCTCTGCCTCCTTTCTGTGGGCCTCCCTTGTGACAGATATCATCAGTCTTCTTTGAGGGTGCATCCATAGGGGAGCTATGCTCCCCCAGAATGGTGTATGGATTGTAGGACTGAAAGATTAAAAATGGAAGGGTGGGACTGTGCAGAGGGGGACCAGGAAAAGGCAGACTTCTTGAACAAATACATCTGTTCAGTGCTCACAGAGGAAGAAGAAGGGAAGGGACCACAAAAAAAGTAACAGGAACATTGGAGGGAGGCAGACGCTAGTCTGTTTTCAGAGGAGAATATCCTGAAGGGACTCACTAATCTGAAAGTGGACAATGGAAAGTGGCCAGAAGGAGTGCATCCAAGGGTATTGAGGGAGCTCAGAGAAGTACTGCCTGCACCTCTGACAGTTCTGTTTAATAGCTCATTGGAAACAATAGTGGTTCTGGAGGACTGGAGGAGGGCAGATGTAGTCCCACTTCACAAATGTGGCAGCACGGAAGAGGCTGGCAATTATAAGTCAGTAAGCCTGACACTGGAGTTAGGAAAGTTATTGGAGTAACTGCTGAAGGAAAGGAGTGTGGAATATCTTGAATCCAATGGGTTACAAGACCCAAAGCAACATGGATTCACGGTGTGTGTGTGTGTGTGTGTGTGTGGGGGTAATGTCAAATGAATCTGATAGATTTCTTTGACTGGGTGACCAAGGAATTAGATCAGGATGGAGCAGTGGACATGACCTACCTAGATTTCAGTAAAGTTTCAACACCATTCCACATAGGAGGATAGTAAGCAAGCTGAGTAGCTTAGTGGTGGGTCCAAAGGTGACAAACTGGGTAAGAAATTGGTTAGAAGAAAGGTGGCAGAAGGTGGTGTTCAATGCAGTTCACTCAGAGGAAAGGAGGGTGACCAGCAGGGATCAGTGCTGGGACTGGTTCTCTTTAATGTCTTTATAAGTGACATTGCAGAGGAGTTGTAAGGGAAGATCTTCCTCTTTGCAGATGACACCAAAATCTGCACTAGGGTGGTAACTCCAGATGTGCTGGAAAGGATGAGCAGAGACCTGAGGAAACTTGAGGATCGGTCAAGGGTATGGCAGCTAGGTTTCAACATGAAAAAGTGCAAAGTAATGAATTTGGGGTACAGAAACTCAGGGGCAGAGTACAAAATGGGAGGAGTGATCCTGACAACCACCAAGCAGGAAAGAGACTTGAGGGTAATTATATCAAATGACCTAAAGGTGGCCACTTAGTGCAACAAGGCAATTGGGAGGGTTAGTGGGATACTTGGGTGCATAGGGACGGATAGCACCAAAAGAAAGAGGGAGGTGGTATTTCCTCTGTATAGATCACTAGTAAGACCCCACCTAGAGTACTGTGTCCAGTTCTGGAGACAAGGGGATTGATTCTTAAAGATCAGCGCAAGATGTGCCAAGGGTGGCTTGCGCTGATCGTCAGTGCGCCGGGGACTCCGCACCCATTTCACTGTCGGGTAGAATCCCAGCTCCAGAGTCCTGCAGCTTTCAGAAAATGTGGCCATGAGGCACACTGGTGGTGCACGTCAGTGGCTTGTCACAAGCTGCGAGGCGGTCGGGCAGCATCTGCACCCAGAGACTGAGATCAACCAGGATGCTGCTGGGGTCATGGGAGACTGGGCAGTGCATGGGGAGGGCTGGTGGGATACAGATGGGTGATGGCAGGGCGACATCAGCACCCCAATGGGGTAGTAGAAGGGCCTCTGCCATGACAGTGTGTTGGGGGCACCCACATGCTGGGCACCTTGAGGGGCTGCTGTTGGCACTGCATCACTAAGGGCTCCAGATATATTTCTTTAGTTAGTGTTTGTTCTCCAGGTTGGTGCACTAGGCAAATACAATGTCAATGCACACACCATGCTATCATGGGGGCATGGGAAACCATGAGCGAGCAGCGGCACATGTTCCCTCCCACTCTGGGGGTGGTGCATGGATCATTAGCCCTTTCTGGTCTAATGGTACTTGAACTTATGCCCTCTGGGAGGGTTTCATGAATCACAATGTTGGGGATATGGCAGCCTACATCTGTGGCAAGCCCTCTAGTGCCCTGGCACATCCAGCAGCTCAGCACAGACCTGGAGCATGGCCAGTCTTGTTGCACTGGGTCCTGGTTTGGTGAAGAGGGCCTTCTTGAAATTTGGAACTCCACAAGTTTTGATGAAAGGTGCCCCCTGCATCACTGATGTGTGATGCAGGCACCTTACAACAACTTTAGAGTTTTGAGACTCAAGCCTTACTTCTCCAGAAGGACATAGATAGAGTGGAGGCTCTCCAGAGGTGGGCAACTAAAATGGTGTAGAATCTGCATCAGAAGCCCTATAAGGAGAGACTTAAGGACCTAAATGTGAACACTCTAGAAGAGAGGATGGAGCGGAGATATGACAGAGACCTTTAAATACCTCACAGAGGTAAATAAGTTAGAGAAGGAAAGTATTTTTCAGAAAAAAGGTACTCATGGATAAAGGGGCATGATAAGAAACTGGAGAGAGTAGATTCAGGAGAGATGTGAGGAAGTACTTCTTCACAAAAGGAGTGGTAAATTCCTGCAACAGTCTTCCAGCTGTGGTGGTGGGGGCAAAAATATTTGTGGGGTTCAAGAATGCATGGCATAGGCATAAGGAAATCTTAGGGGAAGGGAAGGCGGTGTGGGTGAATGGGCCAGAGATCAAGTAGGGTCTGCGGTGATACTACTGAGGGTGAAGAATGGGCATACTGGGTGGGCCAAGCAGTCCTTATTTGTTGGCAAATTCTACATTTTACTTGGCCTCTCTGGCTGGGCCTTCGACAATGCAGATACCATCTCTTGCACAGAGGAACTCCATGTAAGGGAGCCACCTGGCAGTGAATGTGTCCTGTAATTTTAGGAGGGCAGTTATTCTTGCCATCTCTTTGTTTTGAGAATAAGTGTTTAGTCAATGCACCTCCTCCGGAGCTACCTCTGTCAACCATGTCTGCTTTATGGTTTTTGCTGCTGCTGCAATGAAAATGTTGAGCAAGTATTTACCCCTTTTACTAGTAACCCCTTGTGGAAGTTGGCTCAGTATAAGAGTTTAGCAGGTATTGGCAGGTACTGGGGGGACTTGGGTGTCTATGATTTTCTCATGGTTCAACTTATTTGTTCCCAGGGCCCTGCATGAAGAAATCTACAACACATTATATTGGCAACATGTGGCAAGACGTAGTTCTCTACATTTGAAGTGTGTGTCAGTTTGAGGCACTGGCTTGAAGCTGCACCCTGTGCTTTAGACAGGAGGCTATGGGCTGGGTGGTGAACATTAGGGTTAACAACCACAAGGAAGATGCCACCACTAATTCACCAAGCCTCCAGAAACCCCAAACCCTAATGTTTCTTTCCTTTTGCTGCTCAGGGGCAGAGTGGGGGATTTAGGGTTAGAAACCCTAATGTCACATTTTACTATCTTTTGTGGCATTAAGTTGAACCCTAACTAGTGCATTAACACAGTATTTTGCAAAGAATATAAGTATACATGCATATGTATATACTTAACAGTGTATGAATGAATGAATGTTGGTGCCTGTATGTTTGGGCAGAAAGACAGCAGAGAGAGAGAGAGAGAGAGAGAGAGAGAGAGAGAAAAGAAAACTAAGAATTGGGAGGTTAAATGAATTTCTTAGGGCCATGTAGTGAGTAGAAAATGTGGTGCTTCTGGAATACAAACCTGGGTCTCCTGTTTCACAGCCCTGAATGCTAACTATTAAGCTACCCTGCCTCTCTCACTAAACTGGCAAACTTGGGACATGTGCTTTCATAGCAAATTGTGCTGGTAATGAACAGTAGTGAGTATTAATTCACAGGAACATCTTACAGTCCTCTTCCCTACCAGTAGTCCCTAGATAAGGTGTATACAAAATATCTGGAGCAAAGCAGAGAGTGTGGGACGGGGGGGGAGGGGTGAGGGGATTATTTATTTATTTATTTATTTATTCGCTTTTGGTGACTGGGTAAGTGCACAAGGCAATACACCTGCTATTTTCAGGCATGACCCGGAGAGTTCAAAATACAGCCATACATCTGAACAAGGTAATTTGACAGTCCCAATACAATCAATACCTTCTCTGACCTATGCTCTGTCCTCCCAAACAACTTTTTTGACCCAATCCCTGCCTCTATCCCCCCTGCTTTGGATCACCCTCCTTTCTACCTGCACACTATATCCCCCCACATAGCCAGGCAGCACCTGCTAAAAGCCCTTGGTAGCAACAACACCAGCTGTGACCCCCTAGACTCCAGGATCCTCCACCAGGTCTTGGATGTCATCCTAGTCCCCCTTACAGACCTACTAAACTGGTCTGCATGCCTTGGTCAGTTTCCCAGTGCTTGAAAATCAGCCAAAATCACCCCTATACATAAGAGTGGAGATCGGTCTGCACCTAACAACTACCGGCAAATCTATATCCTCCCCCTGCTCTCTAAAGTCCTAGAAAAAATAGTGTCTATTCAACTCTCTGAGTACCTGACCAAATATGACATAATGTGCCTAGGACAACATGGCTTCCGCCCAGGACACAGTACCACTACTGCTCTCCTGGAGTTCTCTCAATACCTGCACTCTGCTTTTGACTCTGGCAACCTTGCCGACGCAGTGTTCATAGACCTCTCCAAGGCTTTTGACACTGTTTGTCACCCCCTCCTGCTCAACTCCCTCCACCAGCTCAGCTTTTCCACTGGTCCCCTTGCCTGGTTCTCCAGCTATCTCTCTGCTAGATCCCAGTGTGTGAAGATAAATGGCTCCCTGTCCAATACCCGGCCCGTTTGTTCCAAGGTACCCCAGGGCTCCATTCTGGGCCCTGTACTTTTCAGCCTCTACCTCAACACTCTCCCCAGCTCCTGCACAGGAAAAAATGCTCCTCTATGCTGATGATGCAGTTCTCTTTGCATCCCACCCTGATCCCTCTTCTCTCCAGGTATCCCTCCAGCACACCTACAACCAAGTAGAAAAATGGTTCTTTGCCCACTGACTTGTCATTAACCTAAAGAAGACTAAATCAATGCTCTTCTCCCATCACCAAAACAAGGCCAAGAGTTCCTCCCTCTTCATTCTCCCCAGCACTCTGCACATGCTGGAGCAAGTGACCTCTTACAAATACAGTATCTAGGCATCACTTTTGACTCGGCTCTCACCTTCCACACCCATATCAATGCCTATCCTCTGCCATAAATTCTCAGATAGGCCTACTATATTGTCATAGAGATTGCCTCCCCCAAGTTGCCCTCTGGCTGGCCATCACCTCTTCAGTCCTGTCGCTAGTGGACTATGGCTTGCCCATTTACACTGTGGCGGACAATACTTCCTTGACTAAAATCCAGCTCTCAACCAATAAGGCCTGCAGGTTCCTGACCGGAGCCCCTAGCTGCACTCACACTTGCCTGCTCTACTCCACCACCAACCTGTTCACCTTTGAGGAGCATCTGTGCTACCAGACCTGCCTACTCACCAAAAAATCTCTTCTAGGGCTCTCCCCCCAGGGGTCTCTGCTTCCCTACATCATGCGTCCTCATCTGTTGCCACCTGCTGCTCTGTCAAGGCCACCTTTCTGGTGCCCAGAACCAAGACCTCACTAGCCCAGGGGTCCTTCCATTATTGAGCCCCTGCTTGGTTCAGCTCCCTCCCACCCTGCATCACAGACATTGCCAAAATTGGTCCCTTCAAAATCACCCTCCAGAACCATCTCTTCGATGCTCACTGCTGTAGATGCACCTAATTAATCCCACTGTAGGATCCTCCTGTCAGGCCTCCCTGACTTGACAACATCCTCCGGACAGCCTATCCTCTCCCCTTCCTCCCACCCCACTCCCCATCCCTACATCTACCTTCTCCAAGTATTATCTAGGTATGTTCAGGGCTGTACCCCCAATGTAACCCTTGGGTACCTTGTATTTGACTGTACCCTATTATAAGTAACATTATTATGTAACCTATCTGTACTCTATGTTTAATGTTCTGCACCTGTACTGTTCTCACTGTTGTAACCACACTATATAACTCTGTCTACCCCCCCGTGATGAGGTGCCTTTGTAAATGAGTCCATGACTCAAAAGTTGTAAATCAGACTTTTCTAATAAATAAAGTACAAAGTGCATTAACATATCCATGCATGCATATTCATGGAATATACAAGATAGGCACAATCCATGCATGTAGGGATGAACGGAGGTCCGACAAAAAACAAAAACAATGCAGGTCTTTCTTAAACATAGCATAGAAAACAGGTAGGCAAGATGGTCATGGTAAAACAGAATGCAAACAATAGTTAGGAGCAGTCACACGTGACAAGTGCAAAGAGGTGAGAAAAAGAACCTTCTTGAAGATAGATTGGGATTGGAAACACTTTATATGGAGAGGAAGGGAATTCCAGAATTTGGGAGTGAAATGGGCAAAGCTTGTAAAGACTCGGACGCAGTTAAAGTTTCATGGGGATTTGATCAAGAGGGGTAATGGGTGCTGAGTCACATTCTGACAGATGGATTACATGGATCCCAGTCAACCAAGAGAGTGGCTGCTGGAGAAGTGCTGGAGACCATATTTGGGTTTTTCAATTGGCTTACACTGCCCGTCCTCAATGAGGGAGCAACTGCAGAAAGGGAAGCATGGGAGACAAAGCAGAGTTGAGGAGGGTGGTAAACAAATCAAAGCCACATAAGGGCTGTACACATACTGTGCTTTGTTGTGTTTCTTTTTTCTTTGTGTTTTGGGTGTTTTTTACCCTCCTGAAATTGATCGGTTTGTAGTTCGGGGCTAACTGGTGGTAGCTGTGTTGATGGTGGTGATAGGCTGACTGGAAAGGGTTTGTGGCTTGTTTGGGGAGCTGGGGCTGATTGTCTCGAGAGAGAGACAGGCAATGGCTCTAATCCTCCCACCCCATCCACCCTCCCAGTCATTGTCCTGCTTTTATGCTGTGAGGAATGCCCTAACCTTTCTACTGCTCAGACTAGTAATTCTGTCTGAAACCACACAGGGGTACATAGTATCAAGAGGATATAGACTATACAGAAAGAAGAGAAGGTGTACAAGACAAGAAAAACAAATTTAAAAAAACTGTTAAGTTGGGACAAGTCACTGGTGGGAGAAAGCTGGTGAAATGGGGAGCCCATGGGGGGGTGCTCAGGCAGGATCAAAGGGACGGAGGAGGAAGGGAGAGAGGAAGGATAATAGGATGTAATGTCTGTGGGGAAGCCATCTTCTTAAGGATTGCTTGGAGGGCTGGGGAGTGCTTAGTGTGTAAATAGCTTGGACAACTAAGGGATGAAATTGCATGGCTGAGAGAAGAACTTATGGGGAGGGTGAGGGAATGGGGGGGCCATCTTGGGCCAGAAGGACAAAGAAGAGATTACTCAGATAGCTTAGCAGCCAGGATTGGGGGGAGGAGGGGGTCAGGGAATGAGCCAAGGATGTCATATATGCAAAAACCAAAGCAACTAGAGACAGGGAAGTGGATGGCGGTCAAAAGCAAAGGGAAAACAAAGCCTAAGGGGAGACAGGAAAGGACAGCAACAGATGGAACACCAGGGATGGCAGAGGGCAAGGCCAAGGTGAGGAGTAATAGATTTTCTGTGTTGGCAAGCCTGGAGGACCGGGGCGGGGGAGCTCACAGAGGAGATAACAGAGGGGGTAGTGGAAACAATGGTGCTAAATAGTCAGGTAGAAAGATGGGATGGGATGGGAAGAGGGGGGACATGCAGGGGCACAGAAGCTAAGATGGGTGATGGGGAGAGGTGGTAAAGAAGGGTAAGGGCAAACAAGTGGGGGAGGGGTGATGAGGTTATTCCAGGCAGTGTGAGTGGGGGGCGGCACAGGAGGCCAAGCAGCAGGGGATGGGAGAGGGGTAATGAGATTGTTCCAGGTGGGGAGAGACAAGGAGGGAGCAGGGGGACAAAGGGCTGACAAGGGATGGAGATGGGCCAAGTCGTGTATATAAGGGGATGCGGGGGTGGGGAAGGAGTGAATGAGGGAGTGGGTGGGGTAGGAAGAAACTGGGGAAGAGGTAATAAGAACACTGAGAAATACTGTGACCATGAGCAGGGAAGACATACAGGAGGGGAGCGGGTAGGGGGAGGCACAGTCATAGCGCTGGGGTACTTGATTCTAAAAGAAGTGAAATGGGGGGTCAAGAACACCAAACGGGGAAGCATATGGGTGGAATGCATGCCAGGTATGACAGCAGGGAGGGTGGGGCAATTTCTTCCTAAGGTTGTGGGGAAAGAACAGGGAAACCCTTACATTTTGCTGCACCTGGGCACAACTGACCTGGAAGGGTACACAATCGGAGATGTGCAAGACAGGTTTAGGGAGGTAGGTAGACTATTTGAGAAGGCAGAAAGCTCAGTTGCTTTCTCGGAAATTCTCCCAGTACCCAGAGCTAGCACAGTCAGGAAGCAATGGACCGAGGAGTTCAATATATGGTTGAGTCAATGATGTCAGTCTAAGGGGTACAGGCTGGTGGGGGAGTGGAACATGGGGAAACAAGAACCTGTATGCCCCAGACAGGCTACAATTGAGTAGAGAGGGCAAAGTACTCCTGAGGCAGAGACTGGGGGAGTATATAGCTACCAGGATACCGTTAAGCTAGCTGGAGGGGCCAGAAGCCTGGATGACAAGCTAAGTGTCCAGGCCAGGGAGGCCATTAGGTCTTTCCCCTAAGCCAGTAGGGAAGGGAAGAGGGGGAATTCAAACTAAAAGAAGGAGAGTAACAGCAGCAGTCTAGAGAAGAACATGGAAGGGGGAGGAACTAACTGGATGGTGGTCTCATTGAATGCAAGGAGCCTGGGAAACAAGGCTGCTGAGTTGCAGGCACTGATAGCAGAAGGGGAGGTGGACATAGCTGCCATCACTGAAACATGGGTCACCCAATACCAGGACTGGGACCTAGTGGTCTCAGGGTACAAGTTGTACCAGAAAGACAAGAAATGGGGAGGGGAGAAGGGGTGACTATTTATGTAAAGGAAGAAATACCCTATAGCAGAGATGAGGGTAGAACAGAGGTCATATGGGTACAGATACAGGGCCCAAAAGGTAGGAGGACAAGGCTGGGAGTGGTTTATAGACCACCAGCTCAAAGTGAAGAGGTAGATAGGGAGCTAGGGGAGCAGTTAAGGAGAGTCTGCACAAAGAGAGACACCGTGATAGCAGGGGACTTTAACATATCAGGGGTGGACTGGAGTACCTCTGCTACCACAAACACCAAGGAACAGGTCATCCTGGATGCTTTCCAGGACAACTTCCTGGTACAGTTGGTAAGGAAGCCAACCAGAGGAGGAAGCGTACTGGACCTGGTACTGACAAATGGGGAGGGGGTGCAGGAGGTGAGGGTGGATGACCCCCTAGCAGGGAGCGAATCACCACAGAGTGTAGTTTTCACTTAATATGAGTAAGGAGACTGCCAGTACCAGGAGGACTATGGTTATTGACTTCAGGTGGGCAAACTTTGGGAGAATGAGGGTCTTATTGGAGGGGCACCTCACCAGAATCTAACCACATATGGATGCTAACCAGAAGTAGGGAATTATCAAGCTTGGGCTAGCAGATGCCACAGTCTCATGTTCAAAGCTCCAAAGCAAGAATGACAGGTCCAGGAGGCCAAGCTGTTTAAGCAGGGAGGTGTTAGGGATGATTAAAGAAAAAAGAGCCACCTTCAAAAAGTACATAAGATCCAAATGGGAGGAAGATAGGGAGGAGTATGTGAAGAAATCAAGAGAGGTGAGCAGAGCAGTCAGGGTGGTCAAGCCTGCAAAAGAGCTTAGGCTGGCACAGAGGATAGTAGAAGGGGAAAAAGATTTCTTCAGATATATAAGAGAGAGAAGAAGCTGTAAAGATCAGATTGTTAGGATTAAGGTGGATGGAGGATGGGCAGAGAAGGGGGGAGCAGCAGGCCAAAGCACTCAATGAGTACTTCTGTTCTGCATTTACCAGAGATAAAATGGGGCCAATACCACAGGGAAAGGGAGCAGTGGGTACGGGGTGGGGGGGTGGAGCTTACAGAGGGGGTAATCCAAAAGAGCAGAATGCTGGATGGTCTGAGAGCACTGAGGGTGGACAAAGCACCAGGTCCAGACAGTATACACCCCAGAGTGCTGAGGGAAATGGCAGAGGTCCTGGCAGGACCACTGAGAGACCTATTCAGTACCTCCCTGAGGACTGGTTGCATGCCCCTGGACTGAAGCATGGCACATGTGGTGCCAATTCATAAGAGTGGTACCCAAGGATAAGCCAGGGAACTACAGGCCAGTTAGCCTCACCTCCGTCGTGGGGAAGCTCATGAAGTCCATCATCAAGGAGAGGCTGATAGCATTTCTGAAGGACAATGGTCTTCAGGACAACAGGCAGCATGGGTTTGTCTCTGGTAGATCCTGCCCGACAAACATGGTGGACTTCTACGACTGGGTAACAAGGGCAATCGGCAGGGGCCAGATAGTGGATGTCCTATACTTGGACGTCAGCAAGGCCTTCAATTTGGCGCCACATGGAAGGTTGGTAAGCAAGCTAGAGAACCTGGGGGTGGGAGAGAGGATGGTGGAGTGTGTCAAAAACTACTTGAGTGAAAGGCAGCAGAGGGTTGTGCTAAGGGGAGAACTCCAAGGGCTTTTACAAGCGGGGTTCCACAGGGCTCAGTGCTGGGTCCAGTGCTGTTTGGCATATTTATTGCCATCATGGCAGATGGGGTTAGCAATAAGATCAGCCTGTTTGCAGACAATGTGAAGATTGGTGCAGTGGTGGACAACACAGAGGGCTAGCTAGGGCTACAGGAAGACTGGATAAACTCGAACACTGGTCAGACACATGGTAGCTGAGTTTCAAAACAAAAAAGTGCAAAGTTATGCACTTGGGTATCATGAACCGCAAGTTTTGCTACAGACTGAGGGGGGGAGTACAGTTGGTCAGAGGAGGAAAAGGATCTTGGGTTAATAATCATAGGACAAATGAACCATTCAGCACAGTGCAAGAAGGCAGCAGCTAGGGCTAACAAGATGCTGGGGTGTGCTGCCAGGGATATCACCTCAGGGAGAAGGGAGGTTATCTTACCACTGTATAGGTTGTTAGTCAGGCTGAACCTGGAGTACTGCATGCAGTTCTGGTGCCCTACTTAAATAAAGATGTCAAGCTGCTGGAGGCAAACGTGGAGTAACCAGGATGATTAAAGGAATGGAAAAATAGTCCTACGAGGACAGACAATGGGAGCTCAACATGTACTATACTTCCTGGAGCAATGAAGGGATAGAGGAGATATGACCGAAACCTTCAAATATATGAAGGGCATAAACAGAGTCAGCACATAGAGGATGTTTAGATTAAAAGGAGGGAGGGACACTAGGGGGCACAATTTGAAACTGGAGGGGGGTGGGTTCAAGAGGGAAATGAGAAGACACTGCCTCATGGAGAGGCTGGAGGCTGGGTGGAATGCATTGTTGGGGGAGGTGGTATTGTTTAGTGGGCAGTTTTAAGAGGGAGTGGGAAAGTATCAAGGGCAGGGTTACTACTGGAAAGGGAGGGTGGACAGCTATGGAGTAAAATCTGATAACTGCACACTCGAGCAGACTCAATAGACATTAGAGCCTGTATCTGCTGGTGTTTTTTTTATGTTTGTACAGTATCTTGTATATAATTGCATTTGTTTACTTTCCCTTAAGGCGGTTGTGCAATGTATGATGCTCTTTCTTCACCAGTGTATTTTTATTGAGTAATCCTTTTAGCATCTCAGTGTCCTCAACTATCCAAGAAAGTGTTAATCAGAAATATCATAAAGCAGGCTGATCAGGTGGCAAATCACTCAGACCCATTTGGTGGAGGGAACAAGCCACCCAGAATGTATGTACCACTTAACAGGCATCATGTTACAAAGCTAGCCACTGACTGGCCCTCCCAGCTAAAGGAAAGGTGTAACCATGGTGACAATTGGCTGTCCAACCAAATGACATGAAGCAAAAAGGGAACAAATAGCAAAAACTATGAAATAAAATTTCTGTTTTCCTTAAGCCACCCTGACATAACCCTTCTCCCCTTCCTATGGATTATTACTTCTAGCTTGCACCAGTTGTGATGCCTAACCACTATCTCCCTGTACACAGCCCCTAGCCTATATTGCAATGTCATTGCAGACGCAGAGGAGAACTGGAAATTCAAGCTCATGACCTCCTGACTCCAAAGCTGGAACTCTTCCACTTCAAGGAAAAGAGCTGGCTGCTTGGCTAGGCTAGTAAGAATAAATCCCTATGTATTATGCAATCAAATAAGATATTACAACACTATATACACAACATAAGTGAAAACTAAATGACAGCATTCAGTTTTACCTTGGGAGGTGATGAATGATCTTCATTTGAGAACTTTGAATGTATTCAAGCAGAGTTTGAATAACAAATGGAAAAAGACCTGCTAGACAAGGTTCTGATTTCAGTTTTAGTAGCAGATCTGCTTTCAAACATGATCTGCAATGCATTGTTTTAATTCATCCATTGCTCAGTAAGCAGTGACTTTGTGTAAGCTGCATTTATTAGCAAGAAATTACACGTTGCAATAATGCAAACCATCATGGGGAGTATAGAAAAATCACAATGAAGGAAAGAATACTTGCTTACTCGCAGCAGGCCTGCATCGTGCCAAAAAGGCCTCTCTAACATTTACAACAGATGAGAATAACAGACGCAGATAAGTGTTTTGCCCTTGTTGGGGTACCTAACAGGAGGGAGACGGAGGTCAAGTGAATTCAAGGAAGTGCTGCATGGGGGATGGGAAGCGAATCCTCGGCCTGTTCTGTTTTTTATTTAAAATCTCTTGAAGTTGAGTCTTTGCTATGATAGAAGCTTTTAAGTCTCTCAAGGGCATAAATAAGGTGCAGGTGGGAGATATTTTCCAATGTAGAACAGGTATCACAATGAGAGGGGCACGGTATGAAATTGGACGGGGGATTAGCGGTAATGTGAGAAAGTTTATGTACACAGAGAGGGCGGTGAATGCTTGGAATAGTCTGATACAACAGGTGGTAGAGGCAAGCACAGTGGATGGATTTAGCATGCCTGGGACAAGCACAGGGGAACCTTGGGCAGGAAGGCAGTGATGAAAAGCCATTGACCACTTAGGGTGAGTGGATGCATACAGTACATGTATAGGGCCTACGGGCAGACTGGATGAGCCTAGCCGTCTTTATCTGCCAACAATTTCTAAGTTTCTATGTGCCACATATTTATCTCAGCCTAGGGGGAGAGGGAACATAACATATGTCTGTGCCTGCTGTTTTCATCCTTTTCAGATTGTTTGACAGACATTTTGGCACCATTCAGGCCTCTTTTTTTTTCCTTCATGGTGATATGCATATGCATATGCATATACAGTACTTTCCATGGTGCTTTGCACTATTGGGCTATATTAAATTTTGTATTTCTGTGAAACTTGGCTTTATTGGCAATGCTTATCTGTGGTAACCCTTCCTTCAGTACTTGTGCATGGTGGTGTTTGGTCTATTAAATTTATTAGTAAGGTAGCCCTATATCTTATTGCCTCTTATGGCTAATATTAGAGAGGCAGTTATGGCAATAATATGGACTCCACCTTCGCAGTTTATTCTTTGTTAAACCTTCTGCCCTACCCAACCAGCTTCGCTCCACCACAATTTTGTGGTCCCTTAAGACTCTCTGTTAGACTTGTATTTATTTGCATCAGGATTGGGGCTGAGATCTATTGCAACCGGTGACTGGTAACCCGAACATTTTAATTGCTAATTATCCCATACATTTTCATTTCTGCCCACTCCACAGAACTGTAGCTCTGTCTTCTCTGACTGAAGATGATAAATTTATATCGGCTGGTACACTTCAGGACCATCTAGCCATTCCCACATATCATGCCTTTAAACACCTACAAATCTCTGGAGCTGCAACCTCTTTTTTGGGCCCCTCCCCTTGGCTTCAGCAACCTGATCCAGTATTCCAGGATTTGTTGGCCATTGTGGAGGAACCCCATTCTATTTCAGGATATTACACTCAGCATCAGAGACTAGATCCTAGGAGCCCGAATGTTTCTTGTTTCTATTGGCAGCAAGTTCTTGGTTTGGATCTGGATGCAAAGGTTTGGCAGTCGATTTGGAGGGGTATGTACAAACATATAAAGCAGGACCATTACTGGTTGCTTCAATTTCATATCCTGCATAACCTATATTTCACTCCTCTCAGATTATACAGAATGGGTAGAGTTCGATCTCCCTTCTGTACCCATTGCGATCTGGTAAAGTGGACTTTAAAACTCATTTTATTGGACTGCCTTAAAGTGACCCCCTTTTGGCAGGCTATTCATAGCTCATTAGACCCCTTTCTGGGTTTGGGCAACTTTTTTTCTCCACAGATCTGCCTGGTGGGTCACTTCTCTGCAGAATTTATTGGCTCTCAGAGTTCTCACATGGCCTTGGTATCTATAACTGCTAAGACGATTATTATGTGACACTGGGTTGATGATGTTGTGCCCTCCCTCTGAGAATGGTGTATGGAACCGTTGCAGGCCCTAGAAACTAAGAAGCATATAGCTCAACGGCAAGGCAAATATGATCTTTTGATGTCTTGCTGGGCATCCCTGTTAGACTTAGTAACCATCTCATCTGATTCTTAAGATGTATAGCAAATCTAAAAATATGTACTGTGCTACCATTCTGTAAACCATGATGCATGCCTTAAAAACATGTACTAAGCCATCACCTTGTAAACTACTATTATAACATTTGTTTGACTCAGAGACATATATCTTCTAATTTCAAGCCTATTTTGATGTGTTGTTGGTGAAGCTGTTTGAATTGGAGACCTGTTTCTTTTGGTAGCAAACCTATTTTGGGGCTTTGAGTAGAACTGTGATTCATTTTTGCTGGCTTCACTAGCAGCAAAGGTTAGTGCATAGTGGGGGAAGGGTGCTAATGGTCTGACCAGGGGCCTCAGCTACCTAATTGTTTCTGGAAGACTTGGGTTGGTCTCACCCCACCCACCCCTGGTCCATGATTTCCTTTATACCAGGGGTTCTGACATCACTTCCTCAGATGGGCAAAGGATATGCACCTGTCATAGCAGAAGCAGACATTGAAGAAAGGAACAGCAGCGAGTGAAGGGGTGACTGCTATCTCAGTGGAAGGGAAGTAACTGCAAATCTAGGAGCTTTCATTGTTACTTCTTTGCATTGCTATTGCATTATGGAAAGGAGGAGTAGGAGTTTGAAGAAGGTTGTGCAATAGCTACTTAAAGTCTCTTTTTGAGTGTGAATAGGAAGATTAGTAATATAAAAAGCAGTTACTCAATCTATCTAAATGTGTACAACAAAGGGGGTAAGGGAAATTAAGAAAAGAATGTTTTGCACTATGGAGGAGGGAGAGGGGAGACTTGGGGAGTGTTTGGTATCCTGCATCTGGAAGGGTGGGGGGTCACTGGTGGGCAACGACAGCAATGGGTAGGGTGGTAGGCTGCAACAACTGCGGTACACCAATCTTTCTAAAAATTGCCTGGAGTGTGGGAGGATGTTTAGTGTGCAACCACATAGAGAAACTTAGAAAGGAGATTGAGGGTCTGCAGGAGGAATTAAGACAGGCAAGGCAGACTGGGGGTGGGTTTAGCCCAATACTGGAGGGAGAAAGAATGGGTGATGAGGGAGGGCAATTTAAGCCAACAGTGGTGAGGAGAGGGTCAGAAGAAGGGAAGCAGGGACAAGGGGCCCAGGCCAGGAAGAACGATTGCTGGGGAAACCAGGTCAGGAGACAAAACACAAATGGAAGGAGGAGACACGGACTTGTGAGGGGAGGCGAAGAAGTGGCAAAAGTCATGGAGTGGAAAGGAGAGAACAGGTTACTATGAAGAGAGAGGGAGCGGGCATTTGTGAAGGGTCTTCAGAAAATAGTTTTGCACTGCTACAGAGGAAGAAGGTGGAGGACAGAAATGATGAAATTAGAGAAGTAATTGATAAATGCCTGGACAAAACTGGAGTGGGGGAAGTTCTGCTGGGAGAATTGCAATAGGGCAAAAGGGTGAAATAATGTGTAGGAGGAAGAAAAGGAGCTGGAAATGAGAGAGGTTGATGAATGGAAGCAAGCAAGGAGAATGAGTGGTGGAATCTTAGTGCTGGGGGACTCACTACTAAGAGGAGTCAGGTGGGGTAGCAAAGGGGAGAGGCATAGTCACATTTGGGTGGAGGCCATGCCAGGAATGACAGCGAAAAGGGTGGGACAATCTATTCTGAAATATGCTAGAAGGGGTAGGGACAAGCCTCATTTAATTATACATCTTGGGACAAACTACCTGGCTGACAAGACAGTAGATATAGTCCAGAGGAGGTTTGAGGAACTAGAACAATTATGTGAGGGGCCAGGAAGATCAATAACTTTCTCAGAGATACTTCCAGTGCCCAAGGCAAGCACAACAAGAAAGCTGAGAATAGAGGAATTTAACGGATGGCTAAGAACCTGGTGTTGTGCTAAAGTGTATGGGCTGTTGGGGGGATGGGGAGGGATCTGGAAGGACAGTAGTCTCTATGCCAAGGACAGACTACACTTGGAGTGAGGAGGGAAAGAAAGTGTTGAAACAGAGAATGGAGGAGTACATAGAGGAGGGAATTTAAACTAGGAGCGGGGTGGGTGGCAATTGAGCAAGAGACATGCAGAGACCACAGGTTGGGAAACCATATGAGCTTACCCCCATAACAGTGACAAAGGACAAATGGCAAGTACTATTGGTGATGCTAGTAAAGGAGAGCAGGATGGGGGGTGGAAGGTGGTTACCCTTAATGCTAGGAGCCTTGGGAGGAAAACTGCAGAGTTACAGATGCTCAGGGCAGAGAGAGAGGTGTACATTGCAGCCATCACAGAAGCATGGGCCACCCAATACAGTGACTGGGACCTGTCTGTACCAGGGTACAGGTTATTTCGAGGGACAGGGTGATTGGGAAAGGAGGGGTGTGGCACTATATGTGAAAGAAGGACTGAAGTGTGTAAGGGAGGAAGGGGAGAAGGGTAGTACTGAGTCACTTTGGATGCAAATCCAGGATTCCAAAAATAGGATTTTTAGAATGGGAGTGGTGTACAGGCCGCCATCTCAGACAGAGGAGTTAGACAGGGAACTAGCGGGACAGATCAGGAGGACCTGCGAGAAGGGTAGTGTGGTGATTGTGGGGAACTTCAACATTCCAGAAGTTGACTGGAGTACCCTAACAACCAGGAACAGAAGGGAGCAGGTACTGCTGGATGCCTACCAGGACAGCTTCCTGCTGCAAATGGTCAGCAAACCAACCAGGTTAGGGAATACCCTTGACCGTGTGCTGGCAAATTGGAACTTTGTGAGAGAACTTACAGTGGAGGAACTGCTATCAGGGAGTGACCACCACTCAGTATGGCTCACATTGGATATGGGCAAGGAAGGAGTGGAATCTGGCACAAGAGTGCTGGACTTCAGGAGAGCCAACTTTGAGAGGATGGGGGAAGTGGCAAAAGGGTACCTGGCCAGAATTTAATCTAATATGGACACTAACCAGAGGTGGGAGCTCATAAAGCCGGGGATAGTGGAGGCAACCAAAACCTGCTGCATGGCCCAGAGCAAGAAGGCTAGGGCTAAGAAACCAAGCTGGTTGAGCAAGGAGGTCATGGAAAAGGTAAGGAGGAAAAGAGCTGCCTTTAGGAAGTACAAGAAAACAGGGAGAGGGGAGGACAGGGAGGAGTACTTGACGGAATTGAAGGAGGTGACAAGGGCAGTAAGGGGAGCCAAGGCATCTACGGAACTCAGGCTGGCACAAGGCATTAAGAAGGGGGAGAAGGACTTCTTTAGGTACATCAGGGAGAAAAGGAGCTGTAAGGACCACATAGTAAGGATTAGGAAGGAGGGGTTGGGTGGAAGCATGGTGCGATAAGGCAGAAGCACTAAATGAGTACTTCTGCTCAGTATTTACTAAAGAGAAGAGGGGTGACACCCAAGGGGGGAGAAATGGCAGAAACAGGGAGGAGGGGTGACAGATGGGGAAATCATAGAGGGCAGAGTTCAGGAGGGTTTGAAGGCACTGAGGGTGGATAAGGCACCAGGCCCAGATGGCATCCACCCCAGGGTACTGAAGGAGCTGGCAGAGGTCCTTGCAGGATCTTTGGCAGATCTAGTTAATGTCTCATTACATTTGGGGTGTGTACCTCAGGACTGGAGGATGGCTCATGTGGTGCCCCTCCACAAGAGTGGCCCCAAGGATGAACTGGGAAATTACAGACCAGTGAGCCTCATATCCATTGTGGGTAAGCTAATGGAGACTATCCTGAAGGAGAGGCTGGTTGCCCTCCTAGTGGACAAAGGACTACAGGACAGCAGACAGCATGGCTTCATATGGGGCAGATCCTGCCAAACCAGCCTGGTGGAGTTCTATGACTGGGTAACTAGGCAACTGGACAGGGGCCATGCAGTGGATGTCCTGTATCTGGACTTCAGTAAGGCATTCGACTCGGTGCCATGGAAGAACAAGCAAGTCAGTCAGTAGGCACAGGGGCAGTTGCTAAGCTGGTGAGATGGGTAGGGAACCGCTTCAGGGAAGGCAACAGAGGGTGGTGGTGGGTGGGGAGCTCACATCCAAGGGTAGTGAGGAACAGTGTTCCACAGGGCTTGGTGTTGGGACCAGTGTTGTTTGGGGTATTCATTGCAGACATATCATTGTACATCAAGAGCAAGCTCAGTCTGTTTGCTGATGATACCAAGGTAGGAGCAGTGGTGGATGATGTAGGGGGATGGCAGGGGTTGCAGGATTATCTGGCAAAGCTTGAAACCTGGTCAGACACCTGGAAACTGGGGTTGAATGCCAAAAAGTGCATGGTGCTGCATTTTGGGATGAAGGACCCAAGGAGGAGTTACCAGCTGGGGGGAGTGCAGCTAGCCCAGACAGAGGAGGAGAAGGATCTGGGTGTGCTCATTACTGGGTCAATGAACAACTCAGCACAATGTAGGAAGGCAGCTGCAGAGGCCAACAAAATGCTGGGTTGTATTGCACGGGGTATATCCTCGAGGAGGGAGGAGGTGATTCTGCCACTGTATAGGTCATTAGTTGGAGCTGCACCTGGAGTACTGCGTGCAGTACTGGTGCCTGTATCTGAAGAGGAGAGGGTGCAGCGCAGAGCGACAAAGATGATCAAGGGGCTAGGGGACTTATCATATGGGAGGAGGCTGAGGGAGTTGAACATGTACTCACTGGAGGAGAGGAGGACAGGGGACATGATTGAAACCTTTAGGTACATGAAAGGAATAAACAAGACAGGTACAGAGGGACGGTTCAAAGTAAGAGATGGAAGGGACACCAGGGGCCATGATATGAGACTGGAGGGAGGAAGGTTCAGGAGGGAGATGAGAAGACAGATTTTACAGAGAGGGTGGTGGCTAGGCGGAATGTGTTACCTGCAGAAGTGGTATCCAGTAGAACAGTGGACTGCTTCAAAAGGGGATGGGACAGGACAAGGGGTAGGGTGAATGAAGGGCAAGTGTGGAAGGGAGGGGCAGCTGCAGAATAAGGGGTACTAGCTGCACATTCGAGCAGACTTGATAGACTTCTAGGCCTTTATCTGCTGGCAAATTTCGTATGTTCATACAATGTATGTCTTCCTCTGTAATGTAACCCGAGTCGCCCCTGAAAAAGGAACCGCTGGGGCTCAGTGGGCCTACCAGTCACCAAAACTGAATAAATAAATAAATAAATAAGATGAATGATGTTTGTTTTGCTTAATTATGGACTTGCCACAATTTCAGGAATATGCTCCCATTGACTTCCTTTTTATTTCGCCCTTAGTTGTGCTCTGAGAGGGTGTAGGGAGTTATGTTGGGTGGGTAGGGGTAGAGGGGGAAGGGTGTTCTTGTTATGGTTTGACCATGATTGCTCTGGTTTCATGTATTTCTTCAAATTGTTCTGACATGATTTGCATGTTGTTGTTTTTTTTTAAATCTTAATAAAGTTTATTAAATTGAAGAAAAAAGATAAGGTAGCCCTAGAGGAGATCTTCATGAGAAGAACCATGCCATATATAAACTGTTACTTTCATAATCTCCAAGGGTAGGTCCAGGATTGTGTTGAGGGTTAAGTAAAACTAATTTATTTGGAGTCTTTCTGAGATCCAAAGTACCATCAAAGAATATATAAAACTATTAGTGACCATCAGTTAAAACAGATAAATAAATATTAGAGGACCAAAAAGACAATGAGTTTTGTATAGCGTTTTTCCTACAAACTGTATCACCAAATGCTTTTCAGTCGGCAGGGGGTGGGAGGGAATGTTGCTGCCATTAGGCACACAGAGAGACTTAAACAGCACATAAACGAATTAGTGAAAGATTTCATAGAGATTTAGCAGTATAGGGAGTTCAAGTCGCTTGCTTCAGTTCACTGCTGTAGTAATAGTAGCAGTGGTAATCGTTTTTATTTATATCTAGCAACCTTCCTCAGAGGCTAAGGGCACCATTACAATAAATTATTCTCTCATTAAATTTTAGCAGCATAAAAGCAATTTAATAAATAAATGTATAGCACAAATGGGATGCACACTAGAAGGTACAGTGAAACCAACCAGAATGAAGCGCAGTGTCAGTTTCCTGCATGACAAATGGGATTAACTCACATTGAAATTGCATTGCTTCCTGCAGTAACTCTGCTGCAGAATGTTGCATAATTCGGTTTCATCCTGGAGTTTTCATTGTATAACAGGGGATTATTCCCCAAATGCTTTAGAGAACTGAAAGGTCCCGAGACCCCTTTGAAAGGCCTCCACCAAGGGAGGCCTCCCCCAGGGCCCTCAGAAGCGAGTTTCAAAAGACTGGGCCAGGTACCTCAAGGGCCCAGTCCCCCAAAGTTTTCAAGCTAGCCTTCAGTATCACAAGGAGGCCCTCCTCAGTGAAGCAGAGGGGGCATGAGAATATGTAAGAGTGCAGTGGATGAAACGGGTAGCCCAGGCCCAACCCATGTAGGGTGCTGGAAGTCAGCAAGTCAACTTTTAAGGAGGTACATTACTTTACTTACATCTTTACTCTGACTTCAAGAGCAACGTTGTTAGATTCTGTAACCTGCTAAAAGAACCAGCTGCCAAACTGTTAATCTGTTACAAGACCTAGCTGCAGTTTAATTGGGAATTTCATGTCAGAGCTCCTACCTGATGCCTAGGGAAAGAACTGGTGTGACTGTTCCTCCTGCTTTAATTTTCCCGGTACACCAGAGAGACTGTGATTTTTCAGCAGTAGCAGGAGGGAGGTGAAATGAGCAAACTACATCACCAAAGGATATGGGGCTGAGCAGGATAAAAGCCTCATGCAGCTCACAGTTACAGCACTGCAGGTAATTGAACATCTTTACCCTGACTACAAGAGCAGTGTGTTAAACTCTGTAACCTGCTAAAAGAACCAGCTGCCGAATTGTTAATCTGCTAAAAGAGCTAGCTGCAGTTTAATTGGGAATTTCGTGCCAGAGCTCCTACCTGATGCCTAAGGAAATAACCAATGTGACTGTGCCTCCTGCTTTCATTTTCCTGGTACACCAGTGAGACTGTGATTTTTCAGCAGTAGTGGGAGGGAGGTGAAATGAGCAAACCATGTCATTGAAGGGGGAGGGGCTGAGCAGAATAAAAGCCTCATGCAGCTCACAGTGTGAGTGCTGTGGCTCAACCATGAGTGGCACGAGTGGCACTCGGTAGCAAAAGTTTAAGAGCTTGGGGCAAATTACATATAGGCAATAGGGAAGAACTATAGTTATCTTGCCAAGAAAGAATCTAGTGGTTTAAATTAGATATATTTAGAAATCAAAAGAAAAAAGGTTTTGGATACTTGTACTAACTTATGGGGGGAAGGGTATTCAAAGATATACTTTGTAGTTTATTATAAGATTTTGAGTGTGCTTTTAGGGATGAAGCCTGCCTATTGTAAAATTGAATGAGGAAATATTTAGAAAGGCAAGCATCTATTACTCCCCTTTTTATGCTACATTCTTATATTAGAGATACAGGGATTGGATTTATATGTTTATTATAAATGTATTAACTTGACAAGGGTACTTGTAAAATTACCAAACAAAATTGTGTCTTTGAAACTGCCATTACATTAAAAATGTTTTGTTTTATGCTGTTGTGTTTTGCTTTACATTGCCTTACAGGGATAACCACTGGAAATCCATAAGAGAGAAAACTGGGAGCCTATTGGCTGGCACCCACTTTTCAAATTCAAAGTCCATATAACATTATTAGCAGAAGAAATACATTCACAAACAAATGGAAACAGTGGAACAAGCAAGGCACAGTAATAGTCCTAAACTCATATAAATGCAGTAATGGTTTATATGGAAACAAACTACTGCTGTCTTTTTTACTTTATTAATATTAGGAGGAGATGTTGAGCTGAATCCAGGGCCTGATGTTTTTAGAAAAATTTGAGTTTTACATGACAATGCCAGAAGTACAAGAAACAAAATGGATACTTTAAGAGTAATGATTGAGAAAAATTGCCAGACATTATCGGGTTAACAGATACTTGGTTGACAAAAAGATATAGGTGATAATGAACTCGGTATACCAGGTTATATATTATAATGACAGGACAGGTTAAAAAAGGAGGGGGAGTAGTTTTATACATAAAAAGTAGTTTAGGACACACTGAACTGTTAAATACAGGTAGTTTAAATAACATAGAGACAATAACAGTAAAAGTTAATAAATTGGATTTAGTTATTTCTGTAATTTAATCTCCACTGAAAACAAAAATTGAACAGTTAGAGGAAACAATTAACATAATACAGGGAGTTGCAGGGGATAAGTATATAGTCCTTACTGGAGACGTCAACTGCAATTGGGAGGAAAGGAGGGTAGGTCCCTGAAAGAAGTAGTGTCAGTTTTAGGAGTAGTTTAACATACACAAGAACCTACAAGATATATAAATTCGACAAAAAAGGGAACAATACTGGACCTGTTATTTGTAACCTACTCATTGACAGTTGAAGCCTCATGAGTTTTGTCACCTTGCCTTGGAGACCATAATCCAATATGGGGAGATATTACAATAGGGCAAAAACAGAAAATACTGGAGTCCAATACCACGTGAGTGAGAAACATTAAGTTTTTTCAGAAAATAGTTTCCTA
This sequence comes from Neoceratodus forsteri, assembly GCA_016271365.2. Taxonomy (NCBI): domain Eukaryota; kingdom Metazoa; phylum Chordata; order Ceratodontiformes; family Ceratodontidae; genus Neoceratodus; species Neoceratodus forsteri. Next base: position 377,005,664 of record CM028133.1, read on the forward strand.
GTAAGTGTGGAGAGAAAAAATGGGAGCAGTATAAACGTATACCAGACTTAGATTCAGCTTTGGAGTATTTCACAGAAACCTTTACTTAACTGTGTGATATGCATGCCCCAATAATAAAAAAACAGGAAAAATGTCCGGTCAAATTTCCCTGGATAAATGTCAAGATTTTAAAAAGCATTAGAGTGAAAAATAGGTGCTGAAAAAGGCAAGAAGAACAAAACAGGTAAATGATGGGTCTTATTTAAACAAAAAATAAATAAATATAAACAACAGATAAGGAAGGCAAACATTTTATATTACAAACTTAAATTGAAAAAGGAAACAGACCCCCCAAAATTCTGGAAAACCATTAATTCCTTATTAAGATCAGTGCAAGGAGTTAGTAAACACTTTACACTTGAAATTAATGGGTCTATGATTGAGGATACTCATGAAATAGTGAACTCCTTAATAATTTTGTGTAGACTTACCTGGTATTGCCCAGGCAACATGTGGACTGGGTCTTCAAGACCAGCAGGATACAAATAATTTTCAAGGACCACAACCGCCTTTTTGATTTAAGATTTTAAGGGTGTCTGATGTTCAGAAGGGCTTAACTAAAATATAAATTCCATAAAGCAATGGGACCAGACTGCTTAGAAGGAAGGTTCTTGAAAATAGCAGCCACATATATAGCACCCATAGAGACAAATATATGTAATGGAAGTCTACAAGAAAGTTATTTTCCACAACAATGGAGGGTGAGTAAAGTCACCCCCATACACAAGGGGGGTAAACAGAGTTAAATAACTATAGGCCTATTGCCTTATTGTTCATCTTATCTAAATGCCTGGAGATGCATGAACATACTCAAATGATGGGTTATTTGGAGAAGCATAGGTTAACCACACCATACCAATCAGGGTTTCGAAAAGGCTTTTCCACTTCATCTGCCTTTAATTCAATTTAATAATCTTATTGGCACTTTGTTACATAAGGGGTTTGACACAGCAGTTATTTTTGTGGATTTATCCAAGCTGTTCGACCTGGTGGACCACCCTCTCCTGTTACAAACTGCAGAACAAATGGGGATTACTGAAGGCCCCAGGGAATGGTTAAGATCATATTTGAAGGATCGCATACAATGTGTGTCAATAAATGGGGAGAACTCCACATAAAACAATCTGTAATTAGAGGAGTGCCACAGGGGTCAATACTAGGACCCCTGTTGTCCTTAATATTTAATAATAGTCTCCCACAAGTTTTAAAACACAGATACGGTTGTATGTGGATGACACCACGATGGTAACTGTGGGTTGCAATACTAGAGATTTACAAGAAAAAATGCAGGAAGTCTTTGAGAGCATGGAGGGGTGGTTTACCAGGTCAGGCCTTGTGACGAACACAAAGAAAACAAAAATATTATATTTAGTATCTACACTGAGAGGAAATAAACAACTTACCATTAAAGTAAATAATGATACATATTTGTAACAGGTGTCCTGTTATACATATTTGGGAATTACTTTTGATGAGAGAATGACCTTCACAAAACATATTGGATTGTTGATTGATAGGGTGAACAAAAGAGTGGGGGCCCTGCGAAGAACAACCAAATGTTTAACAAAAAGTAACAGGAAAAAGACTGCTGAACAATTAATACTCCCTGTATTGACATATGGGGACCTTGTGTACTGAACTGTTAATAAAACACGTTTGAATAGACTGGAAACAGTTTATAACAGAACTGCCAGATTTGTTTTGCAGTGTGAGCTAAGAACACATCACTGTGTGATGTTGACTGCATTACAGTTGTAAACACTTGAGAACAAACATGCCATGATGTGGCAAAAATGAATTTATAACTATTACATAGATTATCCAGAGCATTATATTAATGAGGGCCTATTTGGGGGACGTGATCAACTAAACTTAAGACCAAAAAGAACCTGTCAAATAAATAAGATCTCTATTTCTGTTAACAAAAATAAATATGGAGAAAAGACTCTATGTTATCAAGCTGCTAAATATTGAAACAATTTTCCCTATTCAGCTCGTTCATTTCCAGTGTACAGCCAGTTCTACTGGAACTGGTAACATTAAGTCCTGTTATCTATCAATGTTTCAAGTAATTGCATGTATGAATGGTGAGAGTCCGGAGGGGTGACAAGGGTGGAATGTAGGGATTAATTGTTCTGGTAGTGTCATGTATGTAAAATAATTTTCTCTTCCTTATATGTATTGTTGTATATTTTAAATGCATAGGCAACTAGTTACAAACAGGACAGTCTTGTAAACTGGGCCTAATGGCTGAAAGATTTGTTTTCCTGTATAAAAATAAAGTTTTTACTACTACTACAGGTCACATAGTGCTGGGGAGTCATGACACAACCTAGAGAGGCCAGCCAGCAGTCTAGCAGCTGTGCTCTGCACCAAGTGCAGGTACCGTAGTGTGCCTCCATTGACCCAGAGGTACAGAGCATTGCAGTAGTTAAGCCTGGAAGTCACAAATGCATGCACCAGCATTGCCAAGTCTCTAGGGAGAGTATGGGATTTAATCCAGCTGATGTTCCTGAGGTGATAAAAGCCAGACCAGCCTACTGCCAACACCTCAGCCTCAAATGTCAGCCCCTTGTCCAGAATGATGCCAAAATTCTTCTTAGTGGCAGTCAAAAGCCCAGAGGAATCAAGCTGAAGCCCTGTCTCCTGCTTGGCAGCTGCTGCACCACCTCTCCAACCTGGCTAGACAACCAGTACTTTAGTCTTGTCAGGGCTGAGTCTTTACCAACTTGATGACATTCAGTCCTGGATCTTGGCAAAGCATCAATTTAACACATCATCTGCACCTGGCGTCCCGACTGCAAAACATAGACAGAGCTGGTTATCACCTGTATAACAGTGAAATCCAAGTCTGTGATGTTTAATGATCCTCCCCAAATGTAGCATATACACTACAAACAACTTGGGCAAAAGGATCAGGCCAGGGTGCCAAAAGCGAAGTGCTCAGGTGCTGGAGCACCCAAAAGTTAAACTGCACGACTTGTAAACTGGATCATCTATAATCCCCGAGAATATGAATGGCCCTGCCCAGCAGTTTTAATTATGCCATGCTACTGTAATTAATACAGTCAGACTGACAGTCTGAATCTGTGAATTTCACTCACTGTGAAGCACGTCTTATTCTTCTCTAGCCTGGATGGGGAGGGGGGTCACAATCAAGATTTATCTTTTTTTTTTTTTTGAGGATTCTCCTTTAAATGTCTCTGTTCTACTGCTCTGAGTAACATGACCCATCTCTTGGAGTCTCAGGGTCAGGTTGGGTCATGTTATGCACACTGGTCATCTTTGCCTATGATTAATGATTTGAGGCTCTCAGCAAGGCAGCAACACTTGAGTGAACACTCCCACGCTGCTGCAAATAGTCAGTGTAAAATAAAAGTACTTTTTATAGAACAGCTGGAAATCTTTTTCAATAGCTCACATCATCACAACTCAGTCTGAAAAATTTTTTGTAGTAGGGGTCTAAAAGTTACTGTCTGTTCAAATGTGACCAGTAACTTGATGAAAATATACAATAGGAATGAACTGTGTAGTATAGTACTAGATTGTTAGAAATGGAGGGGTGTTTAGTGAAATCAAATAGAAATCAACAAAGCTTGAGATGTTTTATCACCAGAACCTGATATGCCCTAGCAATGGGGGGGGGGAGAGGGGTAGGGGGGTATAACCCAACAGTGCAGTTTCTTACTGTCTGATAGCCCAGCTGTATTGGTCAGAGGAGAGCCACCTACCCAGAGCAATGCAATACTGAGAGGTCTATAAGCCTAGCATTGTTGTTTATTTTTTAACTCAGCCAGTTGTGTTGCTATGCAGGGGTTAGCGGAGGTTTAAGAGGGGAAGGTACAGTGGCAGGTTGCAAGGTGGGACTCTAGGCTGCTAGCTGTTAGTGCAGTTATGTTATGGGAAACAACATGAATTGGTAACACAAAAAAGTGCTAGCAGTCTGAAGCCAAAAAAATGAGTTTTTTTCTTCCACTGTAGAAGAGCTTACCCAAAGTGTTGCAGTGCTGAGAGGGCTGGGGGCCAAGTTATATTGTTTGTTTAGTGTTGCAGTGGTGAAGGGCTGTGGCCCATGTTTTATTGTATACTTTTGTAAAGCTGAGCTGATTCTACTGCTGTGTGGGGGATGAAGGAGGTTGGGTTGTGGGAAGGTGTTGTGAAAAGTTGCAGTGCAGGACTCTAAGCTTCTGACTCTCTGCATCATTAAGGTGAGGAGCCCACATGACTTGCTAACATCAAGTGAACCCTATTAATCCAGTTTGTATTTCCCAAAGGAGCAAGTGAATCCATAGTGTTGGGGACCATTGAGCATAAGGACCATGTAGCAGGAAGACTATCTGCACAGCATCCACTGGGTAGTATACAGATCTTCAGGACACTCTTCCCATATTCTGATCCAAGGTGGCACCTATCTGGATTCACCCACAGGATAATCCTCACTGGTAATCATTATTATAACTGTAATTGTGTTGGCAGATTCTTATCTAGAAACAAATGCATTTCTGCAAACAAAGAAAAAAATGAATATCAGCAAAATCCTAGCCCAGAGAATAGGAATTATTTTTTAGTGACCACAGAGAACGTCTCAGTCTCCCTACAGCCCTTTGTGAACTATGAATCTCATTGAAGTTATCATAAACATCCTAGCTCTATTTCCTCTAACAGATGGTACCAAGGAAGGGTATATGTGTGAAAGGTTGCTTTACAAACTGCATTAGATATGTTTGCTCACATGGAAACTCCAAACAGCCAAAGAACTTGAACTGCTAATTTTTATTTGGTATAGCTGGGTTTTCCCTCACCCCAAATCTGACAGGTGTCTGGCAAATTCTGAACATTGCAAAACATGTACCTTGTATGTTCAATGGGAATGGCCAAGAGTTCTGAAAATATTAAGTCCCTACCATCCCTGACAACACTACCTGAACAGTCTTAAGTTTGGTGTTAATTCAATTATTTCATCCCAAGCAAAGCCCAGCCTAGTATTTGTGTGTGTGTGTGTGTGTGTGTGTGTGTCTGTGTGTGTGTGTGTGTGTGGGGGGGGTTATCACTTAAATTGTATAGTACCCTTTCAGGGTAATTTGCATCACACAGTCTAAAAAGAAATGTAATAAATTTTGTACATACCCCCGTAAACTGTGATGTTATCCTACTATACTAAGAATGCACTTTAAGATGTGGGTGTAAAAATGACATGCAAAATGCAAGTCCCATTAAAATTCCAGTTCTACAAACCACCACTGAATATGCATATCTCAAGGTATGTGATAAATATCAGTGAGTAAAAGTGCATTGATATGCACTTGGCACATTGGACTGTCATTTATTTGTATTGACTATTCCTGTAGTACAGTTCAAGTTGGAGGTGGGACTTCTGTTTGTCACAGTCAGATGCTGAATGGACTGCTTTCCTCTGTTATTTCAGCTAAAATACTTTGATCTTAAGAAATCAGTAACATTCTGTATGAGGTTTCAACTGGAGGGGGGGTTCTGAATCACAGGGCACTGACTGTTGTTACAGTCCTTCTCCTGTCCAATCAAAGTCAGTCACTGCCTAGGAAAGAGCAGGGATGGAGCTACAGAAAAGCTTAGTCCTCCAAGTGTGAGCTGTTGGGGGCTGATTCCTTAACTTGTCAGTGTGTATTCTGACTGTCCTGTCCAGTTACAAGTGTTCACAACCCCTTCCTCCCCCCAAAAAACTAAAAGAAACTCATTAGGACATTAAAGAGACAATATCAACCCCCTTAGGCCTCAAAGTGACCCTAGTTTAAAAAAAAAAAAACATTTTATGATTGTTCATATTCTGTAGAGATTTATGGTGTAGCTGCTAGTTTGATTCAGATCCCTTTTTTCTTTTAAAAAGTGAAAACTGACTGCTCACCATACTGGAGTTACCCCACCAAAACATGTTTGTTTACATTACTTGACCAGCTACCATTGCATCTTTCCTGGACCCAGGAAGACCCCCAACACAATCTAGCCACTCATTATGCAGTGGGCATAGAGGAGACTATTGTTTTGTAAGTGGCTGCACTTTCTGAGGGTGTTTCTAATGTTCAGGAAGAATGCACTTAGTGTAATTCAATGATTTGAAGCAAAACAAAGATGAGCCTAGTTATACTTCATTACCATGCATTTTGGTTCACTAAGCAAGGAGGCAGATAAAACAATCAGCATCATCAATACATTTTTGAGAAAGTAAGCAAAAAAATAATATGATGCAAAAAAGGTTGAAAGCATCCCTTTAGAAAAAGGAAATAAAATTGGCAATCTGTCTGTGTTTGCATGTGAGGTGTGGGCAGGCAGTGTTTGTTGGAGGTTGGTTGCTTGCTGCCTAAAAAACTCTGTAAGGTTAAGAAATGACAAAACAGACAACATAGCCACCTAATCTTGAAGCTTGGACACTCTTGTACCTGTGGGGGAGGTAGCAGTGTAACATAAAATTCCTATTCGGCGTATCCTTGCAGCACCTGGTGGCATCAAAGAGCCTTACTGGGCACTCTTCTATGGTTCTTGACACCTCTGGGTATCAAAGAGCCCTCCAGGGCACTCTCACACCCTGTGGAGTGGTGGTACTGTAACCTGAAATCCATATTTGGGGCATGCTGGCAACACCTGGGATAATACAGATCCCTCTGGAGCACTCTCCCATGGGTCTTGGCTTCTCTTGTTGGGCATCAAAGAGCCCCCAAGGGCACCCCTGCATCATCTGCAGTGGAGTAGTGGTGAAGGTGCATATATATTCTAAAATATATCAAAATGCACAACAAAGCATGAAAAATCCTGTAACTTATGGGGGCCTAGGGCGGCCCCCAGACCCCTGGCCTTTTATAATTCCTCTGAGCACCCACAACATTTTTAAAAACTTGGCACCCCTGGATTAGGCTCTGCGGTGTGCCATAGGGAGTGACACAAGGGATGAAGAGAACCTTCCAACATCGCTTTCCATGTCCTGGCACTGAAATAGTACTCAAAAGAGCAGATTACTTTACTGCTTAGCCCCACATGCTCCCTGAGCCTACCTAATAGCAACCCATGGTCCACAGTGCCAAAACTGAAGAGGGATTGAGGAGAATAGGAATTGACCACTCTCCTCTATCTTAATCCTTGAACAGGTCATTACACACCCTGGCCAATGCAGCCTCTATGCTGTTGTAACCCTCCCCCACCACCAAGTTGGAGCTTACCTTAGGTGTCTCCCAGGGCTCCAGAAATACCTACTGCCAGGCAGACATCCGATGAAAACAATAAATCCATGGTTATTTGGTGACCCTATTGATCTGTGTGAGAGTGCCATTATGTGCCTCTGCACCTGTCCCTTTAAGTGACACTGCCAGTGTGCTGTGAATGGCCTGGGCTGGGTCCAAGTGCTTTAGAGCGTGCCACTGGCCTAGCATCACCCTGATTTGCTCCACTCTCTTTGCTGTTAGAGCAGAGGGAGCCCTAACTGGCATTGTAAATATTTACTTCTAATTTGTTGTATTATTTAAATTAGAGTGCTCATTTTAACCTGCCTTCTTGCAACTTATGCATCCAAATGGGATCCACTATGTTTGGTCTGGCACTTCCAAGATTTGGACCATTTGGGACACAGGGGACCTCGAGGGGTCCTTGCCTAATGGGAAAAAGCTGTAGTTCTTGTAGTTTTCCAGGCTGGCACCTAAACTGATGAATGGGAGCATCAGAACTATAATTGACAGCTCTCCTAGTCAACCAGAACCAGAAAAAATGGACTGATAAAAGGAGTTCAGTTGCTAGTAGAGTGGAGAGAGTAAGCAGCTTGAGCCATCGAGAAGTAACTCTGGGAAAAAAGCTGAACAGAACTGGCAGGGAAAGACCGACTTTGCCTCCCTGTTCTTATTTTCAGCATTGGACTGCCTGATAGCAGTAAAATGGACAAGTATGAGAACTGTTTCAAACCACGAGGAGTGCAGCTTGAGCTCTTGGACTGAGAGGACCTGTGGAGTGAGCAGTTTGCCCTGAGACTCCGTGGAGTGAGGAACCTTGTTCAAGCTTGTGGGATTCTGGCCCAGGAAAGGCATAGTTTCCTTCAGTGTGTGTCTGTGGTCCCAAGTTTGGGAATGGTTCATCAGAGACTACCTTCTGCAGGTTGAAAGGTTTGTGCAGCAGAATGGCTGTAACTGCAAACCAGCCTGAATCTGAACTGAGAAGTGGAGGAGTGGATGCTGTTTCCGTTAAATGTGCTGAATGCTTGAGGTGGGTAGAGGCCTACTAACCAGAGATGCCTGTTTGCCACTGGGAGCCAGTTGCCTTGTTCAGCCAAGTTGTCAGTCAATTGGAGGCTTTCACTAGCCAAAAGAACTGAAATTTTCAAGAAGTGTTTCATCTGAACTTGAGCTCATGCCAAACCAGGCTCAAGCCATCTGTTCCTACACCAGTTACCATTTTCTCGGTGAGAGACCAGCTTGGGGATCCAGCCCCTGCACAGCGAGGTATCGCAGGTTGTGGCCACCTGGAGGGAAAGGCCATGAAGCATAGGTGAGTCATGCTAGTCCAGCTTCCCCATGCTCTTCAGTGCTCTGCAACAGGTCTTCATTTCGCCAGGCCATCTTCTACCTACTGGTGTTGTGAGTAAACTCAGTGTATCTCCCTGCAACAAGTTCTTGAATTATTCTATGGTACCATCTAATTTCACTCAGTGTGTGTTACAGGGTTTTAGTGGACTAGGCCAACTGGCAGAGGATACAATTAGTCAAGGTCTTTGTTGTGCATGTTTAACCATCTTTTCTTCCCATCAATGGCCCCAGCACAGCTGCAACACTGGGCACCATTCTGGCTAGCCAGCATCACACTCTGTGTACCCAGCAGTTGCAAGACTGTGTTTAAGAGACTAAAGAAATTGCATGCAAACTATCCTGGCTAATACCAGCTTAGCAATCATTTATCTAGATCTGCACCACTCCCTTGTTCACATCCCCTAGTAAATCAAATTCATTGTTTCACTGTTAAGCAGACTCAGGAGCAAATTATTGCTTGGTTAAATGTCACTGTGACTTGGGTAAAAGCATTTCAAGTGTATGCTTGCACATGATATTGCTTTACAGGGGGCTCCAGGGCATTTCACAGAAGACCAGACCCTGGTGGTAAGTGCAAGGGGCGTGAGCATATTATTAATGTTCATTACTAATTATGTGTTCCCTGCTAAAAAGGTTTGCATCCACTGCAAAGGTACTTGGTCACTAGGTGGGCTGGTGTGTGGTTATAACTTCCCAGAGGGCTATACCTGGTTGGAAAGACACCCCCACATACCTTACTCTGGGTGGAGGCACCAATTAATTGTGTTTACTGAGGTTAGGGGAACCCCAGTAATTGCTAATTTGGAACCAGGCCCCTCAACCTGGTTTTAGAAGGACAGGCAGTGGTAGTAGCCCTTGGAATAGCACCACCTAGGGGTTACATCATGGAGGCACCATTGGGATTACTGTCCTCACTGGCCGAAATTGTAAATTGCAAGTCTTGTCTAAACTGGTACAAAATTAACAATGGAACCATTTCCTAGGGTCAAGCTTAAGATTCCACCTCACAAAATGACTGTACACCACTTAATGGGGTGGTGTAGCAGAAGCAGTTGATCCCCACCATACCATAATGTTACTGGATATCCCCCTAGGCACTTCTAAAGCTGATATAGCAGAGACTGTAAACAAAGTTGAGGTTTTGGGCCCTGTTACTGTACATGGGTGGAATGCTGATTTATTTACCCAAATCATAGTGTCATTAGTAGAGTGCAATGCCCAATGTGATGTGGAAAGAGTGCCCCCTGTCATTATCCCTGAGGGATCCCAGGTGGGTTGGAGAGTCATTACCATGCATAGTGGAGCATCCTCCCCTGGGGTGGGGGACACCCAAAGTGGAGGGGTTGAAAGAGAAGCTGGGGAAGTCGTTAGCAGCTGAGGGACAGACCTCTGTAGATTTAAAATGGGCATTAGAGAGTCCTGGGGCCACTTCTGTGAATTTTCCCGGTACCACACCTTTGCCTATGCCATCCCCACAGGCAGTGTTTCCTATGGTAATGCCCTGTGTAAACTTGTACTCTTACTGCAGGTTCAGGCTATTTTCAGGCACTGTTCCCACCCCTGTTGGGGAAGATGACTTAGAGATCTGGATGGACTATGCATCCCCGTAGTGCAAGAGTGGCAGTACTCAGAGGGTGAAAAGTGAAAAAGGCTTATGGAGAGTTTAAGGAGCCCTGCACTTGAAGCAATCTGATTTCTGAGGTCCACAAACCCGGATGCCTCTGCCAATGAATACCTGCTCGTGTAGAGGGAGTGTTTGGTAGTACTGAGTCATAGGAGGATTTGATGTGGAAGTTCAAATCCACCAAGCAATGGAAAAATGAATGCTTATCCACATATGTGACATGACTAGAGAAAACCCTTCAAAGAGCACACCACAAGTATGACATACCAGCTAGTGAACTAAACCAGGTGAGGCAAGAACATATTCTCAAATCTGCTTACTACTCTAGCACACTCATGCTAAAGTTTAAATTGCAGGATCGTAAAGACAATCCCACTGCATATTACTGGTTAATGAAAGAAATCTGAGAAGCAGAGACTGAAGGCAATTGTTGGGACCCATATGCTGGCATTACCAGAACTGATCCTGCAGCTGAGAAAACCTAATGAAAGAGATCCCACCCTTGATTCTCAACAAATTAGTGACTTTGTTAAAAGAACTGAAAGAGCTCCAAGCTACCACCCAGAACACTGCAAAAATGGTGAAAAGCCATATCACCTGCACTTTCAATGCTGAGGCCACACACAAGACTCAACCTGCTGTAAAAGAGGCCAGTGTCCAAGTTACTGAAAACAGATCAGGCAGTGATGTAATGGAAGAAATGAGAGAGTTGTGAACTATGGTGAGAGATCTTGTTCACTCATCCCATCAATCAGTGCATTGGAGAAAGTATGGTGGAACTGAATTTGTGTCTAGGCCTAAAGAAGAGTACTAGCCTACACCCTCTGCCAACCATAAACCCAGAGAGGACCCTGCTCAGCCTTCTGAGCCCAAACCTCAAGTATTCTGTTACTGGTGTGGAAAAGATGGGCACACTAAAAGATCTTGCCGTGCTCCCGAGGATCTGCGCAAAGTAACAGCCAAACTGCTTAACCAGGTTCATTAAAGTAATGTAAAGCCACAGTATGGACCACGCCACAAGTCTTTTTCATCTAAGGCCACTGTACAGAGACCTGCTAAGACTTCCCCTCCAGACTGGTTGGAGATGGTAGTCCCTTCTATGGAGGCATGGTGCACATTGACGGTATCCCCACTCGGGCTGTACTAGATTACTATAATATTTAAAGATTGGTATGACCAGCACTTGTCTGATTACCTTCTACAACCACTAGATAGACTGCACGTATGGGGTTTGAGTGATAAATCCTACCCTTACCTTGATTTCTTACGAGAATGACTATCTTTTCCTTCCACCATGGCTGGTGTGGATGAGCCTGTGGAGACCCTGGCTTTGGTCTGCCCTCCAACTGACTTATATGATGGGATCCCTTTATTGGTCAGCACTAATGCACACATGTTTGGCTGATTAGCCCAAATGTGTCAGGAGAGGCAAGGATGGGCTTTATACATTCATCCAATAGTTTAAAAAGTGTAAGAGATGCAACTGCAGGCCAAAGAGACTGACTGGGATGAGTCAGTGGGAATTGTTTTGACAAAGGATCTAGCACTTCTTGTCTTGCCACCCAATGTGCAGTGCAGGATCAGAGGTGAAGTATGTGTGCAGAAAGATGTAACAAACCAGATTCTTATACTGTACGCCCCAAAGGAGGGAAAGCTGCCTGATGGACTCTAAGTTAAACCCAGTGTGCTATCTGTCAGATCCCATACCTATGCTAAGAGGGTAGCAGTGCAACTTTGCAATGTAACTGACAGAGACATTGAAGTCACTTGGGCTATACCCTGGCTAAGGTATATTGTGCAGATACTGCTGTGTTACCAAGCAAGTGCAGTACAGAGGAGGATGATGAAGTAACTCCAGACATGTTCTATTTTGGAGAATCTCCCATTCCCAAGGAGTGGAAAGATAAAGTCAGCTATAAGCTAGCACAGCGAAGTACAGTATTCTCATTAAAGGAATGGGACATTGGATACATCACTGGCACTGAGCATCATATCAGGATCCATGACGAGAGGCCATTTTGAGAAAGGTCACACAGATTGGCACCTGCAGACATTGATAATGTTCAACGCCACCTCCAAGAGATGTTAGCAGCTGGAATCATCCAGAAATCCCACAGCCCTTATGCATCTCACATTGCTGTGGTTCAAAAGAAAAATGGCTTGGTAAGAATGTACGTAGATTACAGAACACTTAACAGAAGGACCATACTGGATCAATATACAATGCCTTGCATCCAGGATGCCCTTGGTTGTCTTAATGGAAGCCAGTGGTTCTCCATCTTAGATCTCAGAAGCTGGTACTACCAAATCTCAATGGTGCCAGAAGATTGAGAAAAAGCTATCTTTATTTGTCTCTTGGGCTTTTATGAGTTCCTGCGCATGCCCCAAGGCATGTCTGAGTGCCAGCAACCTTTCAGAGATTAATGGAGCAAGCTGTAGGAGACATGAACCTCCTTAAATGCCTAGTTTATTTGGACAATGTCATCATATTTGGCAAAATGCTCAAGGAGCATGAGGCTTGTCTATTCAAGGTCTTGGACCAATTAGAAGAATCTAGATTAAAACTATCCATTGACAAGTGCCATTTTTTTCAACAATCTGTAAAGTATGGTGGCCACATTGTATCTTCTGAAGGCATCCAGACAGATCTGAGCAAAGTAGAAGCCTTAACTACCTGTCCAAGGCCTATCAACCTTAAAGAACTTCAAAGTTTGCTAGGTTTCTGTGGGTATTATCAGCACTTTGTTAAAAGATTATACAAAGGTAATTCAGCCATACTGTTAAATCTGACCCAAGGGTATTCCCCCTACCAATCAAAAGTACAAGGGGTGCTGTGAAGGAATGTGATAAAGTCTACTTCAAGCCTAATGAACCATTTGGATTCAGGTGGACCTCTGATTGCAACACAGTATTCTACAACATCATTCACCAGCTTACATATGCTCCAATACTTGCCTATGCAGATCCAAATAAACGGTATGTACTACACACAGATGCCAGCCTGAGTGGACTTGGAGCTGTGCTTTATCAGGAGTACAAGGAAGGAATATGTCCAGTGGCATTTGCCAGTAGAAGCTTGGTACCATCTGAGAAAAACTATCCTATGCACAAACTTGAATTCCTAGCTTTGAAATGGCAATAGTAGATCAGTTTCATGAATATTTATATGGTGCCAAAATCCTGGTAAAAAAATAACCCCCTCACGTATGTCCAAACTTCAGCCAAGTTAGTTGCCACCAGGCACAGGCAGTTGTTAGCTCTCTCAATGTATGATTATTCAGTGGAGTACCATCCTGGCCTCAATCACATTGACACTGATGCTCTATCTAGAAGGATTGCTTCAAATCCTGAGTGGATGAGAATGTCAGAGCAATCAGTAAGGGCCCTGTGCCAAAAGTTTGACCAGGATGAACACCCATCTACTGCCACTGTGAACTGCCTAGTTGATTGTTTGGGACCTCCAGATGACTTGTGTTCCTGTAGCTTACTGCAACTTTGCAGCTTGGACCAGAAAGCAGCTACAGTAGCCAAGGTGCTTTTTGAAAAATTCTTTGTCCACTACGGTGCCCCACAGCGGATCCATTCTGACCAGGAAAGGGACTTTGAAAGCTGTTTAATCAAAGAAATGCTATCACTCTGGGATGTGAGAAAGTCAAGGACCACTCCCTATCACCCACAAGGTGATTCCACAACTCGAAAGGTTTAATTGGACGTTACTGGAAATGCTAGGTACCTTTCACCCAAAGGACAAGTCAAGGTGGAGTCAACAAATAAGTACCTTGGTACACACTAATAATTGCACCCACAACGATGCAACAGGTTTTTTACCGTATCAACTGATATTTGGTCAGGAAGCATGCTTACCTGTAGATATTTGCTTTGGGTGTCCCCAGATGGAATTCAGGCTGACAACTATTTGCAATATGTTCACAAACTCAAAGCACAACTCAATCATGCCTACCAACTAGCTCACACTATGGCTGCCAAGAAAAACCTAGCAAATAAAGTAAGGCACAATAAAAGAGTCAAAGCCCAAGAACTGCAACCTGGAGATCATGTATTGATGAGAAATTTGGTCTTGCATGGAAGACACAAGATAGCTGACCATTGGAGTCACACTCCCTACATGGTCATAAGCAAGTTGGATGATCTTCCAGTCAATAAGGTACGTCCAGAAGGAGATCCCAGATCTGTAAGGATCATCCATCAGAATCATCTTCTTCCAATTGGGCAAATTATCCTAGATACAGTACCGCAAAGTGATATACCAGCTGGGCCTGTTACCAGATATGCCTCTCGGAAAAACAGTCAGACCAGCCTCCTGCCTTGCAGCAGCCCAAGACTTCAACAAGTAATGCTGTCATTAATGATGATGTCAATTCTGAGTCTGATTAGAGTGAATATGGGCCTGTGTATTACCCTTCGTTTGAGTTGTCTCAGCTGTTTCAGGGGATTCCTGCTTCTAATGTTGGAAATAATGCTGAAGATTCAGAACTGTCTGGCAATCTAGCCCTCTCAACTACCTCTGTGCCACCTGAAAATGAGGTACAAAGTGTGACTTCAGAAATGGCTGACTCTTCATGTCTTGTGGAATTCAGAAAGAACCATAGCACTGCCACAGCCCTGGTGAAGTACACTGACTATGTGCACAAGACCTTAGATGATGACAAATTGGTGGGTTCCATCTTCATTGACTTAATAGAAGTCTTCGACATGGTCAACCACCTCCTCCTCTTGATGCAACTACAGACCCTGGGGATGGCCTCTCATGCTGTATGCTGGTTTCAAGATTACCTGTGACACAAGATACAGAGAGTCAGAGTCTGCCAAGCTGTTTTGGAGTCTAAAGAAGTATCTCTGGGTGTTCCCAAGGGGTCAATCCTAGGACTACTGCTATTCAGTCTTTTCCTGAATGCTCTTCCTGAGGCCTGTAACAGCAAAATAATTCTGTATGCTGATGACGCTGTCATTCTCAGCAGTAACTCTAACATTGAGCCACTGCAGAGTGAGCTGTGGTCTACTTTCCATCAGCTTGAGAACTGGTTCAGCTCACATAAGCTTTTACTCAATTATAAAAAAACTATGCTCCTCTCTAGCCCGCAACTCAAGAGGGGATATCCCACCCTATCTATCTACAAGAATGTGAAGGCCCCTCTAGAGCAGGTTCATTCCTTCAAGTACCTGGTGGTCACAATTGATAACACCCTTTCCTTTGCGAACATATTGACATGGTGGTGAAGGTCATTAATACCAAACTTGAAGTTCTTTATCAGCATAGGAAAAACCTCTCAATGACTGCTATTCATCTCTCCAGCTCCAGTTCAATACTATGTATTACAGATTATTGACTGGTGGTCTATGGTGCAGCTGCTGATATAGCACTTAAGTGGGTAGTTATTGCCCTTAACAAGGTGTGTAGGCTTACCCTTGCTGCTGACCATTATACCCACACCTGCACACTGTATGAACAAACTGGTTAACCCTTGGGAACAGAATTAAGTTCCAAACTTGTCTCCTTGGAAAGAAGGCTCTACTTGGCAAAAATCCCCCCTGCATCACTGACATTTTTTCAGCAGCCAGCACCAAGTATTATACTAGAGGTAAAGTATAGAGCCCGCTCATTGTTCCATTTTGAAGAACAGCACTTGGACAACGATAATTTTTCTACAGGGCCCCCCTTTGGCTTGATGTGGTCCAGTGGTGTCACTCAATACTGCAAGTTTCTGGGCCTTTAAGTCTGAACTGAAACAGTACCTCATCAGCAGGAGTGCACGTGCCTGCCTGCTGGGCACCTGACGTCTTCCCTCTGTTGCTACTTGACCCCCCCATTTTGTGTGGACTACTCTGTTTCCATTACTCTGACTCCTTCCTAAACCCTTGTCTTACCTGCACCAAGTCACACCATCTAGGCACTCCTTCTTATCCCCACCCCCTGGAGACCTAGGCAAGGCAAGACAAGGCAAATTCTATTTAAAAGACACCCAATCCTGGAGGCTCTGGGAGTCGTACATAAAACCAACCATAAAATAATCAATAGTAAATAACAATACTCATGAACACAATAATACTAATTAAATACTATTCAATAAATAAATAAAAATAAAATTATAAAATTTGGGACAGGTCATTTTTTTTTGTTGTCGTTGTTTAACCAGGAGTAGCACACTAAGCTGAAAGCTCTTTTACAGGTGTGACCTGGGAGCACAGGGAAGTTAAGTGACTTGCTCAGGGTCACACAGTATGCAAGTGGAAACTGTATGATTCAAACCCCAGCACTTGTCTGCTGGATGTCACCAGATTTGCAGCTCAGAGCCTTAAACCACTGCGCTATACTGCCTCCCTCTCTCCCTCCCTCCAAGTATAGCAAGTTGGAACAGGGCAAAATTTACACAACTGAGTCAGGAAGGTCTGTGCAAATAAGAAGGCCTTGAGGTGTGCCTTGAATACCTCCATCGAAGGGGCCTCCCTTATAGATAGAGGAAGCAAATTCTACAGGACGGAGCTGGCAACTCTAAAAGCTTTGTTGCTGGCAGTTTTTAACCTCATCCAGAGAGGCCCCTTGAGGAAGAACAGAGGAAGTGGCGTAAGAAGGTCTACCAGGTAACCAGGGCCCAGGCCGTGTAGGGCCTTAAAGGTGAGCAAGCCCACATTGAAGAGGATCCTCCACCTAACTGGCAACCAGTGCAGTTCACACAGCACCAGGGTGATGTGGCAGTACTTAGACTGCCCGTCAATAGTTTGGCAGCTACATTCTACACCAGCTGAAGTTGGCGAAGGGTACCTCCTGAGACCCCGAGGTAGAGCGCATTACAGTAATCAAGCCTTGACATCACGAAGGCATGTACTAATGTAGGGAGGTCCAGGGGCAGAACCAGGGGCCTAATCCTGGTGATATTCCTCAGATGGTAGAAACTGGTATGGACCATGGCTGACACCTGAGCTTCAAGTGTCAGACCACTGTCCAGAATAACGCCCAGGTTACACACCTGGAGGAGGCCTTCAAAGGCACAAAACACAGGAAAAGTCCTGTCTCCATGCCCGAGGCCAACCTGTCACACCCTCTGTTCGACTCCACTACCAGTACTTCCGTCTTATCAGGGTTCAGTCGCAACCAGCTGGAGGCCATCCAGCCATTGATTTCAGCAAGGCAGCTGTTAAGCACATGTGCTGCATTGAATGTCCTGGGTGCAAAGGAAAGATATAGCAAGGTATCATCGGCATAACAATGAAAACCCAAGCCGTATTTCCTAATGAGCCCTCCCAGGGCAACATGTACATGAACGGCGAACAACATTGGCGACAAGACAGAACCCTGAGGTACTCCACAAGACAGGAGACTTGGAGAGGAGGAAAAATTCCCCATCACTACCCTTTGTCTCCTGTTTGTGAGAAAGGACACAAACCAGCAGATGACAGTGCTGGCAAGGACACAGAATTCCCTCAGGCAGTCAAGAACACACAATGGTCCACCGTGTCAAAAGCTGAGGAGAGATCAAGGAGAACTAGAATTGTCCCCTCCTCTCGATCCCTCGCCCTGAGAAGGTCATTGTTTACCCAAACTAACGCAGTTTCTGTGCTATGCCTCACCTGAAACCCAGACTGGAGAGGCTTGTATAGATCAAAGGCCATGAGGTGTTCATCAAGCTGAAGCATCACAATCTTCTCCACAACCTTGCCCAGAAATGGCAGGTTGGAGATAGGAACGATAATTTGCCTTGATGTCAGGGTCCAAAGATGGCTTCTTCAGGAGGGGTCTCACCAATGTCTCTTTCAAGGCATCGAGAAAGACCCCCTCAGACAGGGATCACTGGACAATCAAGGCAAACACTGGGCCAATGGAGTTGGCACATCCCATCAAGAAATGCGCCGGCACCAGGTCCAGTTCACAATATGTGTGCCACAGTTTGGAAGCAACCCCAATGACCCCAGCCACCTCCACTGGTCTAAACTCACCCCAACTAGGCAGAGTGCTCTCTGGGCACACAAGGTGATCACTGTCAGCCAAAGATAGGCTCACTGGTGAAATCCTCTGCCTGATGGCAGACACTCTGTCTAAGAAGAACCGTGCAAACTCTTTGCATAAAGTGTTTGCAGACAAGCTGGGTTTAGCAGCCTGCCTACAGTCCAAAAGAGCACAGATGGTCAGTTCTTCCCAGCAGAAATCTCCCTGGATAGGAACTCTGACTTCTTATGGTTGATTGCCCCCTGGTACTCAACGTAGTGGGCACACAGGGCCAGCTTGTCCGCCCCCAGGCCTGTCTTTCACCAGCAGCGATCCAACCTCCAACCCAAAATTTCACCACCTTGAGCTCCCCATCAAACCACAGAGACCTCAAGTGAGAGGATTTGGGTCATACACGGACTGGTGCGAGGGAGTCAAGCACCTCAGACATCACCTTAATTCAGGCAGTGACTGCAGCATAAGTAGTCCACCCCACATCCAGTGCCCACACTTGATAGGTCAACCACCACCAGAAAACCCTCGGGGGCCACACCCCTCAAAGGTCAGTAGCTAACCATCTCAGCAGGGGGAGGACTCTCGGGGGTGCCCCAAATGACAACTCCACTGTGCAATGATCGGACCACGTGACCCGATCAGTCTTGAGATTTTTAATCCCAAGCCCCAATGGGAAGACCAGGTCCAACATGTGACTGCCCTGGTGGGTCACGGAGGAAACTTTCTGTGACAGGCCCAGGGATGATATAGTCTGGAGGAAGTTGTAACCAAGTCTAGATGATTCATCATTGGCCCAAACATTGAAGTCCCCCAGAATTAAACATCTGGGGAATCCAATGTTTCTCCAATGATGAAATCGTCTACCTCCTGCTGAAATTCTCCCACCACTCTGGGGGGGGGGGCAAGTAAATCAGTAGAACTCTGCAGCCTGTGCCCGGACTCCCACAAATGGCCACATATTCAAAAGAACCCAGTCTTCTCACTGGGTGCACAGTGAATCCCAGCTCAGATCTAAAGCAGATGGCAACTCCCCCGCCCCTGCATTCCACTCTGGGGCAGTGCACCACAGAGTACTTGGGGGGTGATGGCAGTCACAAAAACCTGGGCCAGCATCATCACTCACCCAGGTTCTCCATAATGCTACCATACCAACATTGCTCTTTCACTCTCTCTTGTCCCTGTTCCAGCCTCTCTCAGCCCTGCTCTCCTCCCACTGATTTCTTGGTTGTCAACTCCTGTATCTCATTCCCACTATTGCCTCTCTCAGTCACTCACTGTTTTTCTTGTTTCCCACCCCACCCACCCTTTCTAATGACAAAGCTTTGTATGAGGCTGCACCTTAAAATCCACTGAACTTCCCTAGTCAAGCCTGTTTATGGGGAGTGCTAGAGAGCTAATCTCCCTGCAGGACACCTTTCAGATCAGCTCTGCATTTAAGCCAGAAAAATATGATTCTGTCTAACTACAAGTCAAATAGAGATGAAGGAAAGTTACAAAATAGGGTTCCTGATGCTACAAGCTTTCAAATGACCCCAAATACAACATGGGGAAAACAAAACCCACAGCATCAGGAGCTTCTAAATCTACTGCAGTGAAACAGGGGCAGACCCGGGAAACAAGCCACGAGGCAGTGCTCGAGAGTCCTCAGGCTCCAACATGGCAGAAAATCCTGGCAACTGTGTAATCTATGGACAGTGAAATGGAACGTACTTTAGCGAAGCTAGACATGCAGGAGATTGCTATTAAAGAACTAAGTGGCACAGTTGCTGAGGAGGACAAATGCTCTATTTCCACACTAGTGGAGGTATGTACCCTGACAAAAGAGGATACACAACTTAGAGGTCGGTTGGAGGCCCTGAAAATGAAGCTCGAGTGGGAAATCTGCACCTTGTCAGTGTTCCAGAGGGGGCTGAGGATGTTAACTTACTGGACTTTTTAAGAAGTTGGATGCAAGATTCCATCCCAGTTCAGGAGGACTTTGATCGGTGTTATCCGGAGGGCCTATAGAGTCAATCTGAGGGTCCGGCCTAACAATATGGATCAACCTTGCACTGTGTTAGTGCGAACAGCAGGAGTGGATATATGGGACCAATTATTATCAGCTGCAAGGTCGTGTATCTGATCAGTATTGGTGGTCAAGATGTTAAAATATTCCCAGATCTTTCATTTCAAACCAGAGCTCACCATAAACAATTTGATGGGACCCAGCTAAGACTCTGCGCACTGGTAATAGTGCATTCCTTTTTGTTACTGGCACATCTTCGGATTGTCTACAGGTGGAAAAGTTGGCAGTTCAAAGACCCTAAAGATGTTGGATGGATAAAATTGAAAGGGAATTTGATGCAAAAATGGATGGAATCCCTGATAAGGACACTTCGGATAAAGAATGTATGGACCTGTTACCATTTGGAACGCTGTACTATTTAAAAATGATTAGAGCATTTATAAAGGACTAAATGCTATGTGGTCTCACCCTTATTTACAGGGAGATGTTTTTTCCTTTAAATAATGTTTTGTTTGTCCTGCTATCCTCCTTGTCTTTAAGATACAGAGCACCATTTTGTTTCACCACAGTTGGAGCTACCAATCTGGGTAAGCGTAGTTTGTCTTCTGGATATTGTGGGCTCAATATGTATTGTTTAAGAGCAGGAGGGTAAGGAACTAAACTAGTACTATAGGCTCTTTTGTATCCCAATATGTCTTTTTAGAGGTTAACAATGGGACGCTGTTCTGTCCTAATATTTGACTGTAGTTTCTTAAATGTTATAAATAATGTGGCATTTTTCAATGGCTTTCTGCAAAGTTAACTCTGAAAAGCATGATTTCTTCCTAACAAATTCACCAGTTGAATATGGATAAATAGCAATCCTTTGGGATTGTAGTAAATACTTTCCTTTTGATGTTACCTAAGATGGACTTTCCTAAGCTATTGAGTCAGCTGGCATGTATGGACATTTATTTTGGACACTTTACTGGATTACCCTCAATTCCTGCTGTAACAGATTACAAGGGATGTACTTGTATATCAATTGTAATGGCACTAAATGTTATTGATTGCCTTGTATAAGTTTTTTATGTATTGTCTTTTAACTAAAGCAATAAATATAAAGTTAAAAAAAGTTTGTTTACAAGGAATATAACTGTAAAATCTGTCTTCAATTTTGTTTGCTGCCAAATGAATCTGTTTACTGTAGCTAAGTCTGGTGTACTTGGTGTGATTCTATGTATGTACGATTGTATTGTGTTTCATGACGTGGAACCTTTGCAAAAGAGCTG
This sequence comes from Neoceratodus forsteri, assembly GCA_016271365.2. NCBI lineage: Eukaryota > Metazoa > Chordata > Ceratodontiformes > Ceratodontidae > Neoceratodus > Neoceratodus forsteri. The sequence goes on from CM028133.1 coordinate 377,027,097, forward strand.
TTGCTCAAAGGTCATTTCCAATAATCAGATAAAAATAAATTGTAGATCGAGGGAGCACTCACAACCAATTGAGGCTCTTTCCTCTGCATGTGAGGCACTCTTATTCCATGAAGAGCGTCTCACATGCAGATACCCTGGAAAAGGGCACATTCTGGGAAGTTTCTATTTTTTAATTTATTATTGATTGCTCTCAATCAATACTATATTAACATCCCTGGCCGCACTCATTACTTTGAAAATGAATGGTTCTACTCTGCCTTCAGCTGGAGCCAGAATGTTCAGCTTCGCTCGCTTGTTCTCACTCCAGCTAGTTAGCACGTTAAACCCACTCGTTTTCAGCAATGAGTGGCTCTGAGGGACATATAAACTGTCTGAAATTGTAATAGCTAGTCCTGACCAAGAAAGTGAGGACCCAACTGGAAAATCTTTATTTGAAACAAAAATATCTGGGCCTAGTGAACCTGACCTCATTTCGCATTTCGTGAGTGAAAGAGCTCTACTGGGCTCCAAACAGGCCAGATGGAGACTGTAATATAAGCACATTATATCAATATACAGCCGAATTTCTTTGTTTTTTTGTTCTTTAGTCCACTAATAGAAAAATTGTCGGGGAAACATTTTCCCTGCCTCCTTCCCTGTCCTTTGATTATCTGCCAGTAAACAATGTGTGTGTGTTGGGGGTGGTGATTTAAATACTGTCATAAAATGGGTTTGGAGAAACTGAAAATATGATTGGTCTAACAGCATCTCCTGACCATTGATTAAACCTCCTATTTAAATCAACAGTTTGGCAGCCAATCTAGTTCCACCTCTCCCTGTAGACACATACCCTATATCTCTCCACACAGAGGGAATTTAAAAATAGTAAAACAGTGCTTGTTTTTCACGTTACATTTCATTCAAGGCTGTCAAGTTAATTTAGCAGGTGTGGGGCTGATGACCAATTGTATTTACAGTTTCTCCAAACCCACCTAAGCATGAAATTACAGACAGCGCAAGCAGCTCTCTGCATTCCTGCAAAACTGATCTGACCTCTGTAATTTGTTTTTCCTGCCCATTTTGTCTTGCAAATACAAGCTGGAAATCTGAATGTGTGTGAGGAACATAGCTTTGCTTCCTTCCTCCATCACCCTTTAGAGCACGAAGCACTGGGGAGCTGCAGCGTAGGTAACTAAATAATTGCATTGTCCCGAGTCATCATTACTGTGACTTGCTTATGTTCATACAAGTACAATCATCTTGCTAAAGTAGAACCAGTGGTTTTTTGACATGCAGGTCTGTGCTTAATTCCCGACACAAATACTTGCTGATATCCAAGTAAAGTAAACATTACCATTTCTGCAGCAAACTGTGGACTCTGATGATTCTTTGCAATATGGGGAGCAGTCCTTACTGGCTAAAAGCGTGCAGTAGTAAAAGTCTATGTAGAGAAACCAATGTAAGGCAGCCAACAACTTCTCTATGCCTGTGACACCTGGGGACTGGTAGGAATTCTCCAGACCTGACAGCAAGAATATTTTCCATTACAACCCGAGAAAGAAAGAGAGAGAGAGAGAGAGTGGTGGCCCTTTTATAGCAGGGATTAGCTGGTAAGGAAAGCGAGCGAGAAGAGAGAGAGAGTGTTTGAAATATGTTTAATTAAAACAGACTTCACAGATCACTTTATTGCATAAATTGTACAGGAATTGTTAGGATAAAAGTAATGAAATGATTATGTATTTATGTGAACTACTTTAAAATGTGTCCGGTTACACAGAATCTTTCAAAAAAAACAATTTTTCTTTGTATTTTTTTTCTTTAATGGAATAATGTACCATATACTGTAGTACAATCAAAAGCATTGGTTTTCTTTTCCCCTTTAGGTACATGTAACTAATTCCAGGTCGCCCCTGAAAAAGGGACTGTCAATGTCTCAGTGGGCCTAACCGGTTACTAAAATTTAAATAACTAAATAAACCTAAATTATAATAAAGCTTGGAATTGTAATCAAAATGGGGTAACAATGAACCTATAGCAGTTGACTGATGAGTTTTGAAAGAGAAATATCTCCTAAATTTATACAAAATACCCAGTTTGCTATTAATAACTCAACTAACAGCTTTTACTTGGGGAAAATGTCAATCCAGAATCGAGAAAAACATATAAAAACTTAAACTCAGAAACCTGATCAATTGAGATGTCCCACACAAATCATGAATCTGCAAACTTATGTTATCCCTTAAAGAGCAACTGACACCACTCTGGCCAAAAGTGTACATTGCAGAATTAAAATAAGCATACCCAAGTAAGTCTCATACCAAAAACTAGATTTCTACAAAGAGTTATTTTGTAACCCTGATTTCATTACCTGTTCAAACCAGCTGTTTCAGTGAAGAGCTGATGATGTTGTCATCTCAGGAACTCACAGTCTAGTACTCCCTGTCAGCAAGCTTATGTGACATGTTTCTCCAAAGTTGTAAAGATCATGTGCAATGGTTCTCAAAATTAAAACAGGCAGCACCATTCAATAAACATTGCTTTTAAAACTGTGTGTTTCAGGTTTTGTAACAAAGCTGACAATTTTTTGTGGGGTGCCTTTTTGTTGTGGACCTTTTTTCCAGGGTTGCTGGATGCTGGTTCATAGCATGCTGTTGCAAGGTTTGTAGACTGAATAAGTTTCTGTTGTGGTGAAACGCTGAAATCATTCACACCTATCATTCAATTGAAACCTGGGAGGGAGAACACATTGGGCTGGCTAAATTAGAAACTCCTAGTAAGGTTTCAAAACAGCATTACCTCTCCCACCCTACTGACAATGAGATGGAATAATTGTTTTAAAGTGCCATCCTTAGAAATTGCCTCAGTTGAATGATAGGTGTGAATAATCTTAGCTTTTAACCACATCAGAAACGTATTCAGTCTGCAAACCTCTCAACAGTGTGCTATGACCCAGCATCCAGCAACCCTGGAAAAGAGGACCTCAACAAAAAGGCACCCCCCAAAAAAAATTGTCAGCTTTATTACAAAACCTGAAACACACAGTTTTTAAAGCAATGTTTGTTGAATGATGCTGCCTATTTTACTTGTGAAAACTATTGCACATGATCTTTAGAACTTTGGAGTCACAGGTCCTATAAGCTTGCTGACAGAAGTACTAGACTGTGAGTTCCTGAGATGACATCATCAGCAGCTCTTCACTGGCACAGGCTTTTTTGACTCAGTAGTGAAATCAGGGTTACAAAAATAGCTCATACCTTTAAAATGAAGTAATGCAGAAATTTAGTATTTGGTATGAGATTTACTAGGGGTATGCTTATTCTAATTCTGCAATATAGCAGAAATGGTGTCAGTTGCTCTTTAACATAAGCGTAGAACCGAATAATATTGACTTTGTTTTTTTTTTCTTATATTCAGAACCAATGAATTCACTGAGAATCATAGATACATAGATACATAGACAGTGTCAGCAGATAAGGGCCTATTGCCCACCCAGTCTGCCCATTTGAGCTTGTAAGTTCAGTTTATGTTTTCCTAGAAGTCTGTTGCCCCTTACCCCTGACCTCCAGAATTCCTGTATGTCTATCCCATGCATTCTTAAATCCCGTGATTGTTTCAGCCCCCACCACTTCCTCTGGCAGGGTGTTCCACTTGTCCACCACCCGTTTCCTCTGAATCGTCCTCCCTCCAACTTCATCCCATGCCCTCTAGTCCTGGAACATCTTTTTCACTTAAAAATAGTGTATTCCTGCACCCTGTTCCTCCCTGTAAGATACTTGTATGTCTCTATCATATCCCCTCTCTCCCTCCTCTCCTCCAGGGAGTACATGTTCAGTTCCTTCAACCTGTCCTCATAGGACTTGTGATGCAATCCATGCACCATCTGTGTTGCCCTCCTCTGAACCTTCTCTACCCTGTCTATGTCCTTACGTAGGTAAGGTCTCCAGAACTGTACACTGTACTCCAGGTGGGGCCTCACTAGTGTCTTGTATAGTGGAATTATGACCTCCCTTTTCCTGCTGGTAATGCCCCTGCCTATGCTTCCCAACATCCTATTTGCTTTGCCTGCTGCCTTGTCAAACTGTTTCCCTAGCTTGAGGTCATCAGAGATGTTAACCCCAAGATCCCTTTCCTGCTTGGTGCATGCTATATCCTCACCCCCCAACTGATATATTGTGCCAGGGTTTTTGTGCCCCATATGCATTATCTTGCACTTCTTTGCATTGAATTTCAACTGCCAAACCCTTGACCATTCTTCAAGTTTCTGCAGGTCCCTTCTCATTCTTTCTATACCCTCTGGTGTGTCTACTCTGTTACAGAGCATTGTGTCATCAGTAAACAGTGAAATTCTGCCTTCTAGGTCCTGCATAATGTCACTGATGAAGATGTTAAATAGGACCGGTCCCAGCACTGATCCCTGTGGTACCCCACTGGTCACTTTTCCCTCTGTGGAGTGACAGCCATTTACCACCACCCTCTGTGTCCTGCCACCCAGCCAGTTACCTACTCACCACACTACTGTCCTACCCACACCCATATTCCCCAGTTTGTGTAATAGTCTTCTATGTGGCACAGTGTCAAAGGCCTTGCTGAAGTCCAGATAGGCCATGTCCACTGCCCTCCCCTGATCCATCTCCCTAGTCACCCAGTCAAAAAATTCAATGAGGTTGGTCTGACATGACCTCCCCCTGGTGAAACCATGCTGCCTTGAGTCCTGTAGTCCATCAACAACCAGATGTTCCACCAATCTCTCCTTCAGTAGTGCTTCCATGATCTTCCCCACTACTGAGGTGAGGCTGATTGGTCTGTAGTTCCCCCACTTCCTCTTTGTTCCCACTTTTGTATAAGGGGACTACATCTGCTGTCCTCCAGTCTTTGGGTACCTCCCCTGTTTCCAGTGATCTGCTAAACAGGATAGCCAGAGGTTCAGCCACCACCTCTCTTAGTTCTTTAAGGACCCTGGGGTGCACCCCATCTGGTCCCATTGCTTTATCAACTCTTATTACTTTGAATTCCTTCAGGACCCTTTCTCGTTTAAAGGGACTTGTGTCCATTTCTGCACCATTCTCACCCCTTGTACTCCCTTCAGACCCATTACCCTCCTCTTCTTCAGTAAAGACTTAGCAGAAATACCTGTTCAATATATCAGCTTTACTGTTGTCATCCTCCATGTGGCCCCCATCCTCCCCCTTCAGTCTCACTATCCCTCCCTTCGCCTTTCTTTTTCACTTATGTACCTGTAAAGGTTTTGTCCCTCTACCCACTGATTTTGCAATGTGTTCTTCTGTCTGAGCTTTGGCTTCCTTACTGACCTCCCTGCCTCCCTTTGCTTCTCCTGGTACTTCTCCTATCCCTTCTGCCTGTTTCTTGTTGTATTGCCTGAATGCAATCTTTTTGACTTTCACTTTCTTTTGGAAAACCATAATGGTCTCCTCTTCCTTTTCCTCTTGCTAACCTGCTTAATGCATAATTCTGCTGCTCTTGTAATCCCCATTTTAAATACTGCCCACTGTTCCTCAACCCCTGATTCCTGCCCCATTTCCTTAATGTCTCTTTCAAGTATCTCCCCATTTTCCCAAAGTCTTCCCCCTGAATCAGGATCACGTGTTTTGTGTGGTTTGGTTCTGCTCTTTCTGTGATTTCAAACCACAATGACTGGTGGTCACTGTTCCCCAGGTGCTCCCCCACTGTTACCCCCATCACACTGTCCCTGTTTGTAAGCACAAGGTCCAGTATTGCCTTCTGCCAAGTTGGTTCCATGACCAGTTGCTTGAGGAAGGCACCCTGAAGGGAGTCCAGGATAAATCTGCTCCTAGTTGATTTTGTTGCTGGGATGCTCCAGTCCATGTCTGGAATGTTGAAGTCTCCAACAAGTACTACCTCACCCTTGTCTGCCATCCTTTGGATGGCTAGCATTAGTTCCCTATCTGTTTCTTTCTCCTGGGCTGGTGGTCTATAGACCATACCTGTGCAGATGGCTGGCCCCATTTTCCTTTCCAGCTTAACCCACAGTATCTCTCCCCATTTTGTTCCTCCTGGATCTCTGTGGCCCTTATGTCATTTTCACATACAGTGCCACTCCTCCTCCTCCTCCTCCTTCCTGCCTGCCCTGTCTCTCTTCTGGAATGTGTTGTAGCTAGGTATGGCCATCTCCCAGTCATGGTTATCATTACACCAGGTTTCAGTGATGGCCACAATGTCCAGGTCTGACTGCACCATGACAGCCTCCAGATTTTCCATCTTGTTGCTAAGACTCCTGGCATTTGCACACATGGCTTTCCATGATCTGACCTCCCTAGACTGTTTCGCTGTTCTACTCCAGCCCCTTCCTTGGTTGTCCTTTATCCCTGGTTCTCCTTGCTGTCTGCCCTTTTGCTGAATTTTGCCCCTTTTCTGCCTATCCACCTCTTGGTCACTAATCTCCATCTTTGCACTGCTTTGTAGAGATAGCCATTCCTCTGGTTCATTGGTTCCACTGCTAGCTGTGGGGGTGAGCAAGTAGGTACCCTCCTTGCTGGCCTGTCACCCCTTTGCTAGTTTAAATGCTTATCAATGTAGCATTTAAACTTATCATTGAGTGCTTGGATTCTCTCTCCAGGATGGATGCAGGCCGTCAGGATTGAACAAACCTCCATCCCTCCAGGTGGGTCCCCAGTCACCAATGAATCCAAACCCTTCCTCACAGCACCAGTTCTTCAACCATGAGTTAAAGTTCCTGGTGCACCACCCCTATGCTCTCCCTTGCCTCTCGCAGGTAGTACTTCTGAGAAAGTGACAGAAGTAGCTACTTGCTTGAGACCCCTTCCCAATTTCCTAAACTCTTCCTGAACTTCCTTTGGCTCCCCATTTGCCAGGTCATTAGTACCTAGGTGGATAATGACATCCAGCTCACCCTCCCATCTTGCCTTCCCAGTGAACCCCAGAATCTTCCTTCCATCCCTCCATGCCGTGGCACCTGGTAGGCACCTCACCTCCCTGTCCTCCGCCTCCTGTGTTCCTAGCTGGATCATTCTTATGATGGAGTCCCCCACCAGGATTCACTTCCTCCTCCTCTGGGGTCCACTGCTTTCCCCACTGAGGTCACCTCTTTGGCTAACCTCCAGATCCTTTCCTTCCACTTCTCTGGGTACCTCTATTTGGTTGTCCTCGTTTGCCAGTGTGGCATATGAGTTCTTGAGTGGAATAGGATCTGGGATGTGCCTCTGTCTGGTCACTCTAACCCTCCATGAGCCCACTGTCATCCAAGTACTCCTCGTTATCGGCATCCTTTGAGGCAGTTGCATTGGACTGGGTGGTCTCTGGATAGGGGTGATGGTACTCCTGACCCAGTTTACTTCCGCGCTGAGTCTGGCTACATCATCCCACAGTCCAGAGAGATGCATGCAGATAGGGCAGCACCTCAGTGTCCAGAAGGTCTGCTTGAATATGGCTGCCCCACAGCCACTGCATTGCACCACTCCCCACATTATACTGCAATCATACTGCTATTCCACTACTTGTCTGCTATTGAAGCTCTCCTAGTTCCCTTGTTATTAATTTACTGTCCTAAAAATCCTGCCACTGATCCTCAGATACTTTTCTTTTTAAAAAAGAAAATAAACCAATAAATAAATAAATGAGTCAAAACACTTGTCATGCTGAGGGTGGGCTTCTTCCCCCTTATGCCCTTCCTACTCCACACCCCTTACTATACCCTGTGTTTAGCTCCTGTCAATCAGATTTAACAGGGCATATAATTAAGAGTTGGGGGAAGGGGGTGAAAATTTGTAGCAATTAAAGACAGCAAAGAAATACACCACCACTACGTTTTAAATTTTCAACTGCCCAAAAACAATTCTAAGTAAACACAACAAAGAAAGTACAACGTCACTAAAAGCCCACAATCTAAGTTTAAAAGAAAAATAGCAACTACCAGTTACTGTAAAGCACTGAATTGAATATGTTTCCTTCCCCTTCTGGCTTCTTCTGAGAATGCATGTCTCCTGAAAATCATACTCTAAACAGGTGGTTAACTGAGACGTAGATTTGGCTTGATAAAAGACAATCAGGTTGTCTGCATATAAGAGGGTTTCACAAGAATTACAAAGAGATGGAAGATGGTTAATTAAAAAAGGAAAAAAAAACAGGGGTCCCAAAATGGACCCTTGTGAGACCCCACACCTCAACTCACATGCATTGAACTGAACCATATTCTCATAAACAATTTCAGATTGGTCAGTTAAATAGTTCCTGAACTAATCCACCACATTTATGGAAAACCCCAATTCCCCAATTTCATGCAAAGTAAAGGATGATCAATAACATCAAATGACCTGGACAGGTCCACGAACACCGCCCCAGTCATAACACCTTTCTCAAAGTCCCCATGGACAGTGTTTGCAAACCTGACCAAGGCAGTTCCTGTCCTGAAATTCCTTCAGAACCTGTGCTGTTCAGGACACATGATATCATAAGTCTCAAGATAGTGAGTAACTTGATTGACCACCAATTTCTCAAGAACTGACTCAAGGGATTTAAACTTGAGATTGGCCTATAATACTCCGCAAAAACACCACCTGGCTTCTTTGGAATCGGGACAACTCTTGCATTTTTCTAAGATGTTGGAAAAATACCTGAAATTAAGCAAAGATTAAAACTAGAACAAAGAGGGCCAGCTATAAAAGGAGAAGTGATTTTAACAAAACGACCATCAAGCCCACCACCACAGTCATTACACTTATCTGGGAATACCAGTTTCAAAACTTCAGTTCTAGAAACTCTACAAAAACAAAAAGGAAGATAACCAAAAGAAGCAATTGTTCCCTTATTACCATCTATTTGTAAAGAAGAATCAGAATTGTAACAAGAGAAGTCAGAAAATTTAGAATTGAATAAATTTGCAATTATAATCGCATCAGTAACGTCATGGCCATTTGTTTTTAGCACCTTGATAATAGTCTTATCCTTGGAGGACAAAAGAGAGTTAACAGTACTCAACAAACTCCTTGAATCAGACAGTCCAGCATTAAACCTAACCTTATAGTAATCTTTTTTGGCCATAACAACCAGTTTACTAACTTTATTATGCAGGGACCTATAAGCATTCAGTAATAAAATTGAGGGAGATTATTTATACACAGCCCATGCCAAATCTCTAAGCTTAATACATCTCTTTATATCCTTTGTAAATCAACCATTTTTAGCACCCCTAATGATCACCCTGGGAGAAAGAAGAGTGGCTGCATTGATCTTTACATCAGAGAACTCCTGACAGCCACCCTTGTTCTCTTGTTCCCTTTCTTCCCCAGTGATTGGCTCATCTCTGTGTTGACCCTGGGCTCCTGCAAAAAGTATATTGGCACACCTGGCTTAGTAAATCACCTAACTAGGCTAGGCAATCTCTGTCCTCTAAGGGATACCATTATCCAGAGCGACTTTAACCTAAATTGGTTAAGCCCCCATGAACTGGATTATGCCAGCCTTCTCAAACTCCATAGCCTGGTGCAAGTTAACACTATCCCCACCAGGCAAACACCTGTACCCTAAATCACTCTCTCTTGGATTGGGTGGCCACAAATAGGGAGGACAAGGTTCTTTAGGCAGGGACCTTGTCTTACTCCATCAGCGACCACTCCCCTACTTATATTCTCTGGTCAAATAAAACTAAGCATCCTCCCCCCAAGTACCTGTCCTTCCATAATTTCAACAACCCCGACTCCATTAACCTTCTACATGATATTAATGCAGTAAATTGGTTAGCTCTTTACTCCATGACAGACGTCTCAGCAGCAGTGAACTTCTTCACTGATGCCCTCCTTAGGATCCAAAATAGACATTTCCCAATTACTACTAGAAGGGTGCATGGTGGCTGTACCAGATGGATCACTAAGGAGCTCTTGGCCCTTATGAAAGAAAGGGATTCTATATGGATCACTTACAAACAGTTGCCAGCTCCTGACCTGTGGCACAATTTTAGGAGATTGTGTAACCAATGCAAGCAGTCTGCCAGGACTCATAAATGCAATTTCTATCAGAGACTTAACACAGAAAATCTTGCTAACCCTCACCATTTCTAGAACACCTTTAGCTAGCTCCCTCCTTACTCCTCGTTCCCAGCCCTATAGTCAACTTAAACTCCCCCACTGGCCCTCTGACTGATCTGTCGGAGGTTGCACTAGCATTTAATATAAAGTTAACTAATCTCTCTGCCCACCTTTGCAAACTCCCCTCTCAACAACCCCCTACTCCTGGTGTAGGCACTAGTTACCCACCCTTTCCATCCCCTTCCCCATCACCCCCACACCCTGTCTTTCTACTTCAGAGCAATCACACAAAAGCTTACCACCAAACTCCTTAAGAGCCTCCCCTCTTGTGGCAGCCCTGGCTCTGATGGTCTCTACCCCTCCCTGTTCAAGCTCGCAGCCCCTGCCATCTCCAAACTTCTAACTTTCAGTTTTCACCTCATTTTGGCCTCTGCTACCATGCCTGCAATGAGGAAGGTTGCTAAAGTTGTCCTGATTTTTAAAGCAGGGGACTCCCTCTTCTCTGACAGTTACAGACCAATCTCCATTATCCTGCACCTTAGCAAGCTTCTGGAAAAGATTGTCCACCGTCAACTCTCTGATCACATTGACAAGTAAAACCTCTTGTGTAATCAGCAACATGGGTTTAGAAAGAACCACAGTACCACCTCTGCCCTTGCCCTCTTTACTGATCATGTCCTCAGGAACAAGGATTGGGGTAAAGCCACTGGCATGCTGTTTGTGGATTTGACAAAGGCTTTTGAACTGGTCAACCATCCCCTACTCCTTATTAAACTCCTCCAGCTCAGCTGCTCTCATGATACTTGGCAATGGTTCCAGAGTTACCTGACTGGCCACTCCCAATCGGTTACTGTAGGTACCATCACCTCCCCTGAACTGCCCATCTCTATGAGTGTACCCCAGAGCTCCATCTTGGGACCCTTACTATTCTTCCTACACATTAACTCCTTCCCTGCTGACAGCCTTAACCTCACTGCCCTACTGTATGCTGATCACTTAGTCTTCTACCACAGTGACAAGTCCATGTAGAACATATCCTCTGTGCTAACTCAAAATTACCACTCCTCCCACAATTGGTTCTTATCAAACTTGCTTCTGGTTAATGAGAAGAAAACCAAGGCAATGTTCTTTGGATATAAGTCCTATCTAGCCATTGCTGTGAAATCTAACTCCTCCCTCCTGGTGCTCTCCCCATCTAGACCTCCCCTGCAGTTAGTCTCAGAGTTCAAATATTGGGGTGTAACCCTTGACTCATCCCTTTCCTTTACCATGCACATAAACACTGTTGTATGCAGAATCAACCAAAAACTTGATGCCGCTTATCGCATAAAGAACTATTTAACCCTGGCTGCCTGACTAGCTTTTGCCCATGGGAACCTTCTCCCTATCCTTGACTATTGCTTCCAATTTACTCTGCCTCCCTGTCCTCTACCCTTTGCCTTAGACTCAACTCTGTTTATAATAGTGTTTGCTGCTTTGCACTAATGACTCCCTTCTCTACCCACCTTTGCAACTTATATCAGTTTCTTGGTTGGCCCTCACTCAAGCATCACTTTGACTATACACTTGGTAGTATCATTGATGGTACATTGTGTGGGGTTGTCGAGTCCCCATATGCTTCCCTCCTCAAGGCCCGTACTGTCCCCAGGTGTCTGCATGAAAAATTGGTCCCCTTGCTGGAGGTCCCCAGAGTCTCCACTGTAATGGGGAGTAAAGATCTGTTCGGTAGCTGCACCTTCTCTATGGAACAGCTTCCCAGCAACTATCCACACAGTTGCCTCACACCACTCCATCAAATCCCAGCTCAGATCCTGGCTACTACAGTATTAGAATCCATCTGCTCCTGCACTCCTGATTAAACCCTCCTCCTCAGAGATGCAGCTACTTATACCCCCCCTTCCCTCACTCCTGCCTCCCCTTTTTTCTCTTTCCCTCTTCACCCTTACAGTGCTAACTCTCTCTCTCCCTCCTCCCCAATCCAAACTCCTACCATCTACTTTGCTTTCCCTGTGCCTTTACCACCTCCCTCCCCAACTCTTTTCCCTTTATCCTACCCATACTCCTGCTCTACATTCCTTCCTCCTTACCCAAGTACATAGTAACTTTGGTGCGTTCCTCCATGCCACCTCTAGCACTTAATTTTGCTGCTTTCTCTATCTCCTCCCTATCACCCCACCTAGGTATCTTACTCTGTCATTCACCCTACTACTCTAATGCCCATGGTGTGTGCCTCTATTGCCACCACCAGCACTTAACTTCTGCTTCTCTTCATCTCTCCACTCAGCATCTTCACCTAGGTATTGTTGCTTGGTGAACTGTTTATCCTACTAGGTTACTGTACTGCAGTCTTTTTACCCTGTTTCAACGTAAGTAGTACTGCTTGTAACTGTTTTTTTCCCAACTACCTTGTTTTTTAAATTAATGTAGTACAGCTAGTTATCTGCTTTCATTGTGCTTGCAACTGTACTTTGTATATTATTTCTCAGTACCATTGCTTTTTCTGCTATGCATGTTTACATTGGGACATGTGTCTGTACAGCTTGTAAACTGCTACTCCTATTTGCATTGTAAGCTGTCTTAATTGTTTGATCTGTGCCATTGTTTGTGGCCTGGGTTATGCCTGAAAATGGTCCTTAGATCAGTGCACCTACCTGGTAAACAAAGACTTAAATAAATTTAAATAAAACTCTTAACTTATGTAAAGGACACAAACGATTCTGTATAGATAATAGCTGCTTACAAAAATAATCAACAGCACAGTCTGGGTCAGGAATTGAATTAAAAGATGATCAATTAATTTTTAACAATTCAGCCCTCAGAACTGCTAAATTAACCTTTTTAAAGCTACAAAACTGAGTAGGAGGTTCTTGTCGCTTAAAATTAAGAATGCAAAATATAGCCATCTGATCACTTACTGATTCACTAAACAACCCCAAGAGTGAACCATTGTTTGGTTCATTAGTAACTATCCAATCAATTATAGAATGCTTATCTGAAAGAGAATTTAATCTGGTTGACTCATTTATCAATTGAAACAAATTATAAGAATGCAAAAAAGATTCCAGACCTAGTGTATCTCTTTTAAATTCATATCATTAGGTTATCTGATATGATGAACCCCAGGTCTCTTTCCTGTTTGGTAGTCATCAGTACCACTTCACCCATTTTGTACTCTACCCCTGGGTTTCTGTGCCCTATGTGCATTATTCTGCACTTTTTCACATTGAAACCTAACTGCCCATATCCTTGGACACTCCTATAGTTTTTTCAGGTCTCTGCTCATCCTTTCTACCCCCTTGAGTGTCCACCTATTGCAGATTTTAGTGTCATCTGCATATATATATATATATACTACAGTTGATGACATTAGATGTTACAATATCTTGATGAATCATTGTTGAGAATACCACAGTCTTCTTCTCTCTCTCTCTCTCTCTCTCTCTCTCTCTCTCTCTCTCAAGAAATGGTCATCATTTTATACAGGACAGTTTACAGAGCAAACATTTTTCATCTCACATCATCAGACATTAAGATGGCTAAAGTGAATTTTGATTATATTTCAGCTAGAAACATATGATAAGCATGTTTTTGCCTAAGTCACCAACACATATTTTGACCCTTGTCCTAATTCATGACATTTCAACATACATTGGTTTTGTAGCCAGAAACACTAGGGGGCACTAGTGTTTCATTTACAAAGATGGCTACCCTCAAGGCCTTCTGTTCAATCAGGCATTCCTGGAAATTGTCCTTTAGACACCATCTTTTAGATATTATTTTTAGCGATAGCCCTGTTTAGAAATGTTTTTTCTGTTGCAGGCTATTTTGTTTTGCTCTGCTGTGTCCTGTTTTTATTCAACATTGCTGTGTTTATTTATTACTGTGTCTGATTTTATCTTCTCGTCTACTTGTACCTTTTTTATGAATGGTGCACAGAGCCTCCAGGATTGGGTGCCTAAAAATAAAATTTGTCTTGCCTTGCCTAACCTAACACAATGACATACTTGTTGACACACCTTCAGTGCTTCTAGCTCATCTGTTCCTAAACAAGGTTCAAGATAACATTGTATCCTCACACTAATCAAAACACACTGGAAAGCAAGCATATCTCTACATATCAGTCATTTAGCAGAAATGGAACAATAGTTGAAATGGTATTACTTCCATTATACAGTAAGTGAATACAGCCTATAATTAAAGATCAAACTTGACCTGAAAATATGTGCTCCTATTTTGCCCACAAGATTGCATGGTTGCCTGTTTTTTCAGTTTAGATCTCGACACTGCCCCTCCTTCAGAAGAACATAAGGATCATGTAATACATTTTATCCTTCATTTCACCCCCACTCTGCACCGCTCCCTGATCTTTGTGGAAGTTGGAGCTTTAATGACTTCTTTGGCCAAGAAGATAAGTAAGCTGTTGACATTCACAACGGATGCAAATGTTGCTCTGTGGCTTGTGGTGTGTGAAGTTGCTGAAATTTAGTCTGCTAGAAAATCTGTGAATTTGTGCAAATTTGCAAAGCTGAGGACTACAATTCACATTATTATTCACTTGGCAAATTGACTAGATTCATGTGACGAATCAACATGAAAGACCAATTCACAGGCAAATCTCAATGCATATTGCATGTTACACCTCCCTCTTCCCCACCCAAAAACAACAGATTTAGCACTCCCTCCCACACCCTCACCACCGGTGACATCTTTACTCCAAGTTAAACCTGACTAGTTGAATTTTCAGCCAATCAGGTGTTACTAAGAGCAAAGCCATCACTATTCATTCATTTGCATCATTGCTAGATGGACACTAAACAGAGCAGACACTCTGTACTGGAGGACCATTTTCCATATTGCAGGTTGATTTTGTGGGTGCTGGTGGGGAAGAAGTATGGTGGAGACATGGGGGGTTGGGTGGGGATTAGGTGTGCTTTATGTGGCAGTGGGACTTAGGTGGGGAAGTGGGGGGTGTATTTGGTGCATGGGTGGTGGGAATGGATTACATTTTTGAGCGCTGTCTGTATCATGCAGAAGTCAGGTGCAGCAGTGCTGCATTACACAGGGGAAGAATGGATGGAGGTGGGAGGGTGCACTGACAATGGGAGGTGGGAGGGGGAAGAATCTACCTGTTTGGGGTGGGGGAAGGGTGGTTTTACAGCACGGTGGGTGGCTGGAAGTTTTTTTTAGAATACTAATTTAAAAAATCCACCAGTGAAGTTGGTGCATCTGCCATGGAATTCATGAATTTCATGAAATGCAAATATCTGTTGATTTGTGACCACCTCCGTCAGTGGATTAAGAATTCACAATATCTCTACCTATGGCCAACTTGCAGAAGATGTGAAAGTGACAGGAAGCTTGCACTCTGCTCCAGGAGCTGTGTTCCATACCTATACAGGGCACACAGCAGCCACCAACCTCACAGCTGGAAACCTGTATCCATTGGTAAACCAAGGTCACAGAGGTCTCAGTGAAACATAATAGAAACATAGAAGTTGATGGCAGATAAGGACCAAGAGCCCATCCAGTCTGCCCATTTCTTTTTCTACCTTATAAATGTGCCATCGGCCTTTGCTCTGTCAGTGGCCTATCTATTCATAGTCATTTGTATTGCTCCCTTATGCCTATCCTGTGCCTGTTTGAAGCCCTGCACTGAATTCATAGCCACCACTTCTTGTGGTAAGCCACCCATGCATCCACCGCCCTTTCTGTGAAAAGAATTTCCTCACATTCCCCTTAATTGACCCCCTCTAATCTCATGCTGTGTCCTCTTGTCCTGCTATTTTTCTTATATTTAAACATGTTAGACTCTTTCACCTTGTTAATGCCCTTAAGGTGTTTGAATGCCTCGATCATATCACCTCTCTCCCTCCTTTGCTCAAGGGTATACATATTGAGCTCTGTTAATCTGTCTTCATATGTCTTCTGATGCAGTCCCTGCACCATTTTGGTTGCCCTTCTCTGGACTGCCTCAATTTGGTTAATGTCCTTGTGAAGGTGTGGCCTCCAATACTGCACGCAGTACTCCAGATGGGGCCTAACCAGTGTCTTGTAAAGAGGGATTATTACCTCCCTCTTACGACTTGTGATACCCCTACTAATACACCCTAACTCCCCTAGCCTTACCTACTGCTTTAGAGGTCTGCTTGGATGATTTCAGGTCATCAGTGATGATGATGCCCAAGTCTCTTTCTTCCTTTGTGACTGCTAGCAACTCCCCTCCCAGCCTATAGGTGGCTTCAGGGTTTCTCTTCCCTATGTGCATGATTTTGCACTTCTTTGCATTAAATCACAGTTGCCACTCTTCTGACCATTTTGCTAGTTTATCCAGATCTCTTCTCATTCTGCCCACTCATCTGGATCATCTACTCTGTTGCAGATCTTGGTGTCATCTGCAAACAGACAAGCCTTACCCTCTAGTCCATCTGCAAGGTCACTAATGAAGATGTTGAAGAGGACTGGCCCCAGAACTGATCCCTGAGGTACCCCACTTGTGACTTGCATCTCTTCTGACTGTATACCATTTACCACCACTCTCTGTTTTCTGCCTGTCAACCAGTTTGCCACCCAGTTGACCAACTTCTGACCCACCCTGAGCCTACCCAGCTTATTTATCAATCTTCTATGTGGAACAGTGTCAAAAGCTTTGCTGAAGTCAAGGTAGGCGACATCAACTGCTCCCCCTTGGTCCACCACTCTGGTTACCCAGTCAAAGAAATCTATGAGATTAGTTTGACAGGACCTTCCTTTTGTAAACCCATGCTGTCTTGGATCCTGTGCCCCTATGGATTCCAGGTGTTGCACTATCCTTTCCTTAATGGAGTGCCTCCATAATCTTGCCCACTACTGAGGTAAGACTGACTGGTCTGTAGTTCCCAGCTTCCTCCCTGCTACCACTCTTGTGGAGCGGGATCACATGAGCCCTTCTCCAGTATTCTGGGACCTCTCCTGTGCTCAGAGACTCACTAAATTGTTCTGCTAATGGCTCTGCTAGTTCCACCTTTAGCTCCTTAAGTACCCTGGGATATATGCCATCAGGTCCCATTGCCTTATCCACCCTGAGCTTAGCAAGCTCTTGTAGGACCCTTTCTTTTGTGAAGGGAGTAGTGCTTGCCTCCCTCCCCCCATGTCCATGATGCTAAGCTGTGGGCCCTGCCCTACCTTCACTTCAGTAAATACTGAGCAAAAGTATCTATTTAGGATAGATGCCTTTACAGGGTCCTCCTCCTCACATGCTCCCTTTTCTCCATTAAGCTTAGCAATACATCTCTGGACTTTCTCCTTCACTAATGTATCTATAGAAAGTCTTGTCACCTTCTTTTACTGTTCGTGCTAGTGTTTCCTCAGTTTGGGACTTTGCCTGCCTTACTGCCTTCCCTCCTTCCCTTAGGGCAGTTTGGTATGCCTCCCTATCTTCATCCTGCTGTGTTCCCTTATATTTCCTGAAGGCCAGCCTTTTGGCTCTGACCTTTTCTGCTACTGTATTTGAGAACCAAAGTGGTTTTCTTCTTCTTTGCACTTTTTCTGTCTAACACAATGGGATGTTGCTTCAAGTATTGCATCCTTAATGCTTCCCACTTTGCCTGTACCCTCACCTGTGTTTCTTTTGCCAGGGCTAGCTTAACTCTGTTGGCCATCTTATCAAAGTCAGCTCCTCTGAAGTCCCCTATTTTTGCCTTGGAAAGGGATGATTTAGCTGCAGTAGCCAAACTGAACCATATCATGTGATGGTCACTGGCCCCCAGGTGACCTTCTACCTGGAGATCTGTGATCCCTTCCTTGTTAGTCAGTACTAGAAATGCAGACTACTGTGCTTACTGAGTGACTGCAAATAGTAATAAAAAGTGACAGCATTATCCATCCTGAAAAGGATGCTGTGGTAGATAAAGGGAGTAGTGATTCCGACATTAAAATTCCTCCCATCCATTCCCACCTTCAAAGCCAGTGTTGACCAGCTTTCTATGTCTAGAAAAGTATTTTAACTGCTAGTTGCATAACCCATTGTTTTTTATCACAATTGTAAGATTTTCTGGCCTGCTGTGTAAGGAGAAACTAAATCCTTATAAACAAGCAAAACAAAAACCAATAGGCCCCATTGTACTGCATAGGAATGTAGTATTACTACTTAAAAAACCCCAAAAATGTGTCATCCATGACTCTTTTGTGGGACTAGCAAGGAAAGAGCACAATTTAAATACTCCTTTCTAATATTCAAAACCAAAACACTGAAGTATTTGGGCAGCTAAGACACAATAAGCAATTTTCATAAGCTTCATAAAAAAAAAAAACATTAAAAAGTATTACAGTCACCATTTTAGTCTGTGCTGTGTGGTATATTTATGGCATAATGGTGAATTAAACAGCTGTTTTAATCATTCCTTTAGTAACCACATTCTAATTTGACTAAGAGTTGTTGTAACTTGTGGAGATTAACAGTGTTCAAGGACTGTAGTGTGATGTTGATGAAGAGTAATAGAATTTCCTGTAAGAATCTCTGAATGTAAATAAAGCCCTTACAGTGTCAAACCTGGAGAAAGATGTGCTCATACATTACCTGTGCCTCTTTTATTAGTTGCAAGAGCACATGTTACAGTGGAATTCCAACCCCTGCTGTGGTCTTTTGATTCAATCACATCCCATGCTGGTAGCCTGGGGCTTCAGTTAGCTGATGCACTCAGATGGCACAAAGATCAAAGTGCACTAGCTGCAGCATAAAACATGGCTGCTATACTGCCCAGTCCAAGCTGTAGCCAGAGTCAGAAAACCAGGTAAGGAGTGGAATTGGGTGTTGCTGCAGTGGCTATGAGGAATTATGCTGGCAGCTTTCATGGCACCAGTAGGGTGCCCCATAAAAGCCCTTTGAGATATGCCCCTACTGGTGATATTTTATTTATTTATTTAGTTTTTGTTGACCGGGTAAGTGCACTAGACTAATCCCGCCTATTTTCAGGCACGACCCGGGGGAGGGGATACAGATGAATGCCAACTGACCTTGAACCAGATTAAGCTGATAGGGTGCTACACACGTGTATTTATAAAATGCCTTCTGAATCCTGGTTACAACAGATGCATATCACATGGTTCTACTACCCAATAATTTACTGTTTTTTGTTTTTTTTGCAGTTAATCTTTTTATTAATGGTTCAGCACACCTGTCGCAGCAGGTCATACACCATGCAATAACAGTAAACTAAAACAGTGTTACAAACAATAACTAATAGACTGGTTGTTATCCAATATATATATATTCAGGCACCACATTATTTCAGACCATAAGTGATAGGCTATTTACTTCAGGGGGCTTTAATAACTCTTTTGCATTTGGTATCAGTGGTACAAATTGGGATTGTATAACCTGACCTGTATATAGCCCATATTTCCATAAGCGCTGCACTCGTCTTTTTGCATAGTGAATTAAGCGAGTGTGGGCAACTAATGAATCCATAGTGGCTAGCTACTCTTGAAATGATGGGAGGTATGTTGTTCTCCATTTTTTAAGAATAAGCCAAAAAAGCTTGACTGATGCTTGGATAAGCCATAGCATTTGCGCTTGGGACACTGACCTTACCCGATGTTAGACCAAGTAGCCAAAAAGAAGGTGAGTGAGGTAGGTGTATGGCTAAAGTATTTGAGCAAAAATGTATTACTTTTCCCCATAAGGGTTGAAGGGGTTTACAACTCCACAAAATGTGAAGTAAATCTGCTGCAGGTGACTGGCATCTCCAGCAAAGGTCATGAGGTGTCAATCCCATTTTGTATAGCTGTATAGGGGCTCTATACCACAGATGAATAATTTTATTTTTATAAGGAGACTTCTCTGATCTATACAGGCCTTATGGGCAATCTTCCAACAGTTGGACCACTCGTGTAGAGTAATTATAATATTCAACATCTTTTCCCATCTTATCTTGGCCACTAAGGAAGGGTCTGGTAGAACATCCCTGATCCAACCTTGGATCCTGCCTGCTAGCCCCTTATTTTGACGTGACCACTGGGATAACTGAAGCTTTTCCTTGAGGGGCCCAACCCTTGTCCCACACATCACACATGAACACTTAGAGCTTATCCAAGTACTGTATAAACTACGAAGTTGCAAGTACTGCCAAAAGCACTCATGTGGCAGAGAGTGGGAGTCTCTCAATTGTTGAAAGGACACAAACGTCTTCTCATCATCCAAAAGTAGATCATGAAATGTGAATATCTGACAGTTTCTCCCAACTGGCCAGTCAAAGGGCTTCTGATCTATTTTTAGATAGGGATTGTTCCACAATGGGGTATGTAGCCCAATACTTAAGCACCTGTGACTGCTTTTCCCTAAGGTCTGCTAAGCTAGTAGGCTGGATTTAATAGTTAACCATTCCTGAGCAACACTGGGACAAGAGTGACCCATAAAGCAAGCAGAGTGGGGAGATATTTCCCAAGGCAGCCCTTTCTATTTCTACCCATTCAGGATGGGCCTGGGGGGACCTATTTAGACTCTTACAGACTTTGGCTATCTGGAAAGCCTGTGAGTATCTATTAAAATCGAGATAATTCTGTCCCCCTCTATTCCAATGAGCACCCAGCTTAGCTTTGCTGTACCGAGGTTTTTTGGTCCCTATAGAAAATTACTCATAAGTGTATGAAACTTCTGTATCCAAATTTTGGGGATATTTATGGGGAGGTGGGCTATCAGATAAAAACACTTTGAGGCGAACATCATTTTAGGGCTGCAATCTTCCTGCCATCGATAAATGTAATTGCTCCCACTGTATGATACTGCTGGACAGATGCATCCATATTGGCATGAAGTTTTATGTATCATGGAAGGAAACATCGACTGAAAAATAATCCTAAATATTTAATATCCTGATCAGCCCACTTTAAACCTAGGTTTTAATTTTTTCGCTTGATGTGAGGGAGTTAAGCGGTAACACCTCCGACTTTGATTTGTTGATCTGGAGACCCGATATGTTGACAAATTCTACAAGACTGTCCATAATAACTGGCATACTCTTATAGGCATCTCCTGTTAGAATCAAACAATCGTCCGCATATGCTTTTGTATAATACTTCTGGTTTCCCATTTTAATGCCGTGAATTTTAGGGTGAGTACGTAAAGCAGCTGACAGGGTTCCATTGCCAAAACTAAGAGTAGAGCGAGAGGGACAACCCTGTCTGGTGCCCCTATAAAAGAATCAAAAGGCGGACAAGGTAGAATTAGTAAGTATTTTGCCTACAATTGTTTGATATAAGGTATGTATCAGGAGGAGAAATATGGCCCTATGTTAAACTGTTTCAAGACCACATGCAAAAATTCCCACTCCACCAAGTCGAAAGCCTTTTCAAAGTCAATCGTGATTAATGCGGCTGGGGTGGGGAGTTTCGATGCAGCTTGAATCAGTGTGACCAGGGCTCTGACATGGTCCGAGCTGTGATGACCCTTAATAAATCCCACTTGAGAAGGGTGTACAATTTCCGGTAGTACCTTCTCCAGTTTTGCTGCCAATGCCTTGCTCAAAATTTTTGCATCAGCATTAATTAATGAGATTGGTCGATAATTATTGGGAAATGAAAGGTCCTTTCCCTCTTTCGGGAGGACAGTAATCACCACCTCTCTCATGGATTGGGGGAGTACACCCTTCGCTTGGGCTTCGTTTAACATATCCATAAAAGGGGTTATTATATCGTGATGTACTATTTTATAATAATCAGCCAGGTATCCATCACCACCCGAGGCCTTGTGGGGGGCCATGCTCAGAATAGCCTTGCTCACCTCCTCCTTAGACAGCGGGGCATCTAGGTCTAGTTTATGGGACTTCATCAGGGTGGGCAGAGGCAAGCATTCCATGAATTGATGAAATTTTCCTGATCCCATTTCACATGGGATGTATATAAATTTTGATAGAATAGAACCATGGATTCATTAATTTCTTTTGAGATTATACCATTGACCCCGAGTTATAAAGACCCAAAATATGCCTATCACCCTGCCTTCTCTTGAGTCTATAGGCAAGAAGCTTGCCTGCTTTCTCTCCCTCCACTTGATATTTGTGCTGAGCATGCCTTATATTCAATTCAGCCCTTCTGGACATTAGCGTGTTAAGTTGTAACCTAACCCTAGTCAGTTCTGCCCGTCAGCAGTTACTCTTGAGCCTCCCGGGTTTCTCTTATATTCTGCCTCTAATTGCTTCAACTTCCCTCAAGTTGTACCATCTCACTTTCCTTTGTTTCCTGCTATAACTGGCATAACTTATAATTTGACCCCTCATGGTGACTTTATGTGCCTCCCATATCATTGCTGCGAGGAGGACCCTGGTGGTTGACTGAAGAACTTCTTTGTTTCCTCACAGGCTAAAATTTAAATGCATCCACCAAAAGGAGGATCAACAGCCAAGTTGTAGATTTGGCTGAGGTGGCTGGGGACATATTTACCTTTAAAAGGAGTGGCGCATGGTCAGACAAATATACTGGCTCTATATGAGTATCTATAGTCCGTGCTGACATAGTTTCAGACGTGAACCAATAATCAGTCTACTAGCCATGGCTTTAGCTGCCGAGAAGTAAGTGTAGTCTCTACCTGATGGGTGCTGTAACCTCCAGATATCGGCAAGACCATGTAATGAAAGCATGTCTTGAAGGGCTTTATGCGATCTAGTGTGGGTTCCTTGTTTATGGTTTGAGCGATCTAGGAGATAATCCATTGTTAAATTAAAGTCCCCCCCAATTATTATCCCTGGATTATCCATAGTCAAATCCAGTATTTGTTGAGATATCGCATTGAAAAACTCTGAGGCGTCCTCATTGGGGCCATAAATATTAACTAGTAAGACGGGACCCACTGGTGTTTTCATCATAACCAGGACCCATCTGCCTTCTTTGTCTGATTTCTGAAATGTTATTTCCCATTTCAGTTGTTTGTGAAATAGGATAGAAACCCCTCTTTTAGCCTTCCCCAAGATACTATGAACTTCACTTCCCACCCATTCTCTAACTAGTTTCTTGGATTCTTTGTGGCTTAGTTTGGTCTCTTGAAGAAACACTATATGGCTCTTAAGTTTCCAAAGTCTTGTCAATATCTTACTTCTTTTTAATTGGGAATTTAGTCACCCAACGTTCCAAGAGGTCAGGGTAATATCCACTAAACTATCCATTGTCCTTGGTAATATCCACTAAACTATTCATTGTCCTTATATTTTCCCATGATCCTGAAATTCCTGGTCACCAAATAGCCCACCATACTGACTAACCTCAAAACAGCCCAACCCTTCCATAGAGCCTTCCCTTCTGTGTGTGCCTTTACAGAATCACATCCTGCTGCTGCTTGTTGTCACTTAGTTGTTTTCCCCTTAACAACAGAGAGGCCCTGCCCTATTCTTATGCCCCTCCGCAGACCCCCATCATTCCTGCACAGTGTACTAACATCCATTGATAAACTGTGATGGGAACTCGCCCAAGGCACCTTGTGCCATTTGAAATCTGTAATATAGGTGGTGCACTGTATCTGGAGCAGGAAGACATCACATGTCCCAAGTTCCCAGAGCACCCCTCTGGAGGCGATGCCACAAACAGCACCATACCAGACATATCTACCGTAGAAAGAAAAAAAAGAGAATAAAGGAAAAAAAAAGCCTTCTATTGTGCTTCCAGTCTCCATTGGGGGGAGTTCCCTTTTCATCAGGATTTCAACTACTATTCCCCAACTCCAGAAACATAAGAGATACTAATTAACAACAACATCAATAGCCAGAACAGGCTTACCCCTGTATAGAGGCCTGATACATAATTGCATACAGGTAGATTCAAACATTGTCTACAACATTTAAACATTAAGAAAGAAGTATATGGTGAACATTAACCATCCAGCTTGAACTTAAGAGCAATATCTATAGCTCTTCATTGAGCTTTGTTTATATTTCTGGCAAGCGACTATAAGCAGGAACCAGGTGGGTACCCTGCCAAATTATACATTTATAGTCATAAGTAGCATTTATCTATGAAATGTGCAGCTGCCCTGATAAACCTCCTCAGGCACCTATAGCATGCCTGAGAGGTCAGCCCCATCTCCAAATGCCCCTCCTGGTATCCAACCAAGATTAGTTTTACCCTTCCCAGTTCAGAAAAATAAGGGATACTACAGAACCAGTAGAGTCATCTGAGGTTGCAAACAGGGCCTCCAGGCTTTTGGCTGAATTTTCATCCTCCTCGGTCTCCACAATAGGAGTGCAACCAGCCCAGTCACCTGACATTGGGGACCAATCCTCCAGTCATCTCGTATCTCTCCAATTGTTGGGGCACCACAGAAATGTCACCTCGAAGGAAGGAGATCAGCTAATGGCTCATACCTGTTACTTAATTTAATTGGAGTATCCCGGAGAGCAGCTGCTCATGTCTGACTGTAAATATCTCCTCTCCCCACTCCTCGACTGATCTCTCAATGAAGACTTCTCAACTGTTGTTGGCTTCTTCTTTGATCTAGCCCTTGATATCTGGTAGCAGGACTGGTTGCTGTTCTTGTTCGGGGGATTTGGCTTATTGTCCTGTTTTTGACCTGCCTGGCTCACTTCCATCTTGGATGGATGGTCCCCTACCGCTAGAGAGGTATATTGAACAGTGGGCTCCTGAGTGTCTTGTATATCTTTTAGGAACTGCTCCACTGCGGTAGGGCTTTCAAATGACATGTATTCACCGCTATAGAAATCCGTAGCGTTGCAGGATATCGCAGAGAAGTTGGTATGTTCATCTTATATAGCTGCTGCTTCACCCCTCCGTAAGCCCTTCTTGATTGGAAAGATCTTGGGAAAAGTCCTGATATAGCTGAATGCACAAGCCATGCCACAAAAAGGAACCTTGCTCCCTTGCCCTTCATAAATAGTACTCTTTTTCAGGAAACCTTAAAAACTTGCACAGTATAGGCCTGGGTTTTTCCCCTTGTTTGGGGCAGGGGGGCCAGTGAACGATCGCTCCGTTCAATCTCCGGAGGGCTGCAGTTGTTATCTTGAATGAGCTCTGGAAGGAATACTCTGAGAAACATGCCCATATCTTTACCTTCAGTCCCCTCCGGTGCCCCCACAATCCTTAAATTCTTCCTTCTAGCCCTGTTTTCTAAGTCATCCGCTTTGTTCAATAAATATTCAAGCTTGTTATGATGGAACTGCGCAGTTTTCTCCTGGTCCTGTACTATATTGTGCAAATGTTGATACTTATGTTCTTTGTGGGCCACCCGAGTAGCTAAGTCAGATAGATCTTGGCGGGTTTCAATTGCAGTTTGCTTCAGATCTGCCGTGTCTAATAATATTTGATCTAGCTTGGCCATTACCACAGCCATATTAATGTCCGCGTTGCCCATCGATTCCATTCACCATACGCTCTTCCAGCACCTCTTATGGCCACAATTCCCCTTAAATTTGCTACTACCACTGCAGGATTCACAAGGCCTGCCCTTTGGGATACGCAGCTTCTTTATAGTTTAGCGATGCTCCTGTAGACACTGTCGCTTTAACTCCCCGATATCAGCCAGTCTGTCAATGTTGGGTGTTTTTTTTTTTTTTATTTGGCACTCTCGGGCCATCTGGCAAGACCAACGCCACCTCCTTGATTGCTTTCCCCGAGCGGGAGCTACTCCCAGAGCTGGATATTCCGGGCCCTGTCTTTCAGATGTTGGCAGACTCTTTGAATTCTTCTTTACTTTAGGCAGCGCCGAACAGAATAAAAGTCACACGGATGAAAGCTCAGGCTCACCACTTTCGCTCTTGCCTATTCTTGATCTCTTACATAGCGGTGATTAAAAGGGTTCAGGAAAAACAACTACCCTGGAGAGAGTGCTAAAGACTTATGCTGCCACCATCATGCCGTTAGGCTCCGCCCCCACCCAATAATTTACTATTGCTGAGAAATCTAATTTTCCACTACAATGAGATCACTACAGAGGGCAATGCATGATTATCATGTCAATTTCCACACAGTTATTCACTGAATTGAGATCAGTGAATTCACACTGTGTTATTTGCTTGCAAAAGCAAAGTAAAAGAGACATGCTTACAACACAGCTAAAACTCTGACCCCATGTGATGTCACACACTTTGTAACCTGCCTGCAAACCCAAGGTAAAATAGACCCACATACACCAGAACCAGTAATAGTAATACTGCATGCAACTGTTCTTACATTCTGTAATCTGCCTGCAAATAAAATCCCATAAAAGAGACTTGCTAACAGAACCAAAAGAACATTTAGCCCCTCCAACTCATCTCACACTTCCGTAACCTGCCTGGAAATCAATGTAAAGGGACTTGCTTATAACAGAACCAAAGTAGCACTGACCCCACCCACTTAAAATACCCAAACTAAATGAAATCGACAATCCTAAAAAAAATAACAGTACAAAAATGCAGCTACTAAATGTACTTGAACCTGTAGCAAAACTCCTACAGGAAATAAAACTAATTTGAGAAATCTCTTAAGTCAAAATGTATGACATTGCTATGGTCACACACCCAACAAATCAACAAAAAAGGAGGACAGAAGAAGCTAGATATAGCAGCAAACTCAGATTAGCCAAGAGAAACCTAAATCAGATGGATTCAACAGTACAGAGAAGAACAGCAGAGATGAAACCTGGACCGGAGCTAACAATCATCTGTCAATTTCTTTTATCTGCCTATTTTATTGTTTGCCACTTTGTATGATATTATGCAAATAACCTTATTGTTTTACAACTATAACACACGTAAGAGATTGTTTATGTATTTGTGTTATAGAAAAGTTATACAAAATATAATTTGATTGATTGATTGAATCCTAATCTTGGAGTGCATTTATGTTATTGTTGAAATGAAATGTTATCTATTTTTTAAATTACTATAGTGCATGGTCGAGCACTGTTGTGTTTGGAGATCCATTCACTTCAAAAAGTCATTCTGCTGCAGTAATGATGTAGCTATTAAAGCAGAATGACTCTTCATTCCGTTTTAGTAGCTACATCACAATGCAAGTGTCCCCATTGGTGCCGTTCACTAAACAGTTGACCATTGAAGTGTCATGCTTGTGAGAAGGATTGCAGGTGGATGGCTGAGAAGGGCATGTGGCGGATGGCAGAAACTGACTGTTTCAAAATCTAGCGTAAGCAGTTGTGTCTTTTGGACCATGCACTATATAGAATAATGTATGAGAGCCCAAATACACAACATCATTATTCTTGTATGAACATACAAAATTGCAAACAGATACAGACCATAATGATCCATCAAGTCTGCTCAAGTGTACAGCTCAGTTTAATTCCCTGGAGCTGCCTTCCCCATCCCTACTCCTCCTGGAGTCTACCATCTCCCCCCAAGTACCCTCCCCCTTCCACTTTCCCATAATGCCTCCTCCCATCTTAATTTTCTTCTTTACTCCATCCCACCCTCCCTTGAAACTAGCCACCATGTTTGTCACAACTAACTCCTCTTGCAACTTGTTCCACCCTGACACTACCCTTTCAATGAAAAAGTGCCTCCTCATTTTCTTCTTTAATCTACCCCACTAGTTTCAGACTATGCCCCTTGTTGCACCCTCTTTCTTAAATTAAAGATGCACTCAGATCCAACCCTGTTTATGCCCTTAAGGTACTTGAAGGTCTCTATCATGTCCCCTGTCTCTCTTCTATCCTCCAGGGAGTACACGTTAAGCACCCTCAGCCTCTCCTCATATGTTCTGTCCCCCATGCCCTGGATCATTTTGGTTGCACTGTGCTGTACCCCTTTCAGTAATCTGATACCCTTTTCAGATACGGGTACCAAAACTGTACACAGTATTCCTGGTGTGGCCTCACCAGCAACCCGTACTAGGGCAGAATAACTTCCTCACTCCTAGAGGTGATTCCCCTGGTGATGCAGCCCAGCATTTAATTTGCTGGCTGCTGCCCTGGCTACTTACCAAGTGTTTCGTAGCACCTGACCATCCTCCTAATTTCTTTTCCTCATCTAGACTGTCACCTGTACACCTCCCGGTCAGTAACTGGCCCCTGGGTTCCTGGCACCCAGGTGCATGACCTGGCATTTCTTAGCATTGAAACCCAACTGCCAAATCCTCCTTAAAATCTTGTCTCCACTCCTCTGTGTCCACCCTTCTACAGGACTTAGTATAATCTGCAAAATGCAGATCTTACTTTTGATCCACTCTGTTATGTCACCAATAAAGATGTTGAACAGCACAGGTTAGAGTATTAAGCCCTTTGGGACCCTGCTGGTTATAGGCCGAGGTTTGGATAGTTCTCCCCCTACCACCACCCTCTGGTTTCTGTCCCTCAGCCAGTTCTTGACCTACCCCAGCAGTTTGTTCCCTATTCCCAGGTACCTCAGCTTGCCATGTGGTACTGAATCAAACAGCTTGCTGAAGTCCAGGTACAGGATGTCCACTGCCTGCCCCCATCCAATGACTTTGTAATCCAGTTGAAGAAGTCAATCACATTGGTTTGATAAGATCTTCTCCTGACATACCCATGCTTTCTGTCATCCTGGAGTCCATTTACCTCAAGGAAGAACACCAGCCTTTCATTTAGAATGGTCTCTATTATCTTTCTAACTATGAAGGTTAGGCTAACTGGACTGTAGTTACCCAGCTTGTCCCTGGGACTGCTGTTGTGGAGTGGTACTACATGAGCTGTTCTCCAGTCCTGTGACACACACCCCTTCTCCAGCGAGGTGTTAAACAGGTCCAACAGCGGGGATGCTAGTAGCCCTGCAGTTCACTCAGGACCCTCAGGTCTTCACCATCTGGTCCCAGTGCCTTGTCTACTCACAGTTCCCTTAGTCCCTGACCCTGTTCACACCAATTGCCCTTCATACTCCTCCCCTCCCCCAGGGTGCCCCCCAGTCCTACCTTGTCACATAGGTCCATACACCTTACTTAGTGAAGACAGAGCAGAAGTACTCATTTAGTGCCTCCATTTGATATTCACCCTTTTCTGTCCATCCTCCCTCTTTATCTTAACAATTCCATCCCTTCTGCTCCTTCTCTCCTTGATGTACCAGAAGAAGTCCTCCTCCCCTTCCTTAATCCCCTGTGCCAGTCTTAGTTCTTTCTCAGCCTTGGCTGCCCAGACCTCTTTCTCTTCCTCCAGAGATTTCTCTGTGCACACTTCTCTGTCCTCCTCCCTCGAGGCAAGCTTGTATTTTAGGAAGGCCCTGTGCTTTTCCTTCACCTTCTCTGCCACCCTCTTGCTACACCAGCTAGGTCTCATGCACCTGGAGTTATTATTATGAGTCTTTGTACAAGTGTCAGTAGCCTGTATTAATCCCTTCTTAATGACAGACCATTTCATTCTGTTCCGTATCCATCTCTGGTTGGAGCTTTGCCAGGTGCTCCTCTAGTATTTTACCCATTGTAAGGTCCACTTTCTTGAAGTCCACCACCTTCATTTTTATGACTGTGGGTGGAGCCTACAGGAGTATTGCATGTACAAAAGGGGTGATGTCATGTTTTCTGTCCGTGGAATTGACTGAAGGTGTAAATAGGCTCCTCCACCTTACCTTCCTCCAAGAAATATTTTCCACCCACAAATAAATATGCTTTCATGTTAGTCAATGGTTGCAGGGTACTATTTTCTTTCTTAAATGGATGGTACAAGAACTGGAACCTGATTAGTGGGAGGCAGCATTGTTTTTGGGGGGAAGTAAGGTCCACCCCACCTCCAGCCAAGAAGCTCCAAAAGGTCCAACCCACTTCTTTTTTTATTCATGTGGGAGGGGCATGAAGTGGATCTATTATCCTGAAAGAAGACTCACATGTTTGGGATGTGGACCAAGGAACAGAACAACAAGTCTGGAGTCCATGCATTTTGTTAAGGACTAGAACAGAAGATACTTAAAATGCCTTCAAACTGACTTAAAAACCCTAGGAACAAATGATTATCAGAGTCACCTGGTGTCTCAAAAGGAAAGACTAAGAAGTGTCTAAAATAGCTTGGCAGAAGACACCAGGAGAAAGGATTGCTGTGTGACTGGACTTATCTGCTGGGACTAAAGAAGAAGAACTTTTGTACTTGGACCTTTAATTTAGGGTAACAAAAAAACTAACAAACAAAACAAAAAAAAAGTGTGTGTTTGTCTGGGTTAACTGAACTGAATGGGTATCTGAACAGTTATCTAGGTGTAAATCTCAGGTGATTGAAAGGACTTAACAGCTGTGAGGTTTAAATTACTTATAGAAAGATCTAGTAAGTAGGGGGAGTGGCTTAGCTAGAAGGAAGCTACATTTAAAGACTGCCTTAGAAAGATTCTGCTAATAGCTTGGCAGAAGACACCAGGAGAAAGGACTGCTGTGTGACTGGATTTCTGTACTGGGACTATATTGCCCTCCTTCCCTTCCCTCCACCCCCACCCAAAGCTAGTTCTATTTTTATAGGCACAGGATTTGACTGACAACAGGAACTTCCTGTTTGGGAGCAGGAAGTGAGTGATCACAGAACCACCAAAGACCCACCATCCTAGAAGGGCAAGAGTAGCTCTCCGGCCCCATCTAGCTGCTAGAGGTCTGCCTCTGAGCAAGTAAGTGGTCTACTGAGAAATATAGGATATTCTTGTCTCAGAACAGGACAATCAGGAGCTTAAAGGGCACACAGGCAGAAAGTAAAGAGAGGCAGAACAAAAAACAGAGGAAAGAGTAAGGATTGCAAACAGTTAAGGGGCCAGAAATAAGACATGATTGGTGTGGTGCAGTGCAGTGGCTGTGGAGCAGCAGTCTTCAGGAGACGTTATGGAGGATGCGGTGTTGTCCCATCTACAGGCACCTCTCTGTGCTGAGGAGGAGGTTGCTCATCTCCAGGCTGAGTTGGCCAGGATTTGTGGGACCTCCTCTCATCCAGGGACCACCAGTGCCACTGCCGTTGCCTCAGAGGTTGCCAAGAAAGAGGAGTGGTTGGACCACAGTGGGCTCAGGGAGGTGATGGTGGAGGAACAGAGGTGCATCCTCCAGTTGTACCTCTCCACAATTCCTATGCCATTCTGGCAAAGTGTGTTCCTCCATGGAGGCACCTCACAGTGGAGACCAAGGAGGATGCTGGGAACCTCCACAAAAGAGACCCACAGGAGGGTGGCAGGGGACCCTGCAGGGAAAAACAACTCCTGGTGGGGGACTCCATTGTTAGGAAGGTAGAACTGGGGGAGGAAGGGGAGAGGGAGGCAAGGTGCCTGCCTGGCACCATGGCTTGGAGGGACAGGGAGCGAATCCTCAGGATTGCCGGAGCAGCTGCACAGGAGAGGGAGCTGAATGTCATTGTCCACCTAGGGACAAATGACCTGGCTAAGAAAGGGATTAGAGAAGTGCAGGAAGAGTTTGTGGAACTGGGGAGGGGCCTTAGTCAAGTAGCATGCATGGTAACCTTCTCAGAGGTGCTGCCCATCTATGGCATAGGAGAGGCTAGGGTGTTCCGCACCATGGTATTCAATCAGTGGTTGAAAAACTGGTGTGGAGCTCAGGGATTTGGCTTCATTGGGGACTGGTGGTCCACCTAGAGTGATGCAAGCCTATACTGGCATGATGGGCTGCATCTGTCCGGGAGGGGAACCAGGATCCTAGGTGATAGGTTTAGATGCTTCATTGGCAAGCTTTTGAACTAGCCAAGGGGGGAGGCACTGGAAAGGAGCAGGGAAATCCTAGCCCCCCCAAATAATCATGGTAGTAAGTGCAGCAAACACCAACATAGAGGTGTCAGTTGGGAGAAGGGCAGGGGTAAATGGAGAAAGTGACAAAGGCAACAAGGACAGGGATGGCGCAAAAGGGAGTGAGGCCATCAGGAAATGGAGGGTAATGAGTACCAATGCCATTAGTCTGGGCAATAAGCTCCCTGAGCTGGTGGCCTTGATGGAAGAGGGATGCCTGGATATCATAGCAGTCACAGAAACATGGTACACAGAGAACCATGACTGAGATGTTAACATACCAGGGTACATAACCTACAGGAGAGACAGGCAGGGAGAAGAGGGAAGGAGTAGCTCTATGTAAAGGAAGGGATAAAAGCAACTGAACAAAGAGTAAACAGGGAGGAGAGGAGGCACTGTGGGTCACCTTGGAGACTGGAAAGGGCACCACAATCTGCACAGGGGTTGTGTACAGACCCCCATGTCAGTGGGAAGGAATGGACAAGGATGTGATAGAAGGCATTCTTAGAATGGCAGAGAAAGGGGAGATACTGTTGATGGGAGACCTGAATATGCCAGATGTTAACTGGAGCACATTTGCTGCAGCCACATCCAAGAGCAGGACTATTCTTGATGCCCTACAGGTGGCAGGTCTTAGACAGCTAGTTTTGGAACCCACTCATAAGGGAGCAATCTTAGACCTCATACTCTCCAACGGGGGCAGTGAGAGGATCTCAGATCTAGAAGTGGGTTGCCATCTGGGGACAAGTGACCATCAAACAGTGTGGTTCACATTAAACTCAGCTACAGAGTCAAGCCATACAAAAGTGAGGGTACTGGACTTTAGGAGGGCTGACTTTGGCAAGATGGGAGAGTGCCACAGAAAAGCACTAGCAAACAGGCTAGAAGGAGGTGTGGAGCAACAATGAGAAATCATCAAAACTGCCATCCAGAGGCAACAAACCTTTGTGTGAAGCAAATAAACAAATCAAAATGAAAGAAAAAGCCACTGTGGTTCTCAAAAGAGGTGGCTGTGAAAGTCAGGAAGAAAAAGATAGCATTCCGGAAGTATAAGGAAACACAGAAGGAGCAGGACAGAGAGCTGTACCAGTTAAGGCAGAAGGAAGCAGGGAGGGAAGTCAGACTAGCAAAGGCCCAAACTGAGGAAAAGATAGCCAACTCAGTTAAGAAAGGGGATAAAACCTTTTATAGGTACATCAGCGAGCTTAGAAAGACAAAGGGAGGGATAGTGAGGCTGAATAGAATGAACAGTGGGTGGGCAGAGGGGGACAGTGAAAAAGCAGGGACACTGAACAGATATTTCTGCTCAGTATTCACAAAAGAGGAGGGGGAAGTGCCTAATCCAATTAACAGAAGCACTCTTGATACGGGTGTCGATCCCAGTCCTTTCACAGAAGAAAGGGTTCTGCAAGAACTCCTAAAACTGAAGGTGGACAAAGCAATGGGTCCTGATGGAATTCATCCCAGAATTCTAAAAGAATTAAGGAGGAACTAGTGAAACCACTGGCTACTCTTTTAATAAATCATGGGAGGATGGTGTGGTACCCGAGGACTGGAGGAAGGCGGATGTGATTCCCCTTCACAAAAGTGGGACCAAGACAGAGGCAGGAAACTACAGACCTGTCAGTCTGACCTCTGTGGTAGGGAAAGTGATGGAGTCACTTCTGAAAGAAAGAATAGTTGAGTACCTAGAGGCCAGTGGAGCACAGGACCCAAGGCAGCATGGCTTCACAGTGGGAAGGTCATGTCAGATGAATCTAATAGATTTCTTTGACTGGGTGACCAAAGTAGTAGACCAGGGAGGGGCTGTGGACATGGCCTACCTAGACTTTAGCAAGGCATTTGACACAGTCCCACACAAAAGATTAATAGTCAAATTAACCAGCCTGGGAGTGGGTCCCAGGGTGGTAGCCTGGTAAAACATTGGCTGCACAACAGGACACAGAAGGTAATTGTAAATGGAGTCCACTCTGAAGAAGAGGGGTTACTAGAGGGTACCGCAGGGTTCAGTATTGGGTCCAGTCCTTTTAATGTCTTCATCAGTGGCGTTGTAGAGGGACTGGAAGGAAAAGTATGCCTCTTTGCAGATGACACAAAGATCTGCAACAGGGTTGATACACAAGGAGGCGTGGAAAGGATGAAAAGGGACTTGGCAAGGTTGGAGGAATGGTCAAGTATGACAGCTAAGGATTCAATGCAAGAAGTGCAAATATGCACCTGGGAAACAAGAACCCAGGAAGAATACACAATGGGTGGGAAGGTAGTAACAACAAAAAAGAAAGGGACCTGGGGGTAATCATATCAGATGACCTTAAGGTTAGCAAGCAATGTGAAAAGGCAGTATGGAGGGATGGGGGTATATTGGGATGTATAGGAGAGGCATCAGCAGCAGAAAATGGAAGTTGTTATCCTCTGAACAGACAGCTGGTGAGACCCCATCTGAGTACTGTGTCCAGTTCTGGAGACCCCATCTCCAAGGAACACAGACAGAATAGAGGTAGTCCAGAGGAGGGCAACTAAAATGGTGCAGGGTCTCCAAGAGAAGCCCGTATGAGGAGAGACTAAAGGAGCTTAATATGTATACCCTTGAGGAAAGAAGGAGAGGGGGACATGATAAACTTTAAGTCAATCAACAAAGTCCAAGAGGGTAGCATCTTTCAGAAAAAAGACTTGCAGAACAAGGGACACAATTTAAAGATAGAAGGAGGCGGTTCAGGGGCAATGTGTGGAAGTATTATTTCACAGAGAGGGTAGTGGATGCATGGAACAGCCTTCCTGAGGAGGTTGTGGGGTCTAAAACTGTGAAATAATTCAAGAATGCATGGGACAGACATAAGGCAATTCTTGTGGGGGTAGGAAGAAATAGGCTGTTGGTTAACTAGGATCTGTGGCCTATCCTGTAGGTAGGGAAATGGGCAGACTAGATGGGCCAAGCGGTCCTTATCTGCCATCAAAGTCTATGTTTCTATGTTTCTGTGTCTAAAAACTAAGGAAAATAGACAGCTCTCAGTTATTTCTTAACCATTTATATACTAAAAACAAAGTTCAGCTTTTGGGATTAACTGTATGTGTTTACCATATTCTATCTATCTATATACTGTATAACAGAATATGTTCGCGCCCGTTAATATTAGCGCTAACAGTTTCCCAAACTTGTTCGCACCCGAAAATGTTCACGTTCCACTACAGGATGCACTTATCACTCTATCAGTGAAAAAAAAGAAAAACAGAAACAAACAAACCAAAGCTTAAATGACCAGCCCGATAACTGCTCCTTTGTTACTTTGTGCCTAGTAGCTGTTAAGTTCAGCCGTTAATTGCAGCAATCAGCAAGCTGACATGCAGTAACAACCTGTAATTGCCCTGTAAAAATGGCAAAACTGCAGTTCTGTAGAGCCACCTTCTCTTCTCCTCAATTGTCTTCATCTTTGGGCCAGAGTAGTAAGAAATATCACAAATTGTGTCTGAGGATGGCAGTTAATTCTTTGCAGCGAGCTTCTGTCCTGACCTGTGCAGTGAGATGTGACAGCACTGAGCTTACTGGAGGTATGATACCAGGGTCAAAATCATCGTTGTGTTACCGACATTTGTACCGTTCACAGCAGTTAGTTTAGCAGATACCTGAGAGCAAACTAACTGGGGTTTCTGTAAGACAACAGCTACTAAATAGCTCTAATTCACTATTTTCTTTCTCTGTGCATCAGGTCTAGCTAGCAGGAGTGGTTTAACGTCAAAAACACAGATGATGAATTAGAGCTATTTGGCAGCTGTTTTCTTACAGAAACCCCAGTTAGATAGCTTTATATATGTATTACTACCAGTTTTGAGTTCTCACTTCATTCCAGTGTTTTGTTTCTGCCTAGGCTGTTAGAGGAGTTTTTCTAATTTTCCCTGGGTGTTTTATGACATCTGGGGGCTGCCATTAGTTTGTTTTATTGCATCTTCTCCAAGTTAGTCTTCACAGCATACCCTTTGGTTTGATGTCTAATAGCCCCTACAGCAGGCCAGTGTCTTGTTACAGTATCTGGCTTAGCCACAGCAGAGAAAAAAACACTGCAGCCACGATTCACAGTGCTATACAATATACTATAGAATGTTACATGTTTAAACACAAACACACACACACACACACACCCCAAGCAGAACACAGCTGGATAAGGTACCAGTATTTAGGAAACTTGTCATCACTAAGCCATATGCAGTGTGGTATGGGTAAAACCCAGATCACCAGACTAGGATCAGTGCTGTAAAGTCTGCACTGGGCACAGCTTGTGCAAATATTACTGATCCAGTGGATCAAATAAATACGTGCAAATAATTAAATACTTGGCTTCACC
The DNA here is from genome assembly GCA_016271365.2 of Neoceratodus forsteri. Lineage (NCBI taxonomy): Eukaryota > Metazoa > Chordata > Ceratodontiformes > Ceratodontidae > Neoceratodus > Neoceratodus forsteri. The sequence continues at coordinate 377,063,052 of CM028133.1, forward strand.
TCGTGCTTCAACCCACGTCAGGAGTGATGTTATTACATGATAACACACACCCTGTCATGCCTTTTTGCTTAAATATGCCCTTTCTCAGTGTACTAAACTTTGATTCAGTTAGTGCAACAGACTTCATGTGAACACTCTGGGCTTCTCTTTGACTCCTGATGTCCATTTGCTTTAGCTATTGTATATTGTTTGAACTGCTTTGGTCTTCTTGATGTGGTACCTATGTGCCTAAACTATGTAATATGTTTATCTACTGCTACCCATGTATCTCTAGTGAATGATTGTTATAACTGTCTGTTCTCCGAGCCATTGTTTTTGGACTTCTTAGCTGTGCTGTCTTTGCATTAGTTTCGACGAGGTGCCTTTCTAAACGAGTCTCTGATTCAAAGGTTTGTAAATCTAATATTTGTTAAATAAATAAATACATGTTTATGTTTAAGCCCATTAAACACCCTTATCTAGTTAATGCATTCACAGTCATAGTGGCTGTGCCAGAGCTTGTTGTCTTGGCTGCTTCCTTCCCCATGTTGATGTAGAACCACACTGTGAGGTGGTCACTGCCTGCAAGGTGATCCTTCACTTCAACTCCCTGGATGTGCTCCCCATCCGATAGCACTAGGTCTAGTATGGCCTCCTCCCTTGTTGGCTCTGTGACTCCCTCTGTCAGGAAAACACTCCTGGATAGTATCCAGGAGGAACTGTTCCCTACAACAGGAGGTGGCTGGGGTGCTCCAGTCTACTCCAGTTAGATTGAAGTCTCCCAGTATTACAGAGTTCCCCCTCCCTCCTACCCTCCTGATATGTTGCCTCAGCTCCCCATCCAACTCTATGCCCATTGATGGTGGCCTACACACCACCCCTACATGAATCCTTCTCCCAGTGGTGTTCTATAGCACTACCCATAGGACTTTGGTTGTTCCCTCCTCCCCCTCCTCCCTGGTGCACATTATCCCATCCACTATGTACAACGGCACCAACCTCCCCTCCTCTTATCTCTGTCCTTCCTATGTAATTGGTACCCTGGGATCTCGAGGTCCCAGTCATGGTACTCAGTTGCCCATGTTTCTGTGATAGAAGCTATGTCTACCTCCCCCTCTGCCATCACACCTGTAGGTCTGCTGTCTCATTTGCCAGACTCTTTGCATTCCAGGATACCACCTTCCAGTGCAACCCCAGTCCCTCATTGATTCTGATCCTTCTGTGCCTCTCCTCCCCCCCATCCCTGCTGTCCCTTCCCCCTGCCTTCTCCCTTCCTTTTGATTCCCTACTGGGGGGAGGCCAGGAGGCATCCCTCACCTGGTGCCGAGTGCCTTATCCTCTGCTACCCCCCTTTCTTCAGTTTAAATCTAGCTTATCTGTCAAGTAGCTCTCCAAGTTTGCTTTCAGGACCCGTGTGCCCTCCCTACTTAGATGCAGCCTGCCTGGTGCATATAGGTCTTTGTGTTCTCATGTTCTACCCCACTCTTGCACTAGCCCATACCCATTTGCCTGACACCATCCCCCTAGCCATGCACTGCATTTCTTAATCCTCAGCTTTCTGACAGTACTGGCCCTCAGGTCTGGCGGTACCTCTGAGAAAATTACTGTTTTTCCCACCCTACTGCAGATCCTTCCCAGCTCCTTGAACCTTTCCTGCACCTCCTTTACTTCTCACTATGCCAGATCATTGATGCTCAAATGAACCACAATATCAGGCTTCCCCTGTTACTGCCCCACACACTTTGGTATAATTGCTCCCACCTTCTCTGTAGTCATACCTGGCATGCATTCCACCCTCTTGCTGTGTTTTCTTGTATGTTTGTTACCCAATCATATTCACTTCAGCATTGAGTCCCCCACTATTACAACCATCTTCCCCCTTTCCTGACTCCCTCTGTCATGGTCCTTATCCTGTTGCCCTTCCTTCATGTATTTCCCTCCATTTTGGCTACCCCTCAAAGCATCACCTCTTCCCTGTAACCATGCCTCCCCCTTCCCCATGCTTACCTCCTGCTTAACCTCACCCCATGCTCCGGTCTTTTCACCCCCTTTGGACTCCCCTCCTGGAGATGCCCTTACCTTGCCCATGCCTCCCTCCCCCCATCCCCCTTTCCACGTTTATCATGTCCTCCCCCTCTTCCTGACTCACCTGCCCTTCTGCCCCGTTACCTTTCTTGTCCTCTGATCCACTCATCTCCCCTGTCCCACTTTACTAGGTTCAACCTCTGCTTCTCTCTGATTACTGATCTGCCTTCCCTCCCCTGATTGTCTAAACTCTGCAATACTGTGAATCCATTTGAGGTCTTTTTTCCCATGTCCACAATGTCTTCTGCTACCCTTCTCTGCTTTCTCAACCTCCCTCCTTTCCCTGTGCCCCCCCTCCCACATTCATTCCTCACCACCTTCCATTTCTCCCCTTCATTCCCCCATGGTCCCAGTGGAGATGGTGTTCCTTGACTCTGTGGTGTCCTCCCAGAATCCTGCATTGGTCCCCTCTCTGTGTTACCTGGCTGCAACTTCCCCTTATCCCTCCTCTACTGCCCATCTGCCTCCACTCCTCATTCTCAGTTCTCATCTCAGCCTCTCTATTTCTTCCCTAAGTTGTCCAAGCTGCCTACAGATGAGACATCCCTTTACCCTCCACATTGTTCTCATGGTTTTCATGACAACAGAGGGACCTCTTGAGCTTCACTCTCAAGGTCCTCATCACCATGGAAACCACTCCAGTATAAGAATAGCGTTGTTGTGTATGGGCTCCCATGCACTATCCTATATATTTTCAATATAGCTAAAATTCTAACTTTTCCAGTGTTCATGTGGTTTCCAGCCATTAAACTAACCACTTAGAATGAGTCAGACAATCAGAATGCTGTTTCCAACTATTGTTTTGTAATGTGCCATTACGTCAATAATTTATACCCCTACTTTTAGTCCTACTGCAGACTGGGGAGGGAGTTTCCGTGATTGATGGCTTGTGGGCTGGGTTGCAGCAGCATAAACCACTGTTCTCATATAGAGTCACCACCTTTGGATGAGATAAAAACCACAAGCTAAACCATGCCCCAAGCTCTGCCTCTGGTTCCACCCCTTTTTTATGACTGGTGAGTATATCGCTTCTCCTCCAGAGCCATTTTTAATGTCAGAATAGACATTACTAGTGATAGGAAATCATTTTTATACTGTTATTGATTTGATTTATTTATTCAGTTATTTATTTTTATTCTTTGGCAACCAGGTTAACTCCGTAAGCCACATAGCCCATTTTACAGGAGTGACCCTGGAGCACAGGAAGGTTAAGTGACTTGCACAGGTCACACAGTATGTATGTGGAGACTGTGGGAATCAAACTCATGTCTGTTGGATGTGCCAAGCTCATCCACAGCTTATTGCTCAACCGTCTGTTAAACACTCTCCCATTTTCCTTTCCATATCAGTCATGTATGATGATGCTTTGGCCAATTTTTGATAACTTAGTTATCGATGCTTGTGTTACTCTTAATACTCCACTGTGTTCCGCTTTACATCAGCAGCTACTGCTGTTTCTTTTCATATGTCTAAGACATTCCACAATTTCAGACACACCATTCCATGCTGTTTATCTAAATGACACGTAAAAGTGTAGCTAATATCATGGAATGTTCAGGTAATACAAAAAATGAGAGCAAATGTAGTGATAAAGGCAATACAAGTTAGATTATTAATTTAACAAAAATGAGTCACAAGGTGCTTTTACACACAGGTTTATGTAATGGAATAACTGTTATGGAAACAGTATTCCGTTACATCCTTATATTAATAAATTGCATCTGTTTCGGTCCCTAGGTGAACGTTCGTCCAAACCGCAATCTCTAATAATTGCAGTTTGCACCGCTGTGCACCGTTTTGTCATGCTGTGTAAAATAGCCATTCCGGCACAAAGGCAGAAAACAACATTTGTAGAGTAGCAAACTCTGGGGGCGAAACAAATGGAGACAGGTTGCCGGGATACTCAGATGTGAAAAGGAACCTGAGCATAACAGAGTACAACTACGCCACACAGATAACGCTGATTCCATTTTAAAAACCTGTGTGTAAAAGTGCCCTAAAACATACTAGAATATAGGACAAAGAAAAAGAAACACATGAGAGCACATAAAGGTGTAAAAACTGTTTCCTGTCATAGCAGTAAAAGACCATACTTAAGATTCAGAGTGGAAAAGATTAGGTTAATTTACTGCTAATGGCCTTAATGGCCATACATTACACCTCCCAGAGAGACTGATTTTACAAACAAAGGCAGGTCTGAATGACATCAGAACTTCTTTGTGACCTGGACAAGCAATGCAACCAAAACAGTGAATAATTTGCTACATCAGTTTTAAGAGTATATGAGCACCCAAAATGGCCCCAAAACCAGACTGCATTTAATCAAAACCAGATGACCAGATAAGAACCCTAAAACTGGATTATCTGACCTTTCTAAACCCCCCCCCATGCTCAACCCAGGGGTCGCAGGTATGGCTCCTACCTGCCCAAACCAGAGAGAGAGAAAAAAAAAAAAGTCTCTCTGCCATGATACCGACAATTACTTCAGTAATACCACTTGTTTATTATGTATTGAAAGTTGCCTTCCATTGCCTTTACTGTCATATGTCTCTCCACCCTCTGTAACCACCGGAGAGCTAATGTTACTATAATGTGATTGTACATAAATCTGTAAATAATTTGTGCTTGTATATAACTGCTGGCCTATTTCGTCTGTCTTCCCCCAACTCGTGTTCCCCCCTCCACCCTTTGTAACCGACGTGGAGCCTTTGCAAGAGTCTTTGACTCAAAGGTTTGTAATTCCGAATTTCAGTAAATAAATAAATAAAATAAATAAATAAAAGGTGGCAGCCCTATTCTCACTGTCTGCACAGCCCTACCTTCTTGTGGCAAGTTTTGTTTCTCATTGCACTTGGAGGGAGATCAGTGTCAGCAGTGAAATGTTTTGGGTTACAGCATCCCCATCTATAAACTGACTGTCACAGAAGTCCCACAGAGCTGATGCCATTGATAACATGAGCAGCAAGGTCACCACAAACACTTGAACAATTTAGATGGCGGGGGGGGGGAGGACATAATCAGTCAGCTATAAAGTTAGTTTACTCATCACAGAGGTGCAAAAATATTTTTTTCCTGTCTTTTTTGTATATTTTAAACATTCTGTTTCTTATAAACATATGTGGTATTTTATCCAAACAAAATTGTGTGTACTTCATGAACTTCAAAGGCAATTTGCGTAATATCTTATAAGGAGACAGTTCTTGCAGCTCCTCAGACTGACCTGATCAATTGTTCCTAGCTAGAGGAGAGGTGCTGCGAGAGTGGAGGACCACTAATGTAGTACCCCTATACAAGAGAGGAGCAAGGGATGAACCAGAACCTACTGTCTAACCGGTTTGACATTGATTGTTGGCAAGATGATAGAAACTATTCTCAATTAAAGGTTGGTTGAGTTCCTTGCGGCAAACGGTCTCCAGGATGACAGGCAGTAAATATTTATGTCAGGGAGAGCATGCCAAGCAAATCTAATCAACCTCTTTGACTGGGTTACAGTGGTAGGGTCCAGGCAGCTGACATACTGTTGACAAATTCCAAGATCTAGCACAGTCCTCGCTTGTTTTATTCACAAAGTTCAAATTATTTCTGATGAAGGGTGCTACTGTTTTTGTGGCAAGTGATAAAAGACAAGCAGGGTCTAGTGCACAGCCACCCACTACCCTGCATGGTTAATCCGCGAAGTAAACATTTCTTTCTACCTAAATTGGCTTTTTTTCTATCTCCATGGGAAAGGGATTCACTACTGTATGTCTTCACATTTACAGCTGTAATGTAAACAAGCCAAACCACCAGACACCAAGGTAGAACCCCACAGTTTGGTCTATAAAATGCCTGCAGGGGCTATTCTTATATAGAAGGTGAAGAACCTCAGCACAAAAACACAGAGGCAAAGGTTACCCAGAAATGGCATTGGCAACAATGACAGGTTTCAATGAAATGTAAAATTACACATATCCCCAGATGAGGTTAAGGTTCTTTGTCATTTATATTACTTACTTATTTTGGGCTTCACCATGGCCCAAACCAGTAAGACCAAAATATAACTGGTTCATCTATCCCTTGGCCTGTTGCAGATGAGACATACTGATGAGTCCTGTGTAGGATGAAACTTGTGCCTGCGTCTTTGGTTTTCAGTCTTTGCAGAGTGTGTGAGAGGTCATTTGGCGCCCTACACTCTTTCTTAAAGCAGAACCACTCTAAATTCTTTGATGGTGATTTGCATATATGTCCCATACTTTAAACAAATTTCAAGAACAAATACTTTTCCTTATCATTGTAGCCCCAAAGCGTATGGTATGGGTGTTCTGGGAAGGGGGTCCCAGAATAGAATCTCACCAAGCCTTTTTCTGATTGATAGAAACAGGAACTAAATGCTCTTACCTTGAGATGTCTTCCAGCTACGTGTCTATGGTGCTGTGTAGTGATGTTTCCTTAACAGCAGCTGGACCAGTGGAGGACAGCACAATTAATTTTCAGCTTCTCAGCTTCTTTCCCCACTGGACCGGGGAGCAGAAAGGCACAGGCTAGACTGGATTGCTTAAAGACCCCAAGGGAGACTAATGGGACCCCTAAAAACTAAAGGACTAAATTAGTTCACTGCATCCTTCATTTGGATTAATCACACTCTGGATTCTCCCAAATAAATCAGGTTTTATTCTCCTGAGCCCATAAATGATTGAACAGGGCTCAGGGGTCCCAGATCCTTAAAAGAAAAAATACTGTACACTGCTCCATGGGGCTAACCTTTTTACAAACTGTTATTCAAGAGGAAACTTTCTCGGGCTTACTTAGGCACGGAAATTTTCTGCTACCAATACAGACTAAAGGCAATATATCGCAGTGGATTAAGGCTCTGAGCTGCAGATCTGGAGACCTGGGTTTGAATTCCACAGCTGCCTAGGTGCATACTGTATGATCCTGAGCAAGTCACTTAACTTCCTTGTGCTCCCAGGTCACATCTGGAAACAAGCCTCGGCTTAGTGTGCTACTCCTGGTTAAACAATGTTCCCTTTCTCTAAAGCAGCAAGACCTTTACTCAGGACCCACACTACTCTTCTGGACCAGAAGTGTGAAGCTCCAATTTCTCGCTGGCACTAAGTACCTGACTTTTCTGCCTCTACCATCACATTTCTTTAGGCAGGTTTTTGGAGCCTCATCCCAATCGCTCCCACACTTTAACACAGATTCTCCTGCAGCCTGCTAGTTCCTCAGCTGCCTCTTTCCAAATATGGATCTCCACCTCACTCTAACCCCCTTGTCCTGGACCGGCCTGGCCCCCTAAGGTTCTCTCCCTCTTAGCTGGCTTCTGATTCACTTTTCTTGGAGCTGAACCCCCCCCCAAACAACAGTCACAGTTGCACCATTCCTTTAGATTTCATCTGTGTTACCCTATTAGTGCAATGAGCTGAGCAGCGGCCTAAAAGGCCTCAGGGTGGGTTTCTTTACCTGACGCCTGAGGACCCAACCTGGGCCTCATTCCCAGGGTCTTGGAGCCTGCTCCTCCAAGCAGGTCCCACATTGAGTAAAGGCCACACCCAGTTCCACCTTCTTACACCCAAGCCACCCTGCCACATGAGGAAAGAATCAGCATCGTTCACAGTAGCCCTGACTCCCTGCAGAGGCCCTGCCATAGCCTCCACAGCCCTGGTGGCTCGAGAAACCCCACCACTAACCTGGGCCCAAACCATCCCCGGAGTCCTACTCTGCCTGCCCACAAACTTGCTCCCTGAATGCTGTCGCCACCAAGTCCCCAGGGACCCACAACCCATAATGACCACAAACTGCCTTTCTGAGGCCCTCCCTTGGATGCCCCACCCAGGGACCATGTGCATCACCACTGAAGCTACTGACCTGCCTAAGGAAGGGGGGGCCCCTCTTCACACTGCCCTAATGCAGTGCCCAAGCAGTCTCATATCCATCTCCCAAATAACCCAGTACTAGCCTAACTCCCCCTTTTATATAGAAAAAAATCTCTGCTTCCCCCAAGTGGCAGTCAGCAGAAGACACTCCCCCCAGTGAACTAACATCCCAAAGCACTGGGGGAAGAGGGAGGGGGGTCCCTAAAGGTGAGCAATAAGCCCCCTCAAAAAGAGGGGGGCTAACATTATATTCACAAAGTTCAAACAAAAGTCCTGATGAGGGATGATACTGGTTTTTGTGGCAAGTGATAACAAACAGTGCAGTACACCCCATATTAAATCTGAGAAGTTAAATTTCCTTTCTGCCTAATTGGCTATTTTCTTACTTTTAGATCAATGGAAAAGAGGTTCTCCTAGTCTTCATTTTACAGTGGTAATGTGAACAAGCCAAACCACCAGACACCAATGTGTGGTCCTATCAATTAAATGCCTGCAGTGACCACTCTTACGTAAAGTGCATTGCCTACAACAACATGGCTCCTTTAAAGTAAAAAGCTTCCTTAAGCAATAAAGTGCAAAAGGGTATTGGTTGTACTAGGTTTACACCATGGTCAGGGACATTGTAAGGCAATAGGCAAAGCTGAGTGCCTTCAGCCCCTGACCGTGGGGTAAACCTAGTACAATCAACATCCCTGAAGTGCCTTATTGCTTATATAAAATAGGCCCAAAGGCCACTTGTAAAAAACAAACACTCTAAAAGTTTTCAAACCTACAAAAATGATAATAAAATGCTGCTAAATAATGTAAAATAGTCCCTCAACAGATGTTTTTCACCTGTCAGTCATCTGTCTTTCTTCATATTCAGTACACTGTCTGATTGTTTACCATGGAATAGAAGAATTCAAATCTCTGCATTATTACAGTGGTAGAATGCACCCCCCCTTCCACACACACACATATGGAACGGTTACATGGAATACATGAATTCAAAATTATTCAGAGTTTCACTGGGATACACACATGCCTCAAGTGGAGCCAGAACCTCAGTTTTATCTGTTGCCTGGTAAGGAGCAGGGATCGAGTTCTCTGGCAAACTGGTGAGAATAGGAGGGGGATTTTTCATGGTCATCAAAGAAACACCAGCAATGGAAACTCTAACAGTACTTTATTTTCTAAATTTGTGTATGTGTTTGAGGAGGGGCTCTTGAATGAAAATAACATTAAATTATTTACTTACTTTAGTTTATTTAATGGACTTTCATTTTTAGGGCCTATTTGAAGGTTTCTATATATGAGTTAAGGCTGTAACCATGTTGGTGGTCATGTGATGCAGCTGAGTAGTTAGCAGTCTGGTTCTTGGAGCTCTGTCTGTTGAACCTGTATCCAGTGGCATCTGTTAGCTTAAATAGCACCTGCTGCTAAATATGAGCTATCCATCTATTCTTCCTGAAGTTAGAAAACCAGAGGAAGACCCTTTGTCAGACTTAAATACGCCTAAGAAGCCTAAAAAAGATAAATTGCCTGCTGACACAGTACTTACCTTAAGCAACATGGTGGACTGTCCTGGTGAGGCTTCTTCATCTAACGTAGCCCAGGATCTCCAAGATACTAAGGGCTTTCTGTCTACCATTACACTTCAGTTCTCCAATCTAACTGGTGATGGAAGCCGTTAAAGGTGTAGCTGATGGACTTGGGAAATGAATGTTGCAAGCCAACGATCAGGTAAGCAGGTTGGAGAATTGAGCAGCACCAACCGATAGATGAATAGCAACTTTGGAAAGAGAGTTGCAAAATTGTCTGGGACAAGCTAGATGACCAGGAAATGAGGGGCTGGAGGAGCAAGTCACGGCTACTTGGGCTCCCAGAATGGTTGGAAAGTTTGGATCCAGTGGCTTTTATTCAGTCAATGCTACCACAACTTTTAAAATATTCCTAGGACCCCACCAGTGGAAATAGACCGAGCACATCACATTCCTTCTGGGCCAGCATATCTTCCTCACGAAGATCATCCCTGGCCATTCATCTTCCATTTACTCAGGGACCAGGACCGGGAACTCATCTTGCAGCTGACAAGACAGCAGGCACTGTTGCAATGGCAGGGAGCTAAAGTGCTAATAGTCCCAGATTATCCACGGAGAATAGTGGACGAAAGAAATCTTTTGATCATGTTCGGGACCTAGCCCAGAGAAAAGGAGCTCGATATGCAGTGGTACCCCTGCAGTGCTTCAGCTATCTGTGACAGGACAAACTAAAGTACTCACAGAACCAAAGCTGCCTACCAATTTCTGCAGATGCTGAAAGATGCTCTGGACCCTTCATCTTTGGGGAATACTCAGACCTCCTCACCCAAACCACAGTGTTCTCCCCTCCTCCAAGGGTCAAAGAATCTCTGGTTTCCACACCTGTTTGAAATGAACCAGCTCCCTTAGGGAGGAGAGCGCGTCAGGAGCCAATGGAGATGGGGCAGTCACAAACTGGGTGATGCAGCTTCAGGTGAAGAATGCAGCCATCAATGCAGCAGAGCCAATAAGGACTTTTCTTTTGCTTGCTAGACCAACTGATTAAAGTAACAGGGGTTTGTATGGGGAGAATGGTACTCCAGCTTCCTACAACTTGCTTGCCATTTTAGGATGATCAGTGAGCTCACTTTGGAGGTAGGCTCCCCTCCCTTTATTCTCAGCCTTAGGAGTTTGTTCTACTTTGTTCTTTTCTAGGCAACTTGCTCTGCATCTGTCTGGTATTTATCAGCAGGGCGAGCACTCGATCTGGGACTGATGATATTAAAAAAAAAACAAAGAAGGAAAAAATGAATGAGTGGCAGTGCCCATTTTAAAATTTGTTGTTTTCATTTGTTTTTATTATTGACACATTCTTGCTCATAGCACCTTTCTGGATAATGGGATAGTGACAGCTAGTGGCTATCATTGCTAAATACATTTTTTGAGGGCATGAACTTATTCTTTAGGAATGATATTGTATGGGGTGGTATTTTCTGAATGGGGATGGATAAGCTCTATTTGCTTTTGTAAATTTGTAGGTGGTGAGGACTTCAGACAGTGGGTGTGCTGTAGGATGGGGTTAGCTTTTACCTGTGGGTCCTTTTTAGAGATGTAAAGTAGTGTTTTTGTAGTTCATTGCGGGACCCTAGATTTACTCACAGCGCTTACATGGGGCACTCCCTTCTTCTTATTCTTTACAGTGGATGCATTGCTGTGGTTTTTCAAGGGATTGTAAAGCTTCCTCACCATGTTATTGACCACATATTTGGAGTGAGATAAGATGGGACTGGGGAAGTTAATGCAATCTTATTTCTACTTTACATACTTACCCACTGATGTGTGTGTGTGGTGAGGAGGAACCTGTGGTCCATTACTCCATCACTACCCTTAGCTATTAGAGTTATTTACTGATATGTGGCATGAGAACTTGTGAGTAGGGGTTAGGAAGGTCTCATAGTGGGGTTCCACAGGCAGAGTCTCAGTGGCTGCCTTTATACTGCCCGACTCTGTCTAAGGATAGCTTTGCACTCTATGTATATAGGTTTTTTTTGGTGTTAGTGGGTGGGTGGGTGAGTATGATTATTGTGTAGTGTTCGTTTTAATACTAATTGGAGAACTGGATATGGTGTGGTGGTTTGATCCTGGAGGGGGGTCAAGGGTTCTTAGGGTTTATTAAACCTCAGTATGCCTTATAAAGTTATTAGCTGAAATGTTCAGGGACTTAATAGTCCCGTGAAGAGAAAGCTTGTGCTTTCACATTTTAGGAGGTTGAGTGGGCAGATTATCTTTTTACAGGAATCCCACTTAATCAAAAAGGAAGTAGGGAAACTAGGGAGGCTGTGGGTTGGCCACGTTTATGCCTCATCTTATTCTTCTAAGAAAAGGGAGGTGGTTATTCTGTGTTATAGGTCTGTTAACTGGGTGGTGAGGCAAGTACAGAGGGACAAGGCAGAATGTTGGGTTTTGGTACAGGGTAATCTGAATGGCAGATCCATGGTGTTGGGGGCGGTCTATGTTTCTAATGCTGATGAACCCCAGTTCTTCCATAAGCTATCCCAACAACTATTGGAAATGGGATCTCCTTCAGTGTTATTGGGAGGGGACATGAATCAGGTTCTTGACCCTCTCTGTGACAGAAGTACCCCACCCTCTAAGATGATCCCAACAGGGTCTAGGGCATTGAAATCACTAGCTGCAGACCACAGGCTTGCTGATGTTTGGAGAATGGAAAATCCCACCACCACTACACATTTCATTCTGCTCTCCACAATATGTACCACTGAATAGATTTGATCTTGGCTTTGGGCGAAACACAGCAGGGAACTATTCATTCCTCTATAGTGACGATTATAATCTCTGACAATTACCCAGTAACTTTTCTCTTTAGCTTGGGAAAAACATCAGACTCAAATAAGAGATGGAGGTGCAATACTAGTTTTAGCAGGTGTAACCCCCCCAAGGGCTTACCTTAATTTCCCCCATGTCCTCTCGTATCTCACGTTTTTCTTTCCACTTGCCTGCTGGCATCCCATTCCTCCTCTGCATCAGCCCGAGTGTGTGTGGTGCCTGGTGTTCCCCAAGCAGCCCTGTTAGTAATTTTAGCCCTTTCTAGGCTTAAAGTTTAAATCGTGATCACCATGCTGTTTACATTGGCTCCTAGATGTACCGACCACTCAGTTTGCGGTCAAATGGGGGAGTAAATTGGTGGTCCCGGCACCCTGATCAGTTAAATAGGGGCCGGTGACCTTGGCAACGTGGCACAGAAGCCGCTTTGGGTTCAAAATAAAGAGTCTGTCTCAGGGAATAATTCATGGCTAGTTAATATGCATGAGCCCCCTTATAAATATTCATGAGCTGCAGGTGAACAGCATTAAAGTCTGGGCTCTGGTACTGTCAAGGAACTCGTTTCTGACAGCCAGCCATTCTACCATCAGTGAAGCATTTGTGCATTGCAAAAGCAGTCTGTAAAGTATTGGAGTAGGTCTCCAACCATCAGCTTTCGACTTACTAATTAAATGATTAACTGATGCATACTTCAGTATGTTAATCATTTAATTAGTAAGCCAGTAAGTGAGTAACCTTTTAGCGCAAAGTCGGGAAATGATTTGTCGACTTCTCAGCAGGTATTTTTTTTTTTTCGGGTATTCAATCTAGTTGGGATTTTAGTTTTAGAAACATTAATGATGGGCATTGGGATGTCGGGATTTAGTACGGATCCCTTTGCAGGACACTTAACCGAAGGACCATATTTGATCAATATACAATGCCCTTGATTGTCTTATTGGAAAACAGTGGTTCTCCATCTTAGATCTCAGAAGTGGGTACTACCAAATCCTGATGGCACCAGAAGATCGAGAGAAAACTGCTTTTGTTTGTCCCTTGGGTTTTTATGAATTCCTGCATATGCCCCAAGGCATATCTGGAGTACCAGCAACCTTCCAGAGATTAATGGAGCAAGCTGTAGGAGACATGAACCTCCTTGAATGCCTAGTTTATTTGGATGATGTCATCATGTTGGCCAAAAAGCTCGAGGAACACGAGGCTCATCTGTTCAAGGTCCTGGACCGGTTAGAAGAATTTGGATTAAAATTATCCATTGACAAGTGCCATTTTTTTCAACAATCTGTAAAATATGTGGGCCTCATTGTATCTTCTGAAGGCATTTGGACAGCTCAGAGCAAAGTAGAAACTTTAACTATCTGGCCAAGGCCTAACAACCTTAAAAAAGTTCAAAAATTCCTCGGTTTCTGTGGCTATTATCAGGTGCTTTCTTAAAGATTATACAAAAATAATTTGCCCACTGTTAAATCTGACCCAAGACTATCCCCCATCAATCAAAAGTACAGAAGGGGTACTGTGAAAGAAGGTGATAAAGTCGACTTCAAGCCTAATGAACCATTCAGAGCCAGATGGACCCCTGATTGTGACACAGCATTCTACGACATCATTCACCAGTTTACACATGCTCCAGTACTTGCCTATGCAGATCCAACTAAACAGTATGTATTACACACAGATTCCAGACTGTGTGGACTTGGAGCCATGTTTTATCAGGAGTATGAGGAAGGATTATGCCCAGTGGCATCTGCCAGTAGAAGCTTGGTTCCTTCTGAGAAAAGCTATCTTGCACATAAGCTTGAATTTCTTGCTTTGAAGTGGGCAATAGTAGATCAGTTTCATGAATATTTATATGGCACTAAAATCCTGGTAAACGGACACTAACCTCCTCACTTATGTCCAGACCTCAGCCAAGTTAGATGCCACCAGGCACAGGTAGTTATCAGCTCTCTCAACGTATGATTATTTGGTGGAGTACCGTCTGGGCCTCAATCACATTTTTTTTTTTTTTTGCAGTTGTTACTTTTTCTCTCCTCCTCCTACTACCGCCAGCTTATATATCAGGAGGGCATCCCCAGCCCCATCCCCCGGTGTCCACCAACCGGCGCTGACCTAGCTCCAGGGCTTACCCCCCCTGGTGGGGTCAGCGGGGAGTTGAACTCCCCCACCAAGGACCGGATTAGGTGGCCAGCACCATGGCTAGCCAGGAGCAGAGCCTGCAAGGCGCCCTCCACCATCCTGCATGGCAGTACTTTTCTCCTGTTTCTTCCAGGAGTCGGAACTGTGACGTGACATCAGCGGAGTGTAGCGTGCACGCAACTGCATGCGCTCCCTCCAGATGTCTGGCCCAACTCCTCCCCCTACTTGTGTTGCAGCACCCTGTCCTCCAGCCTCCACCAGGGGGTGAACAAGCGCCGACCACCTAGTACCCCCCCAGAGAAGGAGAGCAGTCCATTGGATGCTCAATCCTTCTCCTCCCCTGCCGATCCCCAACTGCTCGTGCTCGTTCCCGAACACAGGTCGCCAGCATAGCATGAGGTAAGGCACCAGTGCTTCAGCTTTCAGTGCCACCGGGCTGGCTTGGGCCTCAATCACGATGACGCCGATGCTCTGTCTAGAAGGACTGCTTCAAACCTGAGTGAGTGAGAATGTCAGAAGAATCCACAAGGGCCTTGTGTCAAAAGTTTAACTGGGGGATGAACACCCATCTGCTACCACTGTCAACTGCCTAGCTGATTGCTTGGGGCCTTCAGATGCCTGTGTTCCTGCAGCTTACTAAAGCTTTGTGGCTTTGGATCTGAGCACCCTACCTCAACTCACCACAGCAGACATTCAGAGGGAACAATATCATGATCCTATGATAAAACTTGCACTAAATGCCATAAATAAGGGACAAGATGTTTTCTAAGCTACAGTCAAATGATCAGAGAACTGCCTTACTGTTCAGAGAGGTGCCTAGCCCTAAACTGCAAGATAAACAACTTCACAGAGAGGTCACAGATGAAAAAGGCAAAGTTACTAAAAAGCAGCTGGTGTTGCCGTCCAAGTTTAAATGTGTGGTCCTAAGAACACTCCACGACCAGATGGGACATTTGGGCAGTGAGAGGACAGCCAACTTAGCTACAGCCCATTTCTACTGGCCCAAACTGAATGTGGATGTGGACCAGTATATCAAAGCTTGTAGCAAGTGCCTCCAAAGAAAGGCCCAGCCACAGACAGCAGCACCCTTGATTAACATTGCCACTAGTGCACCCATGGAGACTGAGTGTATTGACTTTTTAAGTTTAGAGCCCGATGCAAGAAACATTTGCAATGTACAGGTTGTAACAGATTACTTCACTCATTATGCACAAGTCTATCCAATAAAGGACCAGAAAGCAGCCACAGTAGCCAAGGTGCTTGTTGAAAATGTTTGTCCACTACGGTGCCCCACAGCGGATCCATTCCGACCAGGGAAGGGACTTTCCAAGCCATTTAATCAAAGAAATACTATCGTTCTGGGAAGCGAGAAAGTCAAGAACCGCTCCCTATCACCCACAAGGTGATCCACAACCTGAAAGGTTTAATCGGACACTACTGGACATGCTAGGTATCCTTCACCCAAAGGACAAGCCAAGGTGAAGCCAACAAATAAGTACCTTGGTGTATGCTTATAATTGCACCCGCACCGATGCAACGGGTTTTTCAGCGTTTAAATTAATGTTTAGTTGGGAAGCACGCTTACCTGTAAATATTTGCTTTGGAGTGTCCCCAGATGGAATTCAGGCTGACAACTATTTACAATATGTTCACAAACTCAAAGCACAACTCAATCACGCCTACCAATTAGCTCACACTATGGCTGCCAAGAAAAACCTAGCAAACAAAGTAAGGCACAATAAAAGAGTTTAAGCCCAAGAGTTGCAACCGGGAGATCAGGTCTTGATGAGAAATTTGGGCTTGCAAGGAAAACACAAGATAGCTGACCGGAGTCACATTCCTTACATAGTCATAAGCAAGTTGAACAATCTTCCTGTCTATACAGTCCGGCCAGAAGGAGATCCCCAATCTGTAAAAACAATCCATCAGAATCACTTTCTTCTAGTTCGCAAATTATCCTAGATACAGCACCAAGTGATGCGTCTGCTGGGCCTGTTACCTGATCTGCCTCTCAGAAAATACAGTTAGACCAACCTCCTGCCTTGCTGTAGCCCCGAGCCTTCAACAAGTAATGCTGTCCTTAATAATGATGTAGATTCCGAGTCTGATGAAAGCAAATATGGACCTGTGTTTTACCCTTCCTTTGAGTTGGCTCTACTGTTTCAGGGGATTCCTGCTTGTAATCTGGGAGATAATGCTGAAGATTCAGAACTATATGGCAATATAGCTCTTTCAACTACCACTGCGCCACATGAAAATGAGGTACAAAGTGTGACTTTAGAAGTAGCTGACTCACTTTTTTGTCTTGTGGAACTGTCTGAAGTTGAAATAGCTAAGTTCTGACCAAGAAAATGAGGAACACAATAGTGAATCTTTGTTTAAAGCTGAAATATCTGGGCCTAGTGAACCTGACCTCATGTCTTCCAGTGTTGCTATTCCAGGGAGTGCTAATAGTGAACTCAATTCAAATTTTGTTGAAGTGCCTATTACTGATTAACCAGAGTCTACAGAACAGGCAAATTCAAGTGCTACTACAAATACAAGTACTGCAACCAACTCAGAACAGCAAAAGAGTGCAAAGGTACCCCTTCCTGCAGAAGCTGCTTTATTGCTGGGCAATAAGCCATGAGTCACGAACCTGAATGCAGACATTGAAAGGTCAGTGCTAATGCCCTCTATGCCTAGACAATCCGGAAAACCTGTAAAACCTGTGACTTACATATGATTCTCCAGGAAAGCATGTAGATCTTACCCTAAATGTGGTTCACAAAGGGATATACGTCACAGCAAATTCCCTCCCCAAGCTAGTGTTCACTGCCTCCTCTAAGGTACTAATCAAGCTGTCTACCCAATATGCCAAGGGTCACCCTTACAAAGTAAAAGGGGTCAGTTGAAAAAGTCTGGTTTATGGTAAAACAAGGTTTAATATCAAAGGGTTAAAGCAGAAGATCCAATGTGTCTATGGTTAACCAATGCAAAAGGGCGTACGTTGATATGTAAAATGTCATGACAAATTGTCAGTAATTAAGCTGAGCAAAGTATGTTAAAAAGTGCAGTTTAAAGTCCTAGCATGCTATACTGTGTAAATACTTATGTTATATCTTAGGCCTAACATTGTAAATGTTGTATATAGTGAAAGTGTTATCAAAGATCCTAGTTTGTTTTAGTCTTGGTGCGGATGCCAAGCATTTCAGGCAGGGGAGAGATGTAACCCCCCCTTGGGGGCTTACCTTAATTCCCCCTTGCCCTCTCGTATCTCCCTTTTTCCTCCCGCTTGTCTGCTAGCATCCAATTCCTCCTCTGCACCAGCCCAAATGTTTATGGTGCCCAGGTGTTCCTCAGAAGTTTCCCTGAGCAGCCCTGTTAATTATTTTAGCCCATTCTGGGCTTAAAGTTTAAATCGTGTTCACCACACTGTTTACTTTGGCTCCTCGAAAAAGTGGATATCGCACATGTGCATAAGGTGCCTTGATGTACCAACCACTCAGTGTACGGTCAAACGAAGGAGTTAATCGGTGGTCCCAGTGCCCTGGTCAGTTAAATAGGGGCCGGTGATCTTAGCAATGTGGCACAGAAGCCGCTTTGGGTTCAAAATAAAGTTTGTCTTGGGGCATAATTTTGGTCTAGTTACTATGCATTAGCTCCCTTATAAATATTCATGAGCTGCTGCCTGCCACCTAGGGGGACAGTATAATGGCAGCAGTGACAGCAAAAGTATGTAGCAATAATAATCATAAGTGGGCTCATTTAATAGAATACTATTAGGGCTGTCTGTCAAGGGAAGAATTGTAAATAAATAACCTTATTCCTGGCTGCACTGGAACTTTAAACTTTTGGGACTGCATAAATTGTACAGATTCTTTATCTGAAGCCACCATCTTATTAGCTTTCTAGCCAATCACAAACTGGGATTTCAGCCAGAGACTCATGGGGCAGTGCTAAAGTCTGGTGGGAGATAAACAGGGACAAAGTTTGAGCACCCAAAATTCACTCAGTAACAGGACTAAAACTGTTTTAGGCAGCTGAAGCAGCCGACCGGATTCCTTGAATTTTGCCCTATATTTAAGAAGGACAGTTTAAATCAGTCAGTCTCTCAGTGGGTGAGAGAGTGTCAGTCTCAGTCTCAGAGAGGGAGTTGTTGGCAGTCTGAGATCTGTTTGGATCTCCAGCTCGAACCTCCGAGGAGGTAGAAGCCTGTGTGTCTTTACAGGAAGGGCCCGTTTGCCTCCAGTGAGCTGTCTTCAGTTCACAAGGAGTGTGTGCATATTGTTAATGTTTATTGCTAGCCTTGTGTTAACTGCTGTGAAGGGCTGTTCCCCATTACAAGGTACGTGGTCACTAGGTGGGCTTGTGGGTGATTATAGCTTCCCAGAGGGCTATACCAGGTTAGGTAGCTATCCCCACATACATTACTCTGGGTGGAAGCACCAAAATATTGTGGTTACTGAGGGCAGGGAAACCCCGGTAATTAAGTTTGATTGTTAGTTGTATGGATAACCTTCAGTTGGGCAATTTGGAGATATTTACTGTACACCCCCTCCTTTCCACACCACTTTGCAACTTGGTCTCTTACGTTAGTATTGCATAAGTCGGGGAATCTCAAGAAGATGTTATTTTCTTTTGATTTTCAGGTGTATCATGCTGCAGTAGAGCTATTAAGGGGGAGGATTTATTACAATAGTGTTACAGTGGAATCTCTGCTGTATGAGGTTGTTTTCTATATTGTAATCTTGGTGGAAGATTGTCTCTACATATACATGTTGTGAATGTGCCTGACTGGAATAAGTCATTATCATTGTTGTACTGTTATAAAACCTTTTAATAAACTATTAATTAAAATAAAAAAAAGGTTGCAGCCATGTTTGTGATGGAGATTAGGAAGCAAGTGGTTATAAATTCTATGAGTTACTCCAGTTGGCAGGGATTTGTTTTTAGCCATTGATAGTGCTCTCGTAAGGCAATGGCTAGAACCAAGTCTCAACCAATCATGACACAGGGATTTACTTATCCATTTTACATACATTGTTAATTCATAGGTGATCAAAGGGAACATGCTACAGGAGTATCACACACATCTCAAATGCTAAACAAATTCCAAAAACTAGCACGCTCTACTCTTGTTTTAGTCACAAAGTTCAAATAGTATTTCTGATGAGGGGTGCCACTAGTTTTGTGGCAAGTGGTAACAGCAAGTCCAGTGCACCCGCATGGTAAATCTGAGAAGAAAAATTTTCTTTTTGCTTAAATTGCTATTTTCTTACTTTTATCTCTGTGGAAAAGGGATTCTTTAAGTCATCCCTTTACAATTGTACAGCAATGTGAACAAGCCAAACCACCAGATGCAAAGGTGGAACCCCCCACAGTTTGGTCCTATTAAATGCCTGCAGTGGCTACTCTTATGTACAGTGCATTGCATACAGTAAATAGGCTCCTTTAAAGTACAGTGCTTCATCTTAGGTAATTCACAGATGATCAAAGGAAGCATGCCATAGGAGTACCACAAACATCCTAAATGCTATAAAATTGAAGAACTAGCACAAGCTACCCTTTTTATTCACAGAGTTGAAATCATATGTCTGATGAGGGGTGCTACTGGTTTTTGGACAAGTGATAACAAATAGAATCCAGTGGACCCCACCCTCCATGATGAATCTGAGAAGTTAAAATTTCTTTCTGCCCATATTGGCTATTTTCTTACTTTTGTCTCCATGGATAAGGGGATCTCTTAGCTTTCATTTTACAGCTGGAATGTTATCAATGTTAGCAAGCCAAACCATCAGATACCAAGGAGGAACCTCACAATATATAATTGGTTAGTATTAGATTAGTAACAGTAGGTCCTAAATTTCAAATGCCTGTAGTGACTACTCTCATATAAAGAACCCCTTTTCTAAGGGTATAAAAGTAAGAAAATAGCCCATTTAGGCAGAGGACCTAGGAGGCAGGTGACCAATTAATGAGGTGGGTAGCAAACTTGCAAAGGGTAGAACCCAAAGGGTGGTGGTGGGGGGCATTCAGGGATGAGGGGGTCACTAGTGGTGTCCTACGAAGGTCAGTGCTTGGACCGGTGTTATTCAATGTGTTCATAAATTACATCGGAGATAGTATGAAGGGCAAAATCTGCCTCTTGTGAATGACACCAAGTTCTGTGGGTGGGTTGACACAGTAGAGGGCATTAGATATTGGACAGAGGACCTGGCAGGGCTATATAGATGGTCTGATATATGGCAACTGGGGTTCAACACAAAGAAGTGCAAGGTCACACACATAGGGTTTAAGAACCTAAGGGCCAAATATAGATTTAGGAATGTGATTGTCACAGCATTAGAGGAAAAGAAATACCTGGGAACTGCTATCACAAGCAATCTACTACCCTCTATGCAAAGCAAAAAGGCATCAGCAAGGGTGAACATGATGTTAGGTTGCATAACAAGGGGTTTACCAGCATACGAAAGAGGTCGTTCTGCCTCAATGTAGATATATGGTACCACCACACCTGGAGTACTGTATGCAGTACTGGAATCCCAACCATAATAAGGACATAAACCTGCTGAAGGTTTGAAGTGCAGAGAACAGCAACAAAGATGATTCGGCGTCAACAGGGAATCTCCTTTTTATGTAT
The DNA here is from genome assembly GCA_016271365.2 of Neoceratodus forsteri. Classification (NCBI taxonomy): domain Eukaryota; kingdom Metazoa; phylum Chordata; order Ceratodontiformes; family Ceratodontidae; genus Neoceratodus; species Neoceratodus forsteri. Next base: position 377,084,069 of record CM028133.1, read on the forward strand.
GTATGTATGTATGTATGTATGTATGTATGTATGTATTTATTCATTCCACATAAAACCCTTTAAGCAGAGCCTATTTACAAAGGATTTTGAGTCAGCAACAAAAAAGAACAGCAAGTACAGGTGATTTACATGTGAACAATACAGCTCAGTACGATACAGAAACAGTGCAACACTTTACAATACAGTACAGTAAGATTACAGTTAAGCAACTGTAATCAATAATTGGTGAAGGCAAGAGACAACAGTTATACAATTAATGTTGCCATTGTCAGGACGCTTGGGCACAGTTATACAATTAGTGCTGCCACAGTCAAAAGCATGGGTGTCATGGATACAAACAGTTCAATGTAAAGAACAGTTATACAGTTAGTGGTCCCACTGTTAAGGTGTGTGGGCAACAGTTATACATTTAGTGATGTCATAGTTAAAGTGCATGGGCATAATGGAAACAAACAATTTGATACATGCTGGCTTCATGGAGCAAAAGGCAGGAGAGTCAGTGGTAGCAGTGGCAAGATCCAGAAAGGGAGAGGAAGGAGAAAAGCTGTGACTTAAACAGGCTGAAAGAGCAATCAGTTTTTAAGAGGGAGGTATGAGCAAAGACTGGAGAATATAAACACATCCCTTCATTCCAGGAGAGAAGGGAGAGAGGATAAATGATTTAGACCTTCTAATGCCTCAAAGGTTTAAACGAGGTTGAGCTAAGAGATCTTTTTTAGATTCAGTGAAAACAAAAGCATGAATGGGAACATATACTGGTTGCCAGGTGGAAGGTTCTGGAAGAAGGCCAGGAGGAAGTTCTTCATGGAGAGAGTGGAGGCATAATGGAACAAGTTACCAAAGGAGGTTGTCAACTGGACAATGTTTGGGGGATTTAAAAGGGGGTGGGATAAAGTCAAGAGGAAGGTTAGAGTGCCAGCAGAGGGAGAACAGAGCACCATTTAATAAAAATTGCACCAACTCTCCAATAAGCAAGCTCCATAGCCAAAATGGCCTTCTTCTGTTGGCAGGTTCATATTTTGGTATTTTATAACAGCTTGACCAGGCCCTTCCACATGTACAAACATTTTTAATTATCCAGCGCACACTGTAGCTAAAATCTCTTCAGGAATAGCTGTAACAGGAATCATCGACTTTGCTGACAGCCTGATCTAAGAAGTTAACTGTGTGAATCCATCAGGGATCAGTGTTAGGACTACTGCTGTTTTCTGTTTTTATGATTGATTTACCATAAATATTTACATTTGTAAATGCATTCTCATATGCTGATGACATGGGCATCTTTGACTCAGGCTGCTCATTGGTGGAAATTCAGTTAGTTTCAAATTTGGTACAATAAAGAACAAAATTGACTTGTGCAATTTGTCAGATTTTTTTAATGAATCCAAAACTAAACAATACTTTTTGGTACTCCTCAAAATCTTGCCCAAGTTGAAGATTATTTGTTCATCACAGAAACAAATGGTTTGACTATTAAACAAGTTGATTGGCATAAATGCAGTATTTGGGGATATATTCAGACTCAAATTTAAGTTTACAACTCGATTTGCACAGATGTGGTAAAAAAATAATCCAGAAATGGTGTTTCTTTAAACAGATTCTGTCTTCCAACAGAGGATGGGCTGATAAGAGTAAAGCAAGCCCTTAAACTCATACTGAACTATGGTCATGTGTAAGCAATAGGATATGACAGGGCACTGGCAGTACTGTGACAATTGCATGGTAAGGGGGTAGTAAAGTATGAGGCTGCAGACTGCGTGCTTTCACCCCATGGAAGTGCCATTGTTACAGTTCAACCAACATCCTTGTGTGTCTAATTGAGCTTATAAAATGAGTTTGTGAGGAACATTTTGAAATAAGAAAAAACTTTCAAAACAAACAAAAAACAAAATACACATGGCAGTACTTTTACCATGTTTGAACCCTGGCAATTCAGTGTGCAGGGATTTCCCTACATATTTTATAATGTGTTTTACTATTTGCCTGAAGTCACTCTAAACCGATCTCTTGTTAAATTAAATAACATCTGTCACTTTACACTTTTAGTACCAGGAGAGCGCACCATTATAATCTCAGTAGAGATCTAGATATACTATCACCTTCAAATATTATATTAATATTTATTATAGCAAGGCTTGCCCTTCAGTATTTGAGAGTTTCTCTTTAGTCCCTAGAGAGATGCTGGAAGGTTGGATACAAGTGTCTTGTATAAAGAAGGAATTCTGCACAAGCTTTTGGGGTCTCATAGGTCCCTTCTTCAGGTGAAACTTCATGAAACATGATTTACCTGAAGAAAGGACCTGTGAGGCACTGAAAGCTTGTGTAAAAATCCATCTTTGTACAAGATACTTGGTTCAATAAAAGGTATCAAACCTTCCAGCGTCTCTTGTTTTCCAAGGACCAATATACTAACATACTAAAATGCCAGCAGAATAGGCATAATGGTCTTTCGTGTCTGCTCATTTGGTCAGCCCCCACCCTGGGAGCTGACCTTACTGCCCCCCTTGCCCTCTCTGGCTTCTCCCTTCCCAGTCCCAGATATTCCTGCTGCACAGAACTTTGCTTCCGGAGCCCTTCCCCATACCTGTCCCACCCCCTCTTGAACTCCTCTGCCTCCACCAGCCGCCTGGACAGAGCATTCCATGGCTCTACCACCCTCTCAGTGAAGTAACACCTCCTCCTTTCTCCCTGAATCTCCCTCCAGCTTCCACCCATGCCCTCTAGTTGCCTCTTCCCAGGGAGCACCCTGACTGCTTCTCCCTATTTAACCCCTTCATGTACCTAAAGACCTCAATCATGTCCTCCCAGTCTCTTCTCTCTTACAATGTGTACATATTTGGCTCTTCATCCTCTCCCCATAGGTCCTGTCCCGAAGCCCCAGATCATTTTGGTTGCCCTCCTCTGGACCCTCTCCAGGAGTTCAATGTCCCTCTTTAAGTGTGGCCTCCAAAACTGCACATAACACTTGAAGGGTGGCCCCACCAAGCAGTTATACAGAGGGAGTATCACTTCCCTCCTTCTGAAGGTGATCCCCCTAGTGATGCATCCCAGCATCCTGTTGGCCTTGGCCTCTGCCCCCCTACAAGTCTCAGAGTTGTTCATCTTGACATCCACCACCACCCCCAGGTCCCTCTCAGCCATCGAGACTTGTAGCATTCCCCCAGGTGTACACTTGGCCAGGTTTCTGGCTCCCAGATGTAGTACCTTGCATTTCCTGCATTGAACCTCAGCTTCCACTTTCTAGATCACCTTTCCAGAGCCTACAGGTCCCCCTGTAGGGCCACCCTCCCCTCCTCCCCATCCACCACTGCCCCAGTTTTGAGTCATCAGCAAAGAGACTCATCTCACTCCTGATATCCCTATGCCAGAGACATAGGCATTGAACAGGAGGGGCCCAAGGACCGATCCTTGAGGGACCCCACTAATGACCCTACTTGGAGATGAGACTATCCCGCCTACCATCCGGTCCTGGAGCCAATTGCCTAGCCATCTGATCATCTGGTTCCCCACCCCCACTTCTCCCAGCTTATTTAACAGGCCCCCATGAGGAACACTGCTGAAGTCAAGATAGAGGACGTCCTCCAGTCTACCCAGGTCCAAGGCACTCATCACCCAGTCATAGAACTCCACAAGGTTTGTCTGACATGATTTTCCTAGGATGAATCCATGCTGTCTATCATCCAGGCACCCTGACTTTTCCAGGTGCCCCCAGCCTCTCCTTGACAATGCCCTCCACACCTTGCCCACTACCGATGTCAGGCTGATGGGCCTGTAGTTCTCTGCCCTCCTTGATCCCCCACTTGTGGATAGGCACTATGTGTGCCACCTTCCAGTCCTGGGGCACCTACCCTGTCCTCAGAGAGATGCTGAAAAGCTCCACCAGGGGTTTCGCCAGGACATCTGCCAGTTCCTTCAGCACTCTGGGATGTAAGTTATCTGGCTCCAGTGCTTTCTCTGTCTTAAGGGACCTGAGGGCTTCCCTCACTCTCTCTGCCGTGATTTCCACCTCTGCTATCTTGTCCCCTGCTTTGCCTTCCTCCCTCCTGCCAGTGATGGCCCCTCTGTCCCCAAACCCGTAGATCAGCAAGGGTCCCCCCTCCTGAGTTTCACCATCTCCTCCCATTGTATGATGCAGCCCCCCATCTTCCTTGGTGAAAACTGAGGTGAAGTACTCATTTGGTACCTCAGCCTGCTCCCCCAGGTCTTGTACCCATCCCTCCCTTGTTTTAATCCTGCTAGTCTGCCCTTCATCCTTCATTTTTTCCCAATGTATCTAAAGAACCCCTTGTTCCCTCTCCTAATTTCCCTGGCCAGGTTCTGCTCCGTCCTTGCCTTAGCCACCCTCACCACCCTAGTGGCCCTTCCAGCCATCAGCTCATACTCCCCTCAATCCCTTTCACTCCTTAAGCACTTGAAATGCCTACAAGCCATCTTCTTTCCCCTCACCTCCCTGAACCTCCCTTGTCCACCAGCAGGGTTTACAGGCCCTACTGCATTTTCGTCTTACTCTTGCTCAGATACTGGTAGCATTCTGCACCCCCTCCTGATGAATTCCCACCTACTGTCAGCATCCATGTCTGTCCCAATCCCATCCAAATGCTTCTTAAGGATCCTTCCCATTTCCTTGAAATCCGACCCCCTGAAGTCAGTTACCTCTGTCTTTGTGCAGCCTTCTACCCCTCCTAGGTCCAGGCTGAACCAGACCATGGCATGGTTGCTCCCCATCAATGGGTCTCTTACCTCCAGGCCCCCAATCTGGTCACTGTCTGCCAGGACCACATCCAGTATCCATGCCTCCTGGTCGGTTCCCCCACCTGCTGAGTTAGGAGCGTGTCCTGAAAGACTCCAACAACCTCTGTTCCTGGCCACGAGGATGTCATAGTCTCCCATTCCATTCCTGGCATGTTCAAGTCCCCATCACCACCACCTTCCCTGCCCATTCTGCAGTGCCTACCAACATCTGCCACCAGACTCTCCTCCAGCTCCTCCACCAGCGCAGGGGGTCTATACACCACTCTTATTTTTACTCTCTTGCCCCCACTTGTTATCAAGGTGATCCAAATTGCCTCCACAGTTCCCTCCACCTCCTACACTCCTCCTATGCCAATGCAGTTTTTGACTATTATTGCTACCCCTCCTCCCCTCCCCCCCAGTCCTTCCTGAACATGGTGTAACCCTCCAGGTTCAGATCCCAGTCATGCCCTGCGGTGGCCCAGGTCTCAGTGACCACTGCCACATTCACCTTTCCCTCAATTAGCATAGCCTGGAGCTCAGGCATTTTATTGCCCAAACTCCTGGCATTTAGCAGGACTACCTTCCACCCTTTCTGTATACTTCCACTTCTCCTGCTCGTGTTCCCATGGGGATTCCGTCTTTCCCCAGTCAGCACTTAACCAGTCAGCCTTTTCCTGCATTCCTCCAGCTCCCCAGTGGGTTGGAGACACAGTCCCTCCTTTATCAGCCCCCCCTCGGCAGCCTTTTCTCCCATACCTCCCCCTTCACAAGTTTAAACCCCACCTTTCACCCACGAACCCTCTATTTTTAACTTAATGATTTTCATCCCCCAAAATTGAGATGGAGCCTATCTCTAGCATACCGCCACTTATCCTCCCAGGTCTCCCCCAATCCCCCATCAACCCATACCCTCTGGACCCACACCACTCTCTGAGCCACTGGTTTATCTCCCTAATCTTCCTGTTGTGTTCCCCACTAGTCCTTGGCAGTGGCAGGATTTCTGAAAAGGAAATCACGCATCCTATGTCATGACAGACCCTGGCAAGCTCCCTGAACCTTGTCTGTATCTCTAGCTCACTATTTCCCTCAATGTCATTGGTACCCAGGTGGACCAGTATGTCTGGGGAACATCCACAATCCTTTACCAGCTGATATACCTCATGTTTGGCCCTGTGCACTGTTAGTCCAGGGAAGCATTTTGTTCTAACCAGACAGGCTTCCCGCTCCTTATCCCATTTGATACCCCTGATCATGGAATCACCCAACAGGAGCACTCTAACTACCCTTTCCTCTATTCCCCCTTCCATGTCCCTCATCATTTCTAATGGCCCCTCCCCCAGCCTCCTTGCTTCACCCCCTATCTGGGTGCCCCTTCCACCCCTCCTTATTTACCCTGCCACCCCTCCCTCCGATCCTATACCTCCTCCTCCCGAGTATCCTTTTGTACCTCGCTATCCCCATCACTGCTTGCAACTGGTCCTTCCCCCATCTGCTAAACTTGCCTGGCTCATCCTCTCTTCCTTCCTGTCTCCATTCAACCCCTCCTTGCCTGTCGTGCTCCCCTGGCATAAATCCTCAGCTGCCTTTACTGTATCCTCCTTGTACTTCTGGTCCCTCTCCTTGCTCTTTCCTCCCAACTGGTCCTTCTCCTTGTGCTTTCCTCCATCTACCCCTCCTCCTCCTCCTGCTCTGATCCACCACTCCCCCCATTTTCCCGCATTCCAAGTTCCCTCCTGTTTTTCCTGCTATCCAGCCCCTGCCTCCTGCCCTCCACTCCCTTTCCATCTCTAACTGCCACTGTCATAGCTACATCACCCCCCTCATCCTCAAGCAGAAGAAGAGAATTGAAGTGGTTACTGAGCTTAAGATCCGATCCACCTCTCCCCCTTGCTTCCTTCTGTCCAGACCCAGCCATCTGCCTACTTCCCTGAGAATGTCCTCCCTTTGGCCCCCCTATGTGAGGGTCCCCAGATAACTGCCTGCTTCCTTGGTAGTGTCCTCCTTTTGGGCACCCCCTGTCAGTGTCCCTATGTGACCCCAGAGTACTCTCCTGCACTCCTTTCCCCTATGCCCTCACCCCTACTGCTTGGTGCAACCTCGTGGAGAGCCCCTGCCCTATTCCCAACCATACCCTCCTCCCTCCAGCTGTCTCCTAATCCCCCCAACCTCCTCCTTAAGCTGTGCCAGCTGGTAGCACATTGGGCAACCACTGAGCTTCCAAGCCCAGTCCAGTATCATGGCCACCCCACACCCTGTGCACCCCATCACCCCACCACCCTCCCAAAGATGCCAGCCCTAATGATGTGTGGTTCCATCCCCCTCTAAGTAGGATTCCTTGGGTGAACCACCAGGTTCCCCACTAGTCCAAGATACTCCCCTACCCACTAATCAGGTCACCCACTAATCCTAGATACAGTTCCACAGTAAACAGGTACTCCCACTACTAGGTGCAGCACTACACAGTAAACTTATAGGGGAAGTGTACAACTCCCTAAGCTCCTCTCTCCCAGCCCTAAACTCAACCCCCAGTGGCTAGAACTACATGAGCTGCACCTAAAGCCTTTTCCTCCAATTGCAGGGCAGGTGTTCCCCTATAAAAGAGTCGAACTCTGGGAAGGGAGGGGTGGGGGAGGGTAGGATTAGGGCCTAGACCCAACTTTCACGAGAGTGTATCAGCCCTGTGTCTGCCCCTCACTGCACCTCTGAGTACTACCAACTAAGAAAATCTTTCAAGTCTCACTCTCCCAGCATCCAGCTAGAAGCTTCTTCCCCATTCCCCTCTAACTGAAGACTGACTGAGTTGGGAGTCCCACCTTACTTTCAAACAGCACTAATCCCCTGTAATATTATGCCTGTACTTACAGGCCAGAAAGCAAGTTTTAAACACCCACAAACACCAAATAGTCTGCTAGAAACACACAGAAAACCAGCTAAGAAAATCTTTCAAGTCTACTTACTTTCCCTGCCTCCAGCTTTTAAACACACACAAACACCAAACTGTCTGCTGGAAACACAAAGAAAACCAGCTAAGAAAATCTTTCAAATCTCCTTACTCTCCCAGTATCCAGCTAGTATAGCTAGAATATCTTTAATTCCTACTAATTATTCTACCCAGCAAACAAATTCAGTATTTTTCCATGAGAAGTTAACAAACCAAAACTAGTTAAAAGGCCTTTTACATGTTGTAGACTGCTTTTATTAAATAACCAACCTGATCAAGTAACAATGATTAGCAATCTGTTGCATTTTTAAAATGCTCTTAATTGATGTCTCAAATCTTTGGAAGTATGTTCCTGTCATGATGTTACTTAAACATTTTATAATAAAGAATCCTACTTTTTTATGTTTGCTTGTGCACATGTCTAAACACACATAATTAGCAGTGTCAGTGGCTCAGCAGGTTGCACACTCATCTCTGAGGCTGGAAAATCAGAAGGCTGTGGGTTCTATCCCCACACCAGTCACTTGAGTTAAATCCCAATACTGACACTGTAGTGCAGCATGAGGGGGGTGTTGCACTCCTGAGGTGCTGCCTTTTGGATGAGATGCTAAACCGAGGTCTGCTTGTTCTGGTGGTAGTTCAGGTGTTTTTAAAGATACCGTGGCACTTCTCGAAAAGAGTAGGGGAATTTTTTGTTATGATATTCAAGACACATATTTTTACAAAAATATTCAACAATAGTCAAATTTATATAACATTAAATCATGCTTTTAACCAAAATTGTTAAGTTGTGTTCAGAACTTCTTAGTACCGTAAAGGAAAACAAAAAAAAGCAAAATACAAAAGTGCAACAATACAAACATAATGGAGAAACCTGAGAACAGTGTTCTATGTCTCCTACATAGCTTGACTTTTACAATGTGCGGTCATTTGAAACCTCAGTGCATTATATCCTTTCCTAAAGTTCTTTATTGAACTATAATTGAGAAAACCAATGTCCCTAGACATACTGTACAAAAGGCAATTCCAGAAAATGATGTTGTAGTATAACATCATATGATTGTTTCCTTGATATCGTATTGATTTCAGTAAGTCTAAGCCCCCAATTTTGGTACCCTTTTGATTTTATGTAAAAAAAAAAAAAATTTGATGCCCTTTCCTGTATTATCCCCTTTAAAAATGGTGCCATCCATTGTACCAAGATTTTGGTACCTTGTCTTATAACTGGGACAAGATTTGTGTATTAAAAAAAATACTAAAAAAGAAAACTACTGGGTTAGGCATGCCACCCCCCTCCTTTTGATTTCTAAATATGTAATATTTTGTTTGATTGGATTTAAATGGCTCCCCCAAAACAGGAAAAAAACAACAACTATATAACATCATTTCTAAGTATTTGGGTACTGGAAAAGTGTAGCTTAAATATAGAAATGTAGGTATTGAAAAGGTTTTGATAAGATACATTCTTTTAATTTACCTATATGCCAAGCATTCCATATAGTAACTTGACTTCCCTTTTTGATACAGGCTTCCTCAGTTATATGCTGCCATATCCCTGGTCCAAAAATACACCTATAATCTTACATGGTGTAATTTCATTTGGGATATTTGCTATTGTTGAAATTGGTGTACCAGAACCCTCAATCTTTATACAATGGCTCTTCTGCACATTGATGCTGGATCCTATTACAGTGGAAACAGCCTGTAAAAGATTACCAGCTGCCTGAAAGGAACCTCACAGAATTAAAAGACGATACAGACATTATAAAAGGATTATGCTTAAAACTGAAAAACACATTACAGACCAATTTGGTGCTCCAATATGCTCAAATATACATGTCTATAATATTGTAAGCTACAAATTTACCACGACTATTGTGCAATCAGACAAGAGATTTAATTTCTGAAATGACAGCATTAGAATTAGAATCAGTTATTAAAACTTTAAATAATGAGGTCAAGTCAAGTCAAACTTTATTGATAATGTCTGTATCGTCTTTTAATTCTGTGATGTTCCTTTCAGGCAGCTGGTTTCTACAATCTTCATAGGGGTTTGTTTGACATTTTTTTCCCAGCGTCCCAAATCACTGTTCCTTTTCTAGTGTTTTCTGTCTATTATACTGAAAGAGGAACATTTCCTTTTTGGTTTCTTCAATTTGTGCTGTAGAATCCTCAGATTGTGTAGCTTGTAGAGAGACCAATCTGTTCAATTGATGCTGTAGAGTGATATATTCTTGGTATTTAAGGGCTTCTTTCTGATTGACTGTTTAAAAAAATCAGTAAGGCAAATTTTACTATCTTCCCACCACAATATAGGTGAATCATATAAAAATCGTACAGATTGTCTGTCTTTAATGACATGAGACAGGTCTGTTTTAGTCTGAGGATCTATCAATAAACTTGAATTCATTCTCCACACTCCTCATCCCACCATTCTAGGAGGAGAGGATGAAACCCGAATCCCTACCATGGCATGGTCTGATGTTTCCACCTGTATTGTTTCAGTTCATGAAGCTGGAAGACAGTGCGATATAAACCAGAAATCAATCTATGTAGATATCTTGCCCTTAAAAAAAGTGTGTTTTGGTATATGCCCTACTGCTGTATGCGTATCTTTTAATCCAGTTTAATTCAGTAAAGGAATCAAAAAAGTTGCATCACAATATGCTTTGACAGTTTTGGTACTTGTATCAGATTTCAGTAAACTAGTACTAATCCCCTCCCCCCTCAAATAAGACCTGTCTGCTCATATGTAAATATGGCTGAATCAATTTTAGGAGATCAAGTTGAAGGGCCTTTGTCTTGGGGGCATAGATGATTACATCTCTACATGCTAAATCATTATAAATAATATCCAGGATTAAGGCACTGCCTGGATCAACATCAATCAACTTCTGCACTTGTACTTGTATGTCAGCATTTGAACAACAGATTCCCAACCCACTACAGTAGTCCATTCCTATTGGCCAATAAGAATCACCTCTTAACCATTCTGTAGTTGCTTTCTTGATTTATTGGATAGTGTATATCCTGGTGTCCTGTAGAAGAAAATGCCTTATGAAAATTGTAGCAATTGCAAAGGTAGCTGTTCTTTTAACCTCCGATTTAATGCTATGAACATTTAGGCTTGAAGTCGAAGTGTAAGTAAATAGTGAAAGTGTCATTTTGCGGATTTCTTCTTTACTAATTGAGTAACCCTTTTGGTTTGTGCTGGAGTAACCCCAGAACTGGCAGGTATTGCTAAATTGGGGGTCACTTGCGAGGATTGCACAGACACGTCCTGAACCCTCATCATCCACCACCTCACCCAGTTTTGTAAAATGTCAGATTTGTTTTCTATATGGATTGGCTCTGCACCAGAAGCCTGAGCTGAACATGTCAAAGGTGAAAGGTGCTATTTTCTCTTTACCATAGATTAGAATGAATCTGATTCCAGTAGTACAGTTAATGTTGTGGGGGGCATTTTTGTCTCTTGTTCTGCAACTACTTGCATCTATTGCCGAGTTGGTTACATATACTATGATCTAAAACTGATAAAATGCCATCAGCTATCAATGATACTTATCTCTGTGCTAAATGTCAATTGTCCTGGGGGACTGACTGAAGAGTTGGAACAGAATGTGATTTGGTAACTCAGTGTGGTTTAATAGCTTGATTGATAAAAAAATCCTGTTCTGCGTAATCTGTAGAATTATGTGCCACCCATGGGCAGGATTTAAAAGAATGTTCATCTTCACCACACAAATTGCATTTAGGAGGTGCTGTACAAAGATTGTGTGTCTGAACTCTCCACACTGATAGCATTTTATCGTATCGCAATCAATGTTCAGATGTGAAAGAGAACCACAATAACAGGATTTAGGTTGAACTGGATAGAAGAGTATCCCTTCCTAAATAAAAACAATTTGGAAAATGTTGCATACCTTCATTTGTTTGGTGCAGTTGGATCCTAAATCCTCGCCCCCCATCCAAAATCCATTATTGTCGATTATACGGTCTGCTGTCCCCTGTACAGAGCAATGCTTTTCTAGCCAATAAATGATATCATTTATGTTAACACCTTTGTTTCTAAATAAAACAGTAATTGTCTGAATGGTCTGTTTTGTAATAGGAATGTTAACCATTCCTAGGAATGTCCCCCATAATGGCATGTCTTTAACTGAATAATATGCGCTCCAAAACTTATCCAGTGAAGCCTCATTTCCAAAACTCACTTCAAAGTTATAATCACCTGGGGCATGAATAAAAGCATATACGTCCACTGGTGTGAAATGCAGAGAATCTTTTATTAATATCTTGTCCACATAGTTGTAGTCTGGCAATTGATCCAAGCCTCCTCTGTATCTAAGATGCACCACATATTATCTCTTTGCTGCTTCTGCTGGTTGTTTAAGCATGCTAGTATAGCTTGTTGTTTTTTTTTTAACTTTCTTTTCTTTATTAATTTTCATATAGATACAATCACACTCAAAACAAAGAAAAACACAAAATCAGACATTATAGGATACACTGAAGGTATTTGAAAGTTATTAAATCCAACCATCTTACCCTCCCAACTAGCACGTTTATATATAGAAAGTACATAATGTATATTATATGTTATGTTATTTGTATAGGTCTACAAGGCCATAGAGCAAAACAGGTTATCCTCACCTTATACAAGCTAATTTAATATTCACATCAGAATTTCAGTAGTGTATCATTTTGTATTATGTTAACTCAGATTAAGGATGAGTTATATTAAAAAATCATAAATCTTTCCCCATCTGTTATAAAAGGTAGTGACATTATTATGAAATATATAAATTAATCTAGTAATCTGTAAATTACACAAAACATTCATGGTCCATTCTTTTAGACTTAAATCCTCTTTATCAATCCAATGTTTAATTATTAGTTGTCTTGTTGAGATAGCTATTAATGACAAAGTTGCTTTCCTGACTGTACCTCTGATCTTTTCAAGGTTTCCCAGGATGCACGTTTCAAAATTGAAAGCATCATTTAATGCTAAGTTTTCCCCTATATCTTTTTTAACCAAGTTCCACATCTGTTGGGCCTTAGGACAGAACCAAAGAATATGATTGATTGATCCCTCGGATACGCCACATTTAATGCATATGTTTATGTCTGATAGCTGGAATCTGAATAGCTTTTCCAGAGTCATATATGCATTGTGTAAAATTTTGAATTGAATCAGTCTTAAATTGTCTAGTGGAATATATTTATCAATATTACCGTATAAACTGGTCCAATTTTGTGAAGAATCTTTGGTTTCTTTAATCCAAAAGGAGGAAATGATTGAATCCAGTGAATATTTTAAGTTTAGCAGTAGCTGATAGAGATTAGCTATAGAATGGGGTCTAAAACTCCTTGTTGTATCTCCATTACCAGCTTGTTGGTTTTAAGGGAGGTCCTATATTTAGATTTTGTTCTGGGGTCATATCTAATACCTCATCATTAACTGAATCTGTATTCATAACAGAAATATTCTTCTGTGTCTGTATCAGGTTTTGTGAAGCAATGTGCTCTGAACTCTCCATCATAGCTTCTGATGCAGTAGAAACATCTTGCTCTGTATCCACATCCTGCGCAGCTGCAGCAGCTGCCTGCAATGTTCTTCCAGCTTTCTCAGGTTTGGGCCTATTCGTATCTGGTGGTATAATTTCTACTGGTGTCTCTGATGTTCCTGTTATTGGAAGAGCTGGATCAGGCATCCATTTCCCATTCTCAAAAATCCATCCTGCATTTTGAAGAGCGGTTTCTGGTGATCAGTCTGTAGCAGTAAGCTCCAGAGGAAAAGGAGTAGATCTACTGTTCCCAGCTAGTGAAACCACAGAATCGGATCCATCTATCAGCGATTTTTCTGAGGTATGTTGGAATTTCTTTCTGGGTAGACCTGTTGGGCTGACTGAAAGTCTTTTTCTCTTTTTCTCCTCCTCTAGTTTGGATTTATTTTGTACATATTCTTGCTCCACTTCTGTCATCATTTGCAAAAGATGCTGTTTATTTTCTTCATGATCCTTCTGAAGTGTGCGTTCTTCATCCATCAGGTCTTCTTCATTAACAGTAGAAAAACCAGAAGCTTGCAATAATATGGATGATTCCTTGGACTACTGTTCCCCTTCTAAAGCACCTCCTTCTCCCTCACCATCTTGTTCCACATTGGATTCCTCCATTCTATCGACAGAGAGTACAGCACCCCCTGCAGACAGAGTAGGGGAATTTTTTTTATTATGACTTCACATACAAATCTTGATACAAATACATTCTCATTCCATCAAAACCAAATTAGAAATAAATCATATCTAAAATCAAATATTATATATCAAAATAGTATTAATGTCATACTAACAGAAATGTGGCAGTAACCCTTCCAAACTCAGTCATAATACAATACATTATCATTTTGAAAATAATTGCAGATCGTAAAAGAAAACCAAATAAAGATCATACAAATTATAAAAACAAATCATAAAAATAAAATCAGTAATAAATTCATACTACCTAAACAAGGAAGTAACCCTTCCCAAAATCAAATCATATAATATACTGCTCTTTTTTAACCTTAATATAGAAGGTCAGAATGACGTTCACTATGAATCAATAATTAGCTTCATCCCCCTTCCTTTATCACCTACAGGTAGGATAATATGATTTTTACATCACTACAGAATACAGGTGCCAACACATGCAGTTTCTGAATCCATCAATATATGGTAAGAGATCTTCTCCAAATATTTTCAAAATTATTAAATAAACCTTTTCACTTATATATACATCACCACAGTTTTATAATGGACCTGCAGCCCCTGTCACTTGTCAAATTGCTATTTAGGTAAAACAAATTAATTCATTTCCCTATGGGTCATACAGCAGCCAGGCATATTCTGAAACACTGCTTTTTTTTTCTTTTTATTTACACCAATGTATATTCTTCCACCATTTATTATATGTATGTTTTGGATAGGCAAGTTTGACCTGAGTTCAAATTTTCCTGATGGCACCCTCTATTCTGCAAAACAATTGATCCCCAGATATGTCTGTCTGTTGTATAGTTAACCTACAGTGAATGTCCCATATGTGAAATTTAAAACACACAAGGAATAATCACAGTTTTTCTATCATATTTGGTACATTAATTATGCAGTATGCCAAAATAAAGAATTTCTGGCATCAAACCATAAAAGGGGGACTGAGGTCATTTTTGTTTAACCATGGACCAGAATTGAACAATGTACAGGCATTCAAAACATGAGTGGTTCATTGTTGCTAGTGTTTCTACACAAGAGTTTCTGGGGCTATATCTTTCCTCCACACCCTTGTGTTTTAAATTACTCTTTACATTCAGCTTCCTATGCATAGTGTTATCCATGGTCCAGCACCCCTGATGGTGCCCCCACCTCGAGGGCAGCAACTTATGTAGGTACATGTACTAACCTTATGACAAAGACACTTGTCATATAAGCATAAGTGCCAGGATTGGTGTTCTATTATGCTCCGCTATGTTTTACTGATATGTATTAGTCATGAGAAATGCTTTTTGCTCTATTTTTACTGTATTTCTCAAATGCAAGGCAACAGTGCCATCGTTAGTAATTGTGTATTATTACAATTGACCTTGTATACTAGTGGTCTCATTGTACTGTTATGTATTGCAAGCTATGCAACTTTTCATACTAGTTAGGATAGTTACTCAGACCACTTGTTTTTGTCAAATTATATACATTTTATGTATCTTGCTTAGCCGATGCTATAGTAATTATCAGGGTATAAGACCCTTTGTAACACATAGCTTCTCTGAGAAGAGAGAAACTGTCTGCATTGCCTAGGTAAGGAAAATTGATGTTCTCCCAGTAGTCACACTGTAATGGTAGTAAGTCTGTATTGCTTATCTGTAATAAATTTCATTTATTACTTGAGTACCACTTGTCTGTTGTCTCTTCCTTTTGTGCCATTCCACCAAGAACCTGAGAGGGTGATTTATTACCCAGTTACATTTTAGCAACTGCGTGCAGGTGGAATGTACAAAGGAAGATTCACAGTGAGTTTATTTTGAATGTCGAATAGTGTAGTGTGATTTTTGCCTACTTGAACCTACTCGTGTTTACAGTGGTAGCAGTTGTGGCAGACCCACACCATCTTGGTCTCAGGCATGGCAGACCCACACTGGACCCCCTTGCACTCCCTTTGTGAGTGACAGCATACCCCCTTAGCACGACCGTTCACCCACCGGGAACCAGAAAGCAGTTGGTGACAGTGCCAGGGTATTTTTACCAGTTTTTAGCAGCTTAGTTGTTTGTCTACCCCTTATTTGTCTTGTCTGATCTGTGCACAGAACTGAGACTCAATGTCTCAAACTACCTCACATCCCATGGCAGATGGACAGATTTCATGCTGGATGCAAAATCTGCAGAAAAAACATTGTTGCTAATATCTGACCATTACTTAGAGTCCAAACAACCAACCAAGAAATACAACTTTAAAGGTCTTTTGGTTGTGGCTGTGGAATGCATTTACATACCGCTGTTGAGAGTTTCACAGTGAGGCATGCCTCCCTTGAACTGCAAAATGCATCTCTAAAAAAAGAGATGGGCTTGCAGCATCAGAGTTACAGGAAAAGAAACTAGCAGAGGAGACACAGTCATTCCATGATGCTAATTCCAGACTGCTTCACTGTACTGCTCAAGACACTGAGTGACAGTTATGTTTGTTAAGAGACGATTGCGAAAGGTTAAAATGTGATAAGAAACAGCACATCTGAATGATATTTTGAGTAATATGAATGAAACTTTGAGAGATGAGAATGCTGAGTTGAAAGAAGATTGCAAGTGTGTAAGTTGTGAGTTGGATAAAGAGCTTAGGGAAAACATCGAATTGGACTCCGCATATAGGATGTTGCAGAGAGAGGTTGAGAGATGTATTGAGCAGGGCACTGTAAAAGTCTGTCACAAGAAATGTAGACAAAAGATGGTGAAGTTGAGCCATCAACTGGAGGTTCTTGTCAGCCATGTTTAAACCATAAATGGATTTCAGTATATGCCCATTGAGATTACATCATCCAGTGATGACGACTTTGACTTGGATGATGAGGCATGCCACGTCACATGCAAATCCAACCCCTATGGTGTAGCAACTTCTGTTTGCCATTCACAAGATGGCACTGACCTCGACATGCACACTGTATTGCCACGTCCACACAAACATGGCGGACGTCACATACAACGCCAGGATGGTGGCCCCCATGACACAGGCAGAGGGCCTGTATTCCGTGATGCACCTCCACTCTCTCCTCTCACTAGTGGCAATGAGTCAGAGATTCGCAGCATGATTAGTGATGCAATTAGTAGGATTGCTGTCCCGGACAATCAAAAGAAAGTCATCCAGGACCAAATTGACAAGATGCTAAAAGACTCTGTCACTCAGGATTAAATGCACAAGGCAATCGCTGATGAGGCAGCAGAGGCTGCACTTCACAAGGCCATACAGAGCTGGGTGCAACTACACATACTTCCAAACCCCTGCAAGTCGCTCATTTTGTCCTGCAGATTGCACAGAGTATCGGACAGATGGGCCCAACTGACAATCACAGTTGCCACTTGGGGAAAGTGGGCTCCTTTTGTGAGAAGCTCTCTCACCAATCCCAGTACCAGGTTCAAGTCTTGCACCAAGCAGTTGAACCTACCATCTGGCCTAAGCTCTCAGACAGCATGGAGTGCTGAAAACTTCACCTTTGATGAAATTGCCACTGCACTCATATATGTGAATTCCCTGTGAATTGTGGGAACATGCTTGACCTATAAAGTCAAGCAAGGCACAAAGGAAAGCCCAGCCACCTACCACCAATGGTTATGGCTTGCATACAAAACTGGTAAAGCCCTAGCAGATGAGCAATTTGACGTAGATCAAATTAAGTACAAGGATTCGTACATCTGGAACATGTGCCTGGCCTTGCCGGAAAAGGTCAAGCTCAATATTTTTCCGGACACTAACAAGTTTGAGGATATCCTCATTAAGACAGAGTGGGCCTATCAAATCTACCTCTGCACCCTTACTTCTGGCAAATCCAACAAGGTAACTGCAGTACAGCCTACCCCTGATGCCCCCACCCACTACGAGTGGAGGAAAACAACCAGAAAAATGATACCCCTTCTGATGACAGTCACCCAAGGGGGGGAGGAAGCTGGAACTACAGGAACAACTGGAACAATAGGGACAACAGAGGCTGTTGGAAAAATCCAAATGCCCAACAAAATAGCCAGAACCAATGCTAAACTGGTCCTAGCTATTGACAAATCAGAGAATAGAACAAAACCCTCTGTAAGCTGTTGGAGGAAATTCATGCTGAGAGGGAGCTACAGCTACACAAACTATAGCTGGCCTAGCCCCGCTGTTGAGTCATCATGCAGCTGAGGAGAGGTTGTATCAGTTACTGGCCAGGCTGACACAACATCCAAGCAGAACCACCTGCAAGCCATCACTGCGCCTGTGATGTCACAAGTACACTTGTACCCATTGCAAGACATACAGAAGGTCTTAGAAGATCCTGCAGGCCTTCATTTTCAGAAACAGGAAGATGATAGTGATTCTGAATGCACAGACTGACAATTGCAGGCCCTTGTCTGGATTGTGAGTAACCTGATTCTTGACACAAACAGACAGCCTTGTGTAAATGCCATGGTTGGGGGCAGCCAACTTACCATGCTTCTGGACACCGGGGCAGCCATGTCGGTTCTTTATGATGAGGATCCAGCCTCATCTGACTGGTCTACCAGCTGGAAGACCAGTGCACAGGGTGTAGATGGTACTCAGCTACATACACCTACCATTCTATTCCTCTACCTATGGTGGTAGGCCACCTCAGGACTAATTTTGCTTTTGATCTCATGGTTCTACATCATCACCACAGCATTCTGGGAATTGACTTCTTAGCATTACATGGCTGTGTAGTGGATCTAGCCAACTGGCTATGCATTCAAATCAAAGGACAATGTCATGCTGTTACCATCCCAGACTCACATGTGGTGGCAGCTATCATCCATAACAACAAGGAGTATGATGTCATAGCTTTGTTCAAAAGTCATGACCTGTTTTCAGAGCGTGCACCTTTGCTGCAAAATACTCTTGATGTTTGCCACCAGCAAACATGACTGTGCTAGGATGCACACTACCTGAAATCACAGAACCTGACTCTGTGAGGCAGAAGCAGTATCCATTTCCTGTTGAAACCTTGCTGTCACTTAGGGAAACCATCCAATCACTGCTTCAACAAGGAGTGATTAGGACCTGTGTCTTCAATGTTAATTTACCTATTTGGCCCATTAAGAAACCGAATGTGGCCTGGAGACTCACAATTGACTACAGAAAACTCAACCAGGTTACTTCTAGCTGCGTACCAACCATAGCATCAGCACCTGATGTACTCAAGCTGTTGACACCTGACAAAAAGTGGTTCACAGCTCTTGATATTTCTAATGAGTTTTGGTCACTACCATTAGCACAGAAAACAAATACAAATTTACTTTCACCTTTGATGGACATCAATACACTAGATGTGCCTCCCCCCAGGGGTTTCACAATAGCCCCTCCCTCTTTCATCTCCACGTGATGGATGCTCTGCAGGGGTTCTGTACACCCCATTGTCTCCAGCAGTACGTGGATGACTTGCTTCTGGCAAGCACCATGAAAGAAGATCATTTGGCTGGCAGTATAGCCTGGAGGTTAGCCTAGAGGTTAGAGGAATGAGGTGTGAATGAGCTTGGTACAGCCAGCAGACCAGACCTGAGTTTGATTCTCACAACCTCTACTTGCATACTGTGTGACTCTGAGCAAGTCACTTAACCGCCCAGTGCTCCCAGGTCACCCCTGAAAACAGGCAGTTGTGCCTAGTGGGCCTTACCCAGTTACCAAAAGACTAAAATAAAAAAAAAATTAAACAATTTGGCCCTTCTAGATGAATTTATGTCTCTCCTCAAGAGAGCAGGCCTCAAGTGCAACCCCTCCAAGGCACAATTGTGTGAGAAGAAGGTTATCTTCCTTGGTCTATGCATTACAGACCAAGGCAGAAGCCCAGCTGTCAAAAAGATCCAGGACTTGCAAGGTCTGCCATTTCCTACTAGTATGGCTACACTCAGACACTTCCTAGGAATGGTAAACTACTCCAGGGACTTTATCCCTGACTTTGCCTTGAAGGCCACTCCCTTGTATGAACTTCTGAAAAAGGATGTCCCATGGAGATGGGGCCCCACACACACTGATGTTGTGACACAGCTCAAACAGGCCTTAGCCTCAAGCCCAGCACTGATCAATCTTAACCCAGATCTTCCATTCCATTTAGAAACTGCCACATCTGATGTGGCCATGTCTGCAGTGCTGGCACACAAGTACAATGGGTATTTTAGGCCCATAGCCTATGCTTCTCAGATGCTGTCCCCAGTAGAGAGAAAGTATAGTCTCTGTGAAAGAACAGTCTTGGCAACCTATTGGGCTGTCAAACATTTTATTATTGGGATGTCAAACATTTTATGTACATAATTGGATATGCACCTATCATCTTGCATACCTGTCACACCTCAACCAACTTTTTACTTTCAGACAAAATAAAGGATGATTCAGTTTCCAACACCAGACTCACCCACTGGTCTCTGCTTTTGCAGGACAGGAACATCAAAGTACTACCTGCAAAAGTGCTATCCATCTTGACACATGGCCTACTCTATCCAGGTAAACCCTGTGACTGTGCACTCCAGCCTCCTGACATACCTGAGCCAGGACCATTCTTACCAGCTACACCAGATGTTTTAGAGGATACCAGCATATACGCGCCTTACAGATGGCTCCGCCTCCTATGTGGAGGGAGAACAGATAGCAGGATTTGGTGTGTTCATAGCTGATCCAGATGGTGATTTCATGCATTGCTAGGAAATGTACCATCATTTCCTGACAGTATGCCAAATTGGCAGCTGTGGCCTGTGCTTTAGAGGTCTTGCCCTATGGTGCTAAAGATGCTATCACTTTGCAGACTCTAACTGGGTCTGCTCATCCCTTACTGAATTTCTGCCATTCTGGGACAGAATTAACTTCACATCCTCTGATGGCACACTTGTCAAATATAGGGATTTGTTGTGTATATACCCACACTGACACAACAGTTTAATCACAAACTGTACATTCATAAGGTAAAGCTTACTGCAAAATGACCCTTACCATGAATTTAATGATCAAGCAGACTTGCTTGCCAA
The DNA here is from genome assembly GCA_016271365.2 of Neoceratodus forsteri. Taxonomy (NCBI): domain Eukaryota; kingdom Metazoa; phylum Chordata; order Ceratodontiformes; family Ceratodontidae; genus Neoceratodus; species Neoceratodus forsteri. The sequence continues at coordinate 377,104,982 of CM028133.1, forward strand.
AGCAGGTGCTCGGAGGGGATATGGTCAATAACTCACCCAGTAGCTGTGGCAGCCATCTTCTTAGCTGCCATCACAGGCAGAAACCACAACCAGAACCTCCACTGGACCTTTCTGCTTCACAGAAATCTGACCCAGAACTAAAAGATATGTTCAAATACCTGGACAAAGGAATTGAACAGGAACTACCTACTGGTAGTCCATAAAAAAGACATTCTGACAACATACACCTATCTCATGATCAGAAATTGATCTGGTATAGGAAGGATGATACAGGTCACAAACTGTGGGTTGTACCACAGTCCCTACAAACTGAATTCATCAATATGGTTCATGACACCCTCACTGGTGGACACCAGGGGGCAGATAACACCACCCAGAGACTTAAAACCATCATCTGGTGGCCTGGTATGACCAAGGATGTGGAGCACAATGTGGACAGCTGCATAGTGTGTGCCCAAAACAATCCCATTTTGGTGAAAAGAAATGCCAAACTATTGCCTCAAAGGCATTCTGGACCATGAAATGTGATACACTGGCCCACTGACCAACTCTAGTAAGAACAACAAGTATGCACTTGTTGTCACAGATTTGTTTTCCAAGTGGGTTGAGGCATTCCCTACTTGGAATAACATGACAAAGACAACTGACAAAATCCTGGAGGATCAATTGTTCTCCAGGTGGGGCTTACCCCTTAAGGCAGACTCAAACCAGGGAACCAGTTTTACAGCTGAACTGATGAATGAGACACTCCAAATGCTTAAAGTAGATCAATAATTTCATATCCCATACCATCCTCAATCCACGGGCCAGGTAGAAAGAGCAAATAGAAGAATCAAACAGATGTTATGCAAATTCATCAGTGACAATCACAAAGATTAGGATTCCCTCTTGCCACTACTGCTGATGGCAGTCAGGGGCACTCCAGCAGTAACTACTCAGTGCACATCATATGATGTTATGACTGGCAGAGCCATGAGATTACCTGAGCACCTGTTCATTGACCTCCACACCCCTACTACTGCAGATAGGGTATCTGTGGACAAATACATTGAAAAACTTCAGGATGACATCATGAAAACACATTTGTTCACTGCAAATCAGATGGGAAAAGCCCAACAACATGCAAATGCCCATTTTGATGAGCATGCAAAAGACCTTGACTGGCAAGTTGGAGATCAAGTCATGCTTCTCCAATACAGACCACCAACTCACTCATTTACCAGCAAATGGGAAGGCCCATATCCTATTTTCAACAAACTCAGCCCTGCTGTTTATCAGGTGAGAGTTCAGCATCAAAAACAGACTACTGACAAGTGGTTGCATGCTAATCAACTTGAGTTGTATAAAGGTGACTAATTACTTTTCCTTACCCTCTTAGTGCAGAATAATACCCCTCACTTAACAATCCTTTTCTGTTTCTTTCAGATAAACTGGCAAGATGGCTATCTTGCACCTCCTCATCCTGGTGGGACTACTTTCTTTGACTCACTCTCAAGACAAACCCCTAACAACTGAACGCAGATGACGCTTAGCACATTTGCTTGACAAACATGAACATTCAGCTAGAGATGCTCCCATCTCTGGCCCCCAGGGTGTACGTATCGATGTACCCAACAAATTGATTACTGTTAAGGAAGGCTCAGATGCCTATCTTAATGCCATGGTAGTAGCTCCAGACAAATCCACATTGCAGATATAATGGGAAACTGATTTTAATGGTTAAACACTTCGTGTAGCATGTTTATCTAAAGGTACTTTTCATGGATTGCCCAACACAGGGGTTGCACCAAATGGTACAGTCTCTATTTAACAAGCCACTTCTAGACATACTGGTCTCTACAACTTAACTGCTCTGATAGATCCTACCTTTTGTGACCATTTCACCTCTGAGGAGTCACAAGCTTTCTGTCTTTACAACTATATGGCTACTGAAGCTATGTTCCTTTCTGTGGTCCCACCCACTGAAGAAGAACTGACTGAACATCCTCTTCAGAAGCCTAGTCCTCCTAGTGGTCTGACCGCCACTTCCCTTCCAGGAGCGTTGATTAACAACGTACAATTTATGCATGTTCTAGTTATTTTTAATCTTACTCAGTGGAATATGGCTGAGTTTGGTCTCTGTCACACAACCAACACTTCTAAATTTTTCAGTATGATGCTTCTAGACATTGTAGCTGCTTACCAAACTCACACAAATGATCCAGTTAGTGGACCTCATGCCACTGATCACTTAGGAGTTTTTAGACCTGCACCTAATGCTAGAAGTAAATCACCCATTAGTCGTGATACTGCAGATGTTACCGGTTCCACAGGCACCATCTCTGGCCTTTTTAGTTCAGGCATGTCAATCTGGAATAGAGCAGATATAGCCACTATTAAAGCACAAACACTTAATTTTCAACAAGCTATTAAAATGATGTGTTACCACCACTGTTACATGGTGTGGATGGTTTAAGTAAGGAAGAGCATTTTACTGTTTATAATATGCAAGAAATTGCAAAAGGGTTCAATTACACTAGAAACAAAATTAATTAATTGATTTTTCAAAATGACAAGGAGGCAGACAAGCACTATATTGCCCATGAACTTTTATGCTCCGCTTATGGTTCTTATGTAATTGCCACTGTTAACAACCTCTTCAGGGATTTGGAAACAGGACACATTCCAGATATTATTCATGATTCATGTCTAAATGGTATTGTCCTCACTGCAAATCTACTGCATGCATTACATTATGTATGTCAAATTCTGTCAATATTTCTATGTCTACTGCTAGAAATCTTGGATATGTTTCACATTATCCAAACCAAGCACCATGCTACTTTACTAAACATTGTTCAGTTCATGACAGCATGTTCATTACTTTCACTGTGTCACTACCTTGCTTTGATCCACAAACTTCTGTCTTTGACAAACTGGCTGCTATAAACTCCATTGGACATCTTGATGAGAACATTTACTGAGAATAAACTAACTTTCAATCTTTGCTTGTTTACCATCCTGTTCTACAATCTTGGGTCACACCACTTACCAACTGCTGCACCAAGAAGGGATATTATTACCTGTGCCACTGTGAAGTATTTGACATTGTTAAACCTGTATGCAGCTACTCTCCAGAACACCTGAACTGGTCTTTTACCTTGCGTGATGATATGCCGTCTAACCTGACTGAACAATCTTCTCAAGCTGCTTCTTCAGTGCCTGCCACCAAAACAGTTGCATCTCGAAGCTATCTGGAGGAGGTACATCTCTTCACATCATGGCTCACCAACCAGTCATTCACCTGTCCTATACGTCTACAAGAATGGAGAGTTCCAGCTGTATGAGTTACCTATAATTGCGATGGGCAGTATTGTGTAGTGACAAATCATAATTCCTTTGCTTATGGTGCCAAAACTTGTGCTATTCATTTTCCTAATGTTTGTTTTACTCCACAGCCGAAAACAGTAATTGATATACTGTTATTACTCCTGTTCCTCTCCCTGAACCAGATGTTATTGATACTGATCCACAATATTTGCTTGTCTTGTCTCAATAGTTGCCTGTATTTAATGTACACATAGACCCTTTGACACTTTCTTTGAAATCCTTTTTAGCTAGAAAGGATTCACATCTTATCTAAATTAGTAACACTATTCTATTTCTAAAGCTGGTGATGCTCTTAATACTCTTATTCACAATGGTGATTTAAGCACTGCTCTTTCCAATACTTGGTTAGAATTGACTTTTAAAGCTTTTGTTAGTATCCAAGCATTTGATTGTTTTTCTGATACAAACCCTGCAATTGCAAATGTCTGTGATGTACTCTTATACAAAATTGTGAACAACTCGAATTCCTTTACAAGGCTCATGCCTTGGGCTTGTAAATGATGGCTTCAGTAGCTCCATCCCACTACTTTCCTGTGGTTGCTGCCTTTTCTTTTGAAGGCAACAAGGAGGGGAATGTTATCCATGGTCCAGCACCCTGATGGTGCCCCCACCTTGCAGGCAGCAACTTATGTAGGTATATGTACTAACCTTAGGGTGAAGACACTTATCATATAAGCATAAGTGTCAGGATCTGTGTTCTGTTATGCACCACTATGTTTTACTGATATGTATTAGTCATGAGAAATGCTTTTTGCTCTATGTTTACTGTATTCTCATATGTAAGGCAACAGTGCCATCTTTAGAAATTGTGCATTATTACAACTGACCTTGGATAATAGTGGTCTCATTGTATTGTTATATATTGCAAGCTATGCAACTTTTCATACTAGTTAGGATAGTTACTCAGACCACCTGTTTTTGCATCTGATTTTAACATAGTTAATGATAGAACCTGTAGTAACAGAAAACGAATCTAAAATCTGTTCAGTTTTCCTACATGAGTCTAAGTCAGCTAAGAGGATACAGACATCGTCTGCATATGCTATGGTTTTAATTTCTGGATCAGAGCTTGAAAAGGATACCTCCATGATTTCAGTGGAAGAATTTATCTTATGTAGTAGTGTATCTAACATTAGTATATATAAAAGGGGGCTCAATGGGCACCCATGCCATACCCCTTTATCAATTTTGCATTCTCTTCCAATCCATCTATTAATATGTGGTACTACTACAACATGTTCATAGCAGTTTGTTATCCACTTTATAAATACTTTGGGGATCCCATAGGATGCCATGCAGTTCCACAGATACATGTGTGAAATCCTATTGTATGCTTTCGATTGGTCAGTGTTGAATAAAAACCCTGATATTTCTTCTGCATTTCCTCTTTCCATGTTCTCTCTCAATAATATCAGATTATCTGTTATTTTTCTGCCAGGTACCGCACATGTCTGTGAGGGATGTATTACATCTTTCACCACTAATGCTAATCAGTTACTGAGCAATTGGGTAAATATTTTGAAATCTGAATTCAATAACATGATGGGTCTCCAGTTAGATAAACAATTTTTATTACCTGATTTGTACATTAAAATCACTAAACCCTTTTACATACTCTCTGACAGATTGTTAGTGCACAACATGGCATTCAATAAAACTACCATTTCATCTAGCATTTTAGTTATGATATACTGTACTTGTATATTTCATTTGATAAACCATCTTATTCTGGTGCAGTTCCAGATTTTAGGCTGTTAACTACTCCTAACACTTCTTGCTTTGTTATTAGCTGAGTTAAGGTCTGTTTATATTGTGTGGAGATTTGTAGCAATGCATGTGTTGGTATCTATGTAGACATTTCCTTTGAGGGCAGGGTATTTTCCTCAAACATGCTCTCAATATATTTAGCAAGTTCTAATAGAATTTCTGTTTTATATGTCAATGTTGTACCATCTTGCTATGTAATTTGGTTAATAATTTTCTTTTGATGCTGTTTTTGACAACATTCAAACTGACTTACATGATCCTGTTTCCCTCAGGTGCCAAATCTTTGTTCAGTTTTGAGTGATTTCATTCTGTCATATTTTATGTCTGCCATTTTTGTTTTAAGTTCTGAAATGTGTGTGGAATAATTATTAATTTATTGATTTTGCAATGAAATTAAATTGTATAGCTAATTTCTTAAATATTTATATTGGTCCATTTTAAGTGCCCCATTTAGTTTGCCCAGCTTCTGAAAATATTCCTGAATGTTGACTTTTGTATCTTCCCAGCACTCCTGCAGTGAAACATATAAAAACAACACTGATTTCCATGAAGTAAGAACATTCTCAAATCCCTGCTTAATTAGTGGGTTCATTAAAAGACTTTAATTCATCCACCAGTAATACAGTCTGTGGGCCACTTCCTCAAAGTTTGATAAGGTCATGCATAGCATGGCATGATCAAAGGATACCATGGGCTTGACCTTGATATTTTTGATTTCAGTTTGAAGAGATGAACCAATAATCTATTCTCATTAATAGATTTCCCAAAATATGTTTTTGAGTGGACATTTTGTGGGGCACAGGCATCAATTAACCCAGTTTGTAACAAAAGATTGTTTAGAAAATTTGCATCACAAAATGATTTTGTTGTTTTCATACCCCAGTCAGAAGTAAATCTGCTACTATTGAAATCTCCCCCAAAAAGCACACATCTGGATGTAAATAAATAAGTCTGAATGATTTGAAAGAGATCAATTTGGCTGGCTCTCATTTGTGACGCATATATATTAATCAGCCAAAAATCCATATTCTGTAGTCTTACACCTATTAATAAAGCCCTACCTGGTGATATATCTACCATGTGCATCACTTGAGCTGCAGGATTATTAATGCATATTGCTACTCTACCACACACCTCCTCTCCTATGGAGTAATGAGTCTCCCATATCCAGGCTAAGCTTGCAGTTTGCATTTCGCTAACTGAATGCAATCTCATATCCTGTAAGAAAACGAATTGTAAATTTTAGAGTCAAATTATTCAAAAGTCAGTGGCCTTTTTATCTCTGATTTTATGCTATTAGTGTTAAGGGACACCACCGCTAGCTCATATAGGGGCTGTTTCATTGCAACCAGTTATCTATCTTTCTTCTGGAACCCACCCTAGTTCCTATTCTTTTTCCTTGTTTTGTGGACTGGTTCCACCTCTGTGTTGTCCACATCAGATAGAGCATCTTTTGGGTGGAAGGCATTGAGGCTAAATTCAATTCTGTTTCAGTGTCCATCTCTCCCTATTGCAGGGCTGCATATTTGTTTTGCACCATCACAATATTTGAAGGCTCTCTTGTATTTGGCTGTCCTTTTCCTTTCCCTTTTTTTACCAGTTGGAATGTATCTTCTTCAGAAAGGGGCGTTGCATGTTGGTAGAAGTGACACTTGTTCTTGTGCTTGTGACTCCTGCTCATCAAGAGGTTGTTCTGGGGATATTTGACCCTCGTTACTTAGATTAGAGTCTGGGACAGAGTTTAGAGTGAGAGCTTGAGATGTATGTTGTGACCAAGAAGGCCGTGCCATGGTTTTGGATGCTTTATTAATATAAAAGTCTTGGATTCCATAATCAATGTTCTCTGTGTTGTGGGCTGCCCATGGGCCTTCTGTAAAAGAATGCCCCTCCTCATCACATAAGTTGCATTTTAGGGTGTTTCTGCAGTGAAAACAGGTGTGTTCCAGGACCCTATATTGAGTACATTTAACAATTTCCTAAGTGCAACTGAGGTGCTGAGGTGATCCACATTTGTAGCAATGCCTCAGTTGCCCCAGATAAAATATGACACCCTTATCCCAGCCTAAATAAAACTAATTTGGCAGGTGATGTATTCCATTATCTGTTTGGTTCAGTTTTACTTTTATTCACCACCCCTATTCCAAAACCCCTCGTCATCCACTACGGACTCCGGAGTACCTTGTATAGTGCATCTCTATTCCATCCAATATAGAATGTCTGTGACATTTACCCCTTCATTTCTGAATAATACAGTTAGGACTTTAAAGGTTTGTTTAGTAAGAGGTAACACTTGAAATGGGACACACACAGGACTGGTTTTTAATGTGGTAAATTTTATCCAGAATCTGTCTAAAATGTCTAGTGTCCTAAAACTGACATTGAAGTTATTTTCTATCAGTGTATGGATAAGGGCATATACCTCAGCTGGGAAAAAACACAAAGATTGTTTCAGTAGTACTTGTCCAACATAAAACCAGTCTGGCATAGGATCCATATCACTTATATACCATAGGCAAACAGCATTTAGATTTTTTGCCAATTCTACAGGTTTTCAAAAAAAAAAAACTAGCATACGTTGGTGCCTCTGTATGTTGTGGTGCCTGTTCACTATGTGATTAGCATGTCCCTGTTCTGGATGGGTAATGTTTTGTACTGTTTGTGGGTGGGGAGCAAGCCCTGTTTGAGAATCAAAGAATTCATCAACAATGTTTGTTTCTAGAGGAGAGGAAGGTAATGTTACCTGAGTCATTACTGTCCAGAATAGGATTTAAAGTATCAGCAACCTCCAGCTGCTCTGTCTTACTTGTACTTGCTTGGCATGCAATTTGATCCACACTGGAGCCTGGCAAGGTAATCTCTGGATCTGGTATTCACATGGAGCCATGCAGACCCTTTTAGTGCGCATTCTGTTGACCATGTTTTATTCTCAGAAACAGGATGTTGTCAGTCATCTTTTCTTTAGATCCCTGATTTGAATCTGAGTCTTTGGGACCCAAGGTAACAACAAAGACTTTTGTTGATTTCTCTGGCTTCTGTCCAGGTGAGTTGCCTTCTGAGTGCTTCTGTTACTTCTCTTCTTCAAGTTTATTTTTAGCAGCTAAATACTCTTGTTCTGCTCTGGACATTTGGTTTTGCAAAAACACTTTTTTTTCTGTTGTAATTCCTGCTGTAATTCCATTTCAGCTTATGTAAAGTCAATTTTTCTGTTTTTTCTTGTTGCACCATCTGTTGTGCTGTTGCTGCCAATAACTCCACTGTGGTGCCCACAGACCATTCTTAGTAGCCACAGCTGCAGCAGCTGCTATAGCCAATCAGTCTCCTCCTCCATCAGCCTCCAGCTGCAAACTGGATTCCTCTGACATGCTCACAGGAAGTAACAGAGCCCCCTGCATCTAGAGTTGAGAAATGTTTTATTAAATCTTCAAAAACAAATATTTACAAGCAGGTTTACATCACAGCAAAATAAAAAATAACTGGAAAGTAAATATAAACAAATGGTGGTACCTCACACAAAATCATATATCAATGAAAAATGAAAAGCTAAAATTAAACTTTGTGGACCTACACCCTACATGTGACTTCAATTTATATAATCCCATGCAATAATATGAAAGGAAAATCCCAACACTCCCCCCCCCCACACTAAGTATAGGGAAACTTTTTTCCCACTGAAAAGTAAAATATGCACCTAATAGTGTTACTATCACACAAACCATAAAACCACAATAAAAGAAACAGAAATAAGTATTTCTCATACATTCTAAGACGGAATTACAATTTTATAGTCTCAAACTCATTAATATTACTTCAATCCTCACTTCCCCTACTGAAATATTAAATCATATACCAGATATTCAACCTGTGAACTGCCATGTTATCCAGTGTCCAACCAATTAATGTGTTTCCATCGCTTTTCATAAATAGTCCTAGAAAACAAAGATCTTCTTTTCTTCTATGGGAGGCAATAGTGTCATGCACTACCCAAAAAAGCTGTTCGGGAGACTTATAATGTTTTTGCAGAGACCATTGACACTTAGCCTGCCAAATGTGGTATTTGAGAAATGCTAAAATCACATTCATTGTTCCCACATCATATTTCTGCCTTGCTCTTGGAAGAATCCCTAATAAAAGTATATCTAAGTTTAGAAACAAAAGGGGAGAACGTGGCCACTGGTGAAATAATATTGCCCAAAACTTAATAGCATACAGGCACAAGAAAAAAGGTGTTCTAATGTTTCTACCACCTGTACACAATCTTCTCCCCTGGGGCACATCCTCTCATTCAAACCTTTATAGAAACATAGAAACATAGACTTTGACAGCAGATAAGGACCGCTAGGCCCATCTAGTCTGCCCATTTCCCCATCTACAGGATAGGCCGCAGATCCTAGTAAATCAACAGCCTATTTCTTCCTACCCCCCACAAGAATTGCCTTATGTCTGTCCCATGCATTCTTGAATTCTCCCACAGTTTTAGACCCCACAACCTCCTCAGGAAGGCTGTTCCATGCATCCACTACCTCTCTGTGAAATAATACTTCTCACATTGCCCCTGAACCGCCCCTCCTTCTATCTTTTAAATTGTGTCCCTTTGTTCTTGCAAGTCTCTTTTTCTGAAAAATGCTACTCTTGGACTTTGTTGATTCCACTGAGGTACTTAAAAGTTTCTATCATGTCCTCTCTCCTTCTTTCCTCAAGGGTATACATATTAAGCTCCTTTAGTCTCTCCTCATACGGCTTCTCTTGCAGACCCTGCACCATTTTAGTTGCCTCCTCTGGACTGCCTCTCATCCTGTCTATGTCCTTGCAGAGATGGGGTCTCCAGAACTGGACACAGTACTCCAGATGGGTCTCACCAACTTCTGTACATAGGGATAACAACTTCCTGTTTTCTGCTGCTGATGCCTCTCCCATACATCCCAGATACCCCCATCCTCCCTACTGCCTTTCTCACATTGCTTGCTAACCTTAAGGTCATCTGATATGATTACCCCAGGTCCCTTTCCTTTTTGTTGTTGTTACTACCTCCCACCCATTGAGTATTCTTCCTGGGTTCTTGTTTCCCAGGTGCATTATTTTGCACTTTTGCATTGAATCCTAGCTGCTGCTACTTCTGACCATTCCTCCAACCTTGCCAAGTCCCTTTCATCCTTTCCACGCCTCCCTGTGTATCAACCCTGTTGCAGGTTTTTGTGTCATCTGCAAAAAGGCATACTTTTTCCTTCCAGTCCCTCTGCAATGACTGATGAAGACATTAAAAAGGACTGGACCAATACTGAACCCTGCAGTACCCCACTAGTAACCCCCCTTTCTTCAGAATGGACTCCATTTACAATTACCTTCTGTGTCCTGTTGTCCAGCCAATGTTTTACCCAGGCTACCACCCTGGGTCCCACTCCCAGGCTGGTTAATTTGACTATTAATCTTTTGTGTGGACTGTGTCAAATGCCTTGCTAAAGTCTAGGTAGGCCATGTCCACAGCCCCTCCCTGGTCTACTACTTTGGTCACCCAGTCAAAGAAATCTATTAGATTTGTCTGACATGACCTTCCCGCTGTGAACCCACGCTGCCTTGGGTCCTATGCTTATGTTTGAGATTCCCTTTAACATTGAATCTGTGATGAGCCCCATACCATATAACATCACACATGTAATCTGGGATCCTAGGTTGTGTCAGCTTTCCCTGTATTAGAGTGACCTCATATTGTTGGCATTTCATAAATTCTGGCTCAGCATCAAAACAAAGCCTCTGTAAATACTTATAGAATTAGTTCCTAGATAGGTTTTTAACCGATGATTTTGTTATAGTCCATAATTTGAATTTCCCCAAAACAAGTTGAAAACACCCAGATAATGTGTAACAAGCTTTTGTTTTGAAATGGGTTTATCCAATTCCCACCTCTAGCCATTCATTAATTTGATCTAGTACCCAACTGCTCCAGAGTGCTGTCTTTGGGTGTTTTGAGTCCTGTACCAGAGGTTTTATATTAGCATAACAGAATATGCTAAAAGTAAAGTGTAATAGAGTTTATCATCCATAACCCCCTTCTGTTACGTCCCTGTATAAAATATTCCTTTTAATAGGATTAAGTCTACTGCCCCAGATGGCAGTAAAAAAAAATACTATATAGATCCATTTCTAGTTGTTTTGGAAGAGGAAATATTCTACTAACATGTAAACATATTCCAATCAAAAAGGTTTTAACCATGTAGACTATTTTTGTCTTCACCATTCTCCACTTGTTCCAATACTGTACTTTATTTTTTGCCACCTGGATAAGACACTCCCAATAATAGTGGTCCATTTCCTCCCATCCCCCCAAAAATCCCAAAATCTTACAAAAAGTCCTAGTAATTTGTACCCCCATAAAATGCATGTATGTGTATAATATTTCCCAATCCAGTTTGTAAACACTTACTTTTGGTTAAGTTTAATGAGGCTGCAGTTCCCTTTATGAAGTCTACTGCCAACGCTTCTGCAGCTCCACTAGAAGGTACATCTGCTAAAGAAAACATATGTCATCAGCATATGCAATGGTATTAATTTCATTCCCTTCACTGGTAATGGATACTTCCTTAATATCTTCAGAAGCATTTACTCTCTCAAGCAAGGGTTCTAGTGTCAGTATATATAACATCAGGCTGAGGGGGCATCCTGCCTCACACCTCTAGTAACTTTTCCTGGCAGTCTCATGCACCCATCAATGTAACGAGCCACCACCGCATTTTTGTAGTAAGTTTTCATCCAACCAATAAAAGTTGAGGAAATCCAAATTTAGCTAAACACTTCCACAGATAGCTATGTGATACTTTGTCAAAGGTTTTTGCCTGATCCAAGCTAACTAAGTATCCCATAAGTTCCTCCGTTGACCCTTTATCCATAATTTCCCTAATTAATATAAGGGCATCAGTCATACTTCTTCCAGGGACTGAACAAAATTGTGTAAGATGAATAATATCTCCTAGAATACCTCCTAGTCTATTCCTTAAAAATCTTAGCTAATATCTTACTGTCAGCATTAAGCAATGTAATGGGCCTCCAATTATTCAATTCCTCCAGATCCCCTTCCTTATATAGCAGCATCAACATTCCCATGTTCATGCTGTCTCGCAGTTGCCTTTGTATAAGACTATTATTCAACATATGAACAAATTCAACACTCAATGTTTTTAACAGAAGTGGGTACAATTCATTTGGGAGATGATCCTTCCCATGTGCCAGTCCCCCCTTTTAAATTCTGTAGTACCAAAGAAAGTTTTGACTGGGATATAGAAGCACACAAGGAATTAAAGAAGTGGTCAGGAATTTTCTGTAAAGTACAAGAATTTAACCAAATGTCTGTGTCAGCATTTGTCAATGACAGGTCCTCCATAAAAGTTTGGAAAATATATATCTGTACCTCTGCCATAATCACATGTTGTGTTATTACTCGGGTCCCATCCTGAGTGACTAAGCTCTTAAACTCTTTTTTTCTTCCTTTGGCTAGCACAACTGTCAAATGGGTTAGTGTGCCCCATGATCCCCTGCATGCCAAATATTTGCTCCCATTCAAGGGACTTCATTCTGTCATACTGAGTTTGAGCTAACCCTTGCTTAATGGCATGCATAAATGCGGGATCAACACCCCCCCTTTTATTTAGTTGAGCTTGACATTTGTGTAGTTGGGTTCTTTGTACGTTATACTTGTCCTTTTTGTGTTTAACCAATATCCTCCAGATTATCTCAAAATAGATAACTATGTCTTGGTTACTGTCCCCCCACCAAGATTGTTCAGAGTCATAAAGAAAAAAACAGACCGTCGTGCATCCAGAATATTATGAAAGCCTTCTAAAACCATAGGGTCTTCCAACAGTGATAAATTTAATTTCCAATATCCTGGACCCTTATTGGTGTCCTGGAAATTGGAAATTGTGACCTCTAAAAGCACATGGTCTGATTTTGCCACCAAATTCACCTTATGGTTCCTATATTCTAATATGAGAGTAATAAACCAATATTCTATCCTGGAGGCCCTATTTCCTTGAAAGAAAGTGTTGGGGGCTGGCCTATGTGGTATCAGAAAAATGTCACCTAAACCTGCTTGGTCCAGGAGAGCATTTAAAAAGTTTGAGTTGCAATAAAGCTTGCTGGGTTTGGCTCCACGCTCAGGTCTACACCTGGCAATGCTGAAGTCCCCTCCAAACAGTATATTTTTGCTAATAAATAGATAGGGCTGTATTAATTTAAAAGTTTGATCCTATTAGTCTTATTCCGTGGGGCATAAATGTTGATTAATCTAAACTCTATACGTCAGGTACTAACATCTAACACGAGGGCTTGTCCCTGTGAAATATTTACCAACTGGGAGATCACAAAAGAGGGATCTACAAAACAAATTCCCACTCCACTGCATGCAAAATCACCCCCTCCCCCAGACCAGTAACTAGGTCTCCAAATCCAGGCATTTGAAGTAGTTATAAAATGATCCAAATCATATAAACATGTATCTTGAAAAAATACCAAGTCATAATCATTATTTGAAAAAGTGTCAAATGTAGCAAGATGTTTTTTCTCAGATCTAATACTGTTAGTATTTAAGCTTGCTACTCGTAACTCATATCCTCCTGCATCAGATCGCTTAGTGGCTTAAGTTGGAGGATTACTTTTTCTAGAACTTTTCCTTAAGCCCACCCTGGAGCCCATCCAAGTTTTTTTCCCAACATAGGGCATTTCTGTGTCTGACACAATCTGTTTCTGGGATGAGGATTTGGAGGCTGTATCTGAATCCAAGTACTCATCATCAAGACCCTCTTGGAACATCCCAAATCTGTTAGAAGTAACCACAATGTCCAAAGGATCTGCAGTATCCAAAGTTTTAGACACTGAGGTACATTTCATTGGGACAGTCTGGAATGCTGAGTGACCCTCCATTGCCGGGGGGGGATTTGGGGGGTGGAGGCATAATAACAACTTCTGCTTGTGAAAGGGTGGGAACAACAGAAGTAGCAGAGGTTGCAGGAACAACAGTACCCTTCTTTTCCTCTCGCTGGATCGGTGCTACCCTTTCAGGTATAGGTGTCTAAGGCTGAGTGTTGCTCCTGGCCTCTCTCTTCCTTTGAGGCATTGCTCTGGAGGCATTGGTTTGATACCTGTAATCAGCAGCTGCTTTTGCCACCTTAAAGATACAAAAGTCCTGGACCCCAAAATCTGCCTCTTCAGTACTGTGTGCCTGCCACCCAAGGGCAGTCTGTGAAGGTGTGTCCCCCTTCATCACATAAATTACATTTGGGTGGGTTCTCACACTGAAAACCAGAATGCCCCATGTCCCCACATTGATTAAACTGTATTTTGTCACATGAAGAACTGAGATGGTGGATTGACCCACACCTATAGCATCATCTGGGTTGTCCAGAGTAAAATATAAAACCCTTATTTCTGTCAATATAAAGACAGTTTGGAAGGTGTTGAAACTCCTTGTCTGCTTGCTGTAGCTTAACTTTTATCTGCTATCCCCCATTCCAGAAACCTTCATCATCCATTATTGGCTCTGGGGTATCCTGTACCTCACAGTGTTTCTCTAACCAGTATAAAATGTGGATGCTATTAACCCCTTTATTTCAGAATAAAACTATAATAACACATACTGCCTGTTTAGTGAGGGGAATAATTTGAAAAGGGGCCCATAGCGGGTTAGTTTTTAAAGACATATATTTTGCCCAAAATCTCTCTAGCACCTCCAGGGTCCTGAAGCTTACATCAAATGTGTGCTCCCCTAGGGTGTGTATCAGAGCATATACTTCTGAAGGGGAAAAACACAGTGACTGTTTCAATAAGACTCTCCCCACAAAGAGCCTATCTGGAACCTCCTCCATACCCCCCAAATATCTAAGTCGTATCACATTCCTCTGTTTGGCTAGCTCCACTGGTTTGGCAAATAAACCTGCATAAGTTTTTTTTTTTGGTGCTGTGGTTGTTCGAGAGGGGCAATGTCTGCTGTCTCATTCTCTCTATCAGGCCCACTAATGTCACTTTGTTCCCCTTGAGGAGCATCAAAAAAGATATCAGGTTGTGATTCCCTAGGAGAATAAGAAATTGTACCTGCATCTGATGGCATTCTATCATGGTCCCTGGGTAAGACATCTTTCTCAGATACCAGTTTGCTCTTATTTGGATCCCTTTCCCTGTCTTCCTCCAGTCGTGGTTTGTATTCTGAGTCAACTACCCAACTTCCCTGTGCATCCTGCTTCCAACCAGCCTTGCTTAATGCACAGTCTTGAGTCCACAGCTCCTCCCCTTCAACTTGGTACCCCTTGTCTGCGGTCCAGTCATTTTCCTCTTCCACTATCGGTGGACCCTCTGGGTTACTGCCAACAAACACAAAACATTTTGCCCTAGAGCCCTGAACACTGGGTGAGTTCTCCAACATATGTGTCCTCTTCTTCTACTCAAATAAACACTGTTTGTCTTCTGTAAACTCTTTATTCAACAGATTCATCTGAGCCTGCAGGTTTAATGAATATTGCTCCATTTCCAATGTCAGCCTTTCTTCTGCTGAAATAAAATCCATTTCTTCTCCCGTCTGTTGATTCTCCACAATTACCGTTGCTGGAATCTCACTTATGGTGTCTCCTACACCTGCTGAGGTTTCAGATGTGCGATCTCTCCTTCCAACTCCAAATCCACAGTAAACTCCTCCATGGTTGTTACCTATGGGACAGCACTTCTCCCTCTCAAAAAGAGTAGGGGAATTTTTATTTGAACATATATATATATATATATATATATATATATATATATATATATACAGCATAGTAGAACATGACAATATTACAACATTCAGATCATAAATCATATTATACAGACATATGTATTCCAGCATACATAAAAGGATAAAAAAAATAATTCTCATCAAAGGACATTGTACAAAATATCATAAAAAGAAAGTAATTATGACAGTATAAATTAGCATACTTCAAACATAAATGACAAACATCAATTTGAAAAAAATGATTTTTAAGATTCATATCTATTCAAATTCATCAAAACAAAAATGAAGCCTTCTGTAACCATTTTAGAATTGTGGAAAGGAAGCCTAGTTTTGGGTATGAACTTAGTAGAAAATACATGTGATTCCATTTTAATAAAGGTTCTCATGTAATTTGGTAATTAAGGAAAATAAACAGTCGTGCTAATATGGGACTGTTGTGAGAAAATCTACATCTTCTTTGCCAAATCCAATACTTTAAATAAGCAAACAGAACATAAATGCTACTAGGATTTAAATTTTCCCAATGATTTGATAACAGTCCTAAGACAAAAGTGTCGTACTTGAAATACAAAAGAGGGAAGGTTATCCAGGTGTTTTTAATAATGTCCCATAATTTGATAACATAGGGACATTCAAAAAATAAATGTGAAATAGTTTCAAGGGTGTTTTAACAACAATGTCTAGGACAGTACTGCTCTGAGACCTCTTTAAGTTTTAAGTTATTTTTCACATTCAGCTTCCCTTGTGCACTTAACCAGACTGCATCCCATGTTTTATTTGGAATTCGTTTTTCAGATAGCATAAGGCAAATGTGTTGTCTTTCTTGAGTGCTCCTATCTGCAAAGGGTAGGACTTTAAAATATTGTTCAGAAACAGTCGAATATACCTGTGTCCGTATACATGCAATAAGGTCTTGTTTTGAAATTTTCCAGATTTTTAATTTGTCTAAACTGTATTTTAAATATAATGGAAAACTGTGTAATTTTAATGTTTTGATAAACTACTATTACTATCCCATTGTAAAAGGTATATAAAGTATTGAAAAGCTACTTTGTCCATATACAATCATTATTTTTAATTAGGGTACAAAATTAGTAAAATAAATATGCTAAAGAAAAACAATTGGATTAGGCATCCCTAAGCCTCATTCGTTCTTTGTAAAATATGTAATTCCCTTTTAACAAAGTTCAAAAGACTCCCTATATGGTCGAAAAGAAACATCCAAAGACTTTAGTTTCCAGGTGTTTAGGTATTGGGAAAATATGACTAATATATAAAAATAAAAGGATCAAGTATGTTGTGATCATATACTGTAGATCCTTTTTAATTTGTGCATTTTCCAATTATTCCACTGATGAATACGAGTCAGCAATGATAAGTTTTATATTCCAATTATACTTCACCATGTCTCCTGTGCCAAAAAACGCCCCTAAGATTTTCTGGGGTTCAAAAACTAACTGAATTTCTCCAAAGGGAGGTTCTAGGTCCTCTAAGGGTTGAAAACATAAACAAAAACTTTTGAGAAGTTAATTTGCACCTGTCAATGTAGAAAGGGTATGTAAAATTTTAAGGCTTGAGAGCCAGAAGGGGAATCTTGAACCATAATAACTAAATCATCAGCATAGACACATGTCTTAACTGTGGGGGAGTGAGGGCTTGTGATCCCTACTATTCTATCTGAGGAATTTAATGCTCTAATCACATGATCTAAAGTGAGAATGTATAAAATCGGGCTTAGGGGACACCCTTGTCAAACCCCTCGGTTGATAGTCTTTATTTTACCTAAGTATCCACGTATCAAGGGTTGTACTGAGACATTATTATAATATCCTTGAAGAAAATTTATAAATTTGTGGGAATACTATACACTTTTCAGAAAAAGCCATAGGAAATTGTGAGATATTTTATTAAAAGCTTGTGATTGATCTAAGCTTAAAAGAAATATTTGTGTTTTTAACTTTGTTCTGTTCTATCAATTATCTTAATAAAATTAAGGTATCAGAAATTTTACGCTGGAGATAGTACATGTTTGTGAAGGGTGAATAATTTCAGCTAGTGCATTTATTAATCTGTTATTTATTATTTTGGCTATAATTTTCAAGTTCACATTTAATAGGATGATTGGTCTCTAGTTGCTTAATAATTCCATCTAACGTTTTTTTTTGTACAGGAAAAAAAGAATACATGTATTCATGCTCTTTGGAATTTCTGGTAACCTGAATAATTTGTTATAGACCTGAACCATTTCATCTGCACTATGTGACCACAGTCATTTGCAAAATTCAGATGGAAGTCCATCGATACCTGGAGCTGTATTCGTTTTAAGGGAGTTAATCACAGTACCCAGTTCTAATTTTGAAATGGGAGTGAGTAGCAAATGTTGTTCAGCTAATTAAATTTGGGTAAATTTAAAGCATCAAGCCAAATATTAGTATCATGTTGGGTGGAAAAAAGTGTACTAAATGTATGCTGGATATAAGTGTCAATTTCTTCCATAATTTCTTCCTTAGTATTAACGATTTTTCTAGATCCTGATTTTAAATGTGCAATATGTTTCTTATGCCATCTTGAGTTGTAGCTTTCATATGGATTTAGCAAATGTGATTTACCCTGAGTCCCGAATTTTTGTTCCATTTCAAGAGACTGGTGTATGTCATATTGTAAACTTTTGTGTTCTTCTTTAATCTCTTTAATTTGTTGCACACAATTTTTAATGGTTTTTATTCTTTCTTGTAAAAAAAGAAGTTGGTGGTATAAAGTTCTATCTCTGTGTTGCTTGTTGTCGTGGTAAATCCAGGATTTATTTTTAAAACAAAAAATAAAATCTTTTTTGGAATCTAGCCACCACATTATGCTGTCTTTGTACAGAAAAAAACTGACTGTCTAGCTAAAAGTAATTCAAGTGCTGTGTCTTGAAACTCGGTTTGAAAAAGTGCGGTGTTAAGCCTCCACTCCCCTTTACCATATGCAGCTACTGATATATCAGAAAGATGTATGCTAATCAGGCAATGGTCTGATGTAGTGGTTAAGTTTGTATTAGAGTACTGAACAGTAATCTCTGTGGGAATAAAAAAATAGTCAATTCGGGAAGGTATGTTGTTTTTGGAAAAGGTATGGGGGAGCTGGGAAAAAAAGGAACTCTGTGCATCCTTCAAGTTGGCTTGCTTTACTATATTTTTTAAAGCAGTGGTGTCACAAAATATCTTTTCTGTTTTTTTCCCATCCGATCTTTGCAGCCCACAATTAAAGTCTCTTCCTAACACTATTATTTTCCTAGAAAATAAAAAAAGGTTTAATTTCCTTCCATATTTTAATACGACTAAATTTCGTCGGAGGAGCATAACAGTTTATGAGCCTAAAAATTATCCCTTTAAACAAAACATCCATTAAAAAAGCTCTTCCTTGATGTATGTCAACTATTTTTAAGACTTTGATATCATCATGAAAAAAACAGATTGCTACACCACTACATAAATCTGTTCCTAAGGACCAGTAACTAGAAGCCCATTTCCAATCAGATGCTGCTTTTTCAGATTCAGATAAGGTATATATTCTGGTGTTTTGGAGAAAAAGTACATCTAAGTGACTTTGTTTAAAACAAGCAAAGGTTGTATTTCATATCTTTGTAAACCTAATGCTGTTTGTATTAAATGACTCTCTAGCTAGATCTAACATTCAAGGTAAAATTCAGGGTGGCTGATATGCTACCTCCTTAGCTTTTGATCTAGTTCCCCACCTTTTCTTTGTGTTTTGTTTTTTGATGGGTCTTCACTTTTGGAGGAAACCTCTAGTACTGAGGAAGTATCAGAGACTCTCCATTTCTGTATCTCCCCATTGCAGGGGTTCATATTGGTTTTGGAGTTGGATTCCACTGGGGGTCACCTTCCTTGGTTGATGAGCTTCCTTCCCGTATTTCACCAAGTGAAAGGTATTGGAGTCTGGGGGGGGCATCTCGGTTGCATCTTCAAAATTACTACTTTCCTCCATAAGGGAGGAGGGGTCTAGTACAGACTCAGAAGGGGGGCATGGGAAAAAGGTGCATCAGCTCCTTTTGGGTTAGCAGTCTTGAACTGTGTGCTGCTATTTCCAGCCTTCTTGGGGACACCCAGTAAAGATTTTTCATAAGCAGGTCTGGGGGATTGTCTTGGGACTTCTCTAGTTTTATTGTGCTTGTGAATGGCTGAATTTACATAGAAGTCATGTTCTATGAAGCCTGCATCATCTGTGTTTTGAGAGGCCCATGGACATTTAGTGAAGGTATAGCCTCCAGTATCACACAAACTGCATTTAGGAGTAAAGGTACAATGAATTCTAGGGTGGTCTAGCACCCACACATACTACATTGAATCTGTTCCATCCACTACTCACATGCCTGGGAGAACCACACTTAAAACAAACACGAGGCATCCCAGGGTAAAACAAAATGCTTTGATCTCTTCCTAAAAATAAGCTACTAGATAAATGTTGTATCCCAGTTTCTGATAGCCTTATTTGTACTTTAAATCACCACCTTATCTAAAAACCCTCCTCATCAAAAATAGGGTCTGGTAGACCTTTCATTTCACTTTTCTGTTCTGGCCAATAAATAATATCCTTTACATTTACTCCTTCATTCCTAAACAATATGGTTATTGTTTTTAACATTGGTTTTGATAGGGGACCACATAAAATGTGACCACAGTTCAGTGTCTTTACAATAGTATATTGTGTCCAAAATTTATCCAGTAAAGAAGCTAGATAAAAACCTACATTGAAGTTGTATTTGTCAGGGCGTGGATAAATACTAACACCTCATAAGAAGAAAATTTCAGAGATTGCTTAATACAGGTTTTTCCTACAAAAGCTCTATCAGGTGGTATATCTAAACCGCTAGTGTACCGAATCCTAATAGCATGTCTGCATTTAGCATTCACAGGTGGCTCGTGAAAGAGGCTAGCAAAGCTAGATTTCTGACCTGGTTTGTCCTGAGTCAGAATTAATTCCATTGGGCTGTTGTATGTAGATTCTAGTGGTACAGCCAACAGAATTTGGCTATCTGAAATGTCAGATCCCATGTCTCTTATTGTTTCTTCGTGTCCTGGGATATTTTGCAGATTTGGTTTGGCATTCTGTGCGGCTAACTCTCCTGATGTTTGCAGATCTGGGGCATTCCTCTGATCACCATTCTGGAAGCCATTTACAAGTCCAGGTGAAATTTCTAAGTTGTCAACCCCAGGTACTGGGACTGTGGGGTCCAGCAACCAGTTACCAGCCTCCACTTGTACCCAACCTGCATTTTTGAGTGCCAGTTCAGGTGACCAGGAAATATCAAGCTTCTTGGCTGCTGTGTCTGGCTCTGTAGAAGAATTTGAAAGCTGAGGGCTGAATTGAAACATATTACTCGGCAACTTTTTCCTGAGACATTCTCAGTACTAGTACTCATCCTTTTTCATTTCTTTTTCTCTTCCTCAATTAATTTTTTCTGGTGAGTATACTATAGTTCTGCATGCACAAAAGTTCTGCCAAATGTTGTTTTTCTGCATTTAAATTATCTCATAAAGACTGCTCCATGGCATCCAATTCCATCAAATTAACTTCTCCTGAGGTCAATGGTGTAACTGCAGAATTTGTTCCTTTAGAAATCAAATCTGTCTCCTGAACTGGACCTGCAGGAGTGGAGATCTGCTCTCCTGCAGGTTCACCAGCTAAATCCCCAAACTAAGAGTCCATCATGAGTGTTAGGGGTCCCTCTACTGGCAAGAGTAGGAGAATTTTCCACGTGTCCTGGCCACATTTCCCCCATTCACTAAACTTATCCCCAGACAGCTTAATCAGGTTCAGTATCACTTGGCTTCTATCTATATCCCCCTTCCCCAGGATGAGGCTGAAAATAGGCAGAATTGTCTAGTCCTCCTTTCCCAGTCAACAAAAATGAAATAAATAAAAATATTGGTGAGTGCTATGCAGTGTAGGGGGCTGTGTAGGCATGTGCTGTATAAGCCAATGGAACTAGAAATGCAGCGGACTTGCTACTCAAATGCCAATGCACAGAAGGCTGATGATGACGTGTTGAGCTGGCTGATGGGCATAAATATTGTGTAGTTTAAAGGATGCACCCACATATCATGAGTTTCTGCCCATTCGCCAGCTAACAGACATCATTCATTAGGCTTTGATGATGAACAACAAGCCTCACAGTCCCTCCCTGTGTGTGTTTCTAACCCTAGTGAGTAGCTGTTACCACCACCACTGCTACAACAATGTCTTTTAAATCATTGCACTGCTTTATTGTTAAAGTTCTCTTTATCCTGGAACAAATTTACTCAGTGTGCATGAAATGACAAGCATGAAAGCAAATTCTTTATGCAATATCATAGCATGGCTCTTTCAAATCTTTCTCAATATACATATCTCCAGATACATGAGAAAACTACAGTGAAGCAGAATTTTTGAGACAGCTGTGTAATGACTCATTCATTAGTAGTAACTAAATACTACAATATGATAAAGTAAAATTAGCTCTGGTGTGTTAGCTTAGCCCAACTAATAAATTTGGAGTTAGGAAGATGGTGTAGAACCATACTAAAAATTTATACACATTTTGTGTGTTATGTAAGTACAATCACTGCAAGTATTGTATGAACACAGTAGACAGGCACCCAGGAGCAGACAGAAACCACTGAGAAGTGAGTTACCCCAAAAGCCACTGCAGACTGCCTGTTTTTCTGTCTGTAGAGCTGGATGATTTAAAGGGAAAGAAGTTGTTAATGCACAGACCTCGGTACACCTCCATTGAGCCATCCTCATCGATGCAACATCAGCCATTCTATCCAACTCACAAACAAATGCCACCCACCAAAGAAAGACTCAGAGGATAAAGGGTTTGAAACATTTGGTGTGAAAGCTGCTATGAATACTTAATCAGGGTGAGGGAAAGGTTTAGTTCTGGGACTACGTTGCATCTGTGGGAGGGGTGATGCATATCTCTCTCTCTTTCTCTCTCTCCCCCACCCCCTTTCCTCTACTGGCACCTGTGTTGTATTTTAACATTAATTTTCAGGATATTTTTAATTTCCTTTAAACTACTGGATCCCGGGATCCAAGGCAGGGACAGCTACCCCATGTAAAGAGACATGCTGAGCTAATTAAATTCACTCACACTACCAGATGGATGGGAAAGACCTCCTTGTTTTTAAGTTCAATGTGAGCAGTGCGTTTTGTTCTGAAATGCATTTTGCAATGATTAAATACATATGACAAAGTCTGATACAGTCAGGGTCCTCAGGTATTGAAATATACAACAGACAGCTTATCAGTGGCACTTTGCAATTGCAGCTGTAACTGATGCATACACAAAGTGGTGGTAGATGATTGAAGAAAATAGTTTGCTGCAGCACATTAAAAATTCTAATTGCAGTTTTCTTTTTTATGTTTGCTTGTATGTATATGCAAACAAACATATTGGTGGTGCTTAGGCATTGAAGGGGCTGTGGAAGGGTGTGCTATATAAGCCAATGGAAGTAGACATGTAGGAGGTTTGTTACTTCAAACACCAATACTGAGAAGGCTGATGATGATGATGTTGAGCTGGACTGATGGGCATAAACATTATGTAGTTTAAACAATGCATGTGCATATATCATGTGAATTTTCTGCCCATTAGCCAGCTAATAGACCTCATTCATCAGGGTTTGATGATGAACATCAAGCCACACAGTACCTCCCTGTGTATGTTTTCTAACTCCAGTGTGTGGCTGTTACCACCACCACTGCTACAACAATTTCTTTTGTATCCTTTCATTGCCTTATTGTTATAGTTTTCTTTATCCTGGAACAAATTTACTCAGTGTGCATGAAAAGACAAGCATGCAAGCAAATACTTTGTGCAATATCATGGCATGGCTCTTAAATCTTTCTCAATTTATGTATCTCCAGATACATGAGAAAACTACAACGAAGCAGAATTTTTGAGCCAGCTATGTGACCACTCATTTATTAGGAGTAACTAAATACTACAATATGATAAAACAAAATTTGTTCTGTTGAGTTAGCTTAGCCCAACTAATAGGTTTGGGGTCAGGAAGCGTGTAGAACCATGCTAAAACTGATACAAATTGTGTATGTTGTGCAAGCACGATCACTGCAAGTATTGTATGAACACAGTAGGCAGGCACCCAGGAGCCAGCAGGAACCACTGAGAAGTGGGTTACCCCCAAAGTCACTGCAGGCTGCCTGTTTTTCTGTCTGTAGAGCTGGAGGATTTACAGGGAAAGGAGTTGTTAATGCACAGACTTCAGTACACCTCCATTGAGCCATCCCCATTGATGCAACATCAGCCACTCCATCCAACCTGTGGACAAATGCTGCCCAGCAAAGAGTGACCCAGAAGATAAAGGGTTTGAACCTTTTGGCATGAAGGCTGCTATGAATGCTTAATCAGGGTGAGGGAAAGATATATTTTTGGAACTACTTTGTATCTGTGTGAATGGTGATGTATCTTTCTCTCCCCCTTTCCTCTGCTGGTACCTGTCTTGTATTTTAACATTAATTTTTGGGAAAGTTTTCATTTCCCTCAAACTATTGGATTCTGGGAGCTAAGGGAGGGACAACTGCTCCCCTGCAGATACTTTAAGGTACTTTAAAAAACTGCAAGTGTCTGATGGGAATTGGTGAAGTTCAGTACTTTCGGGAGTATAAATGTTGTTGGGCAGTAGAAAAGCTGAGACTGTCCTGGGGATGTATGTGTGTGTGTGGGTGTGTGGGTGTGTGTGTGTAAAGTAACTAGGGCCTGAAATGTTGGACTTTAAAAAAAAAAAGTTAAAGCATGTGTGGAATATATTTACACTATTTTGATGTAAATTATTTTTTGCTAGTCATGTTATTGTTGATTTATTATCAGAATGTGTTTGACAGGTGTAAATATGTTTTTGTATCATGTAAAGAGACAAGCTGAGCAAGTTAAATTTACTCACACTACCAGATGGGCGGGAAAGACCTCCTTGTTTTTAAGTTCAATGCGATCAGTGCATTTTTGTTCAGAAATGCATTTTGCAATTATTAAACCCATATGACAAAGTCTAAAACAGTAAGAGTGCCTAAGTATTTAAATATACAACAGACAGCTTATTATCAGTAGCACTTTGCAATTGCAGCTGTAACTGATGCATACACAAGGTGGTGGTGATGATCGAAGAAAATTGTTGCAACTCACTGAAAATTCTAATTGCTGTTTTCTTTTTTATGTTTGCTTGCAAGTATATGCAAACAAACATATTGGTGGTGCTTAGGCAGTGAAGGGGGACTGTGGAAATGCGTGCTGTATAAGCCAATGGAAGTAGAAATTAGGACTGCACAAACCTCTAAAAGTTCTACCTCGTAAACTTTTCAAGTAGAACCCAAAAAAGTTCTACCAGGTAGAACCAGGTAAAATTGAATTATACCAAGTAGAACCAGGTAGAATTGGGTTATACCAGGTAAAACATGGTTCTATCAACTATAACCAGGATCTACCAAATATAATCGGTTCTGCCAAGGAAAACCATATTTTTTTACTGGATATAACAAGGTTCTACAATATATAACTAATTTCTAGCTGGTTCTTGTTAGGAAATCCAGAGGATAACTCTTTTTCTGTATGTCTGGGATGTAGTACGGTAGTACTTAGAAAATAAGAATGGTATGTTTTCAAGTCAAGTAGCTTAAGTAGATAAAACACAAGGGCCCAGATATTCAATAGGGTTGTGCATGGCGCAACAGTGTTGTGCCATGCATAACCCACTGATGCACTCTGACGCGATATTCAAAAGGAAAAAGTGAGCAGCACAAATCCTGATGCGCCGGAGCGCATCAGTAATGTATGCAGGTGCAGGTGGGGGGGGCATGCTCATGCATACCCTGCACAACCCGATATTCAGCCCAGGATGTGCAGAGCCATGCATGAGCAACCCCTACCTGCACCAGCACAAAGTTGATCCCCCAAAAAGGAACAACTGATGCCCACCCACAGGTGAGCTGCTGCATTGCAGGGGCATAACCTGACAGCTGACACCTATGTGGCCACCAGAGCTCTGGATGCCACCTGGTGGGTACCCCTCATGCCGATCGTGGGCACTTGTATTAAAAAAGTAATACTACCAATCTCCTGGTGGTCTAGGTACCCCCACCCACCCACTGAGCCCCACCCTACTCTCCCCGGTCAGCTGGTGGGCGGCAGCACCACCCCTGCCGCCATGCACGCCCACTGACTGACACCGTCAATAGGGCTGTATGCCCGATTGATCCACAGCGTGAAGCCAATGGGCTGCAGCCCTACATACAACATTCCAGATATGTGAATGGAATCATTCACATATCTGGAATGTAGTAGACGGTATTGGAGCTGCATACCCATTGGCTCATGCTGTGGACCAATGGGCGACAGCCCTACCAATGGTGTCATTCAGTGGGCGGCTCTGGTGACGGGTGGGTGCTGCCGCCCACTGGCTGACCGGGGGAGCAGGTGCAGGGGCTCAGTGGGTGGGGGGTACCTAGACCACCAGGGAGATTGGTAATATTACTTTTTTAATACAAATGCCTGTGATCTGGCAGTCAGCACCACCAAGGATATTGGACTTATTTATTTATACAGATGCCCACGTCGGGCAGACAGCGGTCCACTGGACCACCAGGGATATTGGACATAGTTTCTATTTTTAATACAACTGTCCACAATCGGGCTGTGAGCACATTGCAGCTGCAGAAAGCGTCGGTCCCATAATGCTGGCTGGCAGAAGCGCCAAATTACAAGTCATTGAGGATCAGTGCACCTGCATGCAAATGGGGCTATAATGACATGCAAATGGCCGATTGGTACCTTGCATACATTATGGCCACATTTGCATGTCAAGTTTTGAATATCGTAGTTGCTGTGCATGACGTAATGGAACTTGCATTAGCGCATCCCCATGCTCCATTCTGGTCACCCGCGCTGGTGCAGTGCCACTGCGCCATGCACACTCGGGTGGCCAGGGTGCGATATTCAATGCTGCTGGAGCCATGGCACAGCTCTGTTGAATATCACCCAGTCCACACCCCTGTGCAGCCATGTTGAGCGTGTACAAGCTTGCGCCACAGCCTGGGCAGTTTGAATATCTGGGCCACGGAGATTTATTTATTCCACACAGGTTAGTGAACAACTGCTGGCTGTCGATTCCAGTACTTTAAGTAGTGAAAATACAGGTAAATTTATTCCCAAACAGGTCAGTAAACAGCTGATAGCTGCTCTGAGTTCAATACTTTAAGTAGTGAAAATACAGGTTATTCCAAAACTGGTCAGTAAACAACTACTAGCTGCATTAAGTCAGGTAGCTTAAGTAGTAAAAACACAGGTAAATATATTTCCGAACAGGTCAGTAAACAACTTCTAGCTGCAGAGCATAATTAAAGGATGTGGGGGCCCTACTCCAAATCATATTTTGCGGGACTCTACATACCCACCCGTTTTCCACACCAGCCACCTTGGAGGCAATGGGGATAGGGGGACACCGGTACACAGTTATTAGGAGAGGAGTGGTGGTGGGGCAGGAGGAGTGATGGTGGAGGACAAGCCACTGCCACACACACATACTTAAATGTGACCTAGTATTATCCTGATTATAATTTGGGGTCATTGGTGTAAACTCTATGAATGGGGCACAGGGACAGGACACTCATCCAGACACACAGGGAGAATATGAAGGGCAAGTTCTAACCCTACAGATCTAACTTGATGCCCATTGCCCAACTTGCTGAGCTATCATTCCCTCATTGGAGTGTGTGTTTTGCCTCCCTTTTGTGCCCTCCCCCATGGAGTGAACCAGCGGTTTCCTACACCACTCTGCTTCCTCACGCTGCATGGGCTTAGAGTCCAGTGAAAAACAAGTTCCAAACAAGGCAACAGACTGACTTTAAACAACCCAGTGCATTTACACAATCCTTAATTAAAGTCCATGCAGAGACCAGCAATGCAAACACAAAGTTCAAAAAATGCGCTCTAGATCCCAGCCCCTTTAAGGTAATGTAACCCCTAGATGGCACCATCCCTAGTGTTACACCCTGCCTACTACTTACAAGCTAGGCAGAGGGGTTTGGGTTCGCTAACTTATATCAAGTTTAAACAGTGCGGTTCCTCCACTCAGAGTTACCTTACGTGGGCTAGCTGTTACCAGGTATAACCCCTGAGATGTTATACCACCCACAGATACCATTTACCTTCCCAGACATGACCAGTAGATATTTCCCACATTTCAACATTTCATCATTTAAGGTCTCTCTCTAATAATATGCTCATGTACAAGATGATGATTTTTCAAACAATAACAACAGATTTATTTAGGGGACATGGAAGTAAGGATGGGGAAACAGGAGGACTAGAGGTTAGGCTGATTGCTATTTACAAATGTACAAAGGCTTGATTTAGTTTGCTGGTGAACCCTCCAGCTGGGTGGCTACTATATTAATAAAAAAGGCAATCACATTCTCCAGCTGACATTGATACCAGAACCCTGACTATCTAAGCTGCTGACAAAAATCAGTTGTGTAGGCATTAATCACCGACAGAGGAGGGCTCTGCCGGTGGATTAATGCCCGCTGTGGGTGTTGGTGCCTGAGGGGTCCAACCACCCAGCGGGCATTAATCCCCGGTAGAGCCCGATGCTGAAGGTGATTAATGCGCTTGTAACATAGGCTTGTCGTGGCGACGACAAGCCTATGTTACCGGCATCACCTCCGGCGAGCAGCAGGAGCCCTACGGACAGAGGACACGGGACAGAGACGTGGGCTGGCTGTCAGGCTCCTGCGGCTGTCACATCGCAGGTGCACTGCTGGGCTCCTGGGTGGGTGGGTCACTGGAGTTCCAGGACTGGTTCAGAGAGGAGGTCTGTCTCTGGTTTGGCTTGCCTGCAGGCAGCGTGGTCGGGGGCGGGGGGGGCTCGCTGAGTGCCCTGGTGCCTTCGGGTCAGGCAGCTTCTTGGAATCGGAGAACAAGCGGGCTTGGCGGCTCTGGCACCGCGGGTGGGCTTGTGGTGGTGAAGGAGTGGGTGGCTACCTCTGGTGCTCCATGGCGACAGCTGGAAAGCGGGCGTTACCTGTGGGTTAATACCCGCTCGATTTCAGCCAGCTGTGGCACTTCAGCGAATCCGGAGGCTCCATTCCGGCGGGCTGCAGTGAGCCATGTTACAATACACAATAATTATTTTTTACCACACTGGCACCAATCCCAGATAAGTATGAAACCCCACAATCTCACACTACACGTTGGGTACCCAGATACCGTAGTCCTGGATGTTGCAGGCCTGGTGGAAGTTGCAGCTAGTCGAGTTGGCCAGCTTTGATTAGGAGGGAGGGGGTAAACTTGGAAAGCTACATCTCAACAATGGCTGTTGATCCTAAAGAAAGCAGGGATTGCCCTGCTTTTTGCAGAAATAGCAGGTCTGGTCCTGCTGGTCACAGAAAGGGAAGGACTGCCCTGCGTATCACAGAAACTGAATATTTCAGAGCAGGCAACTTGACTAGATCTTGGATTTCACATCCTGAACATTCAGCACAACTCAAATTGAAGTCACATCCAGTACATTTAGATAGCAATACTTTTATCAAGCATTCTTACTTATCAGACGATGTCACATCCAGTACATTTAAATACTGATACTTTTATCAAACATTTCTTATTGATCAGAGAGAGAGACAGGAAAGATGGAAACAGGCTATTCCCAGGCATAATTCAGACATAATATGCTCTAGGGCCTCCTGTCCTATGAAACGACAATGCTACTTTAGCTGGCAACTCCAATAGAGTAGAAACTAACCCATAGAGGGCACGGATGAATATCAGCACATTTATATTATTAACTACACAGTATCTCAACACACCTACACTGGGCCATTTGGGCAGCAGATTAGGTGCACAGAACAATTTACAGATGACACAGTCTCTTGATGGCAAGCCAGCCCAGACTGATTATTTCTAATAGGCATGTCGGCCCTAAAATTATTTAGCTAGTATATCTAGTAGAATGGGCTTGAGGCCCAAAGACTACTTGTAGAACTTCTCCCTTGCACTGGTTGGTAGAAAGGTACTCACCATGTCCTCCTTGGGTGATATCCACAATAGAAGGTGTCCTGGTGTCTTCAGTCATCTCACACAACTGAAGCTTGATGCTAGCTGGTCTTCGGTCCACATCTTTCTCTGACTTGGGAAGGAGGGCTAGCACTTGGAGGACAATTTGGCAACCTCCAAGCTATCAGGTTAAGCAAAACTAAATTACTTTAACTTTAAATAAAATGAAACAACAAACACTCCCTCCAGGATGGAGGGGCTTAAAGGATACCTAAACAGCATTTTGACAACAAACTATTCAAAAATTTGACTCCGTAGGTGATTAAAGGAAAGGCTGCTGTATTCATTAATGCTAAAACTACATTTACATAATTTACCTAAATGCGGTTCCAGAGCATTTGAAAATTGTGAAATCAGCCTTCCAATTTGAAAAAAAAACTGTCTTACCTGCTTCCTAAAATGGCTGCCAAATGTGTTATGTGATGACATCATTGAGTCAAAGTCAGATAGATATATGGCTCTCTATAGTGCTAACTAGTTCTTTTTCTCTCTGTATAGAATTGTTTCACCCAAATGGTCAGAAACCATGTGCATTATTTTGTATAATGCACATGCTAAGCTATGGTTCTGTTCATTCTGTTTACTTTAACATGCTGAAAATGTGTTTTAATGCAACCGACTTTCTCTGTGGCAAACCACAGTGCAGTACAAATCTTGAATAACCTGGTGGTCTAGTGGTTATGGTGGATCCAGGATGCTACAGTGGGGGTGCTGGGGTGGTGGGCATGCTTAATATGCACTTTTTATCATTTTTATTAAACCTTTATATTTTCTGCTATTATTCTTTTCTAGTTCATTTTTGACAGAACCTATAAATGTAATCCATAGTTTGAATGCAAACATTTGTACAATCAATAAAGCATACTTTTTCAACAAAGTGAAATGCAGCAGCAGCAAGTAAGTACATTACTATGTGGGGGGGGGTGCAGCCACACCCTTCACCATCCCCTAGAGCCACCACTTTTTTGTAGCAAAGTTCTTGTGCAGTCCAATGTTACAGTTCATACTTTCTTGAAACTCAAATATATGCTTGTCTTGTCCTCTTTTTCCATGGGAAATAATAATTTTAAGAATCAGCATTTATATAGTGATTTTCATACACATTGTATCCCAAAATGCTTTACAAGCAATACTAGACTGGTAGTGAAGTGACTGAATGTGTAGTGGCAGCCATTTCATACATTAATCTCCACACACAGCCTTGGACAATTGTATGAACTGGTTTTATGGGATTTGAATGTTGGCCAGGACAATGGGATCAGGTAGTGATGAAGGTGCTGACAGCGCCACATCATATTTCTCACAGTAATCTGCTCAGATTTCTCTCCTTCTGTCTTCCCCCTTCCCTGAATATAGCAGTGCCTTGGAAGATTGGTCTTCTCAGTCCCCCTCTGGTATTCATTCTTCACTATTCCTCCTCACACTGAAAACTGGTGAGCTCATCACCCTTCTGCATCATGAATGCAAGCAGTACAGTCCCCATTTTATTTTGACATGTCAAATATAAACATATCTTTCCAGTAAGTTAGGCTCATAGCAGCAGGGAACAAGGGGAATGATGGTCTTTCCTATCCTTAAAAGATCTAGTCTACCTTTGATTAGGCACTATTAAATGATGGGTGTGCACATCATTATGCACGTCATTTAATGGTGCCTAATCATAGGTGGCTTAGATCTTATATGGATAGGAAAGCATATTTTTCCACTTGTGCCATGCTGCTATATGCCTGGCTTACCAGAAGATCATGTTTATTATTAATATGTAAATATAACACGGGAGACTGTACTAAACACATTCATGATGCGGAAGGGTAGTGAACTCCCCCATTTTCGGTGTGGGGAGCAGGTGAGAAGAATGAATGCCAGAAGAGTCACGTGATGCAGAACGTCTGGTGACAGCCTTTTCTGGAGCTCCCACTCTCCACCTTACTATTTCTTAATTTTAGCACTTATTCACGCTGATTTCATAGCGATTAACTTTACAAGCCTGTTCCCATCATCTGGAGATGCTTATCAGTTAATATTTGCGATACACAAAGCGCCAGGGAACCCTTATTGCCACGATGGATGCGGAGATGAAGCAGGCCGGGATGGAGACGCCGCCCACCACTCCTGAGAAAAGCTCAAAAAGTCAAAAACCAGAGCCCGCTCAACTTCCCAAACAGAGCCCTCCGCTTCCACAGGAACCTGCTCACAGAGGACCGATTCTTACAGGAATTGCTCCCATTTCGAGAAACCCTCAAGATATTGCCACGGAGGTGGAAATCTATTAAACGGAGTTGGGAGCTGTATCGCGACGAGTGGGGACATGGAAGTCAAAACAGCCTCCTTGGAAGCCTGGAAGGGGAAACAGACCCCGAAATTGTGAAGCTCAGACAACAGATCCACAAACTACAACTTAAGACAGAAGACCTGGAGGGCAGAAGTAGACGCAACAATATCTTAATTCTTGGCCTACCTGAGTCTGCAGAAAGTGGGGACATGATCTCATTTATTCAAAAGCTGTTGAACAAAATAATTGGTCCCTCTCCTCTCAGCTCTAATTGCCATATCGAGAGGGCTCATCGCTCTTTGAAGCCTAAACCTCAGCCTAGCTTACCCCCTCGCCCCATCATAATTAAGTTCCTTAGCTTTGTTGAAAAACAGCATGTGCTGAACAAGGTGAAAGAGCT
Source organism: Neoceratodus forsteri (assembly GCA_016271365.2). Taxonomy (NCBI): domain Eukaryota; kingdom Metazoa; phylum Chordata; order Ceratodontiformes; family Ceratodontidae; genus Neoceratodus; species Neoceratodus forsteri. Next base: position 377,137,650 of record CM028133.1, read on the forward strand.
AGAGGCGATCTTTTGGGAAGGGGCCAAACTGCGTTTTACCCAGGACTTGCCTTACGAAACGCGTCAAAAAAGAGCTGCATTTCATCCTACAGTGAAAAAACTCATAGCTGCAGGCATTAAATTTAAAATGAGTTACCCCGATAAGCTCTCTGTGCTCTTGGAAGGGGTCTGGCACCCATACGAGAACCCTGGCCACGCAAAGGCCGATCTCGCTCAGAAACTTCCAAACCACTTCATTGGGGACTGATTCTACAACTTGGACTGTCTACTACATTAATTTCCTCAATTTCCAAATGACTGTGTTATTTCTTTTCCCTTCTGGTTTATAATTACCTGTTCAGGTGGGCTTGATGGCGTACTGAGGCCTGGCTAGGAGGGTTGGAGGAGTAGGCCTGTTTAAGGCTGATAGGCTGCTAGTAGTGGTTGATGCCTGAGAAACTGTGGCCAAACGGAACCTTGCGAGGCTCCAATGTTCTCCTCAGCTCCCTTTTTAGGTCAGACCAGGGGGTTCTTCTTCTTTCCTGGCTCTCTCGTTCAGTTCCTCCTCCGTTCTGCGGGGGTTGTTCCGGTGGTGTAGCGGGGTAGAGAGCCGAGGATTGATCGCTACTTCAGGTCAGTTTCTGCGAGCCAGGGTGGCTTAGTGGCGGGGGCTCCTTTTTTCATCATCGGGTCACCAAAGAATTAAGGAATTTAGAGATGAGCTCAGTGCGATTCAGATGGAGCAATGTCTGGTGTCCCCTGCTGCTTCATTGCCTTGTCATTTTTCTAGATAACTCTGGGCAGTTCTGGGCAGAGGCCTATTTTTTCAGGGCCATGGCTGGTTAACTTTTGATGTTTGGTCTTTATTTGGCGTTTACTACGTAATTAGTGGAGGTGGGGTTGGGGTTAGGATTGGCACTGGGGTCGGCTCGCAGCCTAGTTAAGGGGGTGTAGGGCTACTTGGTCTGGGAGTTTCCCTGTGAGTTGTTATAACTATGTTTTTCTCATGTTGTTTTTGAAACTGTTTTCTGTGTTCTCTATTATAGTCTATTACAACATGCTCGTGAGACATGTAGCCTTTTTGGGGATTTAGCCCTGTACTGTATCCTGGCACTTAGCTACTTGCTATCTTTGGGGTTTGATGTACATAGTTTATTGGGGTCTGGGATGGGGGAGGTCGGGGGCGAAGGTCAAATATGTTGTCCGATGGGCCTTTGCTCATTTTCATTATCTAAAATGTTTACTAACTCAATGTGTTTGGCTTCTGAGTTATGTAAGGCTTCATATCTCTGTGGTATTTTTTGGGGGGTGGGAGAAACCTGGAAGATGTCACTCAGAAAGTGTGGGGGAGATTAACCCGGTGTTCTACCTTTACTTTTTTATGCTATCGGTCTATGTCCATGAAACCTATTAAATTGGCAACTTGGAATGTCAGGGGTGCTAGGGATAATAGTAAAAGAGACCAAGTTTTATTAAATTGTTCACTTTTGGATGTCGACATATTATTTTTGCAGGAAACACATTTGCTAGCCTTGGAGACGAAGGGTTTACGTTGCAAGGGGTTCTATCAGATCTTTGTCTCTGAAGGTACCTCTTCTAGTAGAGGGGTGGCAATCCTGATTAAAAAAGGTATTTCATTCCTGGCTGAGGACTGCTCGTCTGATCAAGAGGGTCGAGTAGTGCTGGTTAAGGTTGCTTAATGAGGCAGGTAGTTTGGGAGTTGATGGCCCTGTGAGGGACCTAATTTTATACATGCAATTAGCGCCCAACTGTGTCGTTTTGCCCGTCTTCATTTATTTTAGGGGTGATTGGACTCTCTCTCTGACTCAGGATGTGGATAGAACCCACAGACCTATTAAACCTCTCTCCCTTCCAGCTAGCTCAGGGACTTAATGAATTTAAAGAGTTTGTGCGACCCTTGACGCTACTGAACCCTCAAAGCGTAGCTTCTCCTTTTATTAGCAATTACACAACTCCTGGTCCAGAATCGATTATATTTTAATTAGTCGACTTTGGTTGAAAGCGTCTCCCATGCAGGCATAGACCCAATCATCATCTCTGACCATTCCTTGGCCTGGATTAAGATGTCTCCGGAGGGCCTGGCCAGAGAGATACCCTGGAAACTTAATACACAGCTCTTAAAAGATGACCATACAGTTAAACATATTCAATTTTTGATCTCCTCCTTTCTTGAGACTAATCAGGGTTCTATTGCTAGAGATGACTATCTCTGGTGTTCCTTAAAATGTGTTATTAGAGGAGAATTTATAAAATTGGCCTCTAGGAGGAAGAGAGTGAGAGAAATGAAAATTACGTCATTACTGGATCAAATTAAAAGAGCTTGAAAATACCTTCTCCCTCTCTGGCTCCCAGACCCGTCTGGAGAGTTGTGTAAGCTCTAAGGAATGAATGAGTAGACTTGATTAAGGAAAAGCGGAATATGCCATTTCTAAAACCAAAGCGCTTATCTGGACCAAGGAGAGAAACCTGGTAAATTGCTTGCTCTTAGGTTAATGGAGGTAAAACGCAAGGCTGATTCCAGCCTTGAGGCTCCTGACGGATCAATCAAAACCTCACCAAGGATATAGCATCAAATTTGAAGCTTTTCTATCAAGACCTGTACAGGGGTGGGTCTGAACAGGCCTCTCATTCGAGATGGATGAATTTCTGGATAGGATCTCCCTTCCCTGTTTGCGAGATCAACAATGTGAATTGCTTTCCTCTCCTATTACCCTGAGGGAGATAGAAGAGGTTATAAGCGGGCTACCCTTGGACAAATCCCCAGGCCCTGATGGGTTTTCCCCTAACTTTTATAAAACTTTCTGTAAGGAGATTTCCCCTCCACTTCTCAAGTTGTTTAACCATGTGCTCTCATCAGACCTTCTTGATCCCTCACTGCTAGAAGCTACCATTATTTTAATTCCTAAACCGGATAAACCGCTGTTGGACCCGGCCAGTTATCGACCGATCTCCTTATTAAACTATGATATCAAAATCCTAACTAAATCCTTTCCTTGAGGAGTCAGAAGAGTCTGGCAATCCTTGCTAAGTAATGAGCAGGTGGGTTTTGTTCAGGATAGATCCGCGTCAGATCATCTACACCTTTCCACATTTTCCAACGCATGGGTCCCAATCCCTATGATGTTGGTAGCCCTGGATGCCGAGGTAAGGCTTGATAGGGCCAATTGGGATTTCCCGTGGTCTACACTTGGTAGAATGGGTTTCCCTGAGATTTTCATACAATGGATTAAATCAGTTTATCGGTCACCCTCGGCTAGAGTTTTTTGTAATGGTGTTTTTTCATCTCGTTTTTTTTTATTTTCCAGAACACATCAGGGATGCCCCTTATCCCCGTATCTATTTAACTTATATCTGGAGCCTCTGTTACTCAGTATTAAAGCATCACCGCAGGTCACTGGTTGTATTATCTCTCAGACTGCTTTGACTTTATCAGTTTTCGCTGATGATATCCTTTTACACCTCTCGAACCCTGAGATTTCCCTTCCAGCAGCACTTCAAATCATTACACAATATGGGAAGGTATCCAATTACAGGTTAAATCTTTCAAAATCGGTGATTTTCCTCTTAATTTTTTCATGTTTCAAGCCAACTTCCTTCAGCTAGTAGAATGAAATGTGCCAGACCTCGCCAGTATTTAGGCATACCTGGCCGGGATGAAGAGACTACCAAAAACGAAATCTGGATGAACTCCTGGATAGAATTCAGAAAGATCTCGGTTAGATGGTCTGTTTTGCTGCTATCTGTAGGGGACTGATTAATATTAAAATGAACATTCTACCACGTATTTTTTACCCCTGAACCTTCTTAATATTGGCTCCCCAGAACCTATTTCCAAAAGATACACTCTGCCCTAGTTAAATTTATTTGGGGTAAATACCCTAGGAGGCTTTCTGTAAGCAACATCACAGAAAGACAAGGTGGTCTTCAGTCTCCCCAATTTCTGGTTTTATTACTGGGCTAGCCATCTAACCAAAGAAGGTAGCTGGTTCCGATCTCAGAACAGGGCTATAGGCCCATCTGGCTGGATTAGAGCTTAAGCGTTGGATAAACTCAGCTACTTCCTTCTGTATCTTTATTATAGTTTTTCCTCTCTGCAGTAGTCATTCGTAATTCTCCGTGGGACTTTCCATCAAAATTCTCTGTAATGCTGGAATTACTTTAGGATCCCATACACTAAGGATATGGCTCAGCCACTCACCTTAACCCTAATATTAAAATAGGTGGGTTACCGCTTCCACTAGATTGGCTCCCACAAATTCAGAATCGGTCAATAGAGGATTTTACCCCAGGGTTCCTCTTCTCTCATCCAATAATCTGCTGGAGGATCAGAATCTCCACCAAATATATATTCAAGATTTACCAGCTGAGACATCTTGTTGAAGAATTTTGGGAATGTGAAATTACCTTCCTGAGTCAGGCCTTTCTTAGATCAAATTCAGGACTGTGTTTCCAAACCTCATGGAATTTCCTTATATATCTTTTCCTTCTAGATACCAAATACCCTGTTTCCGTTGCCTGAATTAGAAGGTTTGGGATTCTTTAATCCCTGACTCTCCTGGGTTCTGGTATCAAATTTGGCGTGACACATATAAATTTCACACCTTAGACAGAAATAGGCTTATCCAGTTTTTTATATTGAATAATTTGTATTTTACGCTGTCCAGGTTGGCTAAGTTAGGTAGGCTGGGGTCAAATGCATGTACTAGATGTGGGGAGAAAGAGGGCACTTTAATGCATATTTTTTGGTCCTGTAGCAAGGTGGCTCCCTTATGGAAGGTTATTCAAGCCAATTTAGACCCCATCCTGGGGCTGCAAGACTATTTTACACCTGAAGCCTGTATTTTGGGCTGGTATTCAGATATCACAAATAGTGAAAGGAAATACCATATTGCTTTAATCTTAATTGCTGTTAAAAGACTGGTTCTAAGACATTGGCTGGATCAAATCAATATTTCATTCAATGAATGGCTTAAAGAAATCTTTCTGTTTTAAGTTAGAAAGATTGATTGCCAGTTCCCGTAATGCCATGCCTTCCTTCAATCGGAAATGGGGGAAGTTGTACGCTCTATATTTACACTAATCTCCCTGTCTACTAGACCCTGACTGTAGTTTGGTTTCCGGACTTGATTGTAGGTTTTCGGTCTAATTGCTGTTACGTTTCTCACCCTATCCCTTGTAGTTTATCCCTTCTAAGTTAAGTGACACCTTCCGGAAGGGGGTTGGGGGAGGGGGGTGTGGGGAGCATTTGATACTCTGGTTCATTTCCTGTTAAAGCTTTGTATTTGGGGAGGAGGTTGTTTGGGTCCTTATAGTTCTGGCTGCTATCTGAATCTCATGTTTGGTTGTTGTGAAAACTCAATAAAGTTATCTAATTTCAAAAGGAAAGAATGAATGCCAGAGAGGGACTGAAGAGACCATTCCAGCAGGGTACAGCTATATTCGGGCTAGTTGAAGACATGCAGGAGGACACTGAGCAGATCACTATTAGATCTGAAATATGGGGCTGTCAGCATCGTGATCACTACCTGACTGTGGATGAGAGTAGCCAGTGATGACAAATACTCAGAGTGGCAGGGCTGCACCTAAACTGTTACTTGAATTCAGTGTAGGGAGAGTAGCCTCGGTGGGTGGGGTTTGACATTTGTTGGGACAGTATTCAGAGAGTTGTGTATAGTACATTCAAGATTTGGAAGGGTGGTAGCCAGACAACATGCAATGTGGAGCAGAGCACAGACAAGTACTGGAGAAGAACTGCTGGGAACTGTCCTGCAGGGTTCTGCAGATCACAGGTAAAGGAGTAGACTGACACTGGAAGTTAGGTGGATTTGCTCAAGGTATTAGTATGCCTCTCCTGCTAATAATATTGTTATCCATTGTAAGTGCAGGCCTTATGAGGGCATGGGCAGCAGTTTTTCTGGTGGGTCATGATGCTTATTGCTTGGCCCTCCAGGAAGACCTAGTTGTTGGTTGATGAGGTAGGAAAAAAACACAACAGGGAACTGTAGATACTACCTTCACTGTGCAGAAGGGTGGTGATCCACTCATTGTTTACTATGGAAGCAGAAGTCAAACATTGAGAATGTGGACTGGAGAGTGATTTGGGAGGCATTTTTAAACAGTGCTAGCTGATGAAGTATATCAGTATAGGTGTGCGCAATTCTCTGAGGTACAAGATTACAATCTGAGGTGAGATAATTCTCTTCATGAGACCGTAAGCTCATATGCGGCCCCAGGCAATACTAAGGACACGGTATGGATGGTGGGGTGTTCAACAGAAGGCAGGCTAGGTGCAGGAGGTTCACATGAAAAAAGAAAGCCTTATTTGTGGATCAACTAGACAGCATGAACTTTGGAACTGAACAAGACACTTTGCTGTGTGACCCTGAGCAAGTCACTAAACTTCCTTGTGCTCCCAGGCCACACCTGTAAATAAGCTTTCAGCTTAGTGTGTCTCTCCTGGATAACAAAAAAAATTCAGTGTATCATATAACCACTAGATCATCAGTTATTTGAAGTGCTGTACTCTAATGAGGGGAGTATGGCGCAGTGGTTTTAAGGCTCTGAGCTGCAAATCTGGAGACCTGGGTTTGAATCCCACAGCCCCACTTGCATCTGTGTGACCCTGAGCAAGTCACTTAACTTCCTTGTGCTCCCAGGTTGCACCTGTAAACAAGTTTTCAGCTTAGTGTGTCTCACCTGGTTAAATAATTGGAAAAAAAATAAAAAAATAATGCAGTTTGCCAAAGAAAAAGTCAGCTGGATTGCAAAACATTTTCTGCAAGTTAAAGTAAACAAAATAAACAAAATCATAGCCTAACGTGTACTGATCAAAATAATCCACTAGTTAATACATGGTGTTGATCATTCTGGTACAACAATTCAAAATAAAGAGAGAAAGAAGAACTAGTTAGCACTGCAGAAATATATGTGGATTTTTGTCTCTGGCTCTGATGATGTCGTCATGACTAATCACTTGACACACTTGGCAGATAACGTAGGGATAAGCCAAGGCTGTTGTTTGAAAGTGAAAGGCTGCTGTCTACATTTTTAAAGTTGAGAAACTACATTTATGTTATTTATATAAATGAAGTTTTAGCATAAATGTAAACAGCAGCCTTTACTTTACCTCGATATGAAGCCAGATTTTGGAGTTTGCAGTTTTAAAAACTGCTTGTTTAGGTACCCTTTAAATGAAATGCCCAGGCCCGCGAAGCATGGCAGGGGCCTGAGCCTCCACACCTGTGGGAGGGCTTCAGCAGGCTGGAATCTGCTTGCCTCTGTCTCAATCTGAATCTGGCAAATGCAGGCAGACAATGTCTCTTATAAGGCTTTATTACTGTTTCTGATTGCTGCAATGATGGGCTGATTGGCCTCTGATTGGCTGGAAGACCTGTCAATCATGGAACTCAAGCACTGTTGGTCTGGTGTTTTAGCACCTGAAATAGGTCCCTGTAAGTCCCCGTGAGTACTGGACATTTTCCCATGAGGTGTTGAGGATGTCCCACAAGTCCAGGCTTTGTTTTCCTGGCTCTCCAATTGGATGTGGCTGCTTGCAATGGTTGTTAACCCACTGTCCCTTCTAGCAGAAGAGGTACAGTCCTGAATAAAGTTCTGGTGCAGCCAGGAAGAAATCATTATTTGCCCCAATGCCCCACAGTTCTGTAGCCCAGTTGGTATACTTGCTGTTGCTGCACAGAGAGGTTGAATGGCTCAGCTGGTTCTCCTGTTGCTACTGCAAATATTTAAGCTCTCCTGTAGCGGCAGACAGGCTGACACTTAAAGTCCCAAAATAGTTGCTGGATTAGCAAGGAGGAAATATTCATTTAATTTAAACACTTTCCTCCCCTATAACTCACTTTTTCCCCACATGCAGCAGCAGGTAATATTTAATAAAAACATCTTCTTTTTCTTTTTCTCGGCAGTTGCCTAGAACAGCTACCCTGGGGGCAGACAGACACACTAATGAGTATTCATATGACTGGGGCTCAGCTCATGAATATTAAAATGAGCCCCGATTGAACTCCGTTGCAAAACTCTTTAAATTTTAACAGAAACAGCCCCTCAGCAGCCTGTCCATGGTCACGGATCCCCATTTGGAGAAAGGATCCCGGAACTGATGGAACAGTCCCGAGGTGATTGCAAGTTTGGGTGGTTTAAAACTAAAGGCATTTCTTACGCCTATGCAATTCCCACTGCTCTGGAGGCAGCACTAATACAGCGGAAGATCGCAGTAACAATTCTTTTTTTATCATCTTTCTATTTTATCTCCTCCATAGTCACTGACCTGCCTTATCATCCAGCCACCACTCACTTCCCCTGATGACCATGGGACACATCCGCCTGGACCAGCTGGCATATGCAGTTGTACCCATGAAAGGGATCCCCCTCGGTCCCTGCACCAGGCCAGGATCCAATACCAGCCCCGGTTTCATGCCCATGAGCCCCATCGGGCTCAGGAAGCATGGCCATCAAGCTGCCGCAGATAATGCTGCCATGTTCCACTGACTTTTATTTCCCCAGGAGTGTAGACATGCAATGATGTCAAGCACTGATGTGCTGATGTCTGCTGCACTCCTTTCTCCATTGCACTGACTGTGGCAGTGCCCCGGCATCCCAGGGCCACTGAAGAGCAGTGGAGACCTGTGTCCATGCCCAGTATAGGACAGCAGTCCTCTGGACGCTCAATCCTATCCTCCCTGCTGACCTCTGACAACCCGGCTCAAGGCCCGAACCCAGGTTGCCAGCGTGCACGCAGGGTGTGGTGTCCAGCGCCTCAACCTTCAGCACCACCGAGCCGGCATTGTACCTGGGTTGCAGACTGGGGCACCTGAGGGCAAGAACAAGACCTGGGGCACAAGAAATTGCTGGCAAGAATGGGAGAAGCCGGGAGAACAGAAAAGAGAAACAGAGTGGCAGGGTTAAGGTAAGCCAAGCAGGTTTTTAGGAACCCCCATTTGCAGGGGATTACAGTAGTATAACTATCAAAGTACAGTACTCCTCTGTCCTAGCCTCTCTGAAGCACTTTCTCTTTGCCCCACCATCTTTCCCTCCTCCTCCAGTGGCTCACCTTTCTACTCCCAGATGGTTCTTTCCTAGGTACCTTAAGCCAAGGAACCATTCCAAGCACTTCTAGAGGTGGAAACCTCTTACAGGGTTTCTTGCCTTCGGTACTTCTTACAGGGTGGTAATTCTAATTGAATAGAGAGTACGAATGGCCACAACATTGTTTTAGAGTTGCACAAGCATAACATTATTCTGATTGCATAGGCCATTGAACTATGTCTGTGCATGTATGTGTGTTTTTTCTTTTTTTTTTTTCTTCCTGTTATTAAGTTCCGTACTTTGTTCACTGTACAGCTGGGGAGGGGGTTGGCTGACTCCTCTTTGCCTCAGCTCACTGTGCATGAGTAACCTGCGTGTGCATGTATTTTGCTTTTTTGTGAGTATGTGCTCCCTGAGTGTGCACGACTCTGTACACAAATTTTCTTTCTACATTGCAGCAGGGTTTCTTGGTGTGTCAGGCTTGACTCACTGAATAGTTGTTGATTGTCATCAGGTTCCTGGCTCATTTCACTGCTGACTGAGGAGGGTAGCCAGAACCAGATTAAAGGGTGTGAGGGCTCTAATCCAAGCCATTCTTGAGGGGGGACCCCTACATACCCACTCTTCTGCAACACCCATTTTCCACACCAGCCACACTTCAGACAATACGGACAGAGGGGATACTGATACTCAACTATTAGAGGAGAAGCAGTTGTGGGGTAAAGTCCCCACACACACTCTTAGATGTGACCTATTAGTACCCTGATTATGATTTTGGGTCCTTGGTGTAAACCATTTGGATGGGGCGCAGTGACAGGCAACTCATCCCAACATACAGGGAATATGTGCAGGGCAAGTTCTAACCCTATGGATATAACTTGATGCCCATTGCCCAATTTGTTCGGATACCCCTTCCCCATTGCAGTGTGTATTTCATCCCCCTTTTGCATATCCCCATAGAATGATCCAGTGGTTTCCCACAGCACTGTGCTCCCCCTCACTGCATGGGAAAAAAACTCAGTGAAAGAACAAGTTCCAAACAAGGCAACAGACTAACTTTAAACAACCCAGTGTTTACAAAATCCTTAATTAAAATCCATGGAGAGACCACCAAGGCAAACACAAGTTCACAGAAAATGCACTGTAGTCCCAGCCCTTGAAGATAATATAACTATCAACTTGCAGACTCCTCTCTCCATGCCCGGAGGTCATCAGCAACAAGCAGTTTTTTGCTAACATACCAGACTTTGCTGTGATGGCATTTATTTATGATACAAATACTAACAGTTTTTAATGGAGAGCTTCTTCTGTGGATTGTATTCCCTTGCACACATTACCAGCCCTTGCACATACACTTACATTCTGCTTGGCTACAGCCAGCCTGGACTACAAAGCCAGCCCCAGTGGCCACCACTATAGCCCAGAGCATCGGGGAGCAACAAATGTCTTTCCCATTAGGAACAGCAGCAGAAAATTCTGCAGCTGAGCCATAATGTCCTCTTTCTAATATTCATTAATTAATTAAGTTGCAGCAGCCTTCGTGGTTCACATAAAACACACATACACTCACACATACACACCTTGGCTTGACACTTTGTCTGCATGTGTCTTCTGCTTCCAGAATAAGTAAACTGTTCATTCTCAAAATTAAAACACAATTGTTGCATCTGGCTTTAATTTGTTTCAGATGGCCAGCTGTATAATTTGAGCCTAACTGCATTTTGCATGGAACAGGCTCTACTCTATGTTTGAAAAATCTGAATACACAGGACTTGTGTTGGAATCTGTATGCGAAGGACTGGGTTAATTTTCTCTGGTATTGCTATGATTATTTCTATTTTCTAAAATGTGCTCATAGAAACAGAAACATAGAAACATAGAATTTGACGGCAGATAAGGACTGCTTGGCCCACCTAGTCTGCCCATTTTCCTACCTAACAGATAAGTTGCAGATCCTAGTTAACCAACAGCTTACTTCCTCCTAACCCCCACTAGGACTGCCTTATGTCTGTCCCATGCATTTTTGAATTCCCCCACTGTTCTTGACTCCACGACCTCCTCAGGGAGGCTGTTCCATGCATCCGCAACCCTCTCTGTGAAAAAATACTTCCTCACATTACCTCTGAGCTGTCTCCCCTCTATCTTCAAATTGTGCCCCCTTGTTCGTGCACATCTCTTTTTCTGAAAGATGCCACCCTCTTGGACTTTGTTGATTCCCTTGAGGTACTTGAAAGTTTCTATCATGTCCCCTCTCTCCCTCCTTTCCTCAAGGGTATACATATTAAGCTCCTTTAGTTTTTCTTCGTATGTCTTCTGGTGCAGACCCTGCACAACTTTGGTTGTCCTCCTCTGGACAGCCTCCACTCCGTCTGTCTTTGTGGAGATTCTCCCTACTTTTGCAGCTCTTCTAATAAAAAGCTTCTTGATGTCCAAGGTATGGATTCATGGTTTGTATTTAATAGCAGTGTTGCTTCAGAGGTGATAGTTTTATTTGCTGTAATCTCATCTGTTCTTCCTGTTTGTTCGATCCCCACACCCCCACCCCCGTTTCTGGCTGCACGTCCCTCCTTGCTGTTTTTCCCACCAATTCAAACTGCACATAGTTTCACTGCAGTTCACGTCAGATTCTGATCGTAAGCCAGTATCAGCAACCGCAGCTATCAGGGAAATAATGTCTCCCTTGGTAAGCACCTTAGAAATATTGTTTCTTTGGTGGCCATGTAAGAGTGTTCAGTAGTTTGTTTTCCTACCGCTATACTGCCGAATGGGCTCATAACCAACTTAAATTCAGGTGTCTGCAGAACTGTACTTTCAGATTGCCCAGTCGGGGTCACTTTTTCTCTGGCTTCCATTCCTGTTCCCAGTCCCAAGAGCACTACCAGTGAATTCTGCATCTGACTGGTGCTGACCAGGAACACGGGGCTCCATGTGGAACCAGTCAACGTGACTCACTTACAGGTTACCTTTCTTGTCGGTCTGTCGACTTGGTGAGGGCTTGCAGTGAGGAGACAGACCAGGTCTCCTGTAGACAGGCAAGCTGGTGTGTTTCTGAATAATAATTCTCTCTCTGGTATCAGGGCAGACCGTCGTCAGGAAAATTTCCATGCCTCCTCAATTGCAGACCCAGTTCATCCCACATGCTCTGTCTCCATGGCAACTACCCCCATGTGACAATGCTGAACCTGCCTGCTCTGCTCTTAAAGGGGCCATGCTTCTCTCTATCCCTTCAGCAGCAGCAGGAAAGAAAATGAATAACTCTGGAGCCAGGGCCCCATTGGCCTAGGCCGCGCTGCCGGCATAATTGGTGTATCAGTTAATCGGGCCCTGGCTAGCTCTGTAGAGTCCAGTACTTTAACCAGAGAAAACACAGGGAGATTTATTCCCAAACAGATCAGTAAACAACTGCTGGCTGTGTTGAGTTAGGTAGTTTAAACAGTGAAAACACAGGGATATTTATTTTATTTATTCCCAAACAGGTCAGTACAGCACTTCTGGCTACATCAAGTAGCTGCGCCAAAATAAATGGGAAGATATATTCCCAAACAGGTCAGTAAACAACTACTTGCTGCATTAAGTCAGATCATTTAAGTAGTAAAAACACAGGGATATGTATTCCCCAACAGATCAGTACAGCAGTGGGTTGCATGGGTTGCAGGTTGCTCACTTGCTTTCTGGGGTTGGGACTGTACCAATCAATTTCCTGGCTATTTCTGTCCATTGCTGTGTCACTCTGTAACAGATTGCTGCAAGGTGAGGTCACTGAATGTTATGCTTTGGCTGTTACTAGTGGCTGCAGGTGGGACTCCACATTGGGACCAGGGGCGTGTAGGGGTACTGTCTCATGAAGATGTGAACTAGGAGCTCCACCGAGTGTCATTAAATGGCACTGCTTTGCCCTGCTGTGCCCAATGGCATGAGGCATTTTGGTCCTATAACTGTCCCTGTCATTGGTCTGTTACTGTGTGGTGTACTCATGATGGCATAGACCCTCACCCTTGAAATTGTGTCCCCATCCATCCCATCACCTTTAGTCAGCATGCTTTATAGGCTGAAGTGGGAGCTCTTTTTTAGAAACCAATTTGAAGGCAGAGGCACTCTTTTCTAACTTATCACTGGTGTCCTGGATGTGCTGACCAACACACGGCAATAGTTTTTTTTAATTACAAAAATGGCATTCGTTTCTCTTTTTATTATAATTGCTGTACTGTAATGCTGCTGGGGAAAGTGGAGAGAGAGATAGAGCATGCCATTAAGTTTTTTATTCAGTCGGGTGCCTATGTGCTGTGTGTGTTTGTCGTGTAATGTGATAACAGTGCAGTGCGGAGGATGAAAGCAAGCTACAGTAATGTACTACTGTTCATGGTGGAGAAGGGAGGGTGAAAGGAGGAGAGATACTGTTGTAGCGTATATGTGTATATGTGTGTGTGTGTGTGTGTGTAGGGGGTAGGGTGTCTGCTCCTGTGTCCTAACTGTTTATTCATCACAACCATAAGTACGGGCTCTAAACTAGAAAGTCTGGAGTTCAGAGATCACAACACAGCCAGATTGGGGTAACATAAAAAATAATAACACACACATTTTCACCAGCCCAGGGAACTCTAGTGCGTGGTATGTCTGACTGCTAGTTACTGGGAGACTGGCTGCTGCTGTAGATACTTTGTCTTGACTGCACCATTCTTTTTTTTACTGGATGTCACAACATGCAAGCAAACATACACCATTGACAAATGCTTGTTTGTATTATTCATGATGTTCTTTGCAAGTGTAACCGGCCTCTCTCTCTTCACTCAGCTTGAGGCAGGATACTACGAGGCTCTCAAATGGTTAAGTCTGATCCTGAGAATTGTATTCTAGAGAGGCCTCTTGTTTGCTTGGAGACAGGATGTTTGTGGGACAGAATGTTCTGACTCAGCCAGAAGTGGGAAACTCTGTACTGAACATTTATGGTTCTGCCCTCCCCTGAATGCCTATAAAAAGGGAAAACAAGCAGCATGGAGAAGTCCTAGACCTAGAGAGTTCTGGTAGGGCAGCATCTGGAGGAAGGAGTCCAGTTTCTGGCAGTGACCCAGGCAGGAGCCTGCTGGCTCAGGGATGGTGACAGGGTCCATGGGTCTGGGTGGCACTGATCCCTGTCCTGGTTTCCAGAGCAACACCAGTAGGCACTAGAAGGATGGAGCTCCTAGATGGTCTTGAGGACCCCAGAGAACAAGGACCAGATGGCATGTCAGGGAGAGTGGAGTTCAGGCCTTCAAGGGTTGTCACTGGGATCCTTGTGGATCCACTCTCAAAAGAAGTGATTCACAGAGCTCAGTGTGAATGGAGCAGCAGTTTGTGAGAGGTAACTGTAAGTAAGCCTTGCAATAGGAATACCCATGGAAATTACAAGAAACCTAGATACCATAGACTGTTCCACTAGCAGTGTAGCCAAATGAATAGTAATCAGGTAGGTGGGGGCCTGGCAAGGGTTGAGGTCGGTAAGTCCTTGTGTGAGGGGCCAGACATGGGAGTCTCTTGTTTGGCCACTTGGGTTATCAGTGAAGTGTCGAAGGGAGGCACACTTGGTTGGACCAACCATGATCTATGCACTTAGTTGTGATATCATATGCTGATACACTTTTCATATTTATTGTCATCCTGGGCATACTGAAACACGTGTTGGCACAGTTTGCCCCACGGTGGTGCTTGCCCTGCTTTGGGACAGTGCCATTGCAGAGCTGGTCTTGGGAGCATCAGGATTCCAGGGACCCCACAAGAGAGGTTTGGGGTCTGTAGGGTTTAAAGAGACCTAGTACTTATAATGTGTAATTGTGCCCTTTAGTTCAGGGGTGAGCTTGAAAGTACTATGGCCGTGATGTGGGTAATAGGCCACCACAAGAAAGCAGGGTACCACTAGACTAATTAGAAGTAACAGCAACCAAATTTGGGATACACTAGAGGTGGAGAGTTATGTAAAGCCATATTTTCATATACCGACCTCCGAATTGGGAGGGAATTCCTGCAGGAAGTCACGGATGTTGTCACCAAGCTGGTGTTGGAGTCTCCCAGATGGATTATTCTGGGGTCTTCAGTGCTTGGGTTGATGATGAACTCTCGCAATTTGGGCAAGACTTCCTCCAAAGGATGTGTCGCTGGGCATGACACAGGTTGTTACCTCTGCGACCCATATTCATGGCCATTAGCTGGACCTCGTCTTCCAGCTGGGAATGGAGGTTTCTGACCTTAAGGTGGAGCCAGTTGTATGGTCAGACCACCATACTATGAGGTTCTTGTTCGATGTCCCCCATAGACCTTCCCTATAGAGATGGTCCAGTACTGCATTTTAAGGGATGTGACCCCACAAGGTCTGATGGCGGTGCTGGACCTATCAGGTTTGATGAGTGCATGCAAGGAGCCAAGGGAATTGGTGCTGACCTATAACAGGGTTGTCACCAAGGCCCTCAACTTTATCACACCTGTCCATGTTTGACCCTCACCTTGCAGAAGTCTCCTTGGTTTGATGAGACTGTCAGGGAGATGAGGAGAAGAGGTTGAAGGTTAGAGCAGTGCTGGTGGATGACCATTTGGGATGAGGACAAACTTAGATTGATGGCCTATTACAGAGATTATCAATCAGCAATCTCCTGTAAGAGGGCAGAGTTCCTGTCCAAGTAGATTGCTTGCAGAAACCAACAGACTAGCTCAGCTCTTCCACACTGTTGAAAGGTTATGCAATCCAGTCTGTCTTCAGTCCAGAGGAGTCTTTTCATAATCTAGATGTGATGAGTTTGCTCTGCTTTTTACCAATAACATAGAATACATAGAAACTGTTGGCAGATAAGGACTGCCAGTCCCATCTAGTCTGCCCCTTTGTATTACCTGCATGAGCGACTTGTGACCCTACCTAAGATTGCCTCCATCAGATCAGAAATCCAGTTGGCACCCTCTAATGGGCTTTTCAGTGATGGACTTGAGATCACAGGCAGTCGGTCTGTCTGGTCCGACTTCAACCAGTTGGTTGTCATGGATGTTATGAGGGTTGTCCAGGGGTTACCACCAACGTGCTGTACATTGGATATGGGACAAATGTGCCTCTTATTCTGGTGCATTGATACCATCAGCCTGGTCCCAGCCAGGATAGTCCAGGGTTCTAGCGACGGTGGTTTTCTCTAATCTACCCTTTATGGGTAAGGTCATTGAGAAGGTGGTGGCTGCTTAACTGGAGGCCCATTTAACAGCTCACAACCTCTATAATCCTCTCCAGTCTGGTTTCAGAAAAAGGCACAGCAACGAGACTGCCCTGGTTCTGGTGATGAATGATCTTGCAGTGAGGGATCAGGGGAGTCATACAATCTTGATTCTCCTTGATCTCTTGGTGGCATTTGACATCATGAACCATGGGGTTCTGATCAAGTGCCTGTGGGTCTGTTGTGAACTGGCAGGCACAGTCCTCAACTGGTTTAAATCTTTCCTTGCTGGCAGGTCACAGAGGGTGGTGTCAGAGATTTTTTCCTTGGCACCCCTGCCCCTGCCATGTGGGGTACTGCAGGGCTTCATCTTATCTCCCATGTTGTTTGCAGTGTACGTGCTACCTCTAGGAGACATTATAAGACAGTTTGGGCTGCATTTTCACCGCTATGCAGATGACATTCAGCTATATCTGTCTTTTGCACCCAAACAGCAGGAGCCAGTTTTGGTGTTTAACAGCTGCCTTA
Source organism: Neoceratodus forsteri (assembly GCA_016271365.2). Classification (NCBI taxonomy): domain Eukaryota; kingdom Metazoa; phylum Chordata; order Ceratodontiformes; family Ceratodontidae; genus Neoceratodus; species Neoceratodus forsteri. The sequence continues at coordinate 377,154,383 of CM028133.1, forward strand.
TTGAGATTCAAGACTGGATGAGGGCCAACTGGTTGAATCTGAACAAGATAGAAGTATTGGAGCTGGAACCTGGTCGCCAGGGGGTGAGGGGGCAATCTGTCAGGTCACCAGGCTACAGCTCGGATACTCCCAGTTGCTCACCTTGGATCAAGTAAAAAATCTTGGCGTTGTTTTGGACGGTGGGCTGACACTTACAGAGCAGGAGTCAGCCATGGTCCAAACCTCATTTTACCATCTGAGGAACATCACTGGGATTAAACTGCTGATCCCCCCTGGTGAAATGCCAGCACTGGTCCATGTTTTCATGACCTCTCACTTTGATTACTGCAATGCCCTATACCTAGGACTTTCTGGAAAAGATCTTCTCCACCTGCAGCTAGTGCAGAATGCGGTAGCCAGGTTGTTGACTGGCCTATCTAGGTTTTGTCATGCCACACCTGTGCTCTGCTATCTGCGCCTGACTGCCGCTTAGGTGTTGGATTTCCTTCAAGGTTGGTTTGCTGACCTAGAAGGCCCTACACAGGCAGAGGTCTGGGTACCTGCAAGACCTCCTGTGTTCCTCCCACCCCTCCTGCCCACTCCGCTCCACTGACAAGGGATTGCTGGAGGTTCAGAGGGTCCATTTACAAACATCTGGTGCGTGATCTTTTGCTTATGCAGCTCCCACCCTCTGGAATGCTCTACCTCATTATATCAAAGAAAGTTTGACTGTGGACCAGTTTAAACGGGAGCTTAAAGAGCTACTGATGCCTCAAAGAAAACTTAAAAAAAACATAATAATTTGATACAATTCTGCCTGCATTACATTTTTATTTTATGTATTTCTCCTCCCCATTATTTATTACTAAGGACATTTGCATGGATGTACGATCTTTATCCCTCAGAGTTCCTTTAGAGTCCATCTGCCTCTATAGCTTACTTCCTACTTCAAGTCATAATCCTCTGTTGTGACATCACAGTCTGTTGCCATGGGAGTAACTGTGATATCACAAGTAATGCTCTGTGACTACAGGTAGGGAGAAAGCAGCAGGAATAGACAAACTCTTCAGGAGCAAAGATCTTGTTTTCATACAGATGACCTCAGTAATAAATAATGGGAAGGAGGAATACAGCACTTATGGGAAACTTAGGCAAGGCAAATTTTATTTATATGGCGCCCATTCCCGGAGGCTCTGGGCACCTCACAGCAATATAAAATGATCATACAATGCATCAATCTAAAATGTCATTAATACAATTTAAATTAACTAAAACATAAAACAATTTAAAACTAATCAAATGCTATAAACAGGGACCGAACAATGTATTAAAATTCAGTATTCATTAAAAGCCAGGCCAAAGAGCTGTGCCTTCAACCTCCACTTAAACACCTCTATCAAGGGGGCCTCCTGGACTGCAGATGGAAGTGCATTCCACAGGGATGGCACAGAAATGTTAAAAGCATAATCTCTAGAAGTCTTGAGCAGAACCCTGGAAACACCCAGGAGGCCCCTCGAAGAGGCACGGAGGGAGCAAGCAGAGGTTACCGGTGTCAGGAGCTCTAACAGATAGCCAGGGCTCAGTCCGTTTAGGGCCTTATAGGTGAGGAGACCCACCTTGAAATGCTGGACTGTGTCTAAATATTAGGTTTTGCTACAGTTCTCTTGAACGTGTCACCAGCTCTTTAAAACCCACTTGATCAGACAAGCTTTTCCAGATTATGTTTAATATTTATTGACGTCAAAATTATTTTATATGTAGTTTGTTTATATGTAGTGTATTTTAAATATTTTTAACATGATGTAAAGATCAATCAGTTGCAAAGAGAATTATGCTATACATATAAAATTGAATTGAATTGAACCGAAGAAAGTTTTAAAGAGTTATCATTTAGGGCATGGTCCATGGAAACTGAAGTAAAGTGTGCAAGTACCATCATGAAGATATATGACCAGAGAATGTCTGGTGAGCTATGTGTCACCTTGGTAGCTTATAATAACAATATACTATGCTTGATCACAGCTCTGGTATGGACATTCTAGTGTAACCCTCCCCCCACCAATTTAGGGTTTACCTTAATGTCTTCCTGGGCTTCATCCATGTCCACTGCCAGGCAAACATCCTTCATAGATAGTAAATCCAAGGTTATTTGTTTGGTCCTGTTGATTTATGTGAGAGTGCCGTGCTGTGCCTCCACACCTGTCCCTTTAAGACTTTAGCCAGTATGTATGTAGTAGATGGTCTGAGCTGGGTCCGAGTGCTTCAAGCACTACGACTGGCCAGCCACCACTTTATTTTGCTCCACTTGCTGTCAATAGTAAAGCAGAGGGAGCTTAACTAGTACTGTAATTGTTTACTGCTAACTTGTTGTTGTATTTGAAATAGAGTGTTTGTTTTAACCAGCCTTCTTGCAGCTTTGTTTATCTGAATGGAAGCCACCATGTTTGGTCAGGGACTTCCAGCATTTGGACCAATGGGACACTGGGGACCTTCTAGGGTTCTTAGCTCAAGTGCCTTGTGGGAAGGAAAACAGCATTTTTGTATTTTTAGGTTGGTGCCTAACTGAACTGATGGGAGCACCCAAACTGTGACTGACAGCTCCCGAGCCAACCAGAACTCAGAAAACCCAAGGGAAATCCCAGAACTGTTAAGAGATGGTGGGACAGTTACAGTTGGAGTTTGAGAGTAAGCAGCTCGAAGCTGGCAGGGCTATTCTGGAAGGGCCTAGGAGAATCGACGGGAAGGCCTGACTTGCCACCCTGCTACTGTTCTCCTGCTTGGGACTGCTTGATTGCAGTAATCAGAATAATCTAAAATGGAACTTTTACTTGCAGCAGAAAGCTCCAAGATATTTGAAGGTACAGCCTAAGATTTGGACCGAGAGGAAGCTCTTGTGAAGCGTTCGTTCCAGAGGTTGTGAGAGACTGATTTAATGATCGAGAGGTTTGCTCAGTGAATAGACTGCAATAGCAACTGGCTTAGAACTGAACTGTGAGGAAGAAAGTTAATGCTGTTTTGTTAAATGTGCTGAATGGTTATCGTGGGTCGAGGTCTATCTCGCCAGCGACTGGGTTATTCTGCCAGCTGGAGGCTTCACCAGCAAAACACATGGAACTTGCCAAAAGTGTTCAGCAAGCTTGGGCCTTGCAAATCCAGCCCAAACCAATTGTGTTGCACCAGAGACTGTTCCTTGGTGAGACTGACTTTGGGATCCAGCCCCTGCACAGAGACAACTCACAGGTTGCGGCCACCTGGAGGGAAGGCCATGAAGTGGTGGTTTGTCATGATGGCCCAGCTTTCCCATGCTCCTTAGTTATCTATATGAGGTCTTCATATCATCAGGCCAAACACAGTCAACTGGTAGCATGAGTAAATCCAGGGTAGCTCCCTGCAATACATCATTCAATTATTTGTGGTACCTTCTAGTTGTTTCAGTGATTTACTGGTTACAAGAGACTGGGCCAACCAGTCAGGATTACAAATACTCAAAGCTCTTGTTTGTGCATGCTAACTGCCTTTTCTTTCCATCAAATGCCCCAACAACAGCTGCTATACCAGCCACCCCAGGGCAACGCTTCTGGCTAGCCAGCATAACATTCTGGGTATCCACTGTTGTGAGACTGATTACTTGGGACTAAAGTCCATGCAAAGTAACCTGAATCTAATCAGTATAGTACTGTCATTGTTCATCTAAATTACGCCTTCCTTGTTCATGACCCCTTAATAAATCTGATTGTTGTTTCACATTTAACCTGGCTTATGAGCATATTATTAGTTGGTCACAGCACTGAAGGTATATACTTGCTTTGCTAACCTTGCTTTTATAGGGGGTTCCAGGGAATTTGCTGAAGGCCAGACCCTGGTGGTAAGTGTAAAGAGTGTGTGCATATTATTAATGTTCATTACTGATTGTGTGTTAACTGCTGCTGGAAATACAAGGTCACTAGGTGGGTCTGTGGGTGGTTATAGCTTCCAGAGGGCTATACCAGGCCAGATAGATACCAACACTATTGTTGCTCTGCGTGGAGGCACAATAATATCAAATCCAGGCCCCTCAATCTGTGGTCAAAAGTACAGGCAGGGGTAATAACCTTAGGGATAGCACCGCCTGGGAGTTACACTAGTTTATGTGTGGTCCCATGCTCATTGGTGCTCCAGTATATTGGTTCATAGTTCCTCTACTCCAGTGCCCCAGGTCTGAAGCAGAAGTGATTGTGCAGGTATAGGTTTTATGATGTAAGACGGGCACCCACCTGACAAGACGGCTACATATACCCCTAGACACAAGGGGTGCCTGCCCTTACACTTTGCATCTTTATCTATATTTTATTTCATTCATTTTGACGTTTAACTTTTTATTGAAATTTTCACTAGAAAAACAGACATAATAACAGGTAGAATGACAGATATCAGACTGATACAATACATGCATGCGTAAGATCAGTGCATAGTGGTCTGAGATTACTTTACAGTTGTAAATATCAAATATCACCATGGAACAGAAGAAAATCAAACACAAAACTGATCATGTACCACTATTATTAGATTCAGATATGAATTGGCCACCTCTTATATGCAAATGTAGCAAAGGAAAGCCTTAATAACTGCCAATGGTGTAAGAGATTGTTATCCTACAAAGTAAAAACAAGAGAACAAAACTCTTCTATATGCAAAACTATATACATTAGTACAGGTACACTCATGTCCATTCCAGAAGCATGATTTATTCAGTCCAGGCAAGCACGGGAGTGACAGGGGCACCCAGATATAAGTCTAAGGGCCGTGGCACAGACTAGATTCCAGAAAAGGTTGCCAGCATCTTCATACTTAACAAGGGTCTTGCTGGAAAATGAGACATTCTCTCATAGGTGGCTATTATGCTCTATTGCTAAAGTAAGTTCCTGTATGGAAGGAATTTGTGCAGTTCTCCACTGAGCAACAGCCCAGGAGCAGTAGCAGAGTGGCAGTTAGTGGGAGGGGCCTAAGACAGTGTGATACTCTGTATCTCTGCTTGCCAGAACGGTTGTATGAGAGGTCAGAAGCAGAGAATATGAAATAAATGACCACCCAGTTGGCCACATCTCCAGCAAACATCAGTAGGCAACAGGCCCAGTTTATGCAGTTTAGCAGAGGTATGATACCAGTGAAGTAAGGTCTTAAATGATTTCTGTCATCACGGCATGCCTAGTGGACCCTGTTCCAGCAATGAGACCATTGGGAGTCTGAGACGGTGAGGGCCATTTCCACCTCCCATTATTTCTTGGCCACTAGTGAAGGGTCGGAAGCGAGCTCTAAGTAAGCTATAAATTCTGCCAGCCCTCCCCTTAGGGCGTTTGATCCAACTCATCCAAAGGGGGTGATATGTTCACCTTGTTCTTTTGTTACTCTGTACATTGCCCCTCTTGTTGTTATGTACCCTGTTTGAACCTGTATTTTTCATTGTACTCTCCCAGGTCATACCTGAAAATAGGCATATAACTTGTCTAGTGTACCAACCTGGTCAACAAAAGATAAATAAATGTCCTTATACCCTGCTTCCTGTGACTTGTGTCTTCCATATGTAGGACAGCATTCCTTATTTGCAGTTATCTCCAGAAATGAGATTGTAGAAGGCACATATCTGAGTCTAAGAGCCTCAAAGGTGTCTATTGTCTGTGTGCCTGGCAGGAGTTTTATTTCAATCATGACTGTAAAAGGTTTTTGCCCAGTTCATCTCCTGGTAAAAATTAACTCAGTTAAAATTAACTACAGGTAGGAAGCAACAAGTGACCATGTATGGTCACCATTCAGAGTGGAGGAATGTTCTGAGTGGAGTATTTCAAGGTAAAAACACAGTATCACCCTGCTGTCATTATAACAGAAGTCAGGACTTTCCTTATGATGCTCACAAAGTGCAGTTGACCATAAATACAATAAGTGATTGTGTGGTGGCAAATGGGGAAAAACACAGGCTTACTAGGTTGTTGTAATGTTTTTTTAACAGCTGTGTGGAAATGAAAGAAGATGGCTTTATAAACTAGAGTGAGCAACATTAAAAATCCGCCTACCAGAGATGCTAGATGGTTCAAATCCTCTTCTTTAAATGTACAAATCCACATTCAAAGTGCTTTTCTTAGCAGCAAAAACCCAACATTGCCATTCTTAGGTACAGTTGTGCAAATAGCATTACATTTGGAAGCAGTCTTAGTCTTCATTTGCCCATGACCAGTGCACGGACTTTAAGTTGTTTTGGAAGTTGAAGGCTGGATCAAAATAGTCTTCTTTAGCCTGTCAGATGGCTTTGGTGCTGGCATTACAGAGTTGCCTGTAGTGTGCCTTAACAAATCCTATGTTAATCCTATGGTAAGCTAGATGCCTGTGAAGATGCCAAGTCCTAATACTCAAATCAGTAGGCCGTTAAAATGGTATAGTAGAAGCATCACATGTAATAAGTTGCCATGGGATAACCATATTTATACAGTAAAATGGATGTAACACAGTCCAGCTGACTAAGTGATTACATCATGGTCACATGGGAGTGGGACAGTGTAGCATATCGCTTGTTTTAAACTTATTTTTCATTCTTAATTCATTAACATATTACAAAGTAAAGTAACATTAGTGCATTCAAAATGTACAATATGTTAATAGATCCTGTTGTATTTTAACAGTTTATCTTCGCTATTGAATTTAATATAAGTTCACAAGTAGGGTGAAGGAACCAAGACAGTCAGGTTTTCTCCAGATCCATTTTGATTCTGCTTTCAGATGCAGTGGGTTAGGAGAGCAGAGGGACAGAGTCAGCTAAAGCTCCCTCACCCCTTTCACATAACACCTGAGGCAGCTAGAGGGAGGGACCTTGACCTGTGAAAGCAGGGTCAGGGTTCCTCAGATCCATTTTGATTCTGCTTTCAGAAGTGATGCATTAGGGAGAGAAGATGGGTAGAGCCAGCTACAGCTCCCCCTCCTCCCCTTTCCTGTAGCGCTTGAAGCAGCTAAAGTGGAAGGACCCAGCCCAAATGGACAGCCCGTGGTGACAGCAGGAGGCATACTCCTCAGAGGAGTGAATGCCATACCTCTTGAATAGTTTTCTATCCTTCCAAGAGAGGCCTTACTCCCCCAGTCACCCATTCCTCCTCCATGCACAACTTCTTTAGCCATGCCTTAAAGCAAGTGTTTAGAGCACTTCTCTCGCCCCTTTCCCAAACTGGCAGGACCTCAGAAAAGGTCAGAAAGGCTGCTGATTGTTTGAGCCCCCCGCCCAAGTTTCCTAATCTGTAAACTCCCCACTGGGGTCTGCAAGTCAGGTCATTATTCCCCAGGTTGACATTGCTGTCAGAATTACTCCCCCTTCCTAATCCTCTGACTATCCTTTCTTCCCTGCCTGCATCCCTCCCAGCTGAGGCTCCCAGCAGGAACCTTACCATTCTATCCCCTGCTCTCCTGTCCCTAGTACCCTCTTCATCCCCCTAACAATGGATTCCTCTATCACAAATGCTTTTCTGGTCCTCTGTTTTCCCTTGGACTCCAAGTACACTTCTAGGTTTCTTACTCCAACAGACCTGGTACCTTGGGAGGCTACAGGCTGCAGCTTGTACACTGAGGAGATTGCAACAAGATTGGAGTGACCAAAACACACAAGGATGTGAATCTGACAAATGTTGCCACTTCAGGGTTTCCTCCTCCCTTCCTGCCAACTACAGCCCATTCCCCAGTCTGGATCTAAGGTGTCTGTGGGGAATAGGAGTAGTGACTGGCTGCAACAACAATCAATGGGACCTGCTTTGGAGAAGGTTAAGTTCATCCTTACTGCAGCCAGCTCCTCAGTAAGAGTTGCAATCCTACTGTACACTGAGCAACATCACCTCCTCCAGAGGACTTCCCTGGAGATGACTGTGCCACAACAGTTGGAATCTATCAGACCCCCATCCCTCTTACCATGTCCTCCCTCGGTTCCCCATATTCTCTGTTCCTTTTTCCTTTAGTACTGTTTTTTTATCCTTTTGCTGTAAGAGGAGGTTTAGAGGTGGGTCCCAAAATCACAACGGGTAATAACCTGAGAACAGTAGATTAGCTTTAGACTGTGATAAATTATGAGACAGTCCCAGGAATTGTCTTCTAACTTCGATGCCTGCACTGGTGCTAGATGAAACTTGAGGTTTTATTTAATAGTCCTGTACTTGTCTCACATTTTGCGCCTGTAAACCATTGTTAATTTAAGGTTGTACCTGAAAATAGGCATTTATTTGCCTGGTGTACATAGAAAATATGAGGCACAATCAATATCTGCATGATTTGCAGTGGACTGGTGAAAAACATAATCAAGGAAACTATTGCCTGACATAGAAATCATAGCTCCACAAGTAATAAATACATGTGGTCTGCTAGGGAGACAGGTTGCTGGAATTCTACTAGGAGTGATGTGCCCTTTGATTAAGATCTCCATTGAGTATGGAATAAAATATGATTAAGAAAACATTGCTTTGTGGTCTAGATTAATCTACAACAATACTACCATGTAACATAAAAGTCTTCAACTTGGCATTTGAGCCCTAGTTACAGCAATTTGTTTTGCTTTTTTAGTGAAGGGAGGCTGCTAACTTTTCAACAGCTACTAAATTATTATGAGAACATGTCTGATCTTTCCCTGACCCACATACAAATAAGAGATGTTCTGTTAAAATTCTTAAATTAAAATATAGGCAGTAGGGTAGTCATCAATTAGAACACCTGATAATGACAAAAAACATATATCAGAGGCTTATCCATTTATAAAAGATGGAACAAGAACTGCAAGGGAAAGCCTTAAAATTGTAGAAGGATATAAACTTCTGAATGTCAGAAAAAATATGTTTGGCTGGGATCAACTGAAGCTACAGAACATCTTAATTTATGAAATCTAACAACAGAAACCAAATGCATGGTGCTCTTCAGTCTGCACAATCTGTTTTATTTAAATGTTTTCAGTTTTTTGAAATGTATGGCAAGGAAGGAACACTGAACTAAAGGCATTTTGTTTCCAGGTGCATTCTGTGTGAAAGGGACCTGGATTGAGCCCCCACCAAATGGCTGAAAGAACATCATGGACCTCAGCTCTGCTCCACAGTCCTGGAAGTTTGCCATGGTTCTCACCCATCACAAAACAGTGACCCTACCCACCCTGGCAACTTTCGGCCAATTTCCTTACTCCTTACTCTTGCCAGGCTACAAGAAAAGGTTTTCTATGCCCTATTTGTGGACTTCCTCTAATCCACTAACTTCCTGTCTCCATTCAGGTCTGACTTGCACAAAAAACGTCCCACTGTTTCCTCTCTTCTACATGTTATTGAATCCATCTTCAATGGGATGGACTAGGGGCATATCACTGCTGCCATTTTCATTGAATTTGTTAAGGTCTTTGATATGGATGCCCACACCTCTTCTGGATAAGCTGTGAATTGCAGGTCTTTTTGCTCTAGCTGTTAGCTGATTTAGATCCTACTTCTCTGGCCATCTTCAGTTGGTACAGGTTGGTGGTGCCTAGTCCCCCCTCCAATTCAATCTGAGGGTCCTCTAAACTCCTTAATGGTATGCATTGTCTGTCTTATCAGGAAAGACTGACAGACTCAGTCTATTTGCATTGGAAACTCATCGGTTATGAGGACATATTATTTTATGTGATATAATTCAGGACCCTAAACTAATGGCTGAATTGGGACTCAAGTTTAAAGATTATAGATATGACACCAGAGGTCATCAACTTCAGCTGATAAGGAAATCTCACAACTATCTACTTAGGAAGTTTTTCTTCACTCTTAGAACTATCAATCCATGGAATAGACGCCCACTTCATATTGTTAGTAAAAACAAAACTGAATTTAAAGCCAGACTGGGCACTCTTCTATTGTCAGATACCCAGCTATCATATTATAATTGATTAGTATGGGAGCTCTCATGGGCCTTTGACTCTCTTGCTCTCTAAGTAACCTTAGCGCTCTGGTTCCCATCCTGTTTTCAGTCTTCCTTAATGACACCCTTTCTATCTGCATCAGATTGCATATTCACATGAATTCAGGTAATCCTTAATTTTGTATTAAGAGCCTTAATCCTAAGCCCTGGAAACATTTCTACAGAGTGACTTTAATAAGATCCAGTGCTGGCTGCAGTTCTACCAACTTCAGGAAAATAACAAAAAGATGGTGTCCATAACCTTTGGTACAAGCAATAAGCTTGTCAGGCTCCTTTCTCCCCAGTCTTTCCAAACCTGGATGTCACTTCACTTGTCCCCTGCTTCAAGTATTTCAGTGAGTGGCTGGATGGTAGATTCAAATTTTTCACCCACGATGATGTTATCCACAGAAAGCTCCACCCCAAACTCGGTGTCCTCTACTTCAATAAGGATTGCCTGCCACTCCCAGTCCCCACCATGCCCCCATGCACACACGTACCATCATTGCCCTGGGGAATGCAGCTGTAGTCACCAACACAGGCTCCACGATGAACCTCAGCAAGCTGTACTTGCCACAGGAGCAGGCATCTATTTTTTGAAGACTGTGGGCAGGCACATCGCCCACACCCATACCCTCTGCCTCCTCATTTATGGAACTGCCAGCAGGTGGAGTCCCTTCCACAGAAGGATCACAGCAGGGCATCCCACAAATGGAAGAAACACAGAGATACAGGTCATTAATATTACATACAGGCAGCACCCAACTACATCAGGCTACATGGATAGTTAAAACAGATACATACCCTTGATGGGTGTACTACACTCAGAGATGTCCATCCTCATCCTTGTAGCACATAGGGGTGGACTGTTCAAGGGTATAGGGGGCTGTGCCTAGGTCATAGTATAACCTCACTACAGTACCTCACTGTGCATACACTGGTATTTGACTGCCTGCAGGGATGGTAGCAATGTCTGAGGTGTACAGGGTGCCATGCCCCCTGTTACCTGTTGGATATGCAGGTGCTTAAGGTGATACCCACCCTGTTCCCTGAATAAACAATGCTGGACATGATCTCCCTTCTTCACACATGGCCCACAGAGCCCTGCATGAAGAAACTTAGAACAGACTGTGTTGGCAGCATGTGGAGAGACATAGTTCTCTACTGTTGAAGAGTGCATCTCTATAAGGTACTGGCTTGGAGGTTACCTTCTGCCTCAGACAGGAGGCTATGAGGTGGGGGAGGGTGGAGCATTAGGGCTGACAACTCAAGGAAGTCCCCACCACTGATTCACCAAGACCTAAAGAACCCAAACCCTATTTGTTTCCTTTTGCTGCTTTGTGGGTGTGGGTGGTGAGTTAGGGCTGGAAACACTTATTACCACATTTCCCTACCTTTGTGGCATTAACTTGAAACTGGTGCATTAACAAAGTTTTTGAAAAGAATATATTATAGGGTACAGTAGCATTCAGCATATGGGCACCCACATTCTGTGTGGTGTGTATTACCTTCACACCTGGGTTGCAAATTGCATAATGAATAATGTATCTCGTGCATAGGGCCCCTGCACTGGTCCACTTATATATGACAAAAAAATAAACATTGGTACTGTAGTGGGTGATCTGGAGAGGAGCAGGAGAAAGAAGTAGTACTGGGGGTTGGCACCCTATGCTGGATTAATAATAAAACAGATAGAAAGAAAGAGAGCAATAGATAGACAGATAGACAGAAAGAATGAGAAAGACAAAGACAGACAGACAGAACAGGGGATCAGCAGCTCACTGCTGTCACTGCAGCCCACAGCAGGGCTCCAGCTGCAGCTGCAGAATTGAAAAAAGTCCCACTGTTCTCTTACAGCAAATGTGGTTGAATGGCTTATCTCACTAAGTTGTGCACCCTGTATTTTGGGTTGCCCAGAAAATGTATTTCTGGCCATTATTTAAAAAAACAAACATCAGAATCTAGCTAAACAATTCCTGTTTAGCTAGGTTCAGGTGTTTTTCTTTAACATTATACCATTCTATGTATTTTCCATGTTTTATATTTCAAGGGAAAAAGAAATAAGATGTTGGCTCACATGGCACAAAAAAAAATGTTTTTGTGCTGTGAGAAGCAAGTGGGGAGAAATCAAAAATGGTCTTGTGACACAGAATTTTTGGTATTCCATCAGAACATTATCCCCAAATCCCTGCTGAGCATGCTCAGAACAGAAAAAAAACCAACACTTTAAATTCTTATAACTCTTTCACAAAACCTTCCGAAGACACTACTTTGGCACAGCATGCATCTAACCTGAAAGTTTTTTGGGAAAAAATTCCATTCTGTGTAGACTATAAGTGAGAGCAAACCCAAAGGGTAAGTATCTGTTTTAACTATCCATGTAGCTTGTTGTTGTTGGAGCGCTGCCTGTATCTAATATTAATGACCTGCATTTCTGTGTTTCTGCCATTTGTGTGATGCCCTACTGTGATCCTCCTAGAAGTATTCCACCTGCTGGCAGTCCCATAAATGAGAGGCAGAGGGCATGGGCGTGGGTGATGTGCCTGCCCACAGTCTTCAAAAAATAGATGCCTGCTACTGTGGCAAGTACAGCATGCTCAACAGGGATTTGGGGATAATGTTCTGATGCAACACCAAAAATTCTGTGTCATAAGACCATTTTTGATTTCCCCCGACTTGCTTCTCACAGCACAAAAACATTTTTTATGCCAGGAGAGTCACCATCTTATTTCTTTTTCCCTTGAAATACAAAACATGGAAAATACATGAAATGGTATAATGTTAAAAAAACAAACACCTGAACCTGGCTAAATGGGTCCTGTTTAGCTGGGATTCTGATGTTTGTTTTTAAAATAATGACCAGAAATACTGCTTGGGCAACCCAAAATACAGGGTGCACAATTTAGCGAGAGAAGCCATTCAACCACATTCACTGTATGAGAACAGTGAATTTTTTTAAATTCTGCAGCTGCAGCTGGAGTCCTGCTGCGGGTTGCAGTGACAGCAGTGAGCTGCTGATCCCCTGTTCTGTCTGTCTGTCTTCTCATTCTGTCTGTCCATCTATCTGTCTACTCTATTGCCTCTTTGTTTCTATTTGTTTATTTATTATGCAGAATAGGGGTGCCCATCCCCAGTACTGCTTCTTTCTCCCATTCCCTCCAGGTCACCCACCTGCAGTACCCAATGTTTATTTTTTATTATATGGTAGTGGACCAGAGTGCCCACTCCTGGTACTGCTTCTCATAACCCCCACTCTCTTCCAGGTTGTTCCCTACTTCCCACTACATACATAGTGGTACCAGGGTGCCCACATCTCAGTGCCATCTAACAGTAGCCTGACACTGGGTGTCCAGTCCCCAGTGTCAGAATGCATGTCACTTTCCCAGAAAAAAAGACAATACCTAAATTTTTTATTACCTGCAAAGAAGAAAATGGTCTTTCACCAATCTGACCCCCCACCCCAACCTCCAACTCAGCACCCACCACCCCACACCCCATCACACCCAACACACACCCTTATTCACCTGAGCATGTCCCTTGGCAGAGATCCATTATCCAATCAAAGACACATCTTGCTGCTTGAACTGGCAACTGAATATGAGAAATTAAGGTAAGTGTGGCTCAATGTATTTCAATGGGGTTTTAAACTTTGCTAGATAACTTTGCCATTTGAAGTTAGGGTTGACAACCTCAAAGAAGACCCCACCATTGATTTGCCAAGACTCCGGAGACCCAAAACCCTAATGTTTTTCTCTTTTGCTGCTTGGGGGGAGGGGAGTTAGGGTGGGAAACCATAATGCCACATTTCCCTACTTTTGTGGCATTAAGCTGAATCCTAACTAATCCATTAACAAAGTTTTTTTGCAAATAATTATATATATAGGTAGTATTACAGGGATATGGTAGCACCACTATAGATAGGTTTGAGTAGCCTGCTTAATGTTAAATCTCAAATTTTGCACATTAATATATTTAGCTTTGACAAATGAGCTGACATTTTGTATGTGTTGTCTAAGAGGTGAGGTTTTGATGTGTGGAAATGTTTGTGACAGCAGCTAGTGTGGTTTCTGAGATCCAGATGTGTAATGTTTTTGAAAAAAAAAACCTTTTTCCTATACTTAACGTTGTTTTGTTTTGCTCTCACCCACAGCCTACAAGGAAAGGATGTTCTGCTCCAAACTTGCAGGGGATATGTGTCATGTCCCAAGGTCTTGCCTTTGGCATGTCTGATGAAAAAATATCAAAGGGTTCCCGAGTTATTAGTCTTTAAATGTTAGTGTTTTCTGACCTGTGCATGTGCAATAGGGTGTTTCAGATAACCTTCTGTGGCGAAAGTAAAATTTGATGCTGCAAATGCTGGTTTTTGTTTCTCCACTGATTGGCAGGACACCAAACATTGTTGGTGTTGTGCCATCTGCTGTCTTGTTCAGTTTTTCCAATAAATTAACAAACATGGAAATATGTAAAACTGCTGAGAATTTTTTAAAATAAACCTAAGAACCTAACTAAACAGGACCTGTTGAGCTAGATTCTGATGTTTGCGTTTAACACTGTGCCCACTACTATGTTTTCTGGGCACCTAAAATCCTGGGTGCCCAGCTTAGTGAAAGGAGAAGTTCCCAGTATTCTCTGTATGAGAACACTGGGAATTTCTTGACTTCTTCAGCTGCTGTTGAAGTTGTGCTGCAGCTGCAGTGTTAGCTGTGAGCTGCCCTTTTCCTGGTGTCAAGTGGCACCCACTACCAGTGGATCGCTGCCCACATAAAAACTAACTATATTCCCTGGTGTCTAGTGGCACCCCATGCTCTGATCACCATCCCCTTATTCTTACATTAGTTCTGTTTATATAATCTGACAATGGAATGCTCACCCCCAGTGTTGGATGCCCCCACCCGCTGTTTTATTGCTAGTGCCAACATCGGGGCCCAATCCTCAAGGCCAGCATTACAAGCCTCACTGAGTAGTGTGGGACACTGGGGAGCCCACCCCAGTGTCCTGAAATATTTATTTACTGTTGTCCTGTAAAAGAAAACAGTCCCCATCTTTTTTAAACTGGAAAAAGAAAATGGTTTCTTATCATCCCTACCATCCCCCTCCCATCCCAACCCTCCCACTGAGCACCCACCACCCCCACACACCCTTACCCTATACTTACCACTTACCACCGAGGTCATATGCTGCCATCTTCTGTGAACTGAGACATGTCGGCACTTTCAAAGCCAAACTGTGAACTGAAGAATCAAGGTAAGTGTCGTATAATCTATTTCACTGGTGTTTTGAACTTGTGTTCATAACTTTGCCATTTTAGGAATTTTTACCAGATTTTCATCATTTTTTTTTTTGGACCCCACTTCATTATCACTGGCACTGTCATTTCATTATTCAGGCCTGGAAGGTGATTATGTGGTCACCTTTTAGGACAGAATAACTAACTTTCACCACCAGTGTTCATGAGGTAGGGTCCCAAACAGACCATGTTGAAAATTTGGTGAAAAAATTCCTTAAAATGGCCAAGTTATGAGTGCTCATTGAAAATTTTCTATGTATGCACAGAACTTTGGTAATTTTAAATATTTTGACTCCAAATTTTTAACATAGCCATTTTTTCACACAACCTTGTGAACAGTACAGCTGTCATTTTTCACATCCTGTCCAAAACATGTTTTCACACCTGTGGCACAGAAAAGTGTTTTGGCATGGATTTGAAAATTTTCACCTATGGGGTTTATGAGGTGAGGTCATAAGAAGACCATGTTGAGATTCGGGTCAAAATATGAAAATGCCAAAGTTACAACCATTTATTGTGATTTTGCTCCGACTGCTCAGAACTTTGGATATTTTAAATATTTTGAGCTCAGATTTTCAGCATAGTCTTCTTTGTTACCCCCACTTCATATATGTCACAGCTGTCATTTTTCAAATTCTGCCCAAATGTGTTTTAAACTGTGGCATGGAATGGTGTTGCAGTTGCACAGAATTACACTTTGGCAGGGATTCGACAATTTTCTGTATTGGGTACATGAGCTGGGGTAAAACGATGGCTATGCTGACAGTTTTGTCACTGGTGTCCTATAAATGGAAGCATAGGGTCTGCCTGGAGGGCCCTGTGCTTCCACAGCTACATACATATAAGCATCTACAGAGGGATGGGAGTGCAGGGCCCGGAGGACCATGCGATCCCACAGACAAATAAAGATACAATTGTACTATCTCAAAACATAAAGAAATAAATTGCAAAAAAGTGCATTAAAGCTCTAGTTAGGGTTACAGCCACAAAAGTATGGAAATGTGGTGTTAGGGGAATCCAACCTGCACACACTCCCTAAGCTGCACACACCAACAGGCGCCAGGGGTGCCTGGGGTTGTCAGTCTTAATGTTCACCCCATTCTTCTATAATGTACCTATCTCAACTTATTTACTTATGGAATGGGTGAGCATTAGGGCTGACAGCCTCAAGGTACACCCCCAATGCCAGTTGTTGTGTGCGGTGTGGGGGTGGGGTGCTAGGTTTGGAAACCCAAATGCCACATTCCCCTACTTTTGTGGCTATACCCCTGTAACTCTAACTAGAGCATTAATGCAGTTTATATACATAATATATATATATATATATATATATATATATATATATAGAGAGAGAGAGAGAGAGATTATGGTAGCATGGTAGTGCTACCATAGTTAAGGTTGAGGAGCCATTTACATGTTAAACCCAAAATTTTGCACCTTAATAACTTTGCAACCATTTGACAGATTTGCCTGAAATTTGGAATACATGATCAAGAACCATACACCTTGGGATCTGCCAAGTTTCGTACTGGTCAGATACACGGCTGCGGAGTTATTAAGCATGATCTGCTCGTGTGTTTACGCATTTTCTTGAATTCTACGGTCGCACCTACAGGTCGTATGGTTTGCATGACTGGCCCGAAAGCTTCAGGGGTCCCCAATGTGCCTTTCAAAGATTTCATGAAAAAATATTAAACGGTTCAAAAGTTATTCAAAAAACAATTTCCCATTATAAGTCAATGGGAAAAGTTAACAAAAAGTTCGACAGTGTCGCAAATGCATTTTTACTTTCACAAATGGCCCTCTTACTTTCTCAAATCCGCCATCTTGTTTTCAGTTAGTGATCAGAAAAATGCTTGCCATTTAAATTTGGGACCCTCTAGCAACCTAATTATTTTTGTATTCACCTAGTCGGAGCCTGAGGATGCTAGCCATGTCTTTATTTTGGGGTAAAACACCCCAGAAATACGTTTTTCAAATTTCTGGAAAAAGTACTTTCACAAAGTACTTTCGTGCTCATGATAGTGTCACAAATTTTTGCGAAAGCTTTCACAAATTGCAACAGTACTTTTCTAGGCTGTGGGGAAATGACAGCAATTCTTTGGCACCCCGCTGCAAAATAACAGTTGGGAGTTTGGGGCTGAAATTTGGAAGGAACGCAGCCGACATCTCACAGATGTGCCTTTCAGTGTTGTGTTGAAAAAATATTACACGTCGGCAAAGTTATGGCACTCAAAGTTGACATTTTTCCCATAGGATAACATTACGCACCCGACGCATTACAGGAATCCTTTGGCACCCTGCTGCAAAATAATGGTTTGGTCTTTTTCCTGAAATTTGAGGGAAGACAGCCAACAGCCCACAGATGTGTCTTTCAGTGGTTTGGTGAAAAATATTACAGGAGGCAAAGTTATGGCACTCTGAACTTCTCTTTTTTCCAATAGGATAACATTACGGCGTGCGCCGGGTCTTTCAGGGCCCGTATCTCGGAAATGGTGCGAGGTACGGACTTTTCGTCAGAAAAATGCTTAGCCCAAAATTAGCCAGGACAGTTGTAAATCATATGACTTTTAAATTTTTTTTCTATGTCGTACGGTTCCTGAGATATAACCTATTTAGTATTCCAAGTCCTCATTTTCTGCTCCGACACCTATTATTATGCATACATTCTTTGTACTCACTGTCTTTCTCTATGCAGCTTTTGGGTAAAACCAGCCTGTGTGCTTATATTACTGTTACCGTTGTCCTTTCCGCTAGCGTTCCGCACTGCTTACACTTACATGTGACGCTCACGCCACCATGTGCTTATCCTTGCGCTTATTTGCGCTATGCTTCTGTTATTTTTGCCATTTGTGTCTACAGTACTGTTTCTCTTTCTGTTTCAGTTTGCATCACCATGCCCATTGACATTTCCGCTTGCAGGCACCATATTACTATGTGACAACACATCACGTGGCAGACCGTCTTGCACCACGCCACCATGTGCGTCAACCTTTCTGTTCTCATTCGCGCTTGCGTTACCATGTGCACCATTGTTAGCGCTTCTGTTTGGCTGCTGTTCCTGTTACTATGCCACAAGACATCACGTGCGGGAGCACCGGCCACATTACGTGGGCGGGAGCGGGGCCTAAATTCACTATTTCTATAGCATTCTCAAAAAGAAGGGAAATTAGAGGCAAGAAACTCCATTTAATGTATTAGTGTTGTTCCACAGTGACAAAGTGAGGAAATTCGGTGTTAGGGTTGAAAATCCCCTTGACCTCTCGTACCCCCAACTGGCATTGGGGTTTGCGCATTGGGTCGTCGGTCCTAACTCTTACTCCATTCTCCCATACATCTCGCTGTTTCACATGTGGATGGGGTGAGATTTAGGCTGATGACCCCAATGTGCACCCCAATGCCGGTTGAGGGGTGGGGGGTCCAAGGGGTTTTCAACCCCAACACAGAATTTCTCACTTTTGTCGCTGTGGAACAACCCTAACTAATGCATTAATGGAGTTTTTTGCTTTAATATATATATATATATATATATTATAGTGGTAGTCACGCCACTATAGTTAGGGGTTATAGAAACATAGAAACATAGAATTTGACGGCAGATAAGGACCGCTTGACTCACCCAGTCTGCCCATTTCTTACCTAGTGGATAAGCTGCAGATTCTAGTTAACCAGCAGCCTACTTCTTCCTACCCCCACCCCTAGAATTGCCTTATGACTGTCCCATGCATGCTGAATTCCACCACTGTTTTGACTCCACAACCTACTCTGGAAGGCTGCTCCATGCATCCACAACCTCTCTGTGAAAAATACTTCCTTAAATTACCTCTGAGCCGCCCCCATCTTCAAATTGAGCCCCTTGTTCTTGCACACCTCTTTTTTTGAAAGATGCTACCTCTTGACTTTGTTGATTCCCTTGAGATACTTGAAAGTTTCATCATGTCCCCCTCCCTCCTTTCCTCGAGGCTATACATATTAAGCTTCCTAAGTCTCTTCTATGTCTTCCAGTGCAGACCCTGCACCATTTTAGTTGCCCTCCTCTGGACAGCTTCCATCCTGTCTATGTCTTATGGAGATTGGTCTCCAGAACTGCACGTAGTACTCCAGATGGGGTCTCACCAGCTGTCTGTACAGAGGATAATAACTTCCTGTTTTCTACTGGTGATGCCTCCCTATGCATCTCAGTATCCCCCAGCCCTCCTTGCTGCCTTTCACATTGCTTGCCCACCTTTAGGTCATCTGATATGACTACCCCAGGTCCTTTCCATTTTGTTGTTGTTAGTATCTCACCTCCCATTGTGTACTCTTCCCTGGGTTTTGTTTCCCAGGTGCATTACCTTGTACTTTGCATTGAATCTAAGCTGCCATACATTTGACCATTCCTCTAACCTTGCCAAGTCCCTTCTCATCCTTTCCACCCCACCATGTGCATCAACTCTGTTGCAGATCTTTGTGTCATCTGCAAAGAGACATACTTTTCCTTCCAGTCCCTCTGCAATGTCGCTTATAAAGACATTGAAGAGGACCGTCCTAATACTGAACCTCCCAGTGTACCCCACTAGTAACCCCTCTTCTTCAGAGTGGACCTATTACTATTACCTCTGTGTCCTATTCTCCAGCCAATTTTACCCAGGCTGTCAACTTGGGACCCACTCCCAGACTGGCTAACTTGTATATTAATCTTTTATGTGGGACTGTGTCAAATGCCTTTCTAAAGTCTAGGTAGGCCATGTCCCACAGCCCCTCCCTGATCTACTACTTTGGTCACCCAGTCAAAGAAATCTATCAGATTTGTCTGGCATGACTTCCCACTGTGAATCCATGCTGCCTTGGATCCTGTGCCCTCTGGCCTCTAGATACTGACAATTCTTCTTCAGAAGTGATTCCATCATTTTCCTATCACTGAGGTTAAACAACAGGTCTGTAGTTTCCTGCTTCTGCCTTGCTCCCACTTTTGTGAAGGGAATCACATCTGCCCTCCTCCAGTCCTTGGGTACCATCCCATCCTCCCATGATTTGTTAAAGAGGGTAGTCAGTGATGTCACTAGTTCTACCCTTAGTTCTTTTAGAATTCTGGATTAATCCCATCAGGCCCATTGCTTTGTCCACCTTCAGTTTTAAGAGTTCTTTCAGAACCCTTTCTTCTTGTAAATGGGCTGGTATCAACTTCTGTATCCAGGTGTTTCTACTGTTTGTTTTAGGTACCTCCCCTCTTCCTTTGTAAATACTGAGCAAAAATACTTGTTTAGTATCTCTGCCTTTCTCAGTCACCCTCTGCCCACCCTCCCTCCCGTCTATTAAGCCTCATTATCCCTCCCTCGGTCTTCCTTGCTCTGATGTACCTATAAAGGTTTTATCCTTCAACTGAGTTGGCTATCTTTCCTCGGTTTGGGCCTTTGCTGTTCTGACTGCCTCTCCAGCTTTCTTTTGCTTTAACTGATACAGTTCTCTGTCCTGCTCCTTCTGTGATTCCTTGTACTTCCTGAATGCTTTCTTTTCTCTTGAACCTTCACTGCCACTTCCTTTGAGAACCATAGTGGTTTCTTACATCGTTCATTTTGTATGTTGCTTCACACAAAACATTACCTCTGTGATTGCAGTTTTTATTCTCCATTGTTCTTCCGCCTCCTTCCTGCCCATTTGCTAGTGCATTCCTTAGGCACTCACCCATTTTGGCAAAGTCATCCCTCCTAAAGTCCAGTACTTTTGCCTTTGTATGGCTTGACTCTACTGCTGTGTTTATTGTGAACCATACTGTTCGATGGTCGCTATTTCCCAGATGGCTACCCACTTCTACATCTGTGATCCTCTCTTCATCTCCATTTGAGAGAACCAGGTCTAAGATTGCACCCTCTTGAGTGGGCTCCAATACTAGTTGTCTAATGCATGCCCCTGTAGGGCATCTAGAATAACCCCACTCTTCAAAGTGGTACTGCTGCAACTGCACTCCAGTTAACATCTGGCATATTCAGATCACCCATCAGCAATATCTCCCCTTTTTCTGCCATTCTAAGTATACTTTCCATCATTTCCTTGTCATTTTCTCCCCTGAGAGAGGTCTGTCATACAACCCCTTGCAGATTGTGATGCCATTGCCGGTCTCCAAATTTACCCACAGTGCTTCTTCTCCCTGTTTTCCCTTTTGTTCTGTTGCTTTGATTCCTTCCCTTATGTAAAGAGCTACTCCTCCTCCTTTTTACCCTCCCTGTCCCTCCTGTAGATAGTGTATCCTGGTATGTTTACGTCCCAGTCATGGTTTTGTGTGTACCATGTTTCTCGACTGCCCGATGTTGAGATGTTCCTCTCCATCAAGGCCACTAATTCAGGAAGCATGTTACTCAGACTACAGGCATTGGTACTCATTGCTCTCCATTTTTTGTAGCTTTACCTTCTTTGCAGCATCCCCCACTAACCTTTCTACCTCGGTCTTTTTCTCATTTAGTACCCTGTTTGTAGGGAGAGGCTGGGATTTTCCTGCAGGCTTATCAGTGCCTCCCCTTGACTAGTTTAAAGCTTGCCAATGAAGCATTTAAACCGATTGCTCAAAGACTTGTTCCTTTCTGGACAGATGCAGAACATCCTGCCAGTATAGGCTGGTGTCCCTCCAGGTGGAACCCCAGTCCCCAATGAAGCCAAACCCTGTGCTCCACACCATTTTTTCAACCATTCATTAAACTGCATGGTGCAAAGTACCCTTGCCTCACTCATGCCATTGACAGGCAGCACCTCAGAGAAGGATACCTTGTGTGCTACTTGTCTTAGGCCCCTCCCCAGTTCTACAAAGTCCTTCTGCACTGCTCTAATCTCATGATGAGCCAAGTCATTTGTCCCTAGGTGGACAATGACGTCCAGCTCAGACTCCCATTCTATGTTAAATCACAAGTGTGGCCTACTGCAAAGAGGCACTCAGAAATTATTTTGAACACCGCTTTGCAGTAGCACTGCACGCACAGAGTAGCGGCTGGCTATGGAGGTTAGAGGGGGCTGGGATGGGTGGGGACCACTAGACTACCAGGGAATTGGTGATCATAATTTATTTTATGATGATCGGGGGCCTCTCTCTCTCTCTCTCTCTCTCTCTATATATATATATATTATATATATATATATATATTTATATTCTATGCAAAAACTTTGTTAATGCATCAGTTAAGGTTCTTCTACAGCAACAAAGTGAGGAAATTTGATTTTAGGGTTCCCACCCTGCCCCCACCAACAGGCATCGGGGTGTGCGTTGGGGTCATCAGCCTTAACCCTCACCCCATTCTCCTACACTGCACCACCTCAGCTTGTTTACAAATGGGATGGGGTGAGAATTAGGGCCGATGACCCCAATGCACACCCCCTAATGCCTGTTTGTTGGGGTGGGGTGAGGTGCAAGGGGTATATATATATATGTATGTATGTAGTGCTTGTTCTGTAATAATGTGTTGTAGGTGTTAGTAACACATTAATACACTGTAAGTAGCTAGCTGATATCATAATACATTAATTGGCTACCATCGTATATGGAAAATATATGATGGCTTTTTCTATGGGGCAAGGGCCCAACTATGTAATATGTAAGCAATAAGGTATGGCAGGGTGTTGGTTGTTATGTGATAACCACACCCCTAGGTGTGTGATAAGTAATGAGGCCACAGGACAAGTGTCCTTCTGCACCTAGGCGTGCAGTTATCACATACCAACCAATACCCTGGAGTGTCTTATTGCACTTATAAAATGGGTTATAACTATGGAAAATTTACACAGACAATGTTTGAATTTTTAATTTTTTTTTACATTTATTTAACTAAAGAATAGAAAATTTCTTTAAATAAGGAGAAAAAATAGTCCCTAACTAAACTGTTTTGATTTAGAATTTCCTGAATTCTGGGATGGTTTAATAATGAAAAATCCACTTCTGGCAGGTAAAACATGGCTTTAGATCTTTATAGATAAACAAACTTTTGTAGGTTGTCTGTCAGTAATATAGGCTGTGGTGTCAAAAAGGCTTTCTGTGTGCAATGATTCACCAACTGAATAAAAACTGAAAGTACATTCTGAGTCACTGTCCTGACTCAGCACGATACAGTGTCCTACCCCTGTAACACTGTGCTAAGATTGTAATACCTATAACAGTAATAGAAATTACCATTTTATCAACAAATGCTTATTCATGTTTACTGAATTGTAATCCTTGCAGTATCACTGACTAACGATGCCCCCCAAAAAATCACATTCACACAGGCTTTTTAATCACCCACAATGCACACTTGTGTGCAAGCTGAAAATCTACAACAGCTTCATGATCATGCGGCGATCATTGCAGTGTCAGCTCGCACATCTGTGGAGGTAGCTGCATGAATGCATGAGGTGACAAGCTTCGAGACTTTCAAGATTCTGTGGAGACCATTGCCCAGTTGTGCAGGAGTTGCCATGGCCTGCTCTGACATTCCTGAAGCTACTTTTTGGATACAGGTCCAACGTGGATTTTGTTACTTTTACTAATGGCTGAGGAAAAAGCTAAATATTTGCAGCAGGTATACAAACTTAATGCAGAACAACTGCAAACAAAACAGTACCTGTGGTTATGCTAGCATTTCTTCTCCTCCCTGGCAAGCAAGCTCTGCTTTTGTTTGTCGGCCTGCTTACCAAGATGCACCACACTCACTGACCTGCCTTTCCTTGTCCACAAAAGGCTTCTCCCAGTGTGTATCTTTTAGTGAAGCTCTGCTGTTAAGGGCGTCAGGAAAAGTCAGCGGATTGCCTTTGGTAACATAGAAACATAGAAACATAGAATTTGATGGCAGATAAGGACCGCTTGGCCCACCTAGTCTGCCCATTTTCCTACCTTAACAGATAAGCTGCAGATCCTAACCAACAGCTTACTTCTCCTACCCCCACTAGGACTGCTTTATGTCTGTCCCATGCATTCTTGAATTTCCCACTGTTCTTGACTCCACAACCTCCTCAGGAGGCTGTTCTCATGCATCCACAACCCTCTCTGTGAAAAAATACTTCCTCACATTACCTCTGAGCCATCCCCTCTATCTTCAAATTGCGCCTTGTTCTTGCACATCTCTTTTCTGAAAGATGCTACCCCTCTTGGACTTTGTTGATTCTCTTGAGGTGCTTCAGGGTTTCTATCATGTCCCTCTCCTTCTTTCCTCAAGGGTATACATATTAGCTGCTTAAGTCTTTCTTCGTATGTCTTCTGGTGCAGACCCTGCACCATTTTGGTTGCCCTCCTCTGGACAGCCTCCACTCTGTTTATGTCTTTGCGGAGATGAGGTCTCCAGAACTGCACACAGTACTCCAGATGGGGTCTCACCAACTGTCTGTACAGAGGGATAACAACTTCCTGTTTTCTACTATTGATACCTCTTTCTATGCATCCCAGTATCCCCCAGCCTTCCTTACTGCCTTCTCACATTGCTTGCCCACCTTTAGGACATCTGATATAATTACTCCCAGGTCCCTTTCCATTTTTACTGTTGTCAGTATCTCACCACAAATTGTGTACTCTTCCCCTGGGTTTTTGTTTCCCATGTGCAATACCTTGCACTTCTTTGCATTGAATCTGAGCTGCCATACATTTGACCATTCCTTCAACCTTGCCAAGTCCCTTCTCATCCTTTCCACTCCATCTTGTGTATCAACCCTGTTGCAGATCTTTGTGCCATCTGCAAAGAGACATACTTTTCCTTCCAGTTCCTCTGCAATGTCACTTATAAAGTCATTAAAAGGACCGGTCCCAGTACTGAACCTTGCTGTACCCGCTAGTAACCCTCCCTTCTTCACTGTGTATTCCATTTACTACTACCCTTTGCATCCTGTTGTCTAGCCAATTTTTTATCCAGGCTATCACCTTGGGAACCACTCCAAGGCTGGCTAACTTGTGTATTAATCTTTTGTGTGGGACTCTATCAAATGCCTTGCAAAAATGTAGGTAGGCCATGTCCACAGCCCCTCCCTAGTCTACTACTTTGGTCACCCAGTCAAAGAAATTTATTAGATTCATCTGACATGACCTTTCCATCATGAATCCATGCTGCCTTGGGTCCTGTGCCCCACTGGCCTCAAGGTACTCAACAATTCTTTCCTTCAAAGTGATTCCATCATTTTCCCTACCACTGAGGTCAAACTAGCTGGTCTGTAGTTTCCTGCCTCTGTCCTGCTCCCAGTTTTGTGAAGAGGAATCACATCTGCCCTCCTCCAGTCCTCAGGTACCACCCATCCTCCCACGATTTGTTAAAGGAGTAGTCAGTGGTGTCACTAGTTCTACCCTTAGTTCTTTTAGAATTCTTGGGTGAATCCCATCAGGCCCCATTGCTTTGTCCACCTTCAATTTTATTAGTTCTTTCAGAACCCTTTCTTCTGTAAATGGACTGGTATCGACCCCCATTTTCAGAGTGTTTCTCTTGTTTGGTTTAGGTACCTCCCTCTCCTCTTCCTTTGTGAATACTGAGCAGAAATATTCGTTCAGTATCCCTGCTTTTTCACTGTCACCCTCTACCCACATTTCCTCCCCTTTATTAAGCCTCAGTATCCCTCCTTTGGTCTTTCTTCACTCCCTAATGTACCTATAAAAGGTCTTATCCCCCCTTCTTAACAGAATTGGCTATTCTTTCCTTGGTTTGGGCCTTTGCTATTCTGTCCACCTTCCCAGCCTCTTTCTGCTTTAACTGATAAAGTTCTCTGTCCTCTCCTTCTGTGTTTCCTTATATTTCCTGAATGCTATCCTTTTCTCCTTAACCTTCCTGCCACCTCTTTTGAGAACCATAGCGGTTTTTCCTTCATTGTGTTTTATTGATTTGCTTTACACAAGGCTTGTTGCCTCTGTGATGGCTGTTTGATTACTCCCCACTGTTCCTCCACCCTCCTTCTTGCCTGTTTGCTAGTGCTTTTTTGAGGCACTCTCTCATTTTCCCAAAGTCAGCCCTTATAAAGTCCAATACTCTTGCTTTTGTGTGGCTTGATTGTATGGCTGTGTTTATCGTGGACCACACTGTTTGGTGATCGCTTGTTCACAGATGGCTACCCACTTAAATCTGAGATTCTTTCTCTATCCCCATTTGAGAGTACCAGGTCTAAGATTTCTCCTCCAGTGGTTTCCAATACTAGCTGTCTGAGGCATGCCCCTGTAGGGCATCAAGAATGACCCTGCTCTTGGATGTGCCTGCAGCAAAGGTGCTCCACTTAACATCTGGATATTTAGACCCCCATCAATAATATCTCCCCTTTTTCTGCCATTCTAATGAAGCCTTCTATCATTTTCTTGTCTATTCCCTCCCCTGAAATGGGGGTCTGTATACAACCCCATGCAGATTGTGGTGCTATTTCCTGTTTCCAGGGTGACCTAGATCACCTCGTCTGCTCCCTGTTTACTCTTTAGTTCTGTTGCTTTGATCCCTTCCTTTACAAAGAGAGCTACTCTCCTCCTCTTTAACCTCCCTGTCCTCCTGTAGATTGTGTATCCTGGTATGTTGACATCCCAGTCATGGTTCTCTGTGTACCATGTTTCTGTGACTGCCACAATATCCAGGCAACCCTCTTCCATCAAGGCCACTAGTTCAGGGGCTTGTTACACAGACTATGGGCATTGGTACTCATCACCCTCCACTTTTGATAGCCTTACCCCTTTTATCCCCATTTCTGTCCTTACTGCCTTTGCCTTTTTACATTTACCTCTGTCCTACTCCCTAATAACTCTCTACCTTGGTGTTTACTTCACTAATTACCATGTTTTTGTGGGGGAGGCTGGGTTTCCTACTCCTTTAAGTGCCTCCCCCCTTGGCTAGTTTAAATGCTTGACAATGAAGCATTTAAACCTCTCACCTAGGATCCTGGTTCCCCCCCCCGGACAGATGCAGACCATTGCACCAGTACAGGTCTGCATCTCTCCAGGTGGTTCCCCAGTCCCCAATGAAGCCAAAACCCTGAGCTCCATACCAGATTTTCAACCACTCATTGAATTCCCTGGTGAGGAGTGCCCTAACATCACCCTTGCCATAGACAGGCAGCACCTCTGAGATGGTTACCATATGCGCTACTTGTCTAAGGCCCCTCCCCAACTCTGCAAACTCCTCTTGCACTGCTCTGATCCCATTCCTAGCCAGGTCATTTGTCTCTTCGAGGACAATGACATCCCACTCCCTCCCTCCCTTGTGCAGCTGCTCCCACGATCCTGAGGATTCACTTCCTGTCCCTCAGAGTCGTGGTGCCAGGCTGGGCCTACCTCCCTCTACCCTTCCTCCCTCATTTCTACCCCCCTAATGACTGAGTCCCCCACCAGGAGTTGTTTCCTTCCTCTGTGGGGTCCCATGCCTCCCTCCTGTGGGTCTTCTTTGTGTAGGTTCCCAGCATCCTCCTTGGTCTCCACTGCAGGTGCCTCCATAGAGGAACCACTATCCACCAGAAGAGTGAATGAATTGTGGAGAGGTACAGCTGGAGGGATGCAACTCTGTTCCACCACCCTCTCCCTCCCTGAGCCCACCCTGGTCCAGCCTCTTCTCTTTCTTGGCAACCTGTGTGGTAGTGGCATTGGCACTGGTGGTCCCTGGGTAGGGAAGGAGGTTTAACAAATCCTAGCCAGGTCAGCCTGGAGACGGGCAACCTCATCTCTCAGACCAGAGAGGTGCCTGCAAATAGGGCAGCATCGCAGCCTCCAGAATGTCTCCCAGAACACTGCCACCCCACAGCCATTGCACTGCACCACTCCTAACTTGTCTTATTTTGTGTCCCCACTCCTGTTTCTCTGTATGCTTACTCTCTCCTCTCCTTACAACTCCCACCCTTCCTGTTCTGGGACAGCAACTTTCTATCTTCTTCAGTAGCCTCCTTCTTCCTTGCTCAATGTCAGACCACCAGCAGCTAGGGGGGGAGAGTGAGCTACTCTTTTCCTTTAGAGTTGACAAAACCAATGTTTCTCTATGATCCTTCCCTTCCTAATGCCAAACAGGAAGTTTCTGTTGACAGTCAAATCTAGTGGCTATAAAAGTAGAACTGGCTTAGGGTGGTGGGTGAAGGGTGGGATGGAGGGCAATTAGTAAGAAAAAAGGCTAGCAACAGGAAGTTGTAATTTGAGTCACCTACTTTTATAGTGTCTAAGCCACACCCCCAATTAAGCTCTCTCTCCTCCTACTGGTTTAGCAAAGTCAGCTGATACAGTACCCTTCCCAGCACAGAACACACACTGACTTTCTTTCTTTTCTTTCTTTTTTAACCCTTAATAAGACCCCTTCTACTTCTAATAAAGCATCTGTCTACTTAATTTCAACAGACACTGACTCCTGCTGAGATATAAGTTTTAAATTAATAAGAAAATGTTGCTTCTTCTAGTTAGCTGCTTTCTGCTCTACAAGCAAGGCTAGCAACAGGTTAGAATATTTACATTTGTTTTTGCCAACTGTTGGAGTTATAGGACTCCACAATTACCATGGCTGC
This sequence comes from Neoceratodus forsteri, assembly GCA_016271365.2. Taxonomy (NCBI): domain Eukaryota; kingdom Metazoa; phylum Chordata; order Ceratodontiformes; family Ceratodontidae; genus Neoceratodus; species Neoceratodus forsteri. Next base: position 377,182,980 of record CM028133.1, read on the forward strand.
CCACCATTTAGTTATTGCTGGGAGAGAGGGCAGACAGTCCTTAAGATCTGCCATGACAAGGGACATTCTACTGTGGCTACACTTACTACTATGACCTGGATCTGTGGCCTAGAATTTATAAACTATGAGGACTAATTAAAAAAGGTCAGTACTGAGAATTCTACCAGGATAACATATGAATTTTGTGCTGTTTGTGGACTGGTAATTTTTTATGCTATAAATGTATGTTTTTATGTCATTTTATGACTTATGGCACTTTTGTTTTTTTAAAGTATTTACTTTACAAAAATCTTTGACTGACATTCTTCTTTGGAACTCAACAAGCTTTGATACCTTGGTGCAGTGCATATTGGTTGCCAAAGGGTTCCCAGTCAGTGGTTTTCACTCCTTATGTCACTGGATTCTGAGCCCTTTCACCCATTCAGAAAGCAGAAAATCCCTGCTGTATATATGACATATATATATATATATATATATATATATACTGGTGCAGTAGCACCAGTATAGTTTTGAGGTTGCTCGACAGGTTCTATATTTAAACCTCTAATGTTGCAAATCTAATAACTTTGGCATAATTCATTAAAATTGCCTGAAATTTGGCATGCATTGTCTAGGAGGCAAAGTCTAAATATGTGAATAGTTTCATGATGGCAGCATGTGCGGTTTCTGAGAGCCACATGTGTTGTTTTCTGTTAGAGGTCTAATTTTTTTTCCAATTCTTTACATGTTTTTTTTTTACTTTCACCTACAGCCTAGGTGGAGTAGAATTTTTCCCACAATTTTCAGGGTAGAAGCAGCCTGTGCCAAGGTTGTGCTTTCTGAAGGATTTGTGAAAAAAAATATTGAAGAGCTAATGGAGCCAAAACAGGCACACAGGAAAATAATACACATTTTAAGTAGTAGTCAGTTGTAACTTTTTATTTCTGAAGCATTTTTCCTTTTTCTTTTACTCATCAGAAAGTCTTCTATGTGCTAATATTGTGCTGGATGTGTGGAACAGCTCTTATCCTGGCAGCCGACATATCTAACTCTACTGCCCCACACTACATCATCAGCATTATGGTCTCACTGACAGTGACATCACAGTTAAATGACCTGGCAGTCATTCACATGCTGTTCCTAAGTAGCAGTGATGTCACAGACAGTGAGGTCACAATCCTCATGATGTAGTGTGGGGCAGTAGAGCAAGACATGTCAGCTGCCAGGCTATGAGCTGTTCCACACATCACACCTGCTAACATCAGGTAAACAATCTTCTAATTAAACAAAGGGGAATGAAAAAGTACCTCAGATATAAAAGGTAATGGTTGGTTGCTTTTAAAATCTAATATTAGTTTTAGGTAGTACACTAGCTCTTTAAACGGTTCCAGAGTTATGATGATTTAAAATGTGTTTTTTCAGACATTCTGAGCATGCTGAGAAAACATTTTTGGATAACCCTTTGATTCAACACAAAAAAATTCCATGTCGCCAGACTATTTTTGTCTTCTCACCACTTGCTTCTCACAACACACACACACACACATACACAAACATTTTCGTGTCATGATGGCCGCCATTTTTTTTCCCCAAACTAAAATACATGGAAAATGGACAGAAAATTATGTGCTTTTTAGAAACAAACACCTGGACCCCTAGCTAAACAAGTCCCATTTAGCTAGATTCTGGTGTTTGTTTTTGAGAAAAAAAAATGTTTCTGGGCACTGCAAACTCCAAGGTGCCTAGCTTTGTGACAGGAGCCATTCACCTGTGTTCTTTGCATCAGAACAGTGGGGCTTTCTTAACTTGTGAAGTTGTCACTGAAGACATGCAGCTGACTTCAGTTTGAGCAGTGAGCCGGTGATCTTGATCGCAATCTCTCTCTCTTTTCTCTGTCTGTCTGTCTTTCTTTCTTTCTTTCTTTCTTTCTTTCTTTCTTTCTTTCTTTCTTTCTTTCTTTCTTTCTTTCTTTCTTTCTTTCTTCTTTCTTTCTTTCTTTCTTTCTTTCTTCCTTCCTTCTCTCTCTCTCTCATCTCTCACACTCTCCTCTCTCTCTAGCTCTCTTTCTATCTATTTTTTTTTCATTTCTTCCCTCTCCTAGCTCAGCCTGCCCTCCCTCGTGTTTCTGTGACAAATAATTATCAAACAGAAAAGTGGATACTGGCCTGGTGGGTCTGAGAGTTGAGGCACTGGACACCACACCTTGTGCTACACCGTTGGCCTGGGTTCGGGAATGAGCTCAGGCCATTGGGGGTCAGCTGGGGGGAGGAGGATTGAGTGTCATAAAGGATGCTCTCCTCCTCCAGAGTGGGGTGGGTTACCAGGCAGCAGACACACCTGTAGCACTACTGCTGTTGAAAGCACAGGTAGTAGGGTGCATGGCTCTTTGGAGTCAGGAAGGGGAAGGCACTGCTGGGTACTTGACTATGGCATGCATCAGCATGCTGTCAGTCTGGACACCAAAGTTCTTTGCACCAGCACCCTCAGGTGTTGGGATCTGCATAACAGGGAGAAACTGCAACAAAATCCATGAGCATCATGCACTATTATGCCAGGATCCTTGTATGACAGGATCTGGTGGAGGAGCAGGAGGGGGGTATGAAGCCCACCCCAGAGGGCCGAGGGCCCAGGGTAAATAAAAAAAAAGTGGACCGGGATGCCCACACCTGGTACCACTTGCCAATTACCCTCCTCTCCATGTTGTCTACCTTTCCAATGTATAGGTGATAACACCGGGTGCCCACTCCCTGTGCAGTTAATCCAACACTGGGGTGCCCACTTCCCCAGTGTCAAATCCTATACGCTACTGCATTTAAAACCTGCAAAAAAGAAAACAGTCCCTTGATGTCTTCATTTTTTAAATTAATCTGTAAAAAAGAAAATGGTCCGCCCAGTTTACCCACTGAATCCCACCCACCCTACCCCAATCCCCCCACTCAGCACCCACACTCACTCACCTGAGCATATCCCACAATGTAGACCCACTCTGATCGAAGATACATTTTGCTGCTGGAACCAATGACTGCTGCAATATGAGAAAATAGGGTAAGTCTGGTTTAATGTATTCCAAAGGGGTTTGAACTTTTATTCATAATTTTCTCATTTTATAAAAGTTAGCACCAAATTTTCAGCATGGCCTTTTTGGGACCCCACCTCAGGAACAAGAGTGTTTTTGTGTCATGATGGCCACCATTTTGTTTTTTCCCCAAACTAAAAAACATGGAAAATGGACAGAAAATTGTGTACTTCTTAGAAACAAACACCTGGACCCTAGCTAAACAAGACTCATTTAGCTAGATTCTGGTGTTTGTTTTTGAAAAAAAAAATCCAGAAAAGTTTCTGAGTACTGCAAACTCCAAGGTGCCTAGCTTTGTGACAGGAGCCATTCACCTGTGTTCTCCGATCAGAACAGTGGGCTTTCTTGACTTGTGAAGTTGTCATGCATCTGACTTCAGTTTGAGCAGTGAGCCAGTGATCTTGATCACAATCTCTCTCTTTTCTCTGTCTGTCTTTCAGTTTGTCTGTCTGTCTGTCTGTCTGTCTATCTATCTATCTATCTATCTATCTATCTATCTGTCTGTCCCTTTCTTTCTTTCTTTCTTAATTCTTTCTTTCTCTCTCTATCTCTCGCTCACTCTCTCTCTCTCTCTATCTCTCTTATCTATTTTTTTCATTTCTTCCTCTCCTAGCTTAGCCTGACCTCCCTATGTTTATGTGACAAATAAATACAAAGAAAAGTGGACACTGGCCTGGTGGTGCTGAGAGTTGAGGCACTGGATACCACACCTGCGCCATGCTGGTGATCTGGGTTTGGGAACAAGCTCGGCCATTGGGGTCGGCTGGGGAGGAGGATTGAGTGTCATAAAGGGATGCTCTCCTACTCCAGATTGGGGTGGGTTACCAGGCAGCAGACATGCCTGTAGCACTACTGCTGTTGGAAGCACAGGCAGTAGGGTGCATGGCTCTTTGGAATCAGGAAGGGAAAGGCGCTGCTGGGCACTTGACTGTGGCATGCATCAGCATGCTGTCAGTCTGGACATCAAAGTCCTTTGCACCAGCACCCTCAGGTGTTGGGATCTGCATAACAGGGGAAAAATGCAACAAAATCCATGGGCATCATGCACTATGATGCCAGGATCCCTGTATGACAGGATCAGGTGGAGGAGCCGGAGGGGGTATGAAGCACCCCCAGAGGGCCGAGAGCCCAGGGCAAGTAAAAAAAAGTGGATCGGGATGCCCACACCAGGTACCACTTGCCAACCCCCTTCATCTCCATGTTGCCTACCTTTCCAATGTATAGGTGATGACACCGGGGTGCCCACTCCCTGTGCAGTTAATCCAACACTGGGGTTCCCACTTCCCCAATGTTGAATCCTATACGCTATTGCATTTTAAACCTGCAAAAGAAAACAGTGCCTTTATGTCTTTAATTTTTAAATTAATCTGTAAAAGAAAATGGTCCGCCCAGTTTACCCCGAATCCCACCCACCCTACCTCAACTCTCCAACTCAGCACCCACACTCACTCACCTGAGCGTATCCTACAATGTAGACCCACTCTGATCAAAGATATGTTTTGGTTGATGGAACCAATGACTGCTGCAATATGAGAAAATAGGGTAAGTCTGGTTTAATGTATTCCAATGAGGTTTGAACTTTTATTCATAATTTTCTCATTTTTAAAAATTTAGCACTAAAAAAAAAACATGGCCTTTTTGGGACCCTACCTCAGGAACAAGAGGGTTGTAATTTTACAAATCTGCTCCAAAAAATGATTTCGTGGTCACTGTGCAAAATTATCATTTGGGTAGGATTTAAAAAATGTTCACCTACCAGATTCATGAGGTGGAGTCATAAGAAGGCATGTTGAAAATTTGGGGTCGAAAACAACAACGTTATGAGTGTACATTGGCAATTTTCATGCCTACTCATAACTTTGGTAATTTTCAATGATTTGATCCCAAATTTTCAGCATAGCCATTTTTCACACCACTTCTTGAATGTGTGACAGCTGTCATTTTTCAAATCCTGATCAAAATACATTTATGCATCTGTGGCACAAAATGAAGTTTTGTGTGGATTTGAACATTATCCCCATTGGGTCCATGAGGTAGGGTAAATGGGAAGGATATGTTGAAAATCTTGATGTAAAATATGGTGAAATGACCAAGTTGTGAGTGAACATTGAGATATTTCAGCATTCATTCATAACTTCACCAGTTGTTTATATTTTTCTGACTTTCAATATAGTCATTTTTAACACCATGTTTTAAACTGGACAGGGTGTCATTTTTTTAAATCCTGGAAGAGACATGTTTTCGCACTTGTGGTGTGAAGTCATGTTTTGGCCACTACTCAATAAATGCCACATGTCATGTTTATAAGGGAAGTCATAAAATAACTATCTTGAAAATGTGGGGTCAAAATAAAAACAATAATAATTATTAAAAAACGTTGTGTGTAGTGCCAGACTTTACTCCACCGGGTAGTGCTTTGAGATCCCACATAGGTGAGCTGAGTTCAGGAGTGAGCTTAGTCAGACAGCTGGATGGGGAAAGGGCGGGGGGATTGCTCTCTTATATAACCCCCCCAGAGCCAGGAAAGAAAAAGTCCAGGGTTGCCCACATGGGCCCAGGTACCATATAGTGAATACAACTCTTCTCTTAGCATAGGGCCCTGAACCTATGCACTTGTGGGTAGCAGAGGGGTCTGTGCATTGTCTGAGAGATTGACTCTTTACTTTGTGCTTTTGTATCTCCAGTCACATGGAAGTCCAGGGCCCATATGGCTCTGTGCTTCCATAGCCCATAGACAGCCCCATGAATTCTTGACATCCGTTGCTGCATGGAAGCGCAGGACCAGCAAGGCCCTGCACTTCCATAGGCAGATGGAGTCTTCCCTCGGCACAGGGCACAGATGGCCCTGCATGTCTGCATCTGTTCATGCAGGTCCCTTCAGGACCTGTATGAATGAGGATATGGTTCCACTATCTCAAAATAAATGAAATTCTTTGCAATACACTGCATTAATGCACCAGTTAGGGTTCAACTTAATGCAACAAAAGTAGGAAAATGTGGTGTTAGGGTTTCCAGCCCTAACTCCCTACACCCTGAAAGCAGCAAAAGGACAATGCCACACGAGCAACCACTGACAACAATCATCAGATAAGACAAACAGCATACAACTGTTTCCAGATGACACAAATGCAGTACCACTGATGTGCTACATTCATGGATTTGTATCTGTAGCCACATAAGCACAGAACCCATAGGTCCTGTTCTTATGTGTGTATGTCATACTTGTGCATGAGTATGTGTGGCTGCATAAGCACAGGCCTGATGGATGCCTGCCCTTCTGTAGACAAAAGGCCCCTCTACAATCATAGGTACAGTGGTACCAGCCAGGATGCAACACAGTAATGCTGCTATATATCACAAAATGTAGCAGTATGCTACAGGAACAGTGTAATTCAGTGACAATTAAGACCTTTTAATGCAGTATTTTGTGACATGTAATTTACTGCAAGTTACTGCATTGCATCATGACTGGCTCTGTTGTACTCATGCATGCTATATGAGGTACCTAGCCAGATAGCATGATCCCTTAGTGCATGGTTTTCTGGATGCATCAGCATAACTGAAACACTTCTACCTCTTGAACAATTTCTAGATCCTCTGCTGAAACCATTATAACCACATTGTGACAGTACTTTCATTTGCATAACTGCAGCCCTTCTGAAGCTAGAAGTATTGTTGCAATTTTGGTATCATGGATTTTGTGGTGCCTGTGCTTCTGCAGCCAGAGGTCAGTGCGTATGTCTTACACCTGTGGTTGCAGACTTGCAGACCCATCAAGTGTGTGTATGTCTACAGTGTACATAAGTACTGGAGGCTACAAAAGCTCTGCTCCCATAGGGCATGTGCTTCTGCAGACAAAAAAACTCTTGTAATTTGGGTATCGTGGATTTGTATCTGTGGCTGCAAGGGCCTATGATTCTGCATACAGAAACAGTGCTGTGATTTGAATATGGTGGATTTGTATCTGCAGTGACAAGTCTGTGTATGTCTTGCGGTGTGCATCTTACAGATACAAATCTACAAAGGTAGCACATCATTGCTACTGCATGGTGTAATCTGGAAACAGTTGTATGTTGTTTGTCTTTCCTGATGATGGCTGTCTGTGGTTGCTTGTGGGTTTTGCTCTTTTGCTGCTTTTTGGGGGTGGGGTGTTAGGGCTGGAAACCCTAATGCCACATTTTCCTACTTTTGTTGCATTAAGTTGAACCCTAACTGGTGCATTAACACAGTTTTTTGCAGTAAGCACATTATACAGGTGAAGTAGTGCCTGTATATTAGGGTTGACTAATCGACACACTTGAAATTTTGAACACACAGAGAGGGTGCCAGGATCTTGTCAGGATCTCTATATCCTGAAAATTTCAGGGTAATCGGTTCACCAGAGGCAAAGTTATAGTGGGGCAAAAAAAAAAATCACTAAAATTAAGACTTTTTTTTTTAGCTCAAGAATAACTAAAAAGCTAGGAAGATTTGAAACCTGAAACTTGCAGGTTTTATAAGGTTTGTCTCATGGTATATGCTTTTGTGTTTTTTGTCTCCCAAAGTTTAGTATTTTCTTAAAATATTTAAGAAAAACAGTCCCATTTCTGAGCATGCGCAGTTAAAAAAAATCAGCATTCTAAAATTAATTTTTAAAACCACATGAAGGTATGCGGCCGTATTATGAAAATGCTCTCGTTTATCAGGTGGCATGTCCAGTTCACTCTCTGTATATACATTCCTGCTGCTTTCATTCAGCAGGGATGGGGTTATATGTTAGAGTGTAGCCCTGCCCCTGCTGAGTATGCTGTGCTTATGTGTTTTTCCCCATGTGTCTGCCATTAGCCACATAAATGACTTTATTTATTTGAACTGGACACCAGGGTGCCCAATTCCCAGTGCCAGTTTAATTACCCACCCCCTGAGGAATGCCCTGTGTTAGGCTGAAGTGCTGGGGGTGTAGGGCACTTTTCTGAACTACCTTACCACAATAAATTTCGAACTTTCATGAAGGAATATTTGTGCTATCATTGGAGTGGAATGCTGAGACCTTGCTTTTTGTTTAATTATTAATAATGTATTCTGGCACTGAGGTTCCCACCCCAGTGCTGGTTCATTTCCTCCACCTCCTTATGTCCCCCAGTTCCCATAATTTATCATTTCTGACACTGGGGTGCCTGGTCCCTGTGTTGAAGTAGACAACCTCCCTCTCCCTGACACAGCAGTCTGGGACACTGGGGTGTCCACCCCTGGTGCCCCCAAATGTCATGCCAATACTGGGGTGCCCTGTCCCCAGTGTCGGAACTACTGTAAAAAAGAAAACGGTCCCATAACATTGTGTGCTTTTTTATTTCTGAAATAAAGAAAACAGTCCCTCATTGTCAGCCACCATTGCCACCTGCTTATCCCCACCCTGACCCCCACCACTCAGCAGCCAACACTCCCCTTACCCCATACTTACAAAGTCAAGATCCATCACCGTAATCTTCTCTTGACGGGAAACATATCTTCACTCTTGAATGCCAGACAGGAACTGAGGAAAACAGGTAAGTGCTATAGAATGTATTTTAATGTATTTTGAAATTTTCAGATAACTTGGTCATTTTATAATTTTTTCCCCAAATTTTAACATGGCCTTTTGGGACCCATCTCATAAACAAATGCAAAGAGATTATGTAAATCCAGTCCAAAAGGCAATTTTACGGTCGCTAGTGAAATCACCTTTCAGGTTGGAGTTCAATAATTTCACTGCCCTTGTTCAAGAGGTGGGTCCCAAAAGGCCATGTTGAAAATTTGGGTAAACATGTATGTAAAAATGAACAAGTCATGAGCTGCACATTGAAATATTTCTATGCTTGCTCATAACGTTGATAACTCTTGACAACTATTTTCAGCATAGCAATTTTTCATACCACTTCATGAATGTTACAGCTGTCATTTTTCAAATCCTGGCTGAAACATGTTTTCACACTTGTGGTATGAAATGACATATAAGTGAGGATTTGAAAATTTTCCCTCATCGGATTCATGAGGTGGGGTCAAAGTTTAACCCCTACACCACTTTTCTCAGCTGGCACCCCCAAAAAAGAACCAGTGCCCAATTCATGGCATGCAATTTGCTCTTGGCAGAATTATGCAAATGGTACCACTCCTGACATTGTAGTGTACACCAGGCTTACTATCTAGAGGATGGGGTGGGGTACATACTAAAATGAACCTTGTATTTAAAACCAGGTCCAGGGGAGAGGTTCCTAGGCATATGCTAGACATACTTGAGGGGCCCCAATAACCATTGACCACAGAAGCAATAATTTGAATGTTCACAGCAGTAACTGAGATTGTGCAGTATGGCTTTATTTACAGATGTTACTTAAAGCAAAGGTGGTCCTCAAAGGTTTGTCATTACAACACAGGCACACTCTGTTTTGTAGAAACACTTTGCTAGGCAGTACAATTTTCCATAGAAACATCTCCTTTCCCTCTAAGTGTATTTTTGTGGGATGTGCCACACGCTTTAACCATTTCCAAACACATTTCCATTTCCAAAGTGTATATCTGTGGGATGTGCCACACACTTTAAACATTTCCAAAACACTTTTCCATTACCAAAGTGTATATCTGTGGTATGTTCCACACACTTAAAAATCCTCCTTGGTCTAACCTTTGCCCAGGGAAACATGGTGCCCATCCATGAACCAGATAGCCCTGCCTGAAACTCCAGATGGCAGTCCGCCACCCATTGCCCAACCAGCCTCTGCCATTCCTTTAGGATTATACCAAATGAGCCTCCAATCCCCAATGAATTGCTACAGACTCCCAACTTCAAATTCAAATTCAGCATAGTTGTGGTGAAAGGGCTCCTGGTCAGTGTGATCTAACCATATCCAGGGCACACTCACCTTAGACGACTCCCTAAGAGAACAGTCTCAAACTACTGTACTCACAGATTTGTTGCTCCTTCCTCCCAGACATGGAAAGAACAGAAAGGCACCTTTTCCCTTTTTGGTAGTTTGTCAAATCATCACACATTTTCCTCCCTTTAGGCAGCTATACCTTCAGGACCTTTAAGGATTGCCCTTGATCTGCAAAATTTGCAGTCCCTCTCACTGCCCCTGAATGAAACCACAGAGTCCTGCAGGTGAACGGTTTCCACCACTTCACTAGCAAACCAATGAATTTTACCAAACTAAGGTGAGAAATACCAGGGCCCCTTTGACAGAGCCCCACTGGCAGACCTCCTACCACTCCGACTGCCACTGCTGAACTAACTACTGAACACTCCAAGCTCCCCCTGAGCAGCCTACTTCAAAATGGTTATGCTGCTGTGAGAGTTCTAAATGACATAATCATCCTTAGCTCAGTCTAGCTGAGTAAACAATGATATCAGTATGTAGAAAACCCCTAATGAGCTCTCCACCAGCTGCCTTTTACTACCTGCCTAAGACTAGCACTGATGGGATTCTAGTAACCCCAGGGGACTGGCTGGTTACACACACACTGCCAACCAGATGCCCTTGCTGTCCTCAGCAAGGCTATGATCTGGAAAACAGGCCATCCATCCTCTGTGTGCCCTACAGGGTGAGGTTGTCAGGCTCACCCCTACCCATGCCAAAGCACAGGCAGGTTGCACCAGAAGAACTGAGGCCTACTGAAATGACTTCAGCTCCTACTCTACAACTATCTATGGATTTTCAGTGACTCCAAGAGATTGCCCCAAGCATGTCCTGATTGACAGCATTGGTGACCCTATCCAGATTCAGAACCACCAACCTGCCTTCCCCCTTAGCCCTCTAGGAAAAAGCTATCTGACCTATGCTATCTACCAGGTGCCAATACCCAAAACTATTCTACATCTTTAGAACTGTAGCCCAATTTAGAAACATGCACTTGGCATTACATTTCCTAAATCTAAGAACTACAAACTCTGCACCTGCAATGCAGAAAAATGGTTTGCATTGTACTACACAGTTACACAAAGCCTAGCAACTTTAAAAAGAGGACTCCAAAGAGCCCTAGAAATCCTCTTCTTGTCTTCTTTTCTTCTTTCAGGATCACCTGTAAAAGAAAACATTGTAAAATACATCCTGCAAAAACCAAAAATGCAACCTGCAAAACACACAGTGATTAAACCTCCCATCACAGATACTACACAATCCTCAAAGGTATTTTTTAGAAAAGGTTTTCTATAAACAGTATAAAATAAAAAACACATTCACAATAATTTGTGTGTTGGTGGGGGGGAGTCCCTACAATGTTCGGACTCTAAGGGAGAGAATGTCCTGAGGGCACATGGCACTTTAAACAAGAAGAGTCTCTCCTAGGCCGAAGCCTGTTGAAAACTGAGCTTGCACAGACACAAGGCTGGCATAACTGTAGTCCAGATCCAGAAGTTTCTCTTTTAGGACCAACAGTTTCATGGCCATCTTCACTAGGGTGTCACAGTTAATAAACATAAAAGTCAAAGGAAAAAACACCCCTTATCAGACTCTAGGTACAGGCTGAATATTTGGGTACCTCTCTGGATTTGGGCCAGATTCTTCCTCCTCTGAGCTGATGAAATCTTTGGATCAGACTCTTCCATATCTCCTGCTGGACCTGGACTGGGAAATCTTCTCCCTCTGCTGGGCTGATGAGCCTTGATTCGGCTGCAGATGAACCTGGATGTTTCTGGAATCAAACCTGGATCCTGATGGAGTTGAACCTGGATCACCAGTGGACCTGCACCCTCTTCGGTTGCTGTCACTTCGGTTGCTGGTTGCTGCACTGGCACTACAGTCTTTGCTTGGCATTACTGGCATGGTTGCTGCTTAATGGCACTTTTATGGGTAGTACTACTCAGGATGTGGAGCAAGAACTGTTTCTCCATCTGAACAAATCATTCTGACATTGTAGATTGTCTTTTGCCAGCCTTGTCCACTATTCTTACAAAGTCAATAAACAGAGTCCTGCCAGGCTTCCAAAACTGTAGTCTCTCATGACATACTTTAATTCTCACAAACTTGTTTACGTTAGGATGAAGGCTGGCACTAACTTCTTCTCACAACCAGGCATGCCAATTTCTTTCAATCTCTTCCCAAATTTGTCTTGAAAGAATGGATAAGTCTGTCCATATTCAGCCTCAGCCCTATGTCTACTCAAATGTTCTTCTTTGTTGCTTTATGGCAGGGTTAATCCAGTGGCATGGCTTAGGGGTGGCCAGTCCTGGTTAAGCCAGCTTCAAAAACTCAATGTAGAGAAAAAGCAGTCCAACTCTGTACTTTGTTACATGTTGCTTGAGCCCTCCTCTGTCTCTGAAGGCTTCACTGAAGCCAAGACTAGTAGCAACTCTTGGTGACCACCAATTGCTTCTCCAGCTTCTTCCATTTCCACTTGTTCCACAAGCTCTGCCCAGGAGCTAACAATTGCTTCAGTTCCTGAAACTGTCCATTCTTCACTACACACGGAGGCAGCTGAATCCCAACACAGAGCCTCATCTAATTCATCCTCTCATATGAGGCTTGGACTTGGGCCTTCTACCCACGGATCTACAAATTCAGTTTCTGCAGTGTCTACTTCCACCTTTTCTGGTGTGGAAAAGATAATTTCTTCCTGCCCTTGCAAGGTATCCTCAAAGATTCTCTCGAAAAACTCTGACAAATTCATTAGAATCTCCCAGGTTGCACCAGCCTTTTGCTGCTCCGAACTAACATGTTCCTCTGTCAGTGTCTACATAGAGGCTAAGCAAATGGTTTGGGCTTTTGCATTTACTGTGCCACCTGCTTCACACATCCCATACTGCCTTCTGCAGTCCTTACAGAGTGGGATTAACAGAACGTCCCTTCCTGGCTTTAAACAGATGTGCTACATCAATGGGTGCTGCTTCACAGTTGTACAGTTTCTCAAACTGACTAAGTTATTTCTCTTGCTGGGATATCCATGCTCTGGCATGGAGGAGGTACCTAGGTGTATTGGATGCCATTTTCTGCAAACAAACACACAAGTCCCACATTACTGTCCTGTACTTAGAGCTGGGTTTGGCATTGAAGCACACTGCACAATTTCAGCTGCTTTTACTATGCTGCTGAACATGTTGCCTGACTTTGCATTCAGTTTCACAATTTATTTGCACATTTTGATTAAATGCTTTGCTGCTGCTGGAACGCTTTGCTCAACATGGCACATGATGCTTTATTTACATTACTGACTATGCCCCATCATGGCTGCTGTAACTTTTCTGCATCATACACACACTTTACTTGCTGGAAATTCACTTTCTGACCTTGCATTTTACTATTTTACACTGTGCACCATAGCAATTTCACTTTTAGCTGAAATGTCATCACATTCATACTTTTTTGCAGCTTGTTTAGACTTTCAGTCAGTACTGCCCTTGAGTAGACTCCTCTAGCTTGATTGCTTTGCTACCAGCCATAGTCACTGCACTCAGTCCATTTTAAACCCCCAAAGTATCTCTCTTTTTGCTCAGACTTTACTACACTGGTTTAAATTCTTAGCATTGCATGCAGTTCATTTTACTGGGATTTTGTTCTCACTCAGACAGTAGCTGGTTGCCTCTATGGATGGTATGCAGCCTGCTGCCAGTTTTGATGGGCCTTTCTGGTCGTCAGGCTGGTGGCCCGTGGATCGGTTGTGCACTCACTGCAATCACTACTTAGATGGTTGGAAAACAGGTTGAGCCCAATTTTAATAATAATAATCTTTATTTTTGTAGTGTCTTTCCAAACCAAGGCACCTAACAAAGGTAAAATCACATAAACATAAAATTTCACCAGTTCAAGATCAGCAAAACATTTTTAAAATGAATAATCATAACATCTTAAAACATTCCCACAATTACAAACTGTTTCCATCAAGTACCATATGCGTGACTCCATAACCAAGTTTTAAGCGCTTGTTTAAAACCCTCCACGGTCATGTACTCACTTAACCAATGGGATAGAGAATTCCAGAGGGTAGGGGCAGCATACACAAATGCCCTAGCCCCAGAGGATTTCAAGTGTACCCTTGGAATCTCTAGCAACCGCTCGTTGGCTCAGCGGAGTGATCGCCCAGGGCGTGTGAGGGCCCAGCTCTTTCAGGTAGTTGGGACCAAGTCCATGTAGGGCTTTAAAAGTCAGAATACTGATCTTAAAGGTGATCTGCTACTGAACAGGCAGCCAGTGCAGTCCGTGCAGCACTAGTGAAATATGACAGACTTTGAGGTACCCGGCCAATAGCCATGCCACTGCATTCTGCACCAGTTGCAAGTGGCGTGATTTCACCCCAGATAGCCCTAGGTAAAGGGAGCTGCAGTAGTCTAGATGTGAGGTCACAAAGGCATGGATCAAAGTTAGAAGGTCGGCCGGATGGAACAAGGTATTTTATCCTGGCGATATTCCTCAGATGGTAAAATGAGGATTTGACGACTGCTGACACTTGAGAATGCAGGGTCAGCCCATCGTCAAAAATTACCCCCAGGTTCCACACCTGTCCAGAGGCAGGGAGAGATTCACTCCCTAGATATATACCAGAGGGTGAGCCCCCACTCAACCTCTCTATCCAGTGGCCTGGATCCACAACCAATACCTCGGACTTATCAGAGTTCAACTTTAACCAGCTGGTATCCATCCACTCCTGGATTTCTATAAGGCAGTTGTTGAAAACTGAGACAGTGCTATCCTGGTCAGGGACAAAAGAAAGGTAAAGCTGGGTATCATCTGCATAGCAGTGAAACCTCAGCCCATACCTTCTTACAATGCCTCTGAGAGGCAGCATATACACTGTGAACAGCATGGGGGACAGCACCAATTCCTGAGGAACTCCACATGATAAAGGGACTAGCACCGAGGAAAAAACCCCGGACACCACCCTCTGAGATCTTCCCGTGAGGAACGATGTGAACCACCTGAGGACCATACCAGACAGTCCATAAATAAACCTCAAATGATCAAGCAGTACCCCATGGTCCACAGTGTCAAAAGCTGATCAGAGATCAAGGAGAACCAAGATAGAAAGGTTCCGCCCATCTCTAGCCATCAGGAGATCATTGAGACCCTGAACCAGCAGTGTCTCAGTAGTATGCTTCTTTCGAAAACCGGACTGGAGAGGTTCATAGATGGCATGGATGGTCAAATGGTTCTCCAGCTGTGTGGCCACTACTTACTCAATCAACTTCCCTACAAAAGGAAGGTTAGAGATTGGTCTGTAGTTAGCCGGACAGTCTGGGTCCAGAGAAGCTTTCTTCAAGAGTGTTGTTACCAACGCCTCTTTCAGGGAGCTTGGAAACTCACCTGTCTCCAAGGAGCACCAGACTATTCAAGCTAGGACCAGGCCAATGGCATCACTACAGCCTAAAATTAGGGAAGTAGATCCCGGGTCCAAACTACAGCATATAGGGTGCACACTCTGGACAATCCGCATGACATCTATGAAAGCCAGCCGACCAAAGGTACTCCAAGAAGGACCAAGATATGCAGACCCACGCTGATCAACCGCAACACCCATAGAGTGTGTTGGCTGGAAAACCGCCCTGATGTCGGCCACCTTATTTGCAACCAATTGAGCAAGGTCATCGCACTCTTCTTGCAAAAAGCTTTCGGACTTGTAGATATGAGCTGGTTGCACAGTCTGTCCACAGTTCGGAACAGCTGAGCCAGTCAATTTTGAGCAACCGCAATCTCCCTGACAGGAATTCTGCCTTCTACAGGAGATTTCTGACTGATATACATGATAATGGTTCATCAATCTATACGGTTGGCATCAAGAGCGGACTTTCACCAACAACGCTCCAACCTCTATCCAAGTCACCGCATCAAAACTCAGTTTTACACTTTAAAGTCCAGGAAGTAAAGTTTTGAAGCATTCTTTCCTTTTGATGATTTCTCCTGCTGCTGCACTGCTCTCACACTGCTTGCTCTCCTCCTCAAACACTCCTCTGGCACAGAGACTCAGGACAAAGGCAGGACTTGGCTGGTTGGACCAATCACATGATGCCATGCAAATCAGCTCTCTCTCTCTCTCTCTCTCTCATGCACTCCTTCATGACAATTGTCAAGCAGGCATACTTAAACTGCAAACTGTCACTTTTTTCCTCTGCTGGCAATTTCAGTAAGGCAAAGCGCTTTTGGGCATTTCAGTACAATTTTTTGCACATTTCTTATAGGGACTCTCCCAATCTTTACTGTAAGCTCTTGAAACTTTTGGGGTACTTAGATATTACTGTTTTTAAAGTCCACAAACACTTTTTACTTGAAACTTGTAACTTTTAACAGTTCGTTAAGCACTTTTTGCATGGCAAGGGCACTCATTGCTTAGTTCTACAATCCAATTGAAGCACAGTTTAAGCACACAAACAGCACAATTTTCCCACTTTCTCTCACAGGAAACACAGGCAGCATATACTTTTCAGATGGTATTTTTCTTGGCACAGACTTTAGTTTTCTGGCAACACTTTCTGTTATGATGCACCGTCACCAGACAGAAAAATCCTAGACATACCCTCAGCATTTTCCTCTCACCCAAAATCCCAGATGAGTCCCCATTTTTTATAACCCCCATGACACTTTTCTCAGCTGACACCCCCCCAAAAAAAAGAACCACTGCCCAATTCATGGTGTGCAATTTGTTCTTGGCAGAATTACACAAATGCTACCACCCCTAACATTGGAGTGTATACCAAGCTCACTATCTAGAGGATGGGGTGGGGGAACATACTAAAATGAACCTTTGTATTTAAAACCAAGTCCAGGGAAGAGGTTGCTAGGCATATGCTAGAAGTACTTCTTAGAGGGCCCCAATAACCATTGACCACAGAAGCAATATTTTGAATGTCCACAGCAGTAACTGGGATTGTGCAGTATGGCTTTATTCATGGATATTAGTTAAAGTAAGGGTGGTTCCCCAAAGCTTTGTCATTGCAACACAGGTACACTCTCTTTTACAGAAACACTTTGCTAGGCAGTACTGTTTTGCACAGAAACATCTCCTTTCCCTCTAAGTGTATTTTTGTGGGATGTGCCACACACTTTAACCATTTACAAACACATTTCCATTTCCAAATTGTATGTCTGTGGGATTTGCCACACACTTTAAACATTTCCAAAATACATTTCCATTTCCTAAGTGTATATCTGTGAGATGTTCCAAGCACTTAAAAATCCTCCTGGTGCTAACCGTTGCCCAAGAAAACCTGGTGCCCATCCATGAACCAGTTAGCCCTGCCTGAAACTCCAGATGGCAGTTCTCCCACCCTTTGCCCAACCAGCCTCTCACGCTCCTTCAGAGTTACACCAAATGAGCCTCCAATTCCCAATGAATTGCTAGACTCTAACTTTAAATTCACATTCAGCACAGCTGTAGTGAAAGGAGTCCTGACCAGTGTGATCTAGTCATATCCAGGGGCACACACATCTCAGGCTCCCTAAGAGAACAGTCTCAAACTAACATACTCGCAAATTTGTTGCTCCTTCTAGTCAGGCATGGAAAGAACAGAAAGGCTCCTTTTTCCTTTTTGGTAGTTTGTCAAATCATCACACATTTTCCTCCTTTTAGGCAGCTACATCTTCAGGACCTTCAGGGGATTTCTCCTTGGATCTGCAAAACTTGCAATCCCTCTCACTCCCCCTGGAGCAAAACCACAGAGTCCTGCAGGTGAATGGTTTCCACCACTTCACTGGCAAACTGATGAATTTTACCAAACTAAGATGAGAAATATCAGGGCCCCTTCGACAGAGCCCCACTGGCAGACCTCCCGCCACTCCAATTGCCACTGCTGAACTAACTGCTGAACATCCTAAGCTCTCCCTGAGCAGCCTACACCAAAATGGATATGCTGCTGTGAGAGTTCTAAATGACATAAAATCCTTAGCTCAGTCTAGCTGTGAGCATTGTCACTGGCTCACAACAGCCAGATTGGTGCTCCTGCAGATGCGTGAACCTTCCCGTTTTGGCAGGTTTCCATTGCATGGCATTGCTGCCACGATCCCTCTTTTTGGGTTTGTGGAGTGGTGTACAGTAGGTGGTTTTCTGTGTTGTCTGAACAGGCAAACCACTTGCATCACTACAAGTCCACACCAACTCAACAGTGACCAGAACAACACCTAAATCTCCGGAAAGCAAAAGGGCACTGAAAACACTGGTGCCATGTGAATGCGGCTCTCCAGTGATTTGTTAAAATCTGTTTGAATGATTTGAAAGTGGCCAGTGCAGCAGGTGGTGGTGTGAACGACCCTAATGATGTCAGTATGTAGAAAACCCCTAATGAGCTCTCCACCAGCTGCCTTTTACTACTTGCCTAAGACTAGCACTGATGGGATTCTAGTAACCCCTGGGGACTGGCTGGTTACATAAGAATACTATGTTGAAAATTTGGGGTCAAAATATTAAAAAACAACAAAGTTATGAAGGTACAGTATGTTGCAATCTTTCTACACACTCATAAGTTTGGTAATTTTCAATATTTAAACACCAACTGTCCAAGATTGCCATTTTTTTTCACACCACCTCATGACTATGACAGCTGCTGTTTTTCAAATCCTGGCCAACATGTGATTTCGCACATCTGGTGTGAAATTATGTTTTGTCCAGTATGTTATTAAATAACACCTGCAGGAGAGAAAAAGACCAGCACTGGACTTATAGCAAGTAGAATCAACTTTTTAAAGAAATTCAAAATTTCATTAAATAAATCCCATATCCAGTGTTAGGAAGACAGGTAACCCACACCTGGATGCCCTACTGGTTTCACACATGTGCGCTCCAGAGGGAAACCATATGCAAATGCTGTCGAGCATCCTGGTGCAGGTTACCTGTTTTCCCAA
Source organism: Neoceratodus forsteri (assembly GCA_016271365.2). Classification (NCBI taxonomy): domain Eukaryota; kingdom Metazoa; phylum Chordata; order Ceratodontiformes; family Ceratodontidae; genus Neoceratodus; species Neoceratodus forsteri. The sequence continues at coordinate 377,201,811 of CM028133.1, forward strand.
TGCTGGATATGTGAGTTTTGCTGAAATTTTGAATTTCTATTAAAATTGTTGATTCTGCTTGCTACGGGTATCAGTGCCAGTCTTTTTCTCTCTGGCTTTTGTCTTGAGATCAGGCACATTAGAGAGTGGATCCGTTTATTGTGGTTGAATCATTACATGACACCTGTCATCTTCAGAAGGAGGGGTCATAAAAGATTATATTGAAATTTTGAGGTAAAAATATCACAAAAATGATGAAGTAATGGTTTTGCAGGACCTCCACGCAGTGTGAAAAAGGTTGCCATCCCATGCAGGTGGCCTGTGTTGGAGTGTGAGCTCAGTGAACCAGCTTAATGGGCAAAAGCAGGTGGGAAAGGTGCTGCTCCATGCAGCACCAGCCCAGCCTGGGAGGAACAGAGCAGTGTTCTGTGGCACACATGACACCTTGTAGTGGACCGTGGGAACCTTCCCTCACAAGGTGTTGACATGTCTGTTGTGGCCTGAAGGGCCCATTCACAGGGTTAGGAATACCTGCAAAAATGAGGATACAATTTCACAATCAGAAAAAGAAGGGAAATTTATTGCAAAAAAATTAGTTAATGCATACACTAGGGTTGATGAACGCAAAGCACACAAAGTAAAGAAATCAAAAACACTAGAGTTTTGTGTCTCTAGAGTACTGGCGAATCAGTGGTGGTATCTTTGTTGGAGTTGTCAACCATAATGCCCACCCCCTCACCCTCCTACCTATAGCCTACAGTCCAAAGCACAAGGTACAGCTCCAAGCCAGTGCATCATAGTGATACACCCTTCAAAGGCAGAGAAGTATGGCTCGCTATATGTTGCCAACAAAATCTGTTGTAGCTTTCTTCTCAAAGGGACCCAAAATGTCTGACATTGTTTGCTGAGGGAACAGGGCAGGCATCAGGGTTGACAACCCCAAGGAAGATTCCACCTGCTGTTGCTTTCTTCACATAGGGCCCTGCATGAAGAAAGGGGTCATGGCTGACCTTTTTTGCTCAGGGAACGGGGTGGGCATTAGGGTTAACAACCCCAGGGAAGACCCCACCACTGATTCACCAATACTCCAGAGAGTCAAAACATGAATGTTTTTCATTTCCCTACTTTGTGCACTTTGTGTTCTTCAACCCTAATGTCTGCATTAACGTAATTTTTTGCAGTTGTATATATTATCTGGTATGGTAGTGCCAGTATAGTTAGGGTTGATTGGAGTAGTCAATGTTAACCACAGATTTTGTACCTTAATGACTTTGGTGGCATTCAACAGAATAGCCCAAACATTTGCATTCATGGTCAGGCTGGCAGTCACAAGATGTGAAAAGTTTCATGATGGCACCTTGTGTGATTTCCAAGATCAGGATACCCCTTATTTTGAAAAAAGAACACGTTTTTCCTACATTTAATATAAATGTTTTTGCTCTCATCTATAGCCTAGATAATATGGAATTTTTCCACAGACCTTTCAGGGTAGAAACAACCTGTGCTGAGGCAGTGTCTTTCATAGATTACGTGAAGAAATATTAAATGGTTCCAGAGTTATAAGGATTTTAAGGGTTTTTTTTAGCTGTTCTAAACACGCTCAGTAGGGTTTTTGGATAACCCTCTGTTATAAACCAAAAATGTTTGGTTTGTGAGAGCATTTTCCACTCCCATCACTAAGTTGTCATGAACCAAAATGGTTCTCACAAATCTAAAAAAATTTTCTGTTCGCACGGCTGCCATCTTGGTTTCTTTTTAACTAAAATACCTGGAAAATAAAAATATGTGTTTTAAAAAGACAAACCCTGAACCTAGATAAAATTTACCTGTTTAGCTAAATTCTGGTGTGTTTTTTTAAATTACGGCCAGAAATATCTTTTCTGGGAACCCCAAATCCAGGATGCCCAGCTTAACGAGTGGGAGTTTCTTGACATCTGCAGCTGCAGATGGAGACATGCTGCTGGCTTGTTTGCAAGTGGTAAGCTGGCAATCAATTTCTCTGTATCACACCCTCTGTCACTCACTCACTCAATTCATCTATCTGTCATTTATCTAGCTATCTTTAATTTTAAGTTTCCTCCACCTCCCAGCTTAGCCAATCCAACTTCATGTTTCTTGATAGTATCTGGTTTACAAAAGTGGATTGGGGTACCCACCCCTGGTATGGCTTTCCAACCTCCTTCCCTCCAAGTTGCCTACCTCCAATGAATAGGTGCAGACACCGTAGGTACATTCCTGGTGCCACCATAGAGTTATGCTGACAGTTGGATACCCAGTACAAGTGTCAGATCTAATACAGTAGCCTTGTAAAAAGAAAACAATCCCTCAATGTCTTTTTTTACTTGAACCTGTAAAAACAGTCCCTCACTGATCTGACCCTACACACACATACCCCATCCACACCAACCCCCCCACTCAGCATCCACCACCCGACCCACACACTTTCACTCACCAGAACATACCCAGGATGTAGATCCACTCTCTGATCAAAAATATGTCTTGTTACTGGAACTGGCAACTACGATAGAGATAATAAGGTAAGTCCAGTTTAATGTATTTCAATGGGTTAGACTTTTTAAATTCTTGGTAACCAAGTAGGCCCACTAGACCGAAGGCTTGTTTTCAGTGGTGACCCTGGAGCACTGGGGAGGTTAAGTGACTAGCTCAGGGTGACACAGTGTGCAAGTGGAAGTTGTGGGAATCAAACCCAGGTCTGCTAGATGTACCAAGCTCATTCACAGCTTGTTACTCTAACCAATACTGCTACCCCCATGTACTCATAATGTTCTCATTTATTAATATTTTCACACCAGATTTTCAACATGGCCTTTTTGGGACCCCACCTCATGAACAAGGGAGATGTAATTTTTCAAATTAGGCCCAAAAAGTGATTTCATGGTCACTGTGCACAATCACCTTTTGAGCATGATTTAAACATTTTCACCTACCGGGTTCATGAGATGGGGTCATAAGAAAGCTTTTTTGAAAATCTGGTTTGAAAATATGTTAAAATGTCAGTGTTATAATTGAACATTGAACTATTTTAACGTTCAATCATAACTTCACTCATTTTTAATGTTTTTCCACCAAACTTTCAACATGTCCTTTTTGGGACCCCACCTCATGAACAAGGCAGGTGACAATTTTCAAATCTGTCCCAAAAGGTGATTTTGCAGTCACTCTATAAAATCATGTTACGGGCGGGATTTGAAAATTTTCACCTACCGGGTTCATGAGGAGGGGCCATAAGAAGACTATGTTGAAAATTTGGTGTAAAAATACTGTCAAATGACCAGGTTATGAGTGAATGTTGAAATATTTTAACATTCATTCATAACTTCGCTAATTTTCAATATTTTGATTCCAAACTTTCAGCAAAACTGTTTCTTCACACCACCTCATAAAAGTGACAAGTGTGGTTTTTCAAATCCTGAATGAGATGTGTTTTTACACATGTGGTGCAAAATTACATTTTGGCCAATGTTCTGTAAATGCTACATGTCATGTTTAGAAGGGGGAGTCATAAAACAACTATCTTGAAAATGTGGAGTTAAAATTAAGAAAATAATAACAATTATTAAGAAACGTTGTGTGTAGTACCAGCCTTTATCCCATCAGGTAGTGCTCTGAGATCATGTGCTGGTGAGCTGTGAACAGGACCTGCGGGGTGGCCAGAAGTTAGTCTGTCAGCTGTGGAGTTTCATTATTTTTCTTTCTCCCTTCCCATTAGTGCAACTGTGTGTGTATGCAGTGGTGACAATTATGGCATCATACACACTTCCATACATGATGCATCAGATGCTTGCTGCTCTGCCACTGCAATCTTGCAATCCCTGTGCCCTACCCCCTAACAACCAGTAGGGGCCAGTTTAATGCCTGGCCCCATGTCACTCTCTCCCCCAAAGAAAACAGTCTTCCAGGCACTCAATCCTCCTCCCCTGGTTGACCCTCTGACATCCCGAGTTCACTCCTGAACTCAGGTCTTTAGCGTAGCAACTGGTAGAACTACTGCTGCACTGGCAGGTCAGTGTTTTAGTCATAGTTTCACTAGGGCCATGGCATATTTGGTTTATGCCATGTGTTTTATTATACTATGGCAAGAAAAAATCCTGCATCCTGATTGTCTAGTGGTCACCTTCAACAGTGATGCTAACTGTTCACTGGTCATCTTCAACAATGAATGAACTTAGTAAACCCCCACTGCCACTATGGGATATATGTGATCTAGCCACAGGAACGTTCTGGGTGGTAGGTCAGTGACTTGAAGCAGACCAGGGTTGACCTATAGCCAGTACCACTGTCATACTGGCAGCTGGAGTGCACAACAGGATAGGAGTATGAAGCTTGCCTGTAAGTAAGACGCAAGAAGTTAAAATGAGTATGCATAGAGGTCCCCCCCCAAAAAAATTGTAGCACAGTTAAATCTTCCACTGCACCATGATATCAATGATACCAGTTGTTTGTAGAACACAAAATGCAATAAGCAGACATTTTCAGTTCATCATTTTATTCAGAATCTTCCCCACATTGCAAGATAAAACTTCAAAGTATTCAGTGCAGATTTAAAGTGACAATTCTAATGAAGATATCTATGAGCAGCAGCAGCTTAATACAATTCCTGTTTTCAGAAACAATCTGCATGCTCCTTACACTACATCCCATGGCCAGTGACCAACCCCAGTGCCTCGCTCCAGGGGAAGTCAGTAGCTGGTAATCATCCATTAGCTGGAGTTGATCAATTTTGCCTTTCCCCTGCTGAGACTGTGGCAGGGTTGTTCAAACTACCAGAAGATTTTGGATTCCAGAATGAGTGGGCCAGCCAACAGTGAGAGAGCCTACTGGCTCAAAAACTTTTTTTATTGTTTCTGGCACAAATTTCTGTAAGTGGTAGTGGTGAGAGTACACAGGTAATATTTTGTATTTATTGTACTGGGGTACATGTGTTGTAGTATTTGTGTGTATAGGGTTTAGTGATCTATATTGTATATGGGTGGGGGTTTGGGTGTGTACTGTGAGTGATTATAGTGTGGCATTAGACAGTGGTGTGGGAGGTAGTTAATTTGTTTGTAGGGTGTTGTGGGTAGATGTGTCTTGTGAGGATTTTTGGGCATTTGTTTTAAGTCAGCAGCTGTAGGTATTTGTATCAAGTATGGCCTGGGACCCCTTAGATTTAGTTACTCTCAACATCAGATAGCTTCTCATGCCCTCCCTAGCAGTCTCTACCTCATCTGAATACAGTACAACCTCGATTATCCGAATGCTCTGGGGGACATCATATGTGTTTGGATAATCAAGAGTTCGGATAATTGGGGGTCCATAACATTAGGCAAATTAGATCTGGGGGGCAGTGTCAGAGTTCAGATAATAGGGAGATCTGGATAATCAGGGTTCAGATAATCAAGGTTGTACTGTACCTCATATCATTACTTGTTTCACCTTGCAATCTCTCTCTCTCTCTCTCTCTCTCTCTCCCTCTATATCTCTGTTTGCCATCAGTATCTCCCTCTGTCCCACTTGTCTACTGTTAACAGTAAATTATTTGCCTTACCACTCTCTCTCTCTCTCTCTCTCTCACTGTCTCAGAGCTACAATCCTAAGCTTGGGTAATCGATACTTTACTTAGCAATTGCTCCTCTCTCTACCTACTAGGATACATTATATCTCTGTATGCCCTCCTGTTTATACAACTTTTATATACAGTTGACTTGTTTGCTCTCCTTTAGCCCCTTCTTTAGTAATCTCTCACTCTACCTACTTAACCACCTTTAATCACCCTTAGATTCTGATCATTCCATCCCATCATGTTGCTAACCCTATCTTGCACTCTCCTGTTATTCATACCTTCTATTAGCACTCCTCCTCCTCCCTCCTCCTACCCCTCCAGTCAATCAAACACCTCCTACCCCTTCATACTTCTTCAGACTTACTGCGTCCAGGCGCTGTATAGCAGACAAGATGCCAGCTTGAATTGGTCTCTGATGCCAAAGAAAATCCTGACAGAAATAATTTTGATAAAATTTAAATTTCATACTTTGGCTATTTTTATTTTATAGTTACATCAATTCCAGTCTCAGGGAGTGCAAAATCTGGCTGTTTGCTGAAAGTTCTCTGTATTTAAATGGCTTCACAAAATGCAGTGGCACAGCTCAGATTCAACAACTGGCAATGGCACATCTAACTCAGGACACAACGGTCACTTAAGCGAGAAGAGTTCTACTTCTGCTGCTGTGCTCACAATGGATAAGCATACTGGTTCAGGTAAACCTTATGAAGCAGAAAAAAATACATCGCTTTTATTAAAGACATGCTGATGTCAATTAAAGAGGACATTGCAGACTTAAAATTAAGAAAGCCAGCAACTGACAAAAAGTTATCTGAAGTTTCAACATGGATGAACTCCGTAGAAGACAGATTATCATTTATGGAGGAGTCCTTAACTAAACTTGAGGATTTTGTGGAGGGTGAGGCACAACAACTGGGCAGTGTCAGAACAACTAGATGATTTAGAGAACAGAAGACGAGGAATAATTTGAGGCCAGTTGGTGTCCCAGAGGAGCTTGAAGGGGAAGATAATATTAGTTTTCTTCAAGGATTTATTCCTACTATTTTAAATTACCATTGAACTGGACTCTTGAAATTGAACGTGACCACAGGGATCTGTCTACTAAACCAAACCCGGCAAAGACCAAGACCTATAATAGCATATTTTCTCCACTGCTCTGTGAATGAAGAAATTCTCAGAGTGGCAAGAGAGAGAGAGAGGAATGCTTTGAGTTAGGAAAGAGAATGTATTTTTTATCTTTCAGGACTTTTCCTCAGAGATTGTTGAAAAAGGGAACATGTTCACCCCAGTTAGATCAGTACTGCAGAGCCTAAATGTTAAATACTTTATTAAATACCCTGTGGTTTTGCTGATCCAAAAGGAGGGGGGGTCATGCTCTGCAATCTGTAGAAGAAGCCTAGGATTTTATTTACAAACCTGGCTTGCTGCTTTGAATCAAATGTTGTCACCAAAACAAATATTATCAACTGTCAGCCTTGGCGCTGTCATGATTTGAGGTGCCCTGTTATGGAACCAAACTCTGTCCAAGTCACTCATGCTCAGAAGAATCAGTCACCAGTAGAAAAAGCAACCACAATGACCAACAAGAACATAGCCAAACCGCAATCTCTGCATTTAAAACCTGTGTCAAAATACTTAGCATGGTCAGGTAAAGCCTATAGGAAAACTATTACTATCTCAAAAAACAAATTTTTGCACTAGAAGTGGTGCCAAAAAGCTTTAATCTTGAGGTGAATCCTAGAGATCTGTCTGCCTTGGATATTGCTAAAAAATATCAGGCATCACCCAACTCTGCCCACATGCTGCAAAGCTTTTAAGAAATGCATCAACCTGAAACTCTTACCTCCCAGAGTAATTTATTTCTCTACTGATTCTGAGGTAATTTGTAGCATGGCTTTGCATGGATTGTAAGGCCTGCAACTCTCTTCCAACATGACTTCTATTCTAATGTATGAAGACACACAAATAAGGACTACTGGAAATCTGTGTCAACTCACTTCCAGACAGAGGGACTGTTCTGTCTAAAAGACATAGTTCACTTTAGGAAAACATTATGACTGTGCTAAATGTATGAACAATTGAGAAGCTGCCTAAATTAATCAGATAATATAAATGTTTGTAATATTCTTGGAGCAAGATCTAAGGGAAAAGAAGATTGGTATCTCTGATTAGCTAATGGTCAGTTTATTCTGGACTGATTTATTTTTCATGTATATATGAACTAGCTGGCTTTCTATAAAGTAACTCATATAATCCTCTGATGCCACCTAGTGGTCTCTTGATGTAAACATTCTGTTTATTAAAAGTTTCATGTTTTTCTTTATATTTAGGTATTTCCCACATGATGAATATGTTCCTGTTGACTTGCCTTTTCCAATGTTCCAGAATCTATAAAAGTATTTCGTCCTCATCCAACCACACTGGGAACAGATTCTGAGCTACTGTTAAGATTATGATCCCGGAGTGTCTTCTGCTATTTGGGGTTGTGAGGGAATTTTTATATATGCTTCTTTTTATATCCTAAAGCTATATTTGCTATAATATGCCTTGAAGTTATGCTTGCTTTAAAAGCCATGCTGTAACAAAGTAATAATGAATGTAGTAGAAATTTCTGAGTTCATGTTTTCTTTTTAAGGGTTATAGAATTTGTACTGAGGTTACTTGAGGTACATTTGGGAAAACAGAAAACTAGATAAAACTGAGCAGAACTGGTTGTACCAGCCTAAATAGCAGACTTGGACAAAATATAGAGATAGGAACATGCCTGGGCAAATATAATAATAACAGCACGTAGTGGCATTGAAGATAAGCTGTACGTTGCTATGGTGTGAGTGAAACTCATTGTCTCTCTCAGGTCAACTTGACCCAGGCATATGTATCAAGCAGTAATGGAAAGAAATGAATTGCAGTGGAAAAGTACCTCATACAAATCAACATGTTTTTCTTTTTCTGTTACATTGCTGAAAACTTGTTATGCTGTTTTATGATTGGCTCATACTGAAATGTTAGTATTTTTCAAGATAAGACGTGCAAAATCTAGCTTATAAAAGCTGCTGTAAACTTTAATCAAGGACGATCTCCTTTGTAGAAAGTCCCACATGCATGTGTGAGATATTTGATCAAATAAAGCGACGTTAAGACAAAACCCAGTGGTGTGGTTTTTGCCCCGTGACGACGGGAGTGGTTGCTCAGGTAATACTTACAGTGAGAGAATTTGCGATCACAGGGTGAGTTTGATTTCCTGTCAGTACAACTATTTATTCATTTATTTATTAGCAATTCAGAACACCTTGCATGGGTTGTGTTCATTGTGGGGGTCTGTGTGTTCTCCTCTGGCCTTTAACTGATTTGGTAATGCAATTTTTTTTTAGCTTTCCATCTATTTTTGACAAACTTACAACACCCAGTTTACATGTTTAACTATCTAAATTTAAGACCTTCATTTGTCTAATGAATACAGCCTCAACTGGTCAATGACAGCTATAGTTTGTGATAGTTATGTCTCTTTGGAAGGTTTGGTTACAGCCCTCTAGCTAAAATGGCCTGAGTGGCTACCCCTGCCACCTTACCTTGGGGAGGCTGGGAGCAGACTGCTACCAGACAGTATACTGGGGTGGTTATTGTGAATACTGGCTAACAGTCTTTATGAATATTATCTCTGGGCATGCTGGAGCCAGCTGGGACAGTCTAAATACACACGCTGTGAGTATCTGAGGGCTAAATTGGATACTATTTATATGCTCTCTTTCTCTAATCTTTTGGTGTAAACTGGGAGTTGGGAAGGGATATTCTGCAGAATATTGTTCTTGAAGTATTTATTTTTCCTTTCTTTTGCTTCTTTAACTCTTCTGCGCTCTGTGCCCTGCAATTGCTAAATGTAATTGGCGAAGGGATAAATCATTATATAAATACTACTTCACACTTTGACTTGTTTAATATGTAATGGCTTTTCTATAGAGACAACTTAGAATATTTATTGGCTGGAAGGAGAGGGATACTATGATCTATCATCCCCCTGTTTCAGATTTATCTATGGCTGGATGTTAGGACAGTGAGGCCGTACCTTCCCTGATGTACAGGGACTTCGGTATCTTTTGTTAGCAAGACAATTAAATATTATAGGTATTGCAATTGCCTTTTATAGTTAGGTTGATAGCTCTATTTAAACATATTGAAATGCACTCGTTATTTATTACTGTTGTAAGTAGGATTAAGTATACTGGATGAACCGGAATAATTTACAGCTAAGATATCAGTCAAATTTTATGGCATCTAGAGTTACTGTTTTTCTCTTGCTGGTGATTTACGACTGTGCTCAGGAAAATAAACACATTGGAGTTATTGTAGTTTGGTTTTATTTCTCTTCTTTTTTCACTAGATACTGTAGCTCTGGTGCACCTGTGTTTAGCCTTAGGGCTATTTTTTTTCTTTTCTGTTAACTGTCTGCAATTGGTACGTAAGTGTAGACTGTATCTAAAGCCCATATTTTATATTTATATTAGTACCCTGTGTAATATTTTTTATAATATTTGAGTTTTAGGTAAGTAACCCCCCCCCCCAAGTTCTTACATTTCTTTCCTAGTTGAGAGTGTTTTAATTTTATTCTCACCTAAAGTGTTAGCTGCCCTTTTTCATTACCTTTATCTGTTTTTACCTTTGTTCAATTTGTGAGACATGTCTAATTTCAATATAGGCACTTGAAATGTTAAGGGCCTGAGTTCCCTAATAAAGAGGAAGAACATCCTCACTTATTTAAATAAAAACAAACTTGATAATGCCTTTCTGCAAGAAACACATTTAGAAAAAGAGGAGGCAAAAAAATTGGGCCGCTTCATGGGTTAACCACGTAGAATTTCCCTTTTATAACTCTAAACAAAGAGGTACAGCAATTCTGATTAGGAAAGAGATACACTTTGTGAAGAGATCCCATTATGCTGATCCGGAGGGTAGATTTCAGATTCTGGAGGGAACATTAGATGGCAGAGACATTACAATTTATAATGTGTATGTTCCCAACTCAGATCAAGCTACTTTCTTTAAAGAGCTGAATTTAGGATGTAGTACATGCAATATCCAAATGTAATTTTAGGAGGTGATTTCAATGATGTATGGGACAATTTGACTGATAGGAGTTCTACCCCACATTCTTGAAGGTCTCTCTGGCTCAGCATGCTATTCACAAACTTGCTAACATTTGGATTTGGTGGATGTTTGGCGCCTTCTTAATACTACAGTTAGAGATTATTCTTATTACTCAGCAAGACATGCAACCTTTAGTAGGTTAGATATGATTTTTATCTCCAAACAACTTTCTTCAAGTCTAATCACAGCAAACATTAAAGAAATAGTCCTGTCAGATCACGCATTCATTCAGGTATACATTCAACATGGTGGCTTTAAAAATGAATGTTTCCATTGGAGGCTGACTGTATCTCTGTTACAGGACCCTAATTTAATTGCTTGGGTTAATCGGGAGGTGGAATAATTTTTTGAATTAAATAACAATAGGGAAGTGTCTGATAATTGCATATGGGATACTTTTAAGGCCTTCATAAGGGGAAGGATCATTAGTGTCTCATCAACTAAGAAAAAAGAAAGGACAAGGAGCTGTTAGAAAAGGAGTCAGAACTGCTTAAATTAGAAAATGAATATAAACATAATGGCAAGATAAGAAACCTCCTGACTTTCATAACTAATCTTAAGTATGAAATAAATAAAATATATTCAGCCAAGGCAGAATATTCAATTTATAGGACAAAGCAATCACACTGGGAGGAAGGTGAGAAAGCAGGCAAGCCTTTAGCCCATAGACTCAAAAAGAAAGCTGGTCTAAACCTGGTTGCTGGTATATCTAACAGGGCAGGTGTTATGGAAGTCTCAAACAAGAAGATAAATCTTGAATTAGAAATTTTTTTTAGGGTATTGTATGCGAATCCGAAGACTCAAATTTCAGCGGAGTCACAAAATTTCTTAGACTCAGTAATTGTGCCTACTCTTAGTGATGACATAAAAAGTTTGAACTCACCTATTTCCAGGTCTGAATTTGACAGTGTTATTAAAAATCTGCTACCAAATGAAATTCTAGGCCTAGATGGGCTCCCAGGAGAGTTCTTCAAAATTTTAGGCCCCAAAAGTAAGGATTTTCTTTTCAGAACCATCTCTGGTTCACTTTATGCAGGTAATCTACCTGATACCATGTACCATGCGTATAATCCTCTGATCTTAAAAGATAAAAAAGATCCACTGCAATGTAAGGGTTATAGAGCAACCTCACTTCTTAATATAGATTATAAGATTCTTTCTCAGCTTTTAGCTACTGGGCTTAAATTATATCTACACAAATAGTGGTGTGTGAAGTTGCCGAAATTCGCTCCATGAAGTGATTCGCTGAGTAACGCAGAATCCAGAAGTGCTCTGCAATGCGAAGGGGAGTACTTCGCATCATAATGAGGAACACAAAGTCCTTTGAAACCAATGACTTTGCATTATTCCGCCTTCCCCAAACCACTTCTCCACCAATTTTAAAGTGAAGTGCATTGAAATCAATGTACAGTACTTTGCATCACTTCGCCTTGTTATTGAGTTCCAAGGAGTATTTTGCAGTGCTTCGTGGGATTACAAGTCACATGGAATCTAAAGTGTTCTGCACAGCCTTAGTTCTGTGTAGTGTGTGTGTAGTGGAAGATGGAGACAGTTTCTTCTCAGAGCTCTGCAATTCAAATCCTCTAAAAGCTGTTAAAAAAGCCTTTTTGAGCCATTTGTTTTCTCAAACGTTTTACATCGATTGTAGGAAACCCTCCTGTGCTCATATATCATTGAGTGTTTGTTGTTTGTGTGTGGATTTTGGATGTTAATTTAGAACAGTCAGTCTGTGTACTGTGAAGTGTGTCGGGGAGGGCCGTTTTGGTGGTGTATGTAGATTAACTAGGAGAAAAAGGCAGTCTTTCTGTTTTGGTTATATTTTTCTTGTATAACTGTGCTAATGTACACAATGTAATATTTTCAGTAATTCTTGACATTTTTTTGCTGATTGTTGTGGTGTAGCAGTGTATAATTTCAGCTTGTTTAAAACATTTGGTTATATTACTAAAGGTTTTCAATTTGCTGCGCATTACTTGTAGTGTGTGTGTGAGTGTGTGTGCGATGCGTGCCATTAAATCAGACACCTTTTATTGTGCCACAGAGTAATTACAGCAGTGTGAACCTGCTATCCACCACACCTGCAGGAATGTTTTATACTGCTTTGTGGTATCTTTACTGGTAGTGGACTGTTACTGCTGCACCACCCCCACAACTGGCAAAAGGTATTCAGATGTGGATTTGTGACTTGTGAGCACTGGTTAGGTGTTGTTGTGCCTTTGTGTCTGTATTATTTGATTGGGCAGCACAATCTTAATCTGTCTGTGCATTTGCAGGACACCATTAATTCTGGCAGACTTTGCATTTTTTGTTACCCTCTCATTTCACTTCATCAGCACTGGGGAATTTTCTGGACACAACAGAGTAGCATTTTGGGGATGCAGATTAATTCTGGTGACTGTGTGTGACCACTGCGCACATGACTGAGGGTGCCATTAATTCTGGGAGACTTTGCTTTACTTGTTACACTCTCATTTCACTTTGTCAGCACTGGGGATTTTCTGGACACAAGACAGTAGCATTTTGTGGATGCACATTAATTCTGTTGACTGTGTGTGACCACTGCGCGCATGATGGAGTGCACCATTAATTCTGGGAGACTTTGCATGTTTTGTTACCCTCTCATTTCACTTTGTCAGCACTGGGGATTTTATGGACACAGGGCAGTAGCATTTTGGGGATGCAAATTAATTCTGGTGACTGTGTGTGACTACTGCATGCATGACTGAGTGTGCTATTAATTCTGTGAGACTTTGTATTTCTTGTTGTGCCTTCATTTCACTTCATCAGCAATTGGGAGTTTTCTGGACATAAAACAGTAGCATTTTGTGGATGCACATTAATTTTGGTCACTGTGTGTGACCACAGCATGCATGATGGAGTGCACCATTAATTCTGGGAGACTTTGCATTTTTTGTTACCTTCTCATTTCACTTCATCAGCACTGGGGAATTTTCTGACACAAGACAGTAGCAATTTGGTGATGCACATGAATTCTGGTGACTGTGTGTGACCACTGCATGCATGACTGAGTGCGTCATTAATTCTAGGAGACTTGGCATTACTTGTTACACTCTTATTTCACTTCATGAGCACTGGAGAATTTTCTGGACACAAGACAGTAGCATTTTAGGGATGCACATTAATTCTGGTGACTGTGTGTGTGAGGGGCTGCCAATATTGTTGTAACTTCATCTTACTTCGTGTTAAGGCGAAATGACAAGGTGAAGTAATAATTACAAGACGAAGTGGGCCTTTTGTACTGGCCACTCCACTTAGCGGCGTGATAACATGAAGTGCCCACTTCACTTTCATTTTGCCGGTGGAATTTAAATTCACTGCATCTCTATACACAAACTGTTGGGAGAAGAGCAGGTGGGCTTTATGCCGGTCAGGAATGGGGCTGATAATCTGCGCAGATTGCTAAATATAATGTGGAAGGCAAAGAAGATGCAAAGATCTGCGGTAGCATTGGCCTTTGATTTTCATAAGGCCTTTGATTCTATTGAGTGGGACTATTTGTTTCAGGCACTTTCCAAATTTCAATTAGGGAAGAACTTAATTTCCTGGTTAAGAAGGTTATACAAAAACCCTAAAGCCAGAGTAATCTCTAATGGTGTAATTTCAGACCAATTCCTGTTGAACAAAGGTTCTAGGCAAGGCTGTCCCTTATCCCCTTACCTCTTTATACTGGCTATTAAGCCTTTAATAAGACAGATTTTGGATTGTCAGGAGGTTAGATGAATTAAAACAGGTAAAATTAGTAATAAAGTATTTGCTTATCCTAACAATATATTGGTCACTGTCTCCAATCTAAGGGAATTAATAAGGAAGTTAGAATTTATTTTTGATGTATTTGCTTCCTTTTCTGGTCTCAACTTAAACTGGAGTTAACACCAGATTCTGTCTTTGAATCCCTATATGAAACCTGGTAATAGTTTGGGGTTGATGCAGTCAGAACTTAAGTGCTCAGAATAACTGACCTATCTAGGAATAAAATGTCCAAGTGATTTTCTTAGCTTAGGGGACATTAATTTACTCCCATTTATAAAAGAAATTGAAGTAGACTTACAAAAGTGGCAGAGCCTCAGTTTATCTATTTGAGGTAAAATAAATTCATTAAAAATGATAGTAGCTCCCAAATTATTGTATCTTTTTTAGGTAAAAAGACTTTTGATTTACTAAATAAACTGACTAGATGTTTTTTGTGGAATTTGTCCCCTCCCAGACTCTCACTTCCAAAGTTTAGGGTGCACAGATTAGAAGGAGGATTTGGTCTCCCAGACTAGGAAAAGTACTATTTGGCCTTTTGTTTTAAGCAAAGCTGTTGGTGTTTAAATCCAGGGACAGAAGAAAATCTCTCCCACTGTGGACTAGAGTTGAGAAGCAGATAGTGTTACCCTTCAAGTTGTCTGATTACCTTTTTGCAAAGTTACTCCTGATATTCCAAGATAACGTTTGTATTAACTCTACCATTTGGATTATTAAAAGAATGTTGCAATTACTTCTGTTTGAAGAACTTCCCAGTTATCTGACAATTGTTTGGAGCAATTCTAATCAGCAGTACAACCATAACCCTGTGTCAGATTTTGGTCAGAGCAGTTCAGGAATCACTAATTTGCAGGACTTTTTGGGGGAGCAGGAGGAGATGTTATCTTTTGAACTCCTTAGATCTAGACGCAAAATCCCTAAATTCCATTTTGTAAATTACCTCCAGTTAAGAAATGCTCTGTCAGTGTGGCTCAGTTGGTAGCACATCCGCCTCTGAACCAGAAAGTCAGACTCGGGTTCTCTGCCCCACATTGGGATTGGGCTTGCACCTAAAAATCGCTGGCATCCAAGTGCAGTATTAGTGGGGTGTTGTACTGCTGGGGCGTGCCATCCTTTGGATGAGATGTTAAACCAAGGTCCCTTCTAACCATCCTGGTGTTGTCCTGGTGGGTGTCCAGGTGGAAGTAAAAGAACCCAGGGCACTCTTCGCAAAGAGTAGGGGACATTCCCGGTGTCCTGGCCAACATTCCCCTTCCCATAAACTGGTTCATGCAATTATCCAGGCTGTGTGTGGGTGATGATGTGCAATATGGCCACCACTACACATTCAGTCACTTCACTACCAGTCTAGCATTGCTTGTAAAGTGCTTTGGGATACACTGTGCATGAAAAGCGCTCTATAAATACTGATTCTTCTCCTTCTCCCTTCTTCTTCTTCTTGACTCAGTTTTGGGTCTGGATTTGTGTCTGAAAGAAGAGTCCGAATGGGATCTCATTTTAAAGGTCACTAAAATGAGGACAGGGTAAGTTTGACTTATAAACTTCTAAAGAATACTCAGGATCCTTCACTTCTGACAGCCAAAGCTAAATCAAAATGGGAGGGAGAGATCCGAGAACGTATCTCAGAACTTGAATAGGCCTCTGCGTGGAACAATGCTTATTTAAGCAGTAAAGAAGTGCAGGGTAGGGCAATTTAGTACAAGATTTTACATTATTATTACTATTCCCCTGATAGATTGGCATCCATGGGTCTTTGGCTAGATAGGAACTGCTGGAGATGTCAGGAAGAAAATGCAAGCCTCCTTTGTATGCTTTGGTCCTGCCCCCATATTAGTGAAATCTGGGAAAAGGTCCATAAAGTTTGTGAAGCAGCCTAGCTTCTGAAAATTCCTTTTACACCTAACTATCTCATTTTTGGGGATAAAAGCACATGTTGTCCAATTGTCTAAATATCAGAATTCAGTTGTGTGGTCTGCTGCTTTAATGCTTAAACGAATCTTGCTCTCTCACTGGAAATCCTCTTCACCTGATTATAAGGAATGGGCCAATAAGTTGAGTGAGGTAATTAATGATGAGAGACTGGCATTCCATGCTTTGGGTAAAAGTGAATTGTTTGGTATGATATGGCTCCCTTTTCTTCATTATTTAAAAAAACAATGAGTTCTCCACAATTGGGGATAATTTCTCTAAGTGGTATAAGGAACTTGTTGTTAGTCTCAGTCTAACAGTTTCCAATTTTCCTTCTGACTCCTTTAAGGTAGTGCCTAATGAATTGATTTTAAGCTATGACAGAACAATTTTAATTTGTTTAAATGTTTACTTATGTATTTATTGCTACACTTTGATATAGTCTGATGGAATGTATTTAATAGATTGTTTTTTATGACTTGTTCATGCTGAATGTGATTTGTTGAATATGTATTGTTTATATCTGAAAATTCAATAATACTTTTAAAGCAAAAACAAAAGGCTTACTGCTCCCTTACTCACTTAGTCATCAACTTCCATTCCCTACATCTATCTTGGTGCCATTTTTCACTCTTACCCTGCTCCTTTCTCACCCTATTACCTAGTTCCGGTGCTATACTTCGACTACTCAAAACGTATTTTTCCTCCCCTTGCTCTCACTCTTCAAAATCACGCTCCCTATCAGTTTGTCCATGGTACAAGAGCACTAAGTTTCTCCACCGTGTTATCACTTTTCTAATTCTAGCCTCTAGTGATATAAATCCCAACCCTGGCCCCCCTTCCCCTTACTCTTCCACCCCTCCCCCGTGGTCTTAAAATCTGCCGCGTTAATGTTAGAAGCCTGCTCCCTAAAATTGACTTGCTGCTACCACTCACAGCATCTCTTGCCCCTGACATGTTAATACTTCCTGAGTCCTGGTTCAATGCTAAAATTCCTGACTCCTCCATTGCTATACCTGGTTTTGTTTTCTTTAGACATGACCATGCTGGTAGAGGAGGAGGAAGTGTGGCAATGTACATTTCTTCATCTATCCAATATATTACTGTTCTATCGACATCTCTCCCTTTGGCTTATGAGATGCTTATTGTAAGACTCTCACTCCCCTTCTCTGTACCCATCTTGGTGGCTGGGGTTTACTGCTGCCCTGGCCTCAGCACTGCTACTGTCATGGATCTCCTAAAAGTTGTTGTCTCATTCACCTCATCAGGTGAACTCTATGTCATAGGGGACTTCAATCTCAACTGGCTGTCCTCCTCTCTTAGCAAAACCTGAAATGATATAGCTGCACTGAATCTCTTACAATTGATACAGGAGCCGACCCAGTTAAATCATAAAACCCCAAACCATTCACTTATTGACTGGGCCCTCACCTCACACTCCCATAGGGTCATTCAATCAGGCCTTCTTCCAGATACATTAAACAATCATCACATGATCTATCTGGTCCATAAAATTCACAGACCTAAGGCCTCGCACAAAATATTGCAAACCAGATCATTTAAATCTCTAGACTTATCCCCCCTCCTATATGACCTTATGCACGCTGATTGGTCTCCTATCTCTTCAGCTAATTCAGTGGATGATGCTCTGGTATGTTTCAGCAACAGCTTCCTTCACATCTGGAACAATCATGCCCCTATCAGACGCTCCAGGCTATGTGGTAACCACTTTCCTTGGGTCTCTCCTGAACTGCTGGCCTGCCAGCATGCCCATGATAAGGCCTGGAAACCTACAGCTTCTTCAGCTGCCAAGTGATTTCCACCGATACCTCATACTTTTGTAACTCCTACACCAAGGCCATTAGGCTGGCAAAAGCCAAATTTCCACTCTATTTTCCAGACAAATACAAACAAACACTCAAAATTCTGGAAAGTAGTCCATTCCTTGTCCCCCCTTCCTCTCCATCTATTCCTCAGTAAGTCAAATGGCTCTTTTATATTGGACCCCAACCTGTAGCCACTGAATTTAATGCCTACTTCACTTCCTGCACTTTTGCCCTTCTATCTGCTGTCCCTCTTTACCCATTCCTCCTCCCTCCTCCCTCCTCCCCACCTCCCCCATAGCACCAACCCTAAGCATGACTCCTTCTCCTCACTAGTCTCTCCTGCAGAAACCCTAGCAGCCCTCTCAGTGATCAACCCGCTAAAGGTAGTTCACCAGATGGACTTAATCCCAAACTATTATTCTTATCTGCTCCAGCTATCTTCTCACCGCTAGCAGAGCTACTAAATCTATCCTTCTTCTCTGCTACTGTACCAACTGCCTGGACATGCAATTGTCCTCCCACTACCTAAGGTGGTGACCCCACTTCACCTGGCAACTATTGTCCAATTTCTCTCATTCTTATTCTTGCCAAGCTACAGGAGCACTTGGTCCTCTCTCAACCCACTGCCTTTCTCTCCAGAATCCTCCTTCTTCACACCTTTCCAATCTGGTTCCAGAAGGATCACTTCACCACCATCTCCCTGCTTGGGCTCACTGATTACGTCTTCTCAGGGATGGATAGTGGCCTAATTACTTATGCCATCTTTGTCGACCTTGCAAAGGCTTTTGACACTGTCTCTCACTCTTTCCTTCTATATAACTTAACTGCTGCAGGCCTATTGGACTCGGCTGTAAATTGTTTCACTGCTTACCTTGCTGGAAGGTCTGTCAGTTAAAATTCTTGACTATTTCCCCACCTCTCCCAATCAAAACTGGTGTACCACAAGGATCAGTGTTAGGCTCCATGCTTTTTTCTTTCTTCCTAAATGACCTTCCTATGGTATGCACCTCATCCTCTATCCATACATACGCTGACAACACTGTCCTGTTTACTTGAGGACAGTCTCCCATTGATGTAACTACCAGACTTCAAGTTGACTTTGATAATGTTCAGCACTGGCTTAGCTCACATCAGGTCCTTCTAAATGCCAAGAAGTTTGTCTCCATGACCTTTGGCACTAGGCAGAGACTCTCAAGGCTCCCCTCCTTACCCCGCTTCCACACCCTTGATGGGACTACAATACAGGACACCTCCTCTCTAGATATCTTGGTGTGTGGTCAATAGCACCTTAATTTTTCTGTTCATTGCATGCCATCCTGAAAAAACTGTGCCCCAATCTAGGTGCCTTGTACAGAAACTGTAGTTGTCTATCCTCACCGGTAAGGCATGAACTTGTGCAGGAAATGATTCACCCTATTTTGACTACTTTGACGTGGTCTACAGTGCCACTCCCAAGACCTCCCTAACCAGACTGGACACCCTCTTTAACTCTTTCTGTTGCTTTGCCCTGGACTCTCCCTCCACACTCATCACTGTGCCTTATATCATTCTCTAGCCTTCCCTTTCTGGTCAACTGGTGCCTCTCACACTGCGCTAAATTTATTTTCAAACATTGGTTAAGCTCTCTCCCACCTATCTCTCATTCTCTATTAACATCCCCACCCTCTCCCTCAGATCTCAGGACACTCATACCCTGGCCGTCCTACACCACTAAACTTCAGCAGTCCAATCTGCATTTTGTGTCGATTCCTAAACTCTGGAACCAACTGCCTCCTCAAATTAGACACCTCCTCCAGCCCCCTCCCCTCTTCTTCTCTGCACACTTCTCGCTCACAACCTACTGCTTCTAGCATGTTCTATCCATCAGTTCCTCTTTGTTCCAGTTTACCTTTGGTGCTACTGGCCCCACCATGCTCCACTACCTCAATATCTGTCTTGGCTGTGTATCCTTCTCTGGTCTAGCACTTCATATTTGCCAGCACTTTCTACATTGTATATTATTCTTTTTATTTTTTTCCATACTTTTGTCATTGCACTCATATCCATATGTTGTTGTATAATTTCATATTGTAATTGTTGTATTGCACTGCTATGCACTGGTTTGTTGTTGTTCTTCCTGTACCTCCCTTCCCCCAGGCTGCACCAGGAGATGAGCAATTCAATCAATCAATCAAAACTTTATGTTTACAGTGCTATTTGCAAGTGATCAGAGGCTTGTAATATGTTCATAAAATATAAACTAAAATATCCATAGATAATTAAGACAAGTCAACAACAACCATTCATACAAATTCAGAGAAAGCAAGGTTAAAATGATAAGTTTTCAGTGCAGATTTGAAGCTCTCACAGTCAGTACCCCTTATCTGATGAGGTAGAGAATTCCCACAGTGAGGGCCACGAATCACAATGCCTGGGCCCCAGAAGTTTCAACGCACCCTGGGAATCTCTAGCAATCTCTCGCAGAAGCAGAGTGGGCAGAGGTGGCGGTAAACAGAAGCACTTGCAAGCAGCATGGTCCCTGTCTGTGTAGGGCTTTATAGACCAGCAAACCAACCTTGAAGGTGATCCGCATACAGATAGGCAGCCAGTGCAGGCCCTGCAGCACAGGTGTAACATGGCAAGATTGAGGAAGCCCAGTCAACAACCTGGCTACAGCATTCTGCACCAGTTGGAAGCAGTGGATATCAACTCCTGGAAATCTAGGTACAGGGGTTGCAATAGTCAAGGCGGAGGTCACAAAGGCATGAACCAATGTTGGAAGGTCATCAGGCAGAACTAGGTGTTTAATCTGGCGTTATTCCTCAGATGGTAAAATTAGGTCTTGATGATGGATGACACCTGAGATCTAAGCATCAGTCTCTCATCAAAATATAGCCCAGATTTTGCACCCATTTAGAACCGATTAGCTGGCTGCCACAAGCCAAATTCAGGAAGACTGCTCAGCTGAAAGCCCCTCTACCCAATGACCTGGGTACAAAACCAAACCTCAGTCTTGCCCAGATTCAACTTTAACCAGTTAGCAGTCATCCAATGTTGGATCTCAGTGAGGCAGTTATTGAAGTCTGATACTGTTCCATCATGCTCAGGAACAAAGGACATGTATAGCTGAGTATCATCTGCATTGCAGTGAAAACTCAGCTCATACTGCCTCACAATATCTCCTAACAGCAGCATATATGCCGTGAACAGCATGGGTGACAAAACGGAGCCCTGCGGCACCCTACACAACATGGAGAATAGGTCAGAGGAATAAATGCCCAACACCACTCTCTGAAACCTGCCAGTGAGGAAAGAATGAAACCATCTGAGGACTGTACCAGACAGTCCACAGATCAGCCGCAAGACCTCTATTAACACACCATGGTCCGCATTGTCAAATGCTGCAGGGAGGTCAAGGGGGACCAAGATGGAATGGGTCTTCCAATCTCTCGCTATCAGGAAATCATTAAGTACCCAAACTAGAGCTGTCTCAGTACTGTGCCTCTTCAGAAATCCAGATTGTAGAGGGTCATAGATGTTGTGGATCATAAGGTGATCCTCCAGCTGCAGTGTGACCGCCTTCTCAATAACCTTGCCGACAAAAGGCAGGTTAGAGACAGGTCTGTAGTTGGCGAGACAGCCTGGGTTCAGAGTAGGTTTCTTAAGGAGAGGTGTCACCACCACCTCCTTCAAGGAGTCTGGTAACACACCTGTTTCCAATGAACACCAGACTACCTCCGCTAACACTGGGCCGATGACCTTAACACTCCCCACAAGGAGCTGAGTTGGGCCCGGGTCCAAACCACAGCAAGTCAGCCGCACACTCTGGATAATCCTCATGACATACATGACTGCCACCAGGTTAAAATTAGACCAGACAAAATAAGGAGCTGTAACCTCCCACTGACCACCACCACACCCATTGGAGCGAGCTGCACCAATCTTCAGACTCTGGTGTCAGTAACCTTATCTGCAAGGAACTGAGCAAACTCATCACACTTATCCTGTGACAACGCCTCTGAGACTGCAGACAGGGTGGACTCACGATGTGTTTATAGTTCAGAAGTGCTGGGCTGGTCGATTCTGAGCAGCAGCAATCTCCCTGGTAGGAACTCTGCCTTCTTATGGAGACAGCTGATTGATAGTCCTTATAATGGGCCATCAATCTAAGTCAGTCAGCATCAAAGCCCGATTTTCACCAGCACTGCCTCATCCTTCATCCCACTGTCCTCAACTCCCTCAAGGTCCCATCAAACTAGAGGGACAGAGGGCAAAGGGTGAGGCGAACTCAGACAGGGAGCTATGGAATCCAGAGCCTCAGTCACAGCCCTATTATACACCTGTAACTGTTTGTCTGGATCCAAACTTGCACTTGGAAAATCCAATAGGTCCAGCATTGCCGCCAGGCCATCTAGGGTTAAACCCCTTGAAGGGCAGTACTGGGCCATCTCCATAGGGGCAGGCCTATAGGGGGGAGCCTGGAAATTGAACCTTATAGTGTGGTGGTCAGTCCATCTGACCGGTTCCATCACCAAATCAGAGGTCTCTATGCCCAATAGAAAGACCAGGTCCAACGGTGACCATGATTATGGGTCGCAGAGGTTTTCACCTGTGTGAAGCTCGACTTCATAAGTTGGAGGAAGTCCTGTCCAGATTATGAGAGTTCATCAGCAACCCAGGTACTGAAGTCCCCCAGAACCACCCATCTGGGGGACTCCAATACCAGCTTGATGATGAAGTCCAAGACTTCCTGCAGGAATTGCTTCTTGCCCCTGGGTGGACGGTAGACGAGAAAAATCCTGCACCCCTCACCCACAATGCACTTGAAGAATCTGGTCTCCCCAACTGGCACATCAACAAGGCCCAATTTCAATCTAAAACACATGGCTACACCTCCACCTCTACGGATCCAACCCCAGGCAGTGTATCACCGAGAACACAGCCAGAATAGCTGCTTCAAGAACTAGGCCAGCATTTTCATCCAGCCAGGTTTCAGTGATGCAAGCTAGGTCAGATGACCCAACAAGGTCAGCAATCACTGCTGTTTTGTTTTTAATAGACCTGGTATTGCATAACACTGCCAGGGTAGGATGGGACACCGAGGCCGGCCGTGTCATCTGCCCACTCATGGTGGAGGAGCCTTGGGTATGGGAACTAGACAGGAAGACCCCTTCCAGGACCCATTTCACCACAGGGTGTCTTCTAGTCCTCACTACCCCAATCCACCCACTCTAGCTCTCCTCCAGGTCCAGGGCCCTCCTCCATGCCTCCTCTCCACTATCCCCAGAGCCTGACACTGACCATATACCCCAGTGGACAATGGTGGACAGTTGCAGGATGGAGGCCCCAGAGCTCAGAGGAAGAGTACTGCCTGGTCAGGAGAGATCTCTGCAAGCACATAACTACACAAGCCTAATGTAGCAAACAAACAGTAATCACAAAACAATACAATAAATAAACTAATCCCCATACACAAATATAACAGACAATACCACAACCCCTCCAGAAGGAAATAGTCACTTGGAACAAAGTAAGGTCCAGGTTCAATGAACCATTGGAGTCACTATACAGAATAAATGAAACATGCCAGAGCTCCAAGTTAGAAATAGGAAGAGATGGGTGTCTCACCCCACCCAGCCAATGAAGAATTTGTGTCCTCTCTGCTGCACTCACACAACAGCATTCAAAGCAGAATTATCCATAAAATGAAGTGTTCAGTTTGGAGGTTCTCTTACCACCTCCCCAGTTCAACAGCTAAAACCTTCAAATTGTTCAAGCCACAATACCATCTGGGCAGTTCCAGGAAGTCCTTAGCTATAGTCACCACTGGCAATAAATGATCCAACAACTCCCAGTCTCACACAGCCACAAAAATGCTGCCCTCAAAGAATGGTCAGCCCAAGGCAGACCAATCCCTGGAATTAGGGCCCCAGAAACATAGGCCGTCCAGCAGCTTTCCGAAGACACCTCCAGGCTATCGAGGACACACCACCCCTCCAGTCAGCATTCCTCAATGCCTAGTCCAAGAGGTTGCCCACCCCAGAGCACCACCCCAATCCAGCACTGTGGCCCAGAAATGAGAGACAGTTATGGCAGTCCACTTCAAATAGTCCCCACAGAGCTCTTCAAGGACCTCAGCACCTCATCAAGTCTGGCTCCCCAAGTCCGGAACCAGGTTGAAAGTCCCTTCAGGCCACTCCAAGACCAGGGCCCCAGAGCAAATCATCTTCCAATGACCGCACTTGTTGGGCCCCCACAGCAGACAGGAGCACCAGCCCTCTGGCAGATATCCCCTCTGCTGCACCCAGGACACCCCAGGCTGGATCACTGCATCCCAGTTGAGATGACAGGGCCCCAGAAAAGATCAGCAACTGGCCTCCAGGAACTGTGAACTCAACAAAACAGGTCCATAAACACTGCAGGTCAATCTGACTCTCCTCGCATTTGCTCAGTGTGCCTTTCCTGGTGAAACTTTTAATAAATAAATAAATAAAATAAATGCATACTCCTCTTCCCAACTGCATGATCTGTGCCACTTTCAGGACCCCTTCTACCTAAATTGCCTCTCATAGGTGCAGGAGAAGTGGGGATCGGAGAGGAAGCAATGTGATCAGCAGCTGGGTGTGAGGGGTGATATTGAGGGAGGCATTATTGGTATGGTTAGGACCAAGAGACACCCTGGGGTGAAATGGGACCTGCAGAGAGGTGAGACATTTTTAGTTTCCACACCTAGGGAACCCACCGGACCGAGTGGGCAGGTAGCCTTAGGCTAGCCGCTTCACTCCATCCCCTATTGGGTGATGTTTTGCAATGCAAGGCTGAAGAGGAACATAGAAACATAGACTTTGACAGCAGATAAGGACCACTTGGCCCACCCAGTATGCCCATTTCCCTACCTATTGGATAAGCTGCAGATTCTAGTTAACCAACAGCCTACTTCCTGCAACCCGCACTATAATTGCCTTATGTCTGTCCCATGCATGTTTGAATTCCCCACTGTTTTAGATCCCACAGCCTCTCCAGGAAGGCGGTTCCATGTGTCCACCACTCTCTCTGTGAAAAATTTCCTCACATTACCCCTGAGCTGTCCCCCCTCTAACTTTAAATTGTGCCCCCTTGTTCTTGCACATCTCTTTTTCTGAAAGATGCTACCTTCCTGTACTTTGTTGATTCCCTTGAGGTACTTAAAAGTTTCTATCATGTCCCCCCTGTCCCTCCTTTCATCAAAGGTATACATATTAAGCTCTCTCAGTCTTTCTTCATATGGTTTCTGATGTAGACCCTGCACCATTTTAGTTGCCCTCCTCTGGACTGCTTCTATCCTGTCTATGTCCTTGCATAGATGAGGTCTCCAAAACTGCACGCAGTACTCCAGATGGGGTCTCACCAACTGTCTGTATAGAGGGATAACCACTTCCCTTTTTCTACTTGTGATGCCCCTCCCTATGCATCCCAGTATTCCCCTGGCTCTCTTTACTGATTTCTCACATTGCTTACCCACCTTTAGGTCATCTGATATGAACAAGACTGCCATTAAGGCAGATTTAATTATGGGTTCCTCAGTTGATCTGGCTTGAGACTTGATTGAGCGATGATGCCAGTCCAGTTTTGGAAGCAGCAGTCTCAGTTTGAGTTCAATTGTACACTGCTGTGGAGGGATTGTGGGGAGTGGCTTTCTGTTTTACATCTGAGTTGAACTTCACTGTGAACCCAATGGGGGCCACCACATTGTTTGAAAGTGTGTCTGTACGTGGGGGTCCAGGTGCAGGATGCAGGATCCTCCTGGTGTACTGGTCTTCGGGGCATGTGGAGGATTTTGTGCAGGAAACCATGGACTTCATCACTGACAGGTTCTTGGAGTTGTCCAGATGTATTGTTCTGGGAGATGTCAATGCCTGGGTCAATGATGAATTCTTACACTTTGGAAAGGATTTCCTCCAGTTGATGGAATCATTGGGCCTCACACGTTGTTACTTCTGTGATTCACCACATGGACACACCTTGAACTTGGTTTTCTCCCTAGGGCTTGAAGATAGTAACCTCAAAATTTATCAGTTGGTTAGATCATTGCACGGTGAAGTTCTCCTTCAGGGTCCCCCCTGTAGCCTCCACCCTTTGGAGATGGTTCAGTTCTAAACTTTAAGAAGGCTTAGACCAGAAGAACTGCAGGTGGTACTGGATATCTTGGAGATGCTGGCAGCATGCAAGATGGGATTAGAGAATGCTGTAGTGACCTATAGCCCATAGCACTCACCCATGTACAACCTTGGGACTCACGCTTAAATTCTCCATGGTGTGATGGGGACCTTAGGGAGCTGAAAACAAAGGGTTAGAAGTTAGAGTGCTGTTGTAGAAGGTTCAGGGCCCAGGTGGACAAACTGGCTTTGATAATTCACTACAGTGAATATCAAAGGACAATCTCTCATAAGAAGACAGCATTCCTGTCCAGGGAGATTGCAGCTGAGAGGAACTGACCAGTTCAGCTCTTCTGTACTATAGACAGGTTATTAAACACAACCTGTCTTCAGCTAGTATGAGCAGGTTCATCCACTAAGTGTGAGGAGTTTGCTTGAGTCTTCTCAAACAGAATGTCACCTATTCAGGCCAGGATCTCTCAAAGTGGGCTGTTACAACCTAGTGGAGCTTGGCCTGCACTTCATGGATGCACTCAGGTGTCTTGGGGAGAGTTTCTGATGATCATGATGGAAGAAGTCTGTGAAAAGATCTCAGAGCTGTGGCCCACTTTTTGTGAATTGGACCCATGCCCCATGCATCTACTAGTGAGTTTTGTGGTTTTTGGAGTCAGTGTTCGTTGGAATAGTTTGGTGCTCCTTTTCAAAGGGGGTCATCCTAATGGCATTGAAGAATGCAGTGGTTTGGTCCCTTCTGAAAAAAAGGCTTGTTTAGACATGGATATTCCAGTGAATTGCCATCCTGTCTCTAACCTACCTTTCTTAGGTAAGTTTTTTGAGAAGGTTGTGGCACTACAGCTTGAAGTACACCTCATAGATCATGACAGCTATGAGCCCCTTCAATCTGGTTTTAGATCTAGGCATAGCACTGAGACGAATTGGTCAGAGTGTATAATGACCTCCTTAGGGCTAGAGATAGGGTAATGGTCAGTTCTCATTCTCCTTGTTCTCTCTTCAGCATTTGACACTGTGGACCATGGACTGCTGTGGGATTGTCCGAGGAGTATGGTGGACTCACTGGTACTATCATTCATTGGTTTGAGTCCTACCTTAGGGATAGGATGCAGAAGGTAATGGGAATTTTCTCATTATCCCCAATGCCCCTTATCTGTGGCATGCCCCAATGTTCAGTCTTCTCACCTATGCTGTACACCATGTAAATGTTGACACTGGGCAGAATCATTAAACAACACAAACTGGGTTTCCACTGCTATGCAGACAATGCCTAGTTGTATTTGTCTTTTGCACCTGGGATGCCTGGCACTGTTGAGATGCTAAATTTGTGTCTGCCTGAGATTCAAAAATAGATGGAATCAAGTTGGCTGAGACTTAACCCAGACAAGACTGAGGAAATAGTGATTGAGCAGGTTGCGGGGGAGCAAAAGTAGTCATGGGAGAGACATGGCTTTGGCTCGAATCATCCAGGCTATGGGCTTCTGCAAAGGTGAAACATCCAGGAGTCATTTTTGATGATCAGCTGACACTGGAGGCTCCAGTGCCCATGGCTGTCCTGAGTGACTTTTACCATCTTAAGAACATCAACTGGATTAAGTCCCTTATCCCTCCTGAAGATCTGCGACACTGTTGCATGCGTTTGTGACATCTAGGCTGGACTACTGTATTGTGGTCTACCTTGGGGTTAGTGGAAGTGTCTTACAATGTTTGCAGCTGGTGCAGAATGCAGCAGCCAGGTTGCTGACTGGCCATTCAAGGTTTAGTCACATGACCCAGGGCTTGCACAATTTGCACTGGCTGCCTGTGAAGAACCATGCTACCTTCAAGGTTGGTTTACTAACCTGTAAAGCCCTACATGGGTAGGCCCCTGTCAAATTTTCTGAATCCTTTCCAGTCCTCACGCCCTCTTTGCTCCTCCTCCAAGAGTCTCCTGTAGTTCTCAAGGGCCCATATTGAAGGGGGCAGGAAATGTGTGCTACTTAGCAGCAGTGAGTAATGTTATTGCTTACAGCAATGAAATTCACACTTCCAAATGATCGGATCCATATTTAACTGTACCTAAATAAACTCTGACATGAAAAACAGTGTGTTCAGTTGTTTTCTTTCTTATGGACAGCATGCTGCACAGCTCTTTTCATGGAATCAGTAGTTTGGAGTTTTTACTACTGTATGTCACAGTTTGCATACATAATGCTATATGAGCTGTTGACCTATGAGAACCTTGCTCAGAGTTCTGTGCACAAACCATGACATACAGTAATTAAACTCCAGAGCACAGGTTCCATGAAGAAAACTGTAACAAATGCTGCCCATAAAAAACAAAACAATAAAAACAGTTTTCCATATCACTTTTATTCAGATACAGTTTGATATGGATAATTTAGTGTGAAATAATATCATTTCTGAAAATAAGATCTATATAAACAGTTGCCAGTTAGAAATGATTTCCGTCCTCTGAAGATTGTACGTTTTGAGGTTTCAGCCCTTGGTTGTGGAACACTTTGCCTAGGGAATACAGGAAAGCCCCCTCAGTGGAGGCCTTTAAAAGGGGATTGAAAGCTTACCTGTTTAGACAGGCTTTTGGGGACTTAATTTAGTCCCCAGGTATTATTCATGATGTACTGTAGCTGCTGTTTAAACTGTTTTAATTGTAATGACTGGAATTTTATTTATGTTATTTATTCTAAGTTGTTGAGTTATTTATTTAGTTACTTATTATTTTGTCTTCATTTGCCTGTCTTTGCTTGTACGGTGCCCTGAGCATCCAGGGATGGCTGCCTTATAAAAATAATTTACTACACTACTACTATATGGACCTAGAGTGAGAATAAGTGTTATTCTTACCCTAGATCCTATAGTGACAAAGCTATCAGAGATAGTTGTCACTTTTTAGCCTCACAGATTAGGCATAAATAAAGGATACACAGCAGGGACCTGTGGAATACATAATTTATTTTCACTAGTGCTGTTTGACCTTAGGTAACCCCATGAGTGGCATAAGCTATGAGTGATGTGCCCAATATCAAACAGCATGGTGAAAATAAATCCAAGGTCCCCCCACCTATTGCATAAATGAAATACATAACAAGGACCTTAGAAATCACAAGGTCCTTGTTATACTTACTATGCAATAGGCAGGACCTGTTGTTATGTTTTTAAAAGGACTGTTTTTTTTTTTACAATTTAAACGTTGTGTGGGTTTTTGTGAAGTAGTGCTCCTCCAACCGTGAGCAGTGCTGTTGCTACATCCATTGTCATGGATGCTGCATCATGATGCTAGCAGTGACAGGACAATGTTTGTGAGGACTGGTGGTGGAACAGCCTGCTTGGAGAATTTAAAACAAAAAATGGTGGCTCTGTTTAGCAAGCAAGTGAGCGAGTTGGTTGGAGCCAGTGAGACACCTTCAAGTTTCACTTCATCACCAGCATTAATTTATTATTTTTAATTTTTACAGCTGTGTGGATGGAACTCCGTAGACATATTGCTGTCATTCTGGGAAAGAGTACTGTAGAAGCAAATGACCAGACAGCACTCTGGCATGCTTCCACAGTGCTCTGGCACAGTTCCAGTGGGTTGTATTGTAACAGCCCTTTCCCTCCTAAGGACACATCAATACATCCACTTCATGGGGCAATACTTTTTTCTCCCACAATTGCGGAAGTGACATCTGTCATGCCCAAGATGGCTGCCACCTCAAGCTGCCCACTTGTGAGTATCACACATGCGCAGTTCTGGTATGGTATCCATCTTGGGTACAGCATGCTCTGGCATGGCAAGAGCTCAGAGTATTCTTTCACTCAGTTTCATTGCTCTGAGCAGCTGTATTGGCTCCAACCCGAATTTTTTTTTAATTGCCTCAGTTTGTGTGAATAGGAGTGGTGCAGAAGAGCAGCTGGCAGTCTAGGGAGGAGGAGCTGTATGAGATCCTGCAAGTGGTGTGAAATGACTAGAGACTACATGGCAGGAAGGAAAGTCACAGGGCTTACAGATATTTAAACAGTTAAAAAAGGATAAAAAAGGATCCTTTTATATGTGAAATTAGGCAGTGTCCTATGACTGTGGTGATGCAAGTGGGTGGCTGGCAGGCAGGTTAGCAAGAAAACAAGTGGACCGGGGTGAGGAAAGAAGTTTCATGCTGTTTCAGTTGAACAGAGTGGAAACAAAAAATACGAGCTTTGTTTTGGCTTGGATTTGAGCACTCAGTAACAGGGAGCTTTTCAATGTGAGAAGAATATGCATAGTGATGATGAGCTTTTGATAGACTGTACTTTTATGCATAAAAATGGAAGCACAAGAGGCACAGCTATTATCATTTTCTGCAATGTCAGGGTGGATTGCTAACAACTACCTTACATGCCGCAGTAACCACAGCTGAAGGGGAGTTTGGCAGTCTTTGATAGGCTCCCAGGCCATTCAGCTGAGGGGTTCTGGGGGGTGCTGGCTGATGGCTGCTGTGGGGGTGGCTGGGCTGTGGGTGGGGGCTGAGGTAAGTGGGAAGGCTCTGTTTTTCATCAGCTTTCAACTGTGCAGTGCTGGAGGGGTGGGGGGACTGTCACAAGAGTGGGGCATTGTGCTCCTGGGGATGGAGGCAGTGCCACGATTTCTTGGACATTGAAGTTGGTGCGGGATCAGTTGCCTGGTAGGATGCCCTCTTCACTGGAGTTATCAGAGTCCTTCAAAAATGTGCCATTCATTTTAGGAACACTGAAACAAAGCCTTTGAATTTTTCTGCAGCATTGGGGTGCACTGCCCAGGAGGCCTGGGATTTATCTCAGGGTCAGCCGGGGTGGACAGCCCCCTCACCCGGTACTCCATCTTTACCTGTGGTGCTCAAGTATGCCACTGTTGACCTGTAAATCTGCTCCATGAGTGCATGGCTCATTGAGATGGGTGGATGGAGGCTGGGACCTGATTTGGCAGTGGGTGTCCCCAGGTGATCAGTCAGGTATCAGGGCCATAGAGACTCCATTAGCCAGACCTTTTGAGCCCCTGTGGTACCTTTCCTTCCTCTCCAGGTCACTGTTGGTGAAGGGGACATAGGTTGTATGGTCTAGTTGTTAAAGCAGGTAGAGTGAATGCATTACGATCAGACACCCCGACTGCTTTTATAGCCTGGTTAGGTTTAATTAATTGTTTGACATACAGTATGACCTCCAGGGCATCAGACCAGCTCTGCCTTTCATTAAGATGCAACACATAATTTGGAATGGCCACCTGGCTGTCCTTGCTTCTTCCTGGGGTTGTGTCTTTCATCCACCTCTCCTCGCTCTCCCCTTTACAGATAATCATGCCAAGGGTTTGGAGCCTGCCATTCCCTAGTAGTTGGGAAGTTTTCTGTAGTTTATTCACTGCAGTTTATGATAATAGCCTAGACTTTCTTTTCAATGAGTCTGCTGGGAGGATTCAAGATGGGATCCTTTCCTTCCCTAGACGTTATCAGCACTCAATCCCAAAGTAGTCCCAAGTGTGGTGATGGAAGTAGCACCTTGTAGTTACTTGTTTAGAAAAGGACACAGTTAGGCCCAGCTCTCCATTCTTAGGCTGGGGTTACAGCAATTGAGGTTTTGGGCTTTGCAGCTCCTTTCTATTGTTTTGAGCAGTATACCTAGGAAGTGCTACTGTTTGCTCTGATTATAGTTCTATTAACTTTTCTTCCTATTTAGAATACACAGTTTAGTGGTTTACAGTTCTTTTTAAACTGGTTGGAAAGACTGTTCACTGTGTTGTTTTGTTTAATACTGGTTATTTGCATCACCATATTTGTTGGACAACATCGAAACCGACACCTATGATTTAATCCTCAGCTATATTGGGATTATTAATCCTATTTTCATTATCAGAACAGGTGGGTTCCCATGACTAGTTACATATAATGTAAAGGGATTAATTCATTTGTCAAGTGAATGAAGATATTGGCTGAATTAAAGCACAATAATTGTGACATAACTTATCTGCAGGAGACCAACCTATCAAACCTGGAACACATTAAGCTGTGTCGTTCATGGGTGGGAAAGGCGGTAGGTGCCTCTGCAAGCACAGTTAAACGGGCAGGGGTTTGTATACTTCTCAAGAAGGGGTTATCTTTTACTATAACATCTTAAGCATCTGGTTTGGAAGGGAGACTAGTTATCCTATCAGGCTCTATACAGGGTGAGGTATGCCATGTTGTTAATTTATATGCCCCAAATACAGGGGCAAGTGGCTTCTTCCAAATAGTTTTTGAAAAGATAGCTCAATTATCACAGGGGCAATTGATTATTGGGGGAGGCTTTAACTGTGTATTGCAACCCACATTGGATAGATCAAGTAATGATTTAGCCACCAATGTTGCAATTGCTATAACAGTTAAGCAATACATTGCAGCTCTGGGTTTAGAAGACATCTGGAGAGGTTTACATATTAATGAGAGAGATCATACTTTTTTTTTCTGCAGATCATCTTGTATATTTGTGTATTGATCTGTTACTTAAAAAAATTACTTATATAAAGTAACTTGGTGTGATATCCTTCCTATTACACAATCAGACCATGCCCCTCTGCTGCTTGTGTTCCGTTTGGCTCCTCTCTTAAAGATCACTAAGATGGATGAATTCTTCACTTTAAAAATGATACAGGTTTTAAAGAAAGAATTACTAAACATATTAAACAAACCTATAACTAAGCATCTAGCTAGGTGTCAGAATCCCACTCTGGGACATCCTGAAGGCTGGTATTTGGGGCCACGTTATAGGGATTGCCTCAGCACAAGCAGTCTAAAGTGATAATAAATAATGGAATTAGAAGTTCTCTAAAAGTTGCTCCCAAACTGAACAGAGCTCTTAAAGAGTTAGAATAGGTCAGAAAAGAGCTTAATGAAAAATGGACCGTGAACTGAAAAGGTTTCTTACGCTTTTCCAATCATAAATACTATGAGGTAGGAGGAAAGCTACTAAATTATTAGCCTGTAGACTCAGAATGATGGAAGCTGACAGAACTGTTGTAAAACCCCAAGACCCCATAATCCAGACATATTGTAGGTTACCTCAGAAGGGACTGTGAATAGTTTTCAGAAATTCTATTCAGATCTGTGTGATGAATCCAGAGACCCGGCTCAGATAAAGTACACATGGTTAGTTTTAGGCCCTCTGAAATTACCAGTTTTCTCAGAAGAAGCTAAAACTATGCTTGATAATCCTACTAAGCAGATGGAAATACAGCAAGACAAAGATAGCTACCCTACAAACAAAGCACCGGGACTGGATGGTTTGAAGCAGATTTTATACAACTTTTAAAGAACCCTCTAGTGTCTATCAGATATTTTCTCTCATGTAGTTTCACTGCCTTTGCTGTCATAAGGTCAAACTGCACTCTGGAACAATATCAGTGATACTTTCATTATTGCCATGATATATTCCACACCTTATGGGGGTGCAGTAGCACCCCTATAGTTAGCGTTAGTAGGCTGTTTAATGTTAAACCCTGATTTCTGCACCTTAGTAACTTTGGCGGTGTTTGATGGAAAAGCCCAAATCTCAGGCTAGCAGAGTCTCAAGACGTGAAAAGTTTTGTGATGGCAACTTTTTAACTTTTCAAGATATGGAATGATCCTGCAGAAGGTATTTCATGCATTTATGGAAGATACTGTAGTAGTGTTCCAGATTCATGGCATGAAGCTCTAGTTTCTGTATTACCAAAACCTGGAAAGGTTAAAACCCACTGTGTCTACTATCGGCCTATCTCACTTTCAAATCAAGATTAAAAAATGTTTTACCAAAGTCCTAGCTAAAAGATTACAAAAAGTAATAGGTTCTATAATTCATCTGGATCAAACTGGTTTCATAACAGAGAGACATTTAACTAATAATATACAGATACTCCTTAATATCAAATCTCATCCAGGCCCAGAGCACATAACTTGGATGGCACTCTTTATCTACATAGTAAAGTCATTT
The DNA here is from genome assembly GCA_016271365.2 of Neoceratodus forsteri. Taxonomy (NCBI): domain Eukaryota; kingdom Metazoa; phylum Chordata; order Ceratodontiformes; family Ceratodontidae; genus Neoceratodus; species Neoceratodus forsteri. The sequence goes on from CM028133.1 coordinate 377,236,055, forward strand.
GACTGCCTGAACTGAACATTTTTACAGGAAAGTATGAAAGTAATGGGCTTTGTTGAGCAATTCCTGTCATGGATTTGGATGTTATTTGACTGCTGTACTGCCAGAGTCAGGGTAAATGGCACCCTTTCAGACTCCTTTAGTATCCATAGGGGCCCCAGACCGGGCTGCACCATGTCATAGCTTTTGTTTACACTCAGTATGGAGCCTCTGTGGCAGCAGTTCGGCAGGACCCAAATATACAGGGCATTGTCATAGATGTGGTTGACAACCATATGTTCTTAAACATGGATGATACGCTGTTATCCTTTCAGAATTCTCAACTTTAACTACCACCTTTGATGGATATAATGCAAACTTTTGGCAAAGTGTCTGGATTTAAAATGAACCCTGACAAAACTGAAGGGATGATCATATCTGGCACACTTCCAGCATTGTTGTAAGCCACCCTCCCTTTTAAATGGGTGCATGAGAAGGTACGATATTTTGAAGGGAAAATTCTTACTAACCTTAACGATATACAGACTGCTAATTATCTACCTCTAAAACAGCAGGTCTTTGAGGACCTACTGCATATACTGGCAATCTTTATAATTAGCTTTTAGTGCTAAACTAGAAACCATAAAAATGAATATCTTACCACATTTTCTTTTTCTGTACTCAACCCTACCCATTCCAATCCCTATTGGGGACTGTAAAGAACTTCGCAGACATTTGGCTAAATTCAGATGGGGGACAGGAGGCCCAGAATCTGCTGGTCAGTTCTTACATAACCTAAAGCTGAAGGGGGTATGGGTCTCCCATGTTTTAAAACATCGATCAATCAATCTTTATTTTACCAGGCGAAACACCTTTGAGCACGCTCATTTATAAGATGGACCTGGGCAAATACATAGATACATAGATACATAGACAGTGTCGGCAGATAAGGGCCTATGGCCCACCCAGTCTGCCCATTTGAGCTTGTAAGTTCAGTTAGTTTTCCTAGAAGTCTGTTGCCCCTTACCCCTAACCTCCAGAATTCCTTTATGTCTATCCCATGCATTCTTAAATCCCGTGATTGTTTCAGCCCCACCACTTCCTCTGGCAGGGTGTTCCACTTGTCCACCACCTGCTCTGTGAAGAAATTCTTTCTCATGTTTCCTCTGAATCGTCCTCCTCCAACTTCATCCCATGCCCTAGTCCTGGGACATCTTTTCGCTCAAAAATAGTGTTTTCCTGCACCTGTTCCTCCTGTAAGATACTTGTATGTCTCTATCATATCCCTCTCCTCCTCTTCTCCAGGGAGTACATGTTCAGTTCCTTCAACCTGTCTTCATAGGACTTGTGATGCAATCCATGCACCATCTTTGTTGCCCTCCTCTGAACCTTCTCTACCCTGCTATGTCCTTACGTAGGTATGGTCTCCAGAACTGTACACTGTACTCCAGGTGGGGCCTCACTAGTATCTTGTATAACGAATTATGACCTCCCTTTTCCTGCTGGTGATGCCCTGCCTATACATCCCAGCATCCTATTTGCTTTACCTGCTGCCTTGTCACACTGTTTCCCTACCTTGAGGTCATCAGAGATGACAACCCCAAGATCCCTTTCCTGCTTGGGCATGCTATATCCTCACCCCAACTGATATATTGTGCCAGGGTTTTGTGCCCCATATGCATTATCTTGCACTTCTTTGCATTGAATTTCAACTGCCAAACCCCTGACCATTCTTCAAGTTTCTGCAGGTGCTTCTCATTCTGTCTACCCTCTGGTGTGTCTACTCTAATTACAGAGCTTTGTGTCATCAGCGAACAGTGAAATTCTGCCTTCTGGGTCCTGCGCAATGTCACTGATGAAGATGTTGAATAGGACCGGTCCCAGCACTGATCCTGTGGTACTCCTCTGGTCACTCTTCCTCTGTGGAGTGACAGCCATTTACCACCACCCTCTGTGTCCTGCCACCCAGCCAGTTACCTACCCACCACACTACTGTCCTGCCCACACCCATATTCCCCAGTTTGTGTAATAGTCTTCTATGTGGCACAGTGTCAAAGGCCTTGCTGAAGTCCAGATAGGCCATGTTCCACTGCCCTCCCGATCCACCTCCCTAGTCAGTCAAAAATTCAACGAGGTTGGTCTGACATGACCTCCCCCTGGTGAAACCATGCTGCCTTGGGTCCTGTAGTCCATTGACAACCAGATGTTCCACCAATCTCTCCTTCGGTAGTGCTTCCATGATCTTCCCCACTACCGAGGTGAGGCTGACTGGTCTGTAGTTCCCTGCTTCCTCTTTGTTCCTACTTTTGTATAAGGGGACTACATCTGCTGTCCTCTAGTCTTTGGGTACCTCACCTGTTTCCAGTGATCGGCTAAACAGGATAGCCAGAGGTTCAGCCACCACCTCTCTTAGTTCTTTAAGGACCCTGGGGTGCACCCCATCTGGCCCCATTGCTTTATTAACTCTTATTACTTCCAGTTCCTTCAGGACCCTTTCTCGTGTAAAGGGACTTGTGTCCATTTCTGCACCATTCTCTCCCCTTGTACTCCCTTCAGACCCATTACCCTCCTCTTCCTCAGTAAAGACTGAGCAGAAATACCTGTTCAATATGTCAGCTTTACTGTTGTCATCCTCCACGCGGCCCCCATCCTCCCCCTTCAGTCTCACTATCCATCCCTTTGTCTTTCTTTTTTCACTTATGTACCTGTAAAAGGTTTTGTCCCCTCTACCCACTGATTTTGCAATGTGTTCTTCTGTCTGAGCTTTGGCTTCCCTTACTGACCTCCCTGCCTCCCTTTGCTTCTCCTGGTACTTCTCCTTATCCCCTTCTGCCTGTGTCTACATGTTTAGTACAGCAGTATAAAAGGGTACAAAGTAATGATAAAATATTTCCAGTAAGGTGAGGGTACAGTACAGCTGTCCCCAATTAACACATTATATACAATATAAACAGCATAGTAATCACCACAAAAATAAATAGGCGGTATATACAGGGAAACATGGGGGGAGAGGAAAGGGAGGGAAAGGAGCTTATACACACAGGGGAAGGAATGTTGGCAGAGGACCAGAGGGAGAAGATAAGGAAGCAGAAAACATGTTCAACCTCAGGTACAACGATTATGCATCTAACTGAAGGATTGTGCACGTAACGTTTTGAATGTGGTTAGTTTAGTTGGGATAGCCAGTTTCAAGGTTTTCTGAAGCTTATTCCAAAGGGTGGGAAACATATTCCATAGTTCAAAACATATTATGAAGCAGCACAACTTCGGACCCTGCTAGGCATCATTATAGATTTCCTGAATAATGGGTGGACTCCTCTTGAACACAGGGCACACACACATACATTCCGTTAAGTTATCTCCCATGGACAGGGGAGAATTTAGCTATGAGACACATCTCCAATCAATGGGCCAGACCTTCTCTTAATGTTTGGCAGCAAGTGAGATCAACATGGGGCCAGGTCAGGGTAATATGGAACCGGCTTCCTATCTTATGGACCCCAGATTTTGTCCTGGCATGGTTGGATGGAGCATATGTTAGATGGCATAGGTTGTGGCTCCTGTTTTTCTCCCAGTTCTTATTAGACCAAAACACACTCAAGAGTTTTACACAATTGCAAATGGAGTTTGGTTTGCCTGCCTCAGACATGTTCTGATATTTACAAGGTAGAGATTTTATTATTAGAGGCCCAGGAGTCCAAGATCTGGCAGTAGCCTCTACTACAGGTATAATATTTATAGAGACACAAGCACAACTTGGTACATATAAATCCTTTATTTCTAAGTTACAGCAGAATCTAAAGAGGAAGGAAGGGAACAAAGTATTCCAAGAATTCAAGGGAGATGGACCAGTGAAGCCAACTTAACCATTACTACAATACAGTGGTCCACTATCTGGGGTAACATTCACAAAACCACAGCATCTGGTACTTGGAGAGAATTTTGATGGAAAATAACTGCTCTTTTTTATCACCTCAGAGCGATCCCACCATTTTGGCACTATTATGACTAATTTGTGCTGGAGGCGATGTGGTGAAATGGGTACCCACACACATATTTTCTGGGAGTGCCCTATATTAAAGCCATTTTGAGTGCTGTCTCTCAACAGATAACCCAAATTCTAGAATTATCCCTATCCCTCACTATGGCCCAACTGGTTCTGTGACTCCCGGGGTGCATAGAGCAGCAAAAAGTACTTATTTTTCATCTTGATAGCAGTAGCATTTGGGGCAATTACTGAATGCTGGATGAATCCTGCACCCCCATCTGTTGCCCAATGGCACTAGAACATACACTCTACGTGCAGAATGGAAACTATTACAGCCCTCTTAAGACTACGTAAGGATAAATACAATACCAGGTGGCTTCCATACTTTGATTACAAAAGGAAACAGAGGGAACTCCTACCCCTGAGCAGCTGCTCTAACAATTTCCTTATATGCCGAGTTATAAAACACATCCCATTAGGGGTTATCATGTATGAGTGTATAGATGACTAGAGCTCTGAGTACCCTTGGAGAGTAATCTCATGCACAGTCTTATATGGTGCTGAAAGAAATTGCACTGTTGATTTAATGTAGGGTAAAGCATTAGAACTGCATTGTTCCTTTCACATGCCATGTTGATATGCTGTCCAACACATTGGTCATTATGTATGTGATAATGTTTCTAAAGGTGATGACTTTGGTAATAATTTGGCTTTACAAATAGTTAAACCATTGTAACTCATTTCCCCAGGAAATGGAAAAATACTGGTGGTGATTAACACTAGGAAAATAATATAATTTCTTAATGTACCTGCTTGGTATATGGCATAATTGTTTGTAAGTGGTGTATTATAGTGTCAATAAAATTCAAGTTTAAAAAAAAAGAAAATGAAAGCACACTACTGTTAACAATGTGCTGGTCGGGAGGGAGGTTGCAACCATGTCAAGATGACATATGTACTGTCGCCTGGATAGTCAGAAGGGTTGTGCATGGCGCAACACTGTTTACCATGCACAACCCACTGATGCACCCGGCACAATATTCAAATGGGGATTGAGCCTGGCACAAACCCGATGTGCGAGCACATCAGTAATGTGTCGGCGCGGGTAGGTGGGCGCACGCATGCATACTCCGCACATCTCGATATTCAGCCCGGGATGTGCTGAGCCCATGCATGTGCAACCCCTACCTGTGCTGCACACAGGTGAGCCAAAAAAAAAGGAACAACAGCTGGCCACACACAGGTGAGCTGCCATGTTGCAGGGCGCAACACAGCTGCTGCCACCTGTGGGTGGCTACCTATGCTCTGGCTGCACCTTCATGGCAGAGCCCCCCACGCCCAATCGCGGGCATCTGTAGAAGAACATAAGCATCCAATATCCCTGGTGGTCCAGTGGACTGCTTGTAGCCCGATCACGGGCATATGTAGTAGCAAATAAATGTCCAATATCCCTGGTGGTCCAGTGGACCACTCACAGCCGATCGTGGGTGTCAGTAGAAAATAATACCACACCAAAACAACCCTGGTGGACTAGCAGTGCCCTCTCCCAACCCGCCCACTGAGCCCCACCACGGTCCCCCCAATCAGTGACGGGCGGCTCTCCACCTGCTGCCGCCCCGCCCGCCTGCCGACTGACACCATACATTGGGCTGTATGCCCATTGGTCCACAGCGTGAGCCAATGGTGTGCAGCCTTGTATAGTACTACACAGTCCAGATATTATATCTGGACTGTAGTAAGGTACGGGCTGCATGCCCATTGGCTTACGCTGTGGACCAATGGCGCAGCCCACCAGACACGGTGTCAATCGGGCGGGCGGGCAGCAAGTGGTGGATGCCACCACCGCTGACTGGGGAGAGCAGGCGTGGACTCAGTGGTCAGGATGGGGAGGGGGATATCGCTAGTCCACCAGGGTTGTTTTGGTATGGCATTATTTTCTACTGACGCCTGCGATCGGGCTGCTAGCGGTCCACTGGACCACCAGGGATATTGGACATTTATTTTCTTCTATATATGCCCACGATTGGGCAGTGGGACACTTTGCTGTGATGTGCAGGGGGCATCGGTCTCCCACAGCTGCAGCCTGGTAGGGCGTCAGGCGCAAGTCGCCGGTGATCGGCGCACCTGCATGCAAATGGAGCCATAATGACATGCAAATGGCCCCATTTGTGCCTTGCATGTTTTATGGCCCCATTTGCATGTGCACTTTTGAATTTCGTGGTTGTTGCACCTAGCACAATGGAACTTGCACTTGCGCATCCCCCTGCTCCACTCTGGCCACTTGCCCTGGTGTAGTGCCACTGTGCCATAGGCGACCGCGTGGTGGTTAGGATGCGATATTCAGCGGAGCGCTGTGCCATGCACAGCCCGCTGAATATCACCCCTGTCAACACCCCCTGCACAGTTGTTGCGCCTGCACCCAGGCTTGTGCCACAGCCTGGCTTAGTCTGACTATCTGGGTCTATGTACATAAATGCATCATAATGTGTCTACTACATGCATAAATGCATTATAACATGTCTACTATGTACATAAATCCTGATGATGTACCTTCTATGTGCCTAAATGAAATTTATGTGCACAGTAGCTCAAATATCAGGATTTATGTAACGGATATTTTGTCCACACTGTTGCATAGATATATTTATGTCATACCTGTGAGGATAAAAAGTGGCAAATAGCAGTGATTTTTGGTTTTGTTTTTGCCACTGTGGACCTATTGTGAGAATAGCAATAATATTCTCACTCTAGTTCCATTTATACACACACTAGGTCCATAGCAGCAATGGAGGTACACAGTGCCATTGATTTCATACAGCAATGTTGTGCTGGCCGAAGATGGCCACTGAACAATCAGAATGCAGGATTTTTTTTCTTGCATTGTATAATAAAAGGCATGGCCTAAATCTGATATGCCATGACCCTAATGAAAATATCTGATATTTTCTCTCGTGTGGTTTCACTGCCTGTGATGTCATAAGGTCAAACTGCACTCTGGAACAATATCAGTGATATTTTCATTATTGCCATGATGTATCCCATACATTATGGGGCGTAGTAGCACTCCTATAGTTAGGGTTAGTAGGCTGTTTAATGTTAAACTCTAATTTTTGCACCTTAATAACTTCAGAAGCATTTGACAGAAAAGCCCAAAAGTTGGCATGTATGGACAGGCAAACATAGTCTCAAGACATGAAAAGTTTTGTGATGGCTTCTTAATTGTTTTTTGAGATATGGAATGCCCAAAAAAACAGAAAATAATGTAGGTTGTTTTGCTCTCACTCGCATCCTAAACAGTAAGGAATTTTTTTCATTAAATTTTCAGGGTTGATTGGGCATGTGCTAAGGATGTGCCTTTTGAAGGTTTCATGAAAAAATACTATACAGTTCCAGAGCTATAAGGATTTTTTGGGATATCCATCAATCTTGACTGGTTAAAAAAATACTGATCGTGAGCACTTATTTTCATGATTTATTTGTCGTAGGAAATTATTTACTGTCATGAGAAAAAAAATCATCAGGGTGGCCTCCATCTTGTTTTTTAAAAACTCAAAACCACTAAAAATACATAAAAATTATGTATTTTCCAAAAACAAACACCTGAACCTAGGTAAATGGGACCTGTTTAACTAGATTATGGTGTTTGTTTTTTGAAAATTGTCCTGGAAATACCATTTCTGAACACTCAAAAATCCTTGGTGCCCAGTTTAGTGACAGGAGCCTTTCACCCATGTTCTCAGTATGAGAATAGTATGACTTTTTTGAATTCTTGAGCTTCAATTGGAGCAGTGAGTTGGTGATCCCTTGATCTTTATCTCACCTTCTCTCTCATTGCTGTCTGTCTGTCTGTGTATCAGTCTATCTATCCATCTGACTGTCTGTCTGTCTGTCTGTCTATCTATCTATCTATCTATCTATCTATCTATCTATCTATCTATGTTATGCAGACTAGTTCACCCACTGTGCGGTGACATGAATCTGATCGTCATAAATTAGGGCACCAGAAACGTGTCACCCGCAATGATCACAGCCCCACATTCCACTGCAACCCAGGTAGGTGACAAGGGACAGCAGGGGAGAAGAGTAAGTTTTTGTGGTAGACTTTGCTCCCCATACCCCCCAACACTAAATATAATCTTCTCCAGCTCCAGGCATCAGTGGACTGGAAGAGAACAGTGTCAACAGCAAAAACGTTGTGAGTGCAGGGCACTGTGAAATCCAGCATGCCCCTGTCACTCACAATCTTTTCCCATTACCCTAATTGTGGTGCCCTAATTGTGTTGCCCACCTAATGGTATACCAGCACACCAGGGTGCCCACTCCAATTCTACTACTCTCTATCCCTCCCCTCCAGGTCACCCACTCCCCCTTTGTCAATATACAAATATGCTAGTGGACCAGAGTGCACACCCCTGGTACCACTTGTTTCAACCCCTCCATACAGATTGTCCCCTTCCTCCCCCAAAAATGTAGGTGGTGGCACCAGGGAATCATCCTCACACTGGGGTGTTCAGTTCCCACTGTTAGCTTCCCTGTCAAATAAAGAAAACTATCCCTCATTGATTTTTTTAACCTGTTAAATAGAAAATGGTCCCTCTCCAATCTGATGTCCTCACACACACCACAATCTCCCACTCAGCACCCCCCACCCCACACCTTCCGACACACCCTCACTCAGCTGTACATATCCCGCAATGTAGATCGCTTCTCTGATCGAAGAGCTATCTCACTGCTGTAACCAGTAACAGCAATATGGTGAAATAAGGTAAGTCTGGTTTAATGTATTTCAGTGGGGTTTGAATTTGTATTCATAACGTTAGCATTTTGTAATATTTTTACACCACATTTTTAGCATGACCTTTTTTGGGACACTACCTCCAAAAGATGATTTTGTGGTCACTATGCAAAATCACCTTTTTATTTTTTTTTATTTATTTGTACAAGTCAGATTTACAAATGCAGCTCATCGCAAGGAGGGCAGACAATAAGACATAGTGCAGGTTACAACAATGGACAACATTACAAGTGCAGTAGAAAGAAACATTTAACATAGATACACTTAGGTTACATATTGTTGCATATTGCATGTAACAATCATGGATGTAGCAGGTCCTCAGAAGAGACAGCAGGTTACCTCACTGTATAAACCTTGGAAGGGTGGGAGAGGTGGGTCTGTGGAGAGGGAATGGCTGTCCAGTGGACGTTATTGAGTCGGGGGGTCAGGATTTTAAAATGTTTACCACCCTTGTTCATGAAGTGCCTCAGTCAGATGGAGCAGTTCCCAGTGAAGGTTCATGATTTTCCTAGTGGCAATGGAACTGGTAGCAGAGGGTCCCAGGCTCTGAAGTTTTTCAACACTCATCAGTTAAAATGCCAACTGCAGAGACATCTGGATTATACTAATGTGAAACAGTGGAATATTGGCCCTGTGAAGATTGACCCCTTGGCTTTGGTGCAAGCCATTGAAATATATCTTGTAGTTAGAGGGTATGGAAGAGTTAGAGAAGATGATGAAGATAGTGATGACGATGGTTCAGATGATGAAATTGATGAGTCTTTAGCTGCTCAGTTTTTGAATTCAGGGAATGTAAGTGGGGTCATAAGAAGGCTATGTTGAAAATTTGGGTGAAATATTAAAAAACCAAAACAAAGTTAAGAGCTTACACTGAACTTTTTCTACACTCACTCATAACGTTGGTAATTTTCAGTATTTTGACAACAAATTTTCAACATAGCCATTTTTAGCGCCACTTCATGAACATGACAAGGAAGACCTCACCACTGATTTGCAAACACTCTGGAGACGCCAAACCCTAATGTTTTTTTCATTTTGTGCGGGGGGGGTTGGGGAGTTTGGGCTGGAAACCCTAAGAACACGTTTCCCTACTTTTGTGACGCTAACTTGAAAGGGTAAAAATAATGAAATGAAAAAGATATCTTGGCTAATGACATCAGTAACAGCAATATATAAAAAATATTGTTGTTACTATTGTCACAGTGGGTATTTTTAAGGGCAGTGCCATCACAGTGAAATACTGAACCAATCAGACAACAGCTTTCACAATGCTAATGACATCATAATGCCTAGTGCAGCACTGAAGCCAACTGTTAAAATCAAAGAAAAACAGAAAAAACTTCAAACCAACTACAGATTCAAAAGCTATAAATGTAAACTACTGTTGTATATGTCACTTATACAATAGCCTGACTCACAACAGACAATTTATCACCACTTGTGAGTGGGTAGGACATTCATAACTCTGTCACTCAAAAGTCTAGTCCTGCCCTTACATTTGAAGATAAATTCCAGTTGGGATTCTAGTGATGTTACGGACCAGTGTGGCTGCTGAGCAAGAAGCTCCCACTAACTCCTTCACCAAAAGCCCCTAACAAGTAGCTTTTTGATCCACATACATCGACAACAGCAGGAGGGAGACAGATGGACAATTGGTACACCTGCTCACATATGAAATTAAAGGCAACACCACAAGATGCAGATAAATTGCCCTTGCCATGTCAGGAGAGGAGCCGGAGGTCTTCCCCAGCCAGCCAACATGGTCGCAGTTATGATATGAACCATGAGGCTGAAAATTTGACAAGAAGCTAGTCTGAGAGGCTCTTACATGATATTAAAGCTTCTGGGAAAGAAATTAAATCTGTGTTTAAACGCTTACATCAACAGCTTACAAAGGTGGAGAAGAGAGTTGAGGTGGCTGAGCAGTGGGTTTACTTGGTTGAAGATGGCATAATACAACTTGGACAAGTGGAGACTCTTTTGCAGCAGATAGCAACCCTTCACAAAAAGTGTATATGTAACTGGGCTGCCGTGAATGTTTCAGTTACTACCCCTGCCTTTTGGGCTCAGACAAGGTTGAGGGGCCTGGGTTTTGATCTTTCTGATGGGGGGTCATTTCCAGATCTTTAAAAATTAGCACAGTGCCTCCACCCAGAGTAAAGTTAAATGAGCCTGATCTCAGAGTGGTACAACCGCCCAGAATGTAGTACCTCCCTACAGTATGACCCCTCACCAGTAAAACCACAGTGCAGCCTTGAATCAAACAATACATGCAATTTTTGGCTGTAGCTAATAATATGTTCATGAGACAGATTATAAAAATACCAATAAAACATTTATTGGGGGACCTTCACAGAAGATAGGGGAAAGCAGTGCAAAGAATATTTCTGCAGTGGAGCAAGTGCTATAATGACATGACAGGATTTTGAAATCAGCTAAATGCTGTCTTGAAAATGTAATAAACCACAAACATGGCCCACTGCCCACCAGGCAACATAGGTTAAAGCTAAGGGTAGTTTCCCCTAACCCACATGGGGGATATTGCCCCCTGGTACCAGTTTACCCCTACAGTCTAAGGGAGCTCCTCAAACTTCACTGGGTACCCAGCCATTGAAACGTTGCAGACCCGATGTCATTGCAGCTGGTTGGTCAGTGATGGTGCACTTTAAAAGCAAACAACATGAAGCATTTAACATAAAACCCCACAGGCCATGCAATTGCTTAAAATGGCCAGACATCCTAGTGAAGTATTTGTACTTCCTAGCCTGATGGCCAAAACTGTAGTGGGTGCTAACTTTATACAGGTATTCCAAAGTTACGGGGCAAGCCCTGAGAGTACTCATTGTCCTGCTGTACCACTTTCCTGTTTCCATGCTCCTTTTCCTCCCCTGTTGTAGATGCTGGCTCTCTCAGGATAAAAGGCTTGTATTGGTTGTAGATGTGGGCTCTCAGGATGAAGGCTTGATTGGCTGTAGATGCTGGCTCTCTCTCAGGAACTCAGACTAGTCCAGGGAGCAGCAGCCACATGCGCCACACCCATGTCCTGGCTTCCAACCATAGTGTGGGTGATAGCTAGTACGTGGCTGTGGTACCAATCAGCTGTCTCCCAGACTGTTTGCTGGATGTTGCAGGTGTTTGCATTTTGTCAGAGCAGGCTGGCACAAAGTCTCTCTGGTGCCCACAGGCTTTCAGCTGTGGCATGAAGATACCTCCTTGGCTGAAGGCATGTCACAGTCTCTCAGATCAGTAGAAGTCTGAATATTCAGGCAAACAGGCTCACTGTTCATGCTCAGTAAATGTAAAGATTGTGGAAACCTTCCAAAGTCTCACTCGGCTGGTGGCTGTATAAGCCCAGGTGGGCTTTGCTAGTATGGTCTTACCCTGGCATTAATCCTCCTCTCTCCTCAAGGGCTAACTCCAGACTCTCCATCTGTTTCTGCCTTCCAACACATTCTCGAGGCAAGGGCAGCTTCCACTTGGTGAAGCCAGCTATCAGTTCCTTTAATTAATGTGCAGAATGTTCACTTGGTGCCCCAGTGGCTGTTTGGAAAGGTGCTAAGCACACAGCAAGTCCTCCCAGAAACACCACCACAATAAAGCAAATACTGGCACCACTCATTTGCATACAAAAACTTTAATTTCACAAAAAGTATTTAAAAGAGATACCACCTGCAGAACAGGTTGTTGAATGAAACCCCTACCAGTTTCGTAACTACTGCATCATCAGGGGGACGGGATAGGGAATTACAAAAGGGGTTTAATAAAAGAAGCATTTAAAGTGACAATATGTATATTTATTTTACATAAATGAGGACTTGGTTTAAATGTATCCACTGTCACTTTAAATGAGTTAAATGAGGTTTTCTGTATAAGGGTAAATGTACTCTTGGTGGAGGGGGCTGGGAGGTCTGGATGGCTGCTTCTGAGTGTCCATCTGGGGGCTGGGAGATGGGGGGTGTTGAGGTTGGTAGGGGCCTCCCTGAGGCTTGAGACTCTCAGGCCAGTGGAGGGCCCCTCCTGCTCTTCATCTTCTTTGGTCTGTCTGCACATGCTCCTTATCTGTGTATCCCTTCTGCCTGGCACCGGGGGGGGGGGTGGCCTGCTATGACCTTGCTATGGGGCTGTCATTTGAAGTTATTCCAGTGTTCTTTGTATCCTAAATTTGCCTCATGTGTGATTTTTGATTTACTTCATGTCTCCCTCCACGAAGATTGGGGGGGGGAGCATAAAGGACTTTTTCTGGACTTATTCTTATTGTATGGCGAAGTTTACTATTTGTTGATATCCTGTGCCATATATTTATGCTATGCGGTGGTACTGTTGAGTTTACAGTAGGTATTAGTATGAGAGGGGAAGTGGGACCGATTTGGCAGGTGACTGTATGTGTTTGCTGTACCGATCAGTGCCCTCTATTGTTCATTGGAGCTTGACACACTACATACATATATATATATATATATATATATATATATATATATATATATATAGCTCTTATACTGTACATAGAGCTCCAACACAGAGTATTAAATTGAGCCAAGATATCAGGGGAATACATTTTGGAGGAACTGAGCACAAGCTGGTACTATATCCTTTTATATTTAGAGCATCCCGAGATTTCTTTCTCACAGATGATGATATAAATCACAACCTATTCAAGACTCTCTGGGTATACTCTAAACAGGATAAGACTGAGGTTCTTCTTTATTCCACCAGATCTCTCTCCACTTATGAAGTGTCTACCTGATGTGGTGGGACTTGACAAAGCTGAAGTATCATGGCATTCACATAGAGCTGTCTTCCTGCTTCCTTTCTTGAGGTCAATTATCTTCCCCTTATTAAAGAACTTACCACTGACCTGAAGAGAGGGACACTTTTGCCCTTTCCCTATTTGTCTAGAATTTGTCTAGATGATTAAGATTAATGTCCTACTGTGGTATTTATATCTTTTTCAGTGTGTTCCTTTTACAGTTCTGTTAAAAGTTCTTGTTCAGTGGCAATGCCAGCATCTATGTTTTATCTAGTAGGGTGCTAGGCCTCAAATTAGCAGCTTGACATTGTACCTCCTGAAGAGGGAGAGGGTTGGGTGGTACCATTGCTCTCCGTTTACTGGACAGCAGCCAAATATGGTTAGCACTGCTGTGGGATAACCCACAATATAAGGCCCATTGGAAACATATAGACTTGGGGGAGAACTCAATGACACCCCTTCTGGCTCAACTCTACCTGAGAGTCAGTTTCCCACCCACTTTGTTATGGACAGCCCCACACCTAGGCCATCCATCTTGTTTAGTAATCTTTTGTGAGTAACAGTGTTAAAAGACTTCCTGAAATCCAGATAGGCCACGTCCACTGCTCCTCTCTTGTCCACCACCCCATCACCTAGTCAAAGAAACCCACCAAGTTCATCTGACAGGATCTCCCTCTGGCAAATCCATGTTGCCTGTGGTCAACCAACCCCTTCCCTTCCAGGTAGTTCACCAGTCTTTCCTTTAGAAGTGCCTCTGTTAATTCACCTGGAAGGTTAGGGGGAAGATGTTTTCTAGTTCCCCAACTCAAATATAAATGGGAAGGGGGTGGATCTTCACAGTGCTGGATTGGCTGAAGGGCCTCCAGGGCAACCCATACACATAATTTGTTCTTCCCCAAGGTACAGTACAACAGCTTTGGATGGAAGTGAGGGGAGCCATATCTCAGAATCTTAACATCACCTTAGCCCTTACTAGTGTACACCTGTTGTTAGGGACTATTCCCTCCTCACTAATAGGTGCTGAAGGCCTATACCTTTGCTATATCATGGTAGCTGTGACAGCTAAGGCAGTTACCAAAAGATGGTTGCAGCCAGACTCCCCAACTATTGGGGAGTGGGTTAAGATGATTGATCAGATACAACAAATGTAAAGGATGACCTTCCTGGTAAAACAGAGACTCCCAGCATATACTAACTGCTGGGTCTGCTGAGAGATGTATACAGCAGACTTTAAAATGGCAGACCCAGAGTAACGGATGACATGCAAGAGCATTTAGCCCACTGTGAGTTGTTATATATACTTTGTTACCCTATTAGGTATTTTAAACATAGGGGATTCATGTAGAAGCTTGTGCTTCATTATAATGTACTGTTTCTAACTTATCTATGGGACTCAACCAGGGTAAAGTACTTTGTATGCACATTTGCATATCTGAGTATCTTTTCTTGAAGCTTTTCACCTTCCATTAGAGACTGTCTTATATTGGCACCACAGATGCTGACTACTGTTTGGTTAATTGTTGTGTTCACTTTTTCATGTACTGTTTATTCATTCTCTAGCATATCCAAACTTTATTCATACACAGTATTGTGATACATTACTGTATATTTGCAGAATTGGATGCAATAATGAAGTATAAAACAAGAAGATAAATTAAATTGCATAGTTTGAGCCAGCCCATTGCATAGCCCATAGATAGATAGACAGACAGATATATATTCATTGCAAAAAACTTCATTAATGCACCAGTTAGGATTAAACCAACACAACTAGGGAAATGTGGTGTTAGGGTTTCCAACCTTAACATCCCACCCCCACCCTGCAAGCAGCAAGTGGAAAAAAACATGATGGTATTGGCTGTCCTGAGTCTTGGTAAATCAGGTCTTCAGTCTGCCTGGGTTCAACAACCCTAATGCTCCCCACAGTCCATCAGAAAGTAAGCTCAGATGCGCAGACAATGTGAGAATGGGGTGAGTGTTAGGGTTGATAACCCCAAGGAGGACACTGGCCTGATTTACCAAGACTCAGGCAAGCCAGTACTGTAATGATTTTTCTTTTTGCTGCTTGCAGGGTGGTGGCGGGGTGTTAGGGTCAGAAACCCTAACAATACATTCTCCTAGTTTTGTCAGTTTAACCCTAATTGGTGCATTAATGACTTTTTTTTGCAATAAATGTCCTTATGTTTTGAGACAGCAGAATCATATTATCATTTACGCAGGTCACTTTGGCACCTGCATGAACACATCCATGTGGTCATGGAAGTGCAGTGCCATCTTGGCCCAGTGCTTCTGTGCCTCCATATATCCACAGGGGTATGTGGGTGTGGAAGTGCAGGGCCCAGTTGTACCAGAAAAGCAATTTATGTGCTTCCTTAACATTTATTTTGTAGCGACGGACACTTTTCAGTTCTTATTTATTAGGGGTCTACTGTTGTTGTAGTCATTAAGACCGTTGTACTGATATATACATTGTCTGTTAACTCCAAAGATTGACAGAGTTACAGCTTGTTAAAGTTGCAATTTTATCCTATGGGAATTGTAATTGTTTATTTTTATTGCTTTTTTATATAGTCCCTAAATTTGTTTCAGGGGGTATTAGTGTTGTAGTACTCATCTGATATATAGATTGCCCATTAACTCCAAATATTGATGGAGTTATGACTTATTAAAGTTGAAATGTGGGGAAAAAACCTAGGTCCAAATTATTTTTGTGTATGAAGGTATATTTTTCATGAGGTTGTGTCATTCATATGAAAAAAGGTTCCTTCATAAGAAAAAAGAATGTGAAAGGAAACGAAGTCCAATTTTTTTTTCATATGAAGGGATCTTTTTTGTGAGGTTGTGTCATTTATACGAAAAAAGATTCCGTCATATGAAAAATGAATGTCCAAATTCTTATTTACATGAAAGGAATCTTTTTTTGTGTGGCTTTATTCTTTTCATATGGCCATATGAAAAAAGAAATTCAGGTCATGAAAAATGATTTTAAAATGTGTTAAAAACACATTTCTGGGTGATTTTTCCAAAACTTAACTGCAGAATCCACCTAACAGGGGCCTGATTAGCAAGATACATGTGTTGGTGTCGCTTCAGGATATCATTTTTATGGGTTTTCAATGTACATTTTTTTTAAACAGAAACAAGATGGCAGCCACATGAAAAAATGATTTTTTCTCACAAAAAAAAATCACCCCCATAAGAAACAGAATCTTTTTTTGTATGGGCAACATTCTATCAATCAATCAATCAAGTCTTTATTTATCCAGGCAAACACCATTGAGCAGGCTCATTTACAAGGTGGACCTGCATTACACATGGTCAAGAATAACACTTTTATGTACAGATAATAAATAGACATAATTATACAGAAATAGAAAAAAAATTCACAGAGCAAAAACAAGTATTTCAGGTATTGGGTTAACAAGGTTAGGGAGAATGGTATGAGAAGGGGAATTAAAACATTCTGAAACAGCCAGCATATTAAAACATTTTCAAACAGCACAGCATATAATTGGTCAGGACATATACAAACTTAAGGGGCAAATATGGAGGGGAAGGGTGCAGGACTGCAGCTGTTCTAGGAGGGGTGCTATGGTAGATGGGCTGGGGACATACAGTATATGTTTGGAGTCTGAGGGTAAGAAAGGTAGTGGATTAGCAGACAAAAAGGGGAGTTATAGGTGGAGACAATCAAGGGGCCGAGTTGGGTGGAGATGTAGTGGGCAGGTAAGCAGTAGGCACCCTAGCACACTAAGGGTGCTGAAAACAGCTGCATAGCTCCTTAACAGCCTTGGCATACAAGGTCTTGAAGGTGGCAAGACTAACAGGGAGACTCAGTTTCATAGATTTCTGTAGTTTGTTCCAGAGTGAGGGCAACACAAAGCCTATGGCAGCTCTTCCAAAGCGTGTATTAGCCCTAGGTACCTTCAGTAGAAGCAGAGAATAGCTTCTCAGTGCATAATTGCCTACCATGTATATCAGCAAACAGTCGGAAATGTATTGGGGTAATTTGTTGGTAATAGCTCTGTAAGTCCAGAGAGCCGCATTTCTATTCCTTCTGTACTGAACTGAGGTCCACCCCACAGCTGCATATAAGGAGTAGTGGTGGGTGGTGATATGTAGGCTAGTTATGAATCTCAAGGCTCTGTGGTATTAGGTGTCCAGTTTAGTAAGACAGGAGGCATTACACTGACTATAAATGAAATTGGCATAATCAATTAAGGATAGAAACATGGATTGAACTAATTACATCTTGGCATCTTTGGTCAGGAGGTGGTTTATTTTAAAGAAGAGACCAAGTCTCTGCCTCAACTTTTTCAGCAGATCCTCTACATGCTCCACGAAGGAGAGTCTATGGTCTAGCCACACCCCAAGGTACTTGAATTTCATAACAAATTGCAATCTCTCTCCTAGTAAAGTGTTTATGGGAGGTAAGGAGCCAGAGATAGCAGGGTTCACCAAATAAGCAGCTGGAGGGAACAGCATAGCTTTTGTTTTGTTTTTTGGCATTGAGTAAGAGATTTCTATTCAGGAGCTGATTCTGCAGCAAGTTGAATTCTGTTTGTAAATCTCCACAGGAGGCTTCCAGAGTTGGGTGGCTTAGGTACGACACCGTATCATCAGCAAAAAGGTGAATATTGTCCTCCTTGATGCCAACATCAATACTGTTTATATAAATGGTAAACAATAGAGGCCCCAGAATGGATTCCTGTGGAATACCTCTTTTTAGTGGTTTGAGTGGAGAGGGCTCCCCTTCGGCCTTGACCTGCTGAAGCCTATCTGTAAGGTCATTATTGAACCAGCACAGAGTGGTCAGGTCCAGACCTATCACTTTTAGGGTGGAAAGAAGCAGACAGTGGTCGACAGTGTTGAAGGCCTTGCTAAGGTCCAGGAACATGGCACATACAATTTTTTTGTTTTCCAGCTCTCTTTGCCAGTCATCAATCACTTTGGCCACAGCCATAATGATACTGTGCTTGGCTCTGAAATCAGGCTGCATAGGGTTTAGAAGGTTTTTGTTATCTAGGTAGGTTCTCAACTGAGCATTCACAATTTCTTCCAGCAGTTTAGACAATATTGGTAGGAGAGATATTGGCCTGTAATTATTTAGGTCACAGGGATCCCTGATTTAAACAGAGGGATGACATGGGCAATTTCCATAGGTGTGGAAGAGTCCCCTGGGACGAGGACAAGTTAAATAGGTATGTGATTGGTACAGCTAGGACGTGGTATGCAATTTTTAAGAAGTAGGGGTCGAGAGAGTCAGCACCAGCGCTTTTCTTGGTGTCCAACTGTAGAAGGAGGTCTTCGGACTCTTTCAACAAAGCAGGAAGGAATGAGAAGACCACATTAGTGGTGCTAGGTTCAGGAATCTGTGCACTAACCTGAGAACATAACACGGACGCTAGTGAATTGTCAAATGCTAGGCCTGCTGTAGCAAAGCAGTTGTTGAAGGCCTGGAGAATCTCCTTGCTATCGTTGATAGTAACATTGTCAGAGATGATTTTCAAGGCAAGTACATTTCCAGCTGTATGACTAGACAGCTCTTTGATTGTGGACCAAAATTTAGCTTGGCACCTTGAGGCAGAGTCAAGCTCAGAACGGCAGAAGTTAGCCTTAGCCTCTCTAACCAATTTGGTGCAGGAGTCCCTAGCCTTCCTGAAGTGGCATCAATCCCTGGCAGTTTTTGATTTGCTGGCTTTTTTCCAGAGTTTATCTCTCGCTAGTAATGCAGCTTTGAGTTCAGCAGAGAACCAATGGCAAGTTCTGGTCTTTATACAAACTTTTACAAAGGGAACATGATTATTTATGGCTCAAGACACTATTTCATGAAAAATGTCATATGCCTTACTGACCGATTTGGCTAGGTAAAAGTTCTGCCTGTGAATGGACAATTTTAGCTCATCGATGTAGGCAAATGGGTCAAAGTTGTGTCTGGACCTTCTGGTGGAGAACTTAGATGTGGATGGGGGGTTGGAGTCAGATCTTTACACCGGCGATGAAGCCGTGATCGCTGACATCCGAGAAAAATATTCCAGCATAGGAAAAGGACTGTGGCTTGCTTGTAAGAAAGACATCCAATAGGGTGCTATTCCTGGGGTTTTTCTTGTTAGGATGCGTAAGTTCTTCAGTGAGTTGTGTGAGCCCAAGAGAGTCACAGAAGGATTTGAGGGGTAAGAAAGCCTTGGATAACCAATCGTAATTGAGATCCCCTAGAATAATAGTTCTGAGGGTCTCATTTCCCATAATAGTTGATAGGTGATACAGGAGTTGGGACCAAGCAGATGGAGGCCTGTAACACCCTATAACCCTGATAGCCATTGAGTGGGATGTTTCAACCTTAAGGGACAGACATTTGAAGCCATTTGTGATAGAGAAGGAGTCAATGGTAGTGACCATATATTTGTCCTTGACATAAATGGTTACCCCACCACCCCTAGTCTGCCTGTCAGCTCTGAACAGCCAATAGTCAGCTATTCAAAAGATTGTACTGAGCATGCTCAGAACCAAAATTTAAAATCATTATAACTCTGGAATGGATTAATATTTTTGCTCCAAACTAGTGAAAGCACAACTCTGTCCCAAGCCCTTTCAGCCCTGAAAATTTCAGAGTACAATTCCAAACTGTCTGTGCGCCAGATGATGAAAATAAAAACAGCAAAAAACCCTCACTTTTTTCACTTTTTTTGCTATCTGGATCTCGGAATCTGCACATCTGATGGCAACAAAACTTAACAAGTCCAGGGACCTTGCTCCCAAAACCCCACACTCAAACGTTCATGCAAATCTGTTGAACAATAGTGAAGCTTTTAAAGTGCAAAGTTAGGGGTTTAACATTATACCGCCTGCTCAACCCTAACTATAGTGGCACTACCTGTGTTATTGATCTCCAAACTTAGACAAAACCAATAATGATCTCGTTATGCATATTTTGGAACAGTTTGAATTACATGGTGATTTAATCTTGATGGGGGAATTTAATTTACCAACTATTAATTGGCAAACTCTGACAAGGAATTCACAATTGAATAGAAGATTTATAACATATACATTACAGAATAATTTAGAACAGTTAGTAATAGAACCAACAAGGAAAGATAATATTTTGGTCCTTATTTTAACAAATAATAAAAATATTGAGGACTATTCTAAAGTTATTCAACCACTTCGGGACAGTGATCATAATATGGTATCCTGGAATATTAAATATTTTTCTATAGCTAATTCAGGTACAACGAGGAATAAAAATTTCTAGATAGCCAATTATGAAGCAATAAAACATATCTCAATACAAGGAATTGGGAAATTGAATTAAACAATCTGGGATCTGAAGAAATATGGCATGCCTTAAGACACAAAATAGATCATTGTATAAACACCTGGGTCCCTGAAAATAGGAAATATAATAAAGATAAAAGGATTCCTCCTTGGTTTAATGGTAAAATAAAAGAACTGATTAGAAAGAAAAAAAGGCATTTAATAAATGTAACAAGAACAAAACAGCTGAGATGTGGGAAAAATTCAAAATTAAGGCCAAAAAGTGTAAATCAGCTATTAGAATAGCAAAAAAGAATTTGGAGTTAAAACTCGCCACCTTAACAAAAAATAATAAAAAAACAATGTTTTAATTATATAGGAACATTAAAAGGGAATGTACCATCAATTGGATCATTATTAAAAGACAATGGGCCCAATTCTAGAAAGTATACACCAATGCATAACGCAGATGCACCAACAGAAATGGCGTAAGCCACAAATACATCCAGCAAATATGCCAAACACAATTCTACATTGCAAGATGCACATTGACGCAATGCAGTATGCCAATGGCGACTTATGCCGCAGTTGCGACAAACCCGCAGGGTAATGCCATCGCTAACTGAACATATGCCAAGGAAACAGCAGAGAAATGCCAGGGTGGGATTCTAGAAGCAGCAGTGCCACAACATACACCAATACCAGATGGCGCAACATAAACCAGGTGGGAGCAGGTGTAACATACACAGCAAAGAAAGGAGCAGGGCCAGACAGGCCAGACACACAGCAACACACATATGAGATAGGATAGAGTGTCCGAGGAAGGCAGGCATACAGGGGCAGTGTGGCACAGGGTACAAAGGGAGCACAGAGGCCACAGGCACAATGCAGGGACAATGATGCCACCAGGCACAACACACCTGCCATAGCCACTGATACATGTAAACAGTGCAACCACAACAGGAACACAGCACTGGATGGCACAGACCAGTGGACCAGTTGGTGGTGAGACACACCAGCGTTCATGCCAGTGGTGCCGCCTACCGGGAACAATGGCACCCTGAGGTGGAAAGGCACAGCACAGGCACTGTGCCACCACAAAGCTGGGAGGTACAATGTGAGGTGGTAAGGACACCATAGCATGCAAGGTGACCTGTAGCACATAGGACACCATGCAGATGTGGCCTGGGGACAGTGGCCTGTGCTGTGAGCAGTACAAATGGCACACCAACCTGATGCACAGGGAGGGAACACTAGAGGCAGCAGGCACCAACACCAGTGTGCACCCCTGTGCATAGTGACAGACACACACACACACACACAGCCAAGCACACCAGTAACAGACACAGAGACAGTGTGTATGGCAAATGACTTAATGATCAAAATGGGACAGGGATACAGGGTAACAATTGGAGGGGGATGGGGATGAAAAATAGGCAACATCAACAAACTTAAACAGCACAGTAAACCCAAAAATAAAACAGCCACCCACAACATCCCCAAACACCAACCCACACCCACGTACACCCCAACACAGGCCCACCAACCGAACAACATTCCCACCCACAAACAGCAACAAGCAAACCCACCCACCCAATGTCCACCCACAACACCCACACAAGCAGACCCAGAAAAAACAACCACCCCTATATACATGCCCACACAGATAAGCCAATCCACGACCGGCAGTGGTGGACATGGCAACTATGTGTGCCAGAGTTCTCCAAGGAGGGTGACCACTGACCCATGTAGGCGCCCAGTGTCCTGTAGGATGGCAGTTACCAGAATGACTAGGTGGTCCCAGTCCAGGCCCCCACCATGCATGTGTTCGGCAGCGGGTCCCTCATCCACCATGGGCAATGGCTCCTCCCACTGCAATACCGGCATGGCCACCTCCTGCCACGGTCCAGAGTCCCCAGCTGCAGGGACAGCAGCACATGGCACAGTGGCTGTTGGTGGGGCATCCACGGCTGCCCCTGCCATAATGGCCACAGCTGCAGGCCCAGTCCGTGGTGCAGCCAAGGCCCCATCCCCATCCACTGTGACACTGCACACCCTGTCCAGGCTGAGTGGCTGTGAGTCATCCATCCCCTGTTGCCCACCATCAGTGGGGTCCCACTGGCCCGGCTGTGCTTCCATCGGTGCCTGGTCCCCTTCATCAGCTGCCACTGTGGAGGAGGTGGAGAAAAAAGATGGTGGCAGCACCCTGGCCCTCCGCTGCCTATGCTGGGTGCACATCTGGTATTCCTCCACGTCATTGGCCTTGACGGCTGCCATCACCCACAGCAGGGCCCTCTGCCACTGTGGCAGCCTTCTATGGACACCTGTAGGGATGTAAAGGATGCGGTCAGTGCTGGGCCTAGAGAGAAGGGCACACACAAATATGCAAGCAATGTGAGGGTGCAGCATGGGCCACAAAGTGTCAGCCAGCCAAGGCCCCGGCCCAAGAGGTCCATGGAATGTACTTACCAGACCTCCACTGATGCGCCTCTTGCCTAAGGCTGGCGAGGCATCGATACTGCATGGTGTGCGATGCACCAGAGGAACCTGTGGGGTGAAGGGACAGGTGAGTGTGTTGGAGGCACCATGTGCCATGGCCATCACACCAGCATTGCAGCAATAGACAAACAGCTATAGGGATACATACCAACACCGGGGTCCTGCTCTAACCGCAACTCCATGTCCCTGCTGTGGGCTATGCTTATTAAACGCTACAGGACTCCAGCCTCCCTGCATGGCAGGTCCTGCCAGTGGTGGGTAAGCTGGCAGATGGTGCATTGTATCCCTGTCGCTGCCACCATGTGGGTGGAGATGGCTGTCCAAGCCCACTCATGGTCTGCAGCACTGCTCCTGCAACACCCAGGTGGCAGCTGCGTCCAGCCCCATTGCTGCATGTAATTTACAGGAAGCACCATCTCGTGGGGTGTAAAATTAGGCGCATGCCCACTGAGGCTAAGGGATGAGCCAGAGGACATCACGGTTTGTCTTCCAAGTGGTACCTGTAACAGGGGAAGGAATGGCAAACGCATCATTACAGACATCCACCGTGGCCGTGCAGACCACCCCCACCCA
This sequence comes from Neoceratodus forsteri, assembly GCA_016271365.2. Taxonomy (NCBI): domain Eukaryota; kingdom Metazoa; phylum Chordata; order Ceratodontiformes; family Ceratodontidae; genus Neoceratodus; species Neoceratodus forsteri. Next base: position 377,259,890 of record CM028133.1, read on the forward strand.
CCATATGCAACACTGGGCACTGGCCATGGGAAATGGGTTGGTACCGGGCCACAGGCCTGTAACCATGGCCCACCACCCTATGTGGCACCCCTGCACCAATGCCATGCACAGCACGAGGTATGTATATGGCAAGCTGTGCCATGCAGGGGCCAGGCACACAGTGCTGCACACAGTGACCACAGTGGCGCCATCCACTGCAGAGGCATATCACGGTCTGACCCTGCACAGTGTGGGCATGGAGCACCACATGCAGCCCTGCCAAACGTCCGCACCAGCACCCCCATGTGGAACTGCATGCTGCCACACCCACCAGGTGGACAAGGGGCTGACACAATGCTAACTGTGAGAGCCAGCATGGGGACTGACAGTTATTTACCTGTGATGTGCACTTTGGAGTCCAGAGTGGGTTGTGCTGACTGGTCTGGAGAACACGTGGGGAAAGAGCAGGGCAACATAAGCCTGTGGCACAGTCAGGGACTCCGGAACTGCTGCGGTGTGGCAGTGTGTACCTACCTGGACCTGTGCAGTGGTGCTGAATCCTACACAGGGGACAGACAGCAACATTGTCAGGTACACAGTGCTGAACAGGCATTGGGAATGTGCGCATTGATCAATGTCATATACTCACCAAAGTCACATATGTGTCCGCCGTGGAGCTAGAGAGGGAATAGACATGGGTTAGTACACATCCGGAAGTGCCCCCATGGCCAGCAGCCCCTGGGTGCTGCTACCCCCCCACTGACTCCATCCCACATGCATGTACCTGCACATGGCCCTGGACAGCTCCCAGGACACCCTGCCATGACCGACCATGCACAGGGTGGATGTGGTCATGTGAGGACCCGATGGGTGTAACATGGGGGGGTGGTACAGGGACAGTGCCACACAGCCAACTGGCCAGGTGGCAGTGCACCTGTATGAATGGCACAGGCAATGTCCTGTGTAGGCTCTCCTCACATGGTCTGGGCCATGGATGGCACCTGGCCTCTTCAATGCGGGATGGCCAGGACATGGTCCATGGGCATGGATGGCTCTACAGGGTTGGATGGTGAAGCATGACTGGACACTGCACACAAGCCTGTGGGTGGGCCAGTCCACCACTGCAGTGACACACCCTCACCAAACAGATATGCCTCCCTGTTGCACCAACACAGCAACACTGTGACTGGGCCATGGCACCGCCTGTGTGGGCCGATACAGGTACCATGTTGGCGACCCAGCCGTGATACCCGTGACCGGTACCAGATGCACTGTGCACCCATGGTGTGCCCACTGGCACACTGTCCATGCATCTACACCTACAACACAGGACTACAGAACCTCGCATACCGGACAGTCTGTGACATACCTATGTGACCCTGTAGTACAGCATGCCACTGTGGTGTGGTAGCAATGTCCAACAGGGTGTGTGCGGTGCTGGGCACTGCCTTCCCTCTGGTCGATGATGCACCCTGCCTGCAACCCATGCTCACACACCAGAGGAGTGACGGGATACCTGCACTACACCTTCCATGGCAGGCAATAGTGTCCACTGCAAACACAATACCAGTCTGTGCAGTTACAACCCTCCCTGAGTGCCCACAGTGAGGGGCTCACCCATGGTGGACAATATACCATGCACAGTGGCGTCATGCCACACTGACAGGCCCAAACCCCTCACCCTTCCAATGCACATCCCAGGTCCAGGGCAGCCAACACTAGGCACCCAGCCACCAGACCGGTGTCAACTGTGCCAGGGCCTGCATACACCATGCCACTGGGTGTGCACTGCAGTACCCTGTTGTGGCCTACATGGCCCACCCAATGCATGCATGGCAGTGTGTGTCCCAACCCCATCCAGCCATGGCAGCTGTGCGTACCACATGTAGGCTGCCTGGGTGGTCCTGACTGCAGCAGGCACAGCCCTGTACCGCAGAGGCCAATGAGGGGTGTGGCCATGGCCTGTGCTGCACAGACATGCAGGCATGTGTCATGGGCAGTACCGCTAAGGGGCTCAGAGGAATAGGGGCTTACCCCCAGATGCCCCTCAGCACAGGGGAAATCCCATCCCATGCCCCGCCCCAGAGCCCTGGCCCACAGCCACCCCAGATGGGCAGTGTGCCGCTCACACAGCCACTGTGCAGTGCCTGCATGCTGCTGGTCAGTTGCCACGTCCACAACACACCCATCACCGCAGTACATGGTGTGTGTCTCACCATCATGGGTGCCACAGCAGTCTGGCCATGTGCCTCACTGCATGAGGCAGTGTCCCCTGTCTCACAACGTCCTCAGGGGTGGGAGGGGGCTCTGTGTCCCATCCTGTAGAGGACATAGCCATAGGATGTCTGCCCCCACTGCAGGCATGGGTGAGGGCCTGCCTGGCCTAACTGCATGGGTGAGTGATAGACCAAACAGGCAACATGTTACCACACACATGTGCCAAGTCCAGTACACCACCCTCCACACAATGGTGTGTGGCCGTAACATGCCCTCCATATCCCTGCCCACCCTCCCACAGCACAGCCCCTGGTACTGGCCACAGTCATTGTACATAACGTATCGGATCCCCTGACTGTCCACCTTTGGAAGGGCCATGCCTGCACACCACTCAGCCATACCACAGTACAGAGACTGTTCCCCATTGCACCACACGGAGGCTCTCTGTGCCATGCTGCAGAGACCTGTGCCAATTCCTTGCTGGCCTATAGGGGCATCACTCCATTGGACATGCTGCCTGTCACTATGACAGTCACCCCAAGACAGGCATGCAGAACATGAACAGGGTTGTGGCCAGACATTTCCGTACTGTACAAGCAAACACTAAGTCCCCCGCCCCATCATTAATAGTACACATCCTCTCCAAATGCTCTCCCTTCCAAACATGTATGACTGATGCCCGATGTCTCCTCTGAACCCTACAGTGTTTATACATGTGACCCCCTCCTACACAACAGATGTATTTACAGTGACACCCATCAGTGGCCTACAGTAACACATATACTACAGATCAGAGTGCTAATGCAACGTGAGCAGCATATGGAACATGACAGGCACTCCACATGTCTGTACACAAATGTGTACAGTGCGTATGCCTGCCTACACACTTGTACATGACTGCTACAGAACAACAGTGGTCTGTGCCTCTAGGTGTTGTTTGTTGCAGTTCTCCACATGCAGGCCATGGGTTCCAGTGTGACAGGCACTGTACAAAAAATGGGTAACAAATGGCTCAGAGGTATGCATGCCTGTCTGTCACAGTCCCTCATGGCAGTAACAGAAGTAGTAGGGGTATGTAAGGGGGGGCCCTGCTTTGGCCAGTACTCACCAGTCTGCTGAGGTTCTGACCCTGTCCTGGTCTTGCAGGCACCGTTCATATGCAACTGTCTCCAACTCCCAGGTCTGCAATCCCTGTACCACCACAGAGCCCTAGGCCGTTCTCATTCCCCAGCATGATTTGGCATGTGTATCGATGTGCGCATTGCGCAGATGCACATATGCGGCATGCATGATGGCAATTGCGATTTGCAATACCGCTGTGCAGCATGGCATCTACGACGTGTGGATGCAGCCTGCCTGTTGTCATGCATATGCATGTGCTCCCTGCGGATGCAATGCAGTTGCGGAATGGGTGTGGGTGGGCCTGCATGTGTAGCACCTGTGCCTGCAGGGCTCCGTGTGTGTGTGTGTGTGTGTGTGTGTGTACCCGAGGGGGGGCATGGTAGACAGATGCCCACTAGCTGTGGAACACAAAGAGCAATGTTGCACCTGGGGATCACACCCTTCCCAACATGGTCCCAGTAAGACTCTAGCAATGTAATGACAAATTGACAACACACCATAGGGTTGAGGTGCAAACATGTTTAATTACATGGTGCTCAATACACACATGTGCCCATTGCACAGTGCACCCCAGTTCCACCCAACACACGTGCTCCACACTCACCCATGCACACAGTCATGCATATATACACATACACACACACACCCACCCATGTGACTGCACAGTGCCCCCCATGGACATGTGCCCCCTGCCATGCATATGTCCTCACACCCCCATTGCAGCCCCACCCAACAGTTCCCCTACTGCACAGGTTACCTGGGCGATTCACAGCCATCTGCCACGTGTACCCTGTCCTCGCACCGACCCCTCCGGTGCCGGGTTCTGGGCTTTGGGGAACCCTGACAGTCTGGCGGGCTGTGCAGTGCCCTGGTGGACCTCCCCTGGTATCGCACCCTGTGTGTGTATGTGTGTGTGTGTCTGTGTCTGTGTACCCAAGAGGGGGCCGTGGAAGGCAGATGCCCACTGGCTGTGGCACACAAAGAGCAATGTTGCACCTGGTGGTCACACCCTACCCAACATGGTCCCAGTAAGGCCCTAGCAGTAGGCTGCTATGCCTCCACCCACTCAAGCCTACTTGCCTCTGTGCCATGTGTGGCAGCTGCCATGCCGGGGCTGCACAGTGTGTTCTCCAGTCCCGTACTGAGCACCTAGGGCCCTGTGCAGCCTCTGGGGCACCCTCTTCTTTGTGCTCGCCCCCCCATCTGTGCCCTGTGATTGACCCTGTACCTGTGGAAATGTGTATGGTGCTTGGCCTGGCCTGTTCCTGTGTTGCCGGCACACCTGTGTGCACCACCATTGTCGCAACCTGGCGCTGTCCTGTGCCCAGGTCAGTGTGGTGGTGCCCGGCTGGGCGTGCAACTCCGACAGCATGACTGACAGGTAGGTGGGTACTGTCGCCTGGGTCAGGGGTGGGGGAGGGGGGCCCCACTAGCTCTGGTGCCTGTGTCTGTGTGCTGGACTGAGTGGTGGCCAGGGGTGCCATCCGCTGGGCCTGGCCTTGCAGGTGGTGCAGCGGCAGCAGTGCATGCACTATGGCATGCATGACCACAGCCATGGCTGTATCCTGGCACTGCTGGTGTGCCAGCATGTTCTCCAGGCCTATGCTGAGGCTGTCCATGATGACCATCTGACATTCAGCAAAGTGCCAGATGCCCTGTATGGCATCCCCCAGGCCAGCCCTGCATGCTGCTGTGTCTATCGTGAACGTCTGTAGGGTGCCGGTGATGCTGGTTAGCTGCAGCTCCATGCAGGTGTGGTGCTCCTGCATGCCCTGCCATATGTTTGCCAGCTCCTGCCTGCAGTCCCCCTGGCCAGCCAGGACCGACTGGCAGTAGCCCCCAATGTAGGCTGGTGGGGACAGCTGGTCCTGCAGCACCCAGACAGCCTCATCCAACTTGACCTCAAGTCCATGTGTGCTCAGTGGGCTGAGCAGCCCTATGCCAGTGTCCTCAGCTGCCAGCTGGTCTGGGACTGACACCTCCCGCTCGACCACGGGCATCTGCACCACCTCCAAGGATGTGGTAGCACTGCTGGTGGTGTCCTCAGCTGTCCCCTGCTGTTCCCGTGGTGGTCCAGCTGCGTCCTCCTCACTGCTGTCCACTGCCTCTTCTCTCCTCAGACTCAGACATCGGCTCCGGTGTTCCTGTCACAGGTGTGCAGGTGGCAGGGCTGCCTCCAGCGTCCGTTGGGCTGCTGTCATCATCCAGCATCATGCCGGTGGCCTGGGCCATGCTGGCACCTTCCCGGCCCTGCCCTGCTGCTCCCGCCCTCCGGCTCCGCTGGGGCCACCTGCGTCAGCTGCTACTGCACTTGTTGGGTGGGAAACGTGTTAGTGTGTCCCCGCATCACAGTGTGTCCTCACCTGCCTGATCTGTGTTTCCCTCACAGGTCTGCTTTACGTGGCGCTCTGGTATTGCACCCACCTCACCTCTGTGCTGTCCCACCTAGTGTATGCCTCCACTGTACATGCATCCTGCACCGATGGCATGGACCCTCACCATTGCTGCCCTTGCTGTGCTGTCCATTCTGGTACAGCAACTCTGGCTTTCCCATGGCTGCCCCGTACAGCTCCCCACTGCAAAGTGGCACCATGCACAGGCATGCCCATGGGGCCTCACTGTGCTGCAGGGGCCTGCACCCCTGGGTGCCTACGGTTTCCATGCCAGCCATGCACAGTCCCTGCGGCCCTCACCTGCACTCAGCAGGCAGTGGGACAGTGACCCATGCCCCTCCCTACTGCCCAGCACATGCCTGTGCATGGCCCCCCCAAGCACACGCTGCAAGTCACAGCATCCCCTCATGCAGCCCAGATCATCCCTCAGCATGCCCCCCCTCAACAGTTCACAGAGCAAGACACAGCAACACCTAGTGCAGCCCAGCCCATCCCTCAGCATGCCCCCAGCAGTTCACAGTGCAGGACAGAGCGACACCCAGTGCAGCCCAGCCCATCCCTCAGCATGCCCCCAACAGTTCACTGTGCAGGACACAGAAACACACAGTACAGCCCAGCCCATCCTTCAGTATGCCCCCAACAGTTCACAGAGTAGGACACAGCAACACACAGTGCAGCCCAGCCCATCCTCAGCATGCCCCCAACAGTTCACAGTGCAGAAACAGCACAGTGCAGCCCAGCCAATCCCTCAACATGCCCCCTTACAGATTCTTGGGCCTGTGCCAGCCCCTCCACAGTTGCCCATGGGTCGTTCCTTTGCACTGCTGCACATGTCAGCTGCACACATACCTGTTCCTAGCCTGCCCCTCACCATTTTCTGGTTCCCTTGGCACACTCTGGGGCCAGCTGTGGCCATGTGGCAAATCTTTGGCATGCCTCCCCACCATTGCAACTGCCTACACAATGCCACCCCACTCCCCCATCTTTGCCATTGGCTTGGGTGCTGTTGCCCCGTCCGGCCTGTCCTGTACATTGCTGGTTGTTTGTCCCTACCTGTGGCTCTCCACTGTCTGTATGTGCCCAGCTGTATGACACTGGCAATGCTTTGCTGGCTGAGGTGTGCCACTATCCTCCTCTCAATGGCGCTGAGTGGCTCCTTCTGGGTGGGTCCGCCCCCTGTGCCCTGTGCATTGTGCCTATTCTCTGGCACCTTGCGCTTCACCAGGTGCTTCAGGTCGTTCCATTTCTTCTGCACATCTCTGACTATCCTGCACTGTGCAGAGATGGCATGGACCCTGCGTGCCACCCTGTCCCATGCCCTCTTCTGTTTCCTCCTCCTCTTCTTGGCATCCCCTCCATGGCCCATGAGGTGTGCATGGTGGTGATCTATCTACTCCACCAGGGTGTTAACCTCTTCAAGGCGAAAGTTCCTCTTCCTTCTCTGCCATTCTGCTGCAGCTTGTGCAATTGCTGTGGCATATCTGCTGGTGTATGTTGGGCCGCTATTGCATGTTGTGCATTTTTATATGGTGTATCTTGCGTGTTGCAACTTACGTAGTTGCATTTGGCGTATTCTCTTGGTTCTAGAATCGCATGTATCTCGCATGTTGCAGCGGCGGGTTGCATATCTTACGCAACAGCGTTTCTTGTGTCTGGCATATTTCTTTCTAGAATCAGGCCCAATGTGACTATGATCAATGAGGCAGATAAGGCAAATGAATGTAATGCTTATTTTTTTAATATATATAAAACAAAAGACGTTGCATCCTTGGAAAGTTTAACATCTAAATTCCCATACCCAATAATTATTTCTGAAGAAGTTAAGCAAGCCATACAAACCACAAAAATTAATTCCTCTGCAGGTCTTGATGGTTTTCCTTGAAAATTTATGAAACATAGAAACATAGAAGTTGACAGCAGATAAGGACGCAAGGCCTGTCCAGTCTGCCAATTTCTTTTTCTACCTTATGAATGTGCCATTGGCCTTTGCTCTGTCAAAGGCTATCTAGTCATACTCATCTGTATTGCTCCCTTATGTCTATCCCATGCCTGTTTGAAGCCCTGCACTGTATTCATATCCACCACTTCCTGAGGTAGGCCGTTCTGTGCATCCACCACCCTTTCTGTGAAAAAGAACTTCCTCACATTACACCTTAATCGGCCTCCCTCTAATCTCATGCTGTGTCCTCTTGTCCTGCTATTTTTCTTATATTGAAACATGTTAGACTCTTTCACCTTGTTAATGCCCTTTAGGTGTTTGAATGTTTCAATCATAACATCTCTCGCCTCCTTTGGTCTAGGGTATACATACTGAGCTCAGTTAATCTGTCCTCATATGTTTTCTGATGCAGTCCCTGCACCATTTTGGTTGCCCTTCTCTGGACTGCCTCAATTTGGTTAATGTCCTTGTGAAGGTGTGGCCTCCAATACTGCATAGAGTACTCCAGATGGGGCCTAACCAGTGTCTTGAAAAGAGGGATAATTACCTTCCTCTTCCGACTTGTGATACCCTTATTAATACACCCCAACATCCATCTAGCCTTATCTACTGCTTTAGTGGTCTGCTTGGATGATTTCAGGTCATCTGTGATGATGACTCCCAAGTCTCTTTCTTCCCTAGTGACTGCCAGCAACTCCTCTCCCAGCCTATAGGTGGCTTCAGGGTTTCTCTTCCCTATGTGCATCATCTTGCACTTCTTTGTGTTAAACCCCAGTTGCCACTCTTCTGACCATTTTGCTAGTTTATCCAGATCTCTTCTCATTCTGCCCACCCCATCTGTATCATCTACTGTATTGCAGATCTTGGTGTCATCTGCAAACAGACAAACTTTACCCTCCAGTCCACTTGCAATGTCACTGATGAAGATATTGAGGAATACTGGCCCCAGGACTCACCCCTGAGGTACCCCACTTGTGACTTGCATCTCTTCTGACTGGATACCATTTACCACCACTCTCTGTTTTCTGCCCATCAACCAGTTTGCAACCGAGCTGACCAACTTCTGACCCAACCCGAGACTACCCAGTTTATTAATCAATCTTCTGTGTGGAACAGTATTGAAAGTTTTGCTGAAGAAAAGGTAGGCAACATTAACTGCTCCCCCTTGGTCCACCACTCTGGTTACCCAGTCAAAGAAATCTATGAGATTAGTTTGACAGGACCTTCCTTTTGTAAACCCATGCTGTCTTGGATCCTGTGCTCCTATGGATTCCAGGTGTTGCACTATCCTTTCCTTAAGGAGGGTCTCCATAATCTTGCCCACTACTGAGGTAAGACTGACTGGTCTGTAGTTCTCTGCCTCCTCCCTGCTACCACTCTTGTGGAACTGGATCACATGAGCCCTTCTCCAGTCTTCTGGGACCTCTCCTATGCTCAGAGACTGACTAAACAGTTTTGATGATGGCTCTGCTAGTTCCACTGTTAGCTCCTTTAGTACCCTGGGATGTATGCCATCAGGTCCCATTGTCTTGTCCATGCTGAGCTTATCGAGCTCTTGTAGGACTCTTTCTTTTGTGAAGGGACTAGTGCACACCTCCCTTCCCCGCTGTGTCCATGGTGCTGAGCTGTGTGCCCTGCCCTACCTTCTCTTCAGTAAATACTGAGCAGAAGTATCTGTTTAGCCTGTTGCTAGCCTTGCTAGTAGAGCAGAAATCAGCTAACTAAAAGAAGCTACATTTTCTTATTAATTTAACACTGATATCTCAGCAGGAGTCAGTGTCTGTTGAGATTAAGCAGACAGATACTTTAATAGAAGTAGAAGGGGTCTTATTAAGGGTTAAAAAAAGAAAAGAAAGAAATTCAGTGTGTGTTCTGTGCTGGAAAGGGTAATGTATCAACTTACTTTGCTAAACCAGTAGGAGGAGAGAGAGTTTAATTGGGGGTGTGGCTTAGAGACTATAAAAGCAGGCGACTCAAATTACAACTTCCTGTTGCTAGCCTTTTTTCTTACTAATTGCCCTCCATCCCACCCCTCCACCCACCCACCCTTAGCCAGTTCTACTTTTATAGCCACTGGATTTGACTGTCAACAGGAACTTCCTGTTTGGCAGTAGGAAGGGAAGGATCATAGAGAAACATTGGTTTTGTCAACCCTAAAGGAAAAAAGTAACTCACTCTCGCCCCCCCCCAGTTGGTGGTAGTCTGACACAGAGCAAGGAAGAAGGAGGCTACTAAAGAATATAGGAAGTTGCTGTCCCAGAACAGGAAGGGTAAGAGTTGTAAAGAGAGGAGAGAGTAAGCATACAGAGAAACAGGAGAGGGGACACAAAATAAGACATGAAAGGAGTGGCGCAGTGCAATGGCCGTGGTGCAGCAGTGTTCCGGGAGACATTCTGGAGGCTGCGATGCTGCCCTATTTGCAGGCACCTCTCTGGTCTGAGAGAGGAGGTTGCCCGTCTCCAGGCTGACCTGGCTAGGATTGGTGAAACCTCCTCCCCCACCCAGGGATCACCAGGGCCAATGCCACTACCTCAGAGGTTGCCATGAAAGAGGAGAGGCTGTACCAGGGTGGGCTAAGGGAGAGAGAGGGTGGTGGAACAGAGTTGCATCCCTCTAGCTGTACCTCTCCACAATTCATTCACTCTTCTGGTGGATAGTGGTTCCTCTATGGAGGCACCTACAGTGGAGACCAAGGAGGATGCTGGGAACCTTCACAAAGGAGACCCACAGGAGGGTGGCATGGGACCCCACAGGGGAAGGAAACAACTCCTGGTGAGGGACTCAATCATTGGGGGTTAGAAATGGGGGCAGAAGATGAGAGGGAAGTCAGGTGCCTGCCTGGCACCATGGCTTGGTGGGGCAGGAAGCAAATCCTCAGGATCGTGGGAACAGCTGCACGAGAGAGGGAGCTGGATGTCATTGTCCACCTAGAGACAAATGACCTGGCTAGGAATGGGATCAGAGCAGGTGCAAGAGGAGTTTGTAGAGTTGGGGAGGGACCTTAGACAACTAGTGCATATGGTAACTTTCTCGGAGGTGCTGCCTGTCTATGGCAAGGGTGATGCTAGGTTACTCCTCACCAGGGAATTCAATAAATGGTTGAAAAACTGGTGTGGAGCTCAGGGTTTTGGCTTCATTGGGGACTGGGGAGCCACCTGGAGGGATGTAGACCTATACTGGTGCAATGGTCTGCATCTGTCCGGTGGGGGAACCAGGATCCTAGGTGAGAGGTTTAAATGCTTCATTGGCAAGCATTTAAACTAGCCAAGGGAGGAGGCAATGAAAAGGAGCAGGGAAATTCCAGCCTCCCCCTACAAAATACGGTAATAAGTGAGGTAAACACCAAGGTAGAGAAGTCATTAGGGAGAAGAACAGAGGTAAATGTAAAAAAAGGCAAAGGCAGCAAGGACAGGAACGGGGCTAAAAGGGGTAAGGCCATCAAAAAGTGGAGGTTGACGAGTACCAATGCCCATAGTCTGTGTAACAAGCTCCCTGAGCTAGTGGCCTTAATGGAAGAGGGTTGCCTGAATATTGTGGCAGTCACAGAAACATGGTACACAGAGGACCATGAAGTTGTTGTCAACATACCAGGATACACAATCTACAGGAGGGACAGGGAGGGTAAAAGAGGAGGAGGAGTAGCTCTCTATGTTAAGGAAGGGATCAAAGCAACAGAACTAAAGAGTAAACAGGGAGCAGATGAGGCACTCTGGGTCACCCTGGAGACAGGAAATTGCACCACAATCCACATGGGGGTTGTATACAGACCCCCATCTCAGGGGGAGGGAATGGACAAGGAAATGATAGAAGGCTTCCTTAGAATGGCAGAAAAAGGGGAGATATTGTTGATGGGGACCTGAATATGCCAGATGTTAACTGGAGCACCTTTGCTGCAGGCACATCCAAGAGCGTGGTCATTCTTGATGCCCTACAGGGGGCATGCCTCAGACAGCAAGTATTGGAACCCACTCGGGAGGGAGTAATCTTAGATCTGGTACTCTCAAATGGAGATGGAGAAAGAATCTTAGATTTAGAAGTGGGTAGCCATCTGGGAACAAGTGACCACCAAACGGTGTGGTTCACGATAAACACAGCCATACAATCAAGCCATACAAAAGCAAGAGTATTGGACTTTAGGAGGGCTGACTTTGGGAAAATGAGAAAGTGCCTCAGAAGAGCACTAGCAAACAGGCAAGAAAGAGGGGTGGAAGAACAATCGGGAGTAATCAAAACAGCCATCATAGAGGCAACAAGCCTTTGTGTAAAGCAAATCAACAAAACACACCAAAGGAAAAAACATTATGGTTCTCAAAAGAGGTGGCAGGGAAGGTTAAGGAGAAAAGGATAGCATTCAGGAAATATAAGGAAACACAGAAGGAGCAGGACAGATAACTTGATCAGTTAAAGCAGAAAGAGGCTGGGAAGGCAGTCAGAATAGCAAAGGCCCAAACCGAGGAAAGGATAGCCAACTCTGTTAAGAAGAGGGATAAGACCTTTTATGGGTACATTAGGGAGCAAAGAAAGAACAAAAGAGGGATACTGAGGCTTAATAAAGGGCAGGGAATGTGGGTTGAGGGTGACAGTGAAAAAGCAGGGATACTGAACAAATATTTCTGCTCAGTATTAACAAAGGAAGAGGGGGGAGGTACCTAAACCAAACAAGAGAAACACTCTGAAGATAGGGGTCAATACCAGTCCATTTACAGAAGAAAGGGTTCTGAAAGAACTAATAAAATTGAAGGCGGACAAAGCAATGGGGCTTGATGGGATTCACCCAAGAATTCTAAAGGAACTAAGGGTAGAACTAGTGATACCACTGACTACTCTCTTTAACAAATCATGGGAGGATGGTGTGGTACCTGAGGACTGGAGAAGGGTGGATATGATTCCTCTTCACAAAAGTGGGAGCAGGACAGAGGCAGGAAACTACAGACCAGTTAGTTTGACCTCAGTGGTAGGGAAAATGATGGAATCACTTCTGAAGGAAATAATTGTTGAGTACCTAGATGCCAGTGGGGCAGGACCCAAGGCAGTATGGAATCACAATGGAAGGTCATGTCAGATGAATCTAATAGATTTCTTGACTGGGTGACCAAAGTAGTAGACCAGGGAGGGGCTGTGGACATGGCCTACCTAGATTTTAGCAAGGCATTTGATACAGTCCCACACAAAAGATTAATACACAAGTTAGCCAGCCTTGGAGTGGGTCCCAAGGTGGTAGCCTGGATAAAAAATTGGCTAGACAACAGGATGCAAAGGGTAGTAGTAAATGGAGTCCACAGTGAAGAAAGGAGGGTTACTAGTGGGGTACTGCAGGGTTCAGTACTAGGACCGGTCCTTTTTAATGTCTTCATTAGTGATATTGCAGAGGAACTGGAAGGAAAAGTATGTCTCTTTGCAGACGACACAAAGATCTGCAACAGGGTTGATACACAAGGTGGAGTGGAAAGGATGAGAAGGGACTTGGCAAGGCTGGAGGAATGGCAGATGTGTGGCAGCTCAGATTCAATGCAAGGAAGTGCAAAGTAATGCACCTGGGAAACAAAACCCAGGGGAAGAGTACACAATGGGGGTGAGATATTGATGACAGTAAAATGGAAAGGACCTGGGGGTAATTATATCAGATGACCTAAAGGTGGGCAAGCAATGTGAGAAGGCAGTAAGGAAGGCTGGGGGATACTGGGATGCATAGAGAGGCATCAATAGTAGAAAACAGGAAGTTGTTATCCCTCTGTACAAACAGTTGGTGAGACCCCATCTGGAGTACTGTGTGCAGTTCTGGAGACCCCATCTCCGCAGAAAGACATAGACAGAGTGGAGGCTGTCCAGAGGAGGGAACAAAATGGTGCAGAGTCTGCACCAGAAGACATACGAAGAAAGACTAAAGGAGCTTAATATGTATACCCTTGAGGAAAGAAGGAGAGAGGGAACATGATAGAAACTTTCAAGTACCTCAAGGGAATCAACAAAGTCCAAGAGGGTAGCATCTTTCAGAAAAAGAGATGTGCAAGAACAAGGGGGCACAATTTGAATATAGAGGGGGATGGCTCAGAGGTAATGTGAGGAAGTATTTTTTCACAGAGAGGGTTGTGGATGCATGGAACAGCCTCCCTGAGGAGGTCGTGGAGTCAAAACAGTGGGGAAATTCAAGAATGCATGGGACAGATATAAGGCAGTCCTAGTGAGGGTAGGAGGAAGTAAGCTGTTGGTTAACTAGGATCTGCAGCTTATCTGTTAGGTAGGAAAATGGTCAGACCAGGTGGGCCAAGCGGTCCTTATCAGCCATCACACTCTATTTAGGATAGATGCTTTTACATGGTCCTCCTCCTCACACACACCTTATCCCCTTGGATCTTAGCAATACCCCCTCTAGACTTTCTCCTTTCACTAATGTATCTATAGAAAGTCTTGTCACCTTCTTTTACTGTTTGTGCTAGTGTTTCCTTGGTTTGGGCCTTTGCCTGCCTTACTTCCTTCCCTGCTTCCCTTAGGGAAGTTTGGTATGCCTCTCTGTCTTCATCCTGCTGTGTTCCCTTGTATTTCCTGAAGGCCAGCCTTTTGGCTCTGACCTTTTCTGCTACTGTGTTTGAGAACCAAAGAGGTTTCCTTCTTCTTTTGCTCTTCCTTTTCTCACTAACACAATGGGATGTTGCTTCAAGTATTGCATCTTTAATGCTTGCCCACTTTGCCTGTACCCTCTCACCTGTATTTCTTTTTGCCAGGGCTAGCTTAACTCTTTGGGCCATCTTATCAAAGTCAGCTCCTCTGAAGTCCCATATTTTTGTCTTAGAATGGGATGATTTTGTTCTAGTGGCCAAGTTGAACCATACTGTGTGTTGGTCACTGGCACCTAGGTGACCTTCTACCTGGAGATCTGTGATCCTTTCCCTGTTGGTCAGTACTAGATCTGGGATAGCCCTGTCTCTTGTGGGTTATTGTACCAGTTATTTGAGGCCCTCCCCTGCAGGGAATCCACCATGTGTCTAGTTCTGGCAGATGTCCCTGCTGGTATTGATCAATCTGTATCTGATATCTGTATTTGAATATTAAAGAATAAGCAACAGAGTTACTAGACATCCTTACGTGTTTATTTAATGTTTCATTACATGAAGGTACTGTCATCTCCGAGTAGAGACTAGCTACAGTGGTGCCTATCCATAAAGGAGGTAGTAAACATCTTGTGACGAGCTATAGGCCTATTAGCCTTACTTCATGTCTAGGCAAGGTGATGGAAAGGGTTTTACAACAAAAAAGTATTACTCACCTTCAGGAAAAGAATATCATATATATTTCACAATATGGTTTTATCAAGGGAAGATCATGTCAACAAAACTTGATAAACATTTTTGAACCAGTTAGTGATGCACTGGACCGGGGTCTTCCTGTGGGTGTTATTTTCTTAGATTTTGAGAAAGCTTTGGATTTCATACCACATGGGTTTCTAATTGAGGAATTGATAGAGAATGGTTTTCATGGCAATATAATCAAATGGGTAAACTCATGGCTGAGTAATAGGCAGCAGAGAGTACGCATAAAGGATTACTTGTCAGATTGGTGTGAAGTTAGCAGCAGAGTCTTCAGGGCTCTGTTTTGGACCCCTTACTATTTAATATAATAATAAGTGGTATACAAGCAAATAACGGTATTTGTTTACATAAATATGCTGACGACTGTAAATTAGGATGTCATGCATACATACACACACACACACACACACACATATTGTTAATAATTTGGAATCAGCAAAAAATCTGCAGTCAGACCTGGATAAGCTTGTCAAATGGTCAGTAAGGAATAAAATGTTCTTTAATACAGCGAAGTGCAAAGTAATGCACTTAGGTAGGAATAACAGGCAAGTTATTTATAGTATGAATAACAACATTTTAGATAATATTAAAATTGAAAAAGATCTGGGTATTACCATCACTAATGACTTAAAGTTTACAACCCATATTAATAACATAACCAGGAAATGTAATGGCATACTGTCTTGTGTATTAAAACGTATTAAGAGTACGGAGCCAGAAGTCTTAATCCCCCTATACACAAGTTTAGTTAGGTCCCATGTTGATTATTGTGCTTCATTTTGTGCACCTACTTCTTTGGGGTGTGAAACTTCCATAGAAAGAGTGCCAAAAAGATTTACAAAGAAGATTGTTGGCTTCAAAAATAGAGACTATAAAAATAGGTTACAAACTCTAGGATTGTTTTCATTAGAATACAGATCTTTAAGATGACCTGTGTCTAGTTTATAAAGCATTGAAAGACCCTGCCCTATGTGAGGCTATTTGTCTTGAATAACATGCTGTTGTTTTAGAAACAAGAGCACATAAACTAAGGTTAAAAATGAATACAAATAAAACATCCAAAAGGAATAATTATTTTACTCAGTGTATTCCTGCAATATGGAAACTCCTTACCTTCAGAGGTTGTATCTTGTAATAGTCTGGAAGACTTTAAAAATAAATTGGATGAATATATGGGAAAAAAGGAATACACCTTTTGCCAATAGGCAAACAAGTTCTATAAGGGCTTGTCCCTCTAACCCATACTACACCTTTGCACACCTATGCACCATGCCACTATAACATATATATGTACAGGTATATCTTAATTGCAAAAAACGATTTTAATGAAGACATTAGGGCTAAATAATGCAAATCACAAATTAAGGAAATTAAAAATAGTAGGGTTTTGAGTCTTAGGGGTTCTGATGGCTCTTTGGTGTAGTGTTCCTTAGTGGTTTCAACCCTACTGCCCCCTCTCGCCCATAGCCTCTTGTCCAAAGCACAAGGTATAGCTCTAAGCCAGTGCCTCATAGGCACATATTCTCATGAGGTAGAGAAGCAAGGCTCCCCACATGTGGCCAACATAATCAGTCATAGCTTTCTTCATGCAGGTCCCAGTGGGTCCCGCTTGCAGCAAGAGATCATGTAGAACCTTGTTTGCTCAGGGGAGTGGGTAGGCATTAGGGCTGACAATATCATAGAACACTATACCACTGATCCACTGGTACTCCTGAGATTCAAAACCTTAATGTTTTGCATATCTTTACTTTGTGCAATTTGTGTTTTTCCACCCTAATATCTGAATTAACGCAATATTTTGCCATCAATTTCCCTTCTTTTTCTGATTGCATAATGGTATCCTTCAGGACCCGAACGAAATGCAATACACAGAATAGTGCAGATATGTCAAGCCCTACATCATCAACCACTGCAAAAGTGAAAGACAAGTGTCTTAATACTTGGAGTTGCACAGTTACACCGTACCATCTTACCATAGATTATAACTAAGAGATATCTTACCTGAGTTCTAGGGATCTGGAAACTGGAGGTCTTGAGGGAACATTCAGCTATACATGGAAAAGAAGAATATATATGGGGGCACAAAAGATCTGCTGTTCTTTAATATCTAACTAGGACACACAAGGTAGAAGAAATATAAAAAAATACTAATGTGATGCACATGGTCAGTGTCATACATCACCATGGTCAGTGTCCAGCCACAGCATGTTGTTGTTCCATCAGACCCAAAGACATAAAGATAAAATTGGGTTAGTATGAGTAATAAAAAAAAAACATATCAGGTGATTTTAGGTGGGAATGGCTTACAGAGTTGTTGTTTTTTTGTTTGTTTAAAGTGGGTTGGTCAGGAGAGGAAATACCATTACCATGACAGTGACTCAGGTTCAGGAATGGACCTGGGTTGCTTACAAAGGTCAGCATGGGGAGATAGACAGGATTCAGTGACCCTGGAACCACATTACTTTCTTGGGGAGGCATGTTGCTCTGTTCATTTATCACCTGGGCAGGATGAAGCCACCAGCTGTCATACACCCTGCCCTGCAACACCAACAGGGTGTCGGACTACTAAAGTGGTTGAGAGTCAAGGGAGGTTAACAGTCCTCCCTATCGTGGCCCCACCATGGCGGGGGGATCTTGGGGGTAACCAGACCACACCAACAAGAAAATCTTCAAGAAATAAATTGACATATGTTAAACACCTTACAGTAAACTGCAGAACAGGCAAAAGAGCATTAAATAAAGGAGAGATGGAAACAAGGAGTGTTGAGTATAGATGGAGTATTAGTGGCATTGTGAAGACAAAAAAATGCTGGTTCAGGCTACATTCCTTCCCCTGTTGAATTATGGCGACATTATCAACAGAAGCACTACAGCCTCACAATTGAGTCTGTTTGATGTATTATACCACAGAGCATTACACTTCATCTGTGAGTTACCTACTCTCACGCATCACTGCATTCTCTATGAGGAAATAGGATGGCCAATGTTTAATATTAGAAGATTGCAACACCTAAATCTCTGGTCTCTTAAAGCTCTTTGTAACTCCAAACCCACATATATTTCTTCACTTCTCAGTAGGTCCCATGGCCCTTACATGTTAAGAATGCATAATATTATCTTGCTTGATGATACTAGGCACTGCTCAAAATATGGGAGGATGGCTTTCAGCTGGGCCACCCCAAAACTTGGAATGCCCTTCAGAAAATAAGCTCCCTACACTGGTCTGTCCTCAGCCTTTCCAAGTCCTTCTTAAATATTGCACAGATAAATGTGTATGCCACTAATACTCTACCCACACTCAATTCTCCTTGTGGCCATCTCTCCTTTATATTTTGCTCTTAGTTGTGGATTTGCCGTATGTTGCAATATTTATGTCCATGTCTGTACACTGTATATATCACAGTCTCATTACTCCTTTCTATGCACCTTGTTGTTAGCTGTCTGTTAGCTCCAAGTATAATTATAGTATGGAATATGCTCATTATTTGTTATAGTGCCTAGAATCTAGTTGTCTTCAATTGTATGCCTTTCGCTTTCTGTGCTCATGTACAATTGCCTTTCTACCTATGCTCACGTACAATTCCTATGTAATATTCACTTCCAGTTGACACTAAGTTCAATACTTATAATATCTCTGTATGCTATTTGTATTTCTGACCTACCCAGTACCTCCTTGCAAATGAGCCTTGCTCAATGGTGTTTCTTCCTGTTAAAATAAATGAAAAGTAATAGTGAGCAACAAAACAATAATAAGAGGAGTAGGGAGAGTGATTGATAAGCTGGGGAAAAGAGGTTGTGTAGGATCAGTGTGGGGTGGCAGGCAGCTGACACAAGTCCACCCCACTATCAGAAGCAACTGCAGGAGTGAATTGAGAAGTTATGGAAGAGAGATTTCAGAGTGAGAAGGGAAGGAGCAGAGAGAATAGAAAGGAGGAGAGAGACCCAAAGTTTAGGGAAGCAGAATGAGAAGGCAGCTTGAACAGCAGTAGATTTCATTGCTGGGAGAGCAAGGGAGCAGATGCAAGCATTGCAAAGGGAGTAAGAGTTAAGTGTGGGGGTTTGGGGGGAGAGAGTACAGAAGCAAGATATAAGGAGAGGGAGCCAAACCAGAATTTAGCAATAAATGAGGCACAGTGGGTAAGGTGCCTGGCATCCAGAGAGGGGAGGTAGAAAAAGAACAGTGGTAAATATGCAGGAGTTTGTCAAGGGTAAACATACGTAAATATTTAAACATATGTATATATGTATATATTATACTGGTGTGGTATCACCAGTTAGGGTTAAGTAAGGTGTTTAATGTTAAAGCAGCAGTGCAATGAAAAAGGTTATTCCAAATAGCTAATTTTCTGCTATGGTTATGAAAAATAAAAGCAGAACTGTTGAATTGGGGTTTCCAGATGCTTCCTATGCTTTGAATTGTACATGTGCATTTTTGTCTGAATTCTTACCCTCCTCAGGTCCTCAATATTATTTCTGTGCAAAAATGAGGCGGCCATCATTTTTTTTTTTTTTATAAATAATTTTTTTAAACTTTCATAAAATTCTTAAATGATGATGAAAACTGGAAATTTTACTACTAAAATAAACTGGAAGACATCTGGCACTGATTAGGAAGGAAAAAAGGTGGGGTCAAATTTTAGTCCATTTTCATTGCACTGCTGTTTTAAACTCCCAGTTTTACACCTTAGTTACTTTGGCTGCATTTAATGAAATAGGCAAAACTTTTGTATGTGTGGTCTGGCTGACAGGGAGTTAAGATATGAAAACTTTTGAGATGGAATCTTGCAGAGTTTCTGAGATACGGAATGTCAGTTTTTAATGGCTGGCAGTATAGCTTAGAGGTTAGAGGAATGAGGCATGAACAAACTTGGTACATCCAGCAGACCAGACCTGAGTTTGATTATCACAACCTCCACTTGCATACTGTGTGCCTCTAAGCAAGTCATTTAACCGCCCAGTGCTCCCAGGTTGCCCCTGAAAACAGGCACTTGTACCTAGTGAGCCTTACCCGGATACCAAAGACTAAAATAAAATAAAAAATGAAGTGTTTTTGTTATTCCTCTATACTTAATATGCATTTTATTTGCTCTCATGCACAGCCTAGACAGTAGGGAATTTTTTCATAACACTTTTAGTATAGAAGCAGCCTATGTCATGGTAGGGCAATTTGAAGGTTTTGTGAAGAAATATTAAGTGGTTCCAGAGTTATAAAGATTTTAAGTTTTTTCCTGAGCATGCTTACTAGGGTTTTTGGGAAAGCCTCTGATGCAAGTGATTAAAAAAACATCATTTGTGAGAGTTTATCTACTGCAAATTACCAATTGTGAGAAAAAAATATTGGTTATGATGGTCTCCATCTTGCTTTTTTTAAAACTAAAAACATTGAAAAATAAATTAAAAAATGATGTCTTTTCAAAAAACAAACATCTGAGTCTAGGTAAATGGGACCCATTTAGCTAGATTCTGGTGTTAGATTTTTAAAAATGGGCCTGGATATAAGGATTCTGAGCACTCAGAAATCTTGGGTGCCCAGCAAAGCAGGAGGAGCCATTCACCCACACGCTCTGTGCATGAACAGTGGGACTTATCTGATTTTGTGTAGCTGCAACTGGAAATTGTGCTTCCATCTTCATTGGGAGCAGTGAATCAGCAGTCTAATGAGCTGGTGCTCTGTCCCACTTCAGATCGATCAGTTTATATGTCTGTCTGTCTTGTCTGCGGTTTGTTTTTCTATCTACCTGTCTACCTACCCTATCTGTCTATCTTAAGCAGACCAGGAGTGCCCACCACTGTATTGCTACGTTCTATCCCCTCCCCTTGAGATCGCATGTCCCCCTCCCAATGTATAAATTATAAAAAAATAAATAATATTAAAGTGGACCATGGGCTTTTTCTACCACCCTCACCTCCAGGTCTTCTACCCCTGCTTCACCTCCAGGTCTTCCACCCTTGCTTCATATAGGTGGTGGCACCAGTGTGACCATCCCAGTGCCACCGAAGAGTATTCTGACATTGGTTGCCCAATCCCAGTATTGGCTAGGTCTCCTATAAAAAAAGGAAACCACCCCTCATTAATCTTTTGTTTTTATTATTTTAAAGAAAATGGTCCCTCACTAATCTGAATACCTCTTACCCCCACTCAGGACCCACGACCCCACACCCCCGTACTCACCTCAAAGTGTCCCACGGTGTAGTTCCACTCTCCAATAGCAAAGACCACTTGCTGCTGGAACCAGTGACTCTGATATGAGAAAACATGTTAAGCCAAGGAGTCACGTGATGAGGTGCGCTGTGTAGGACACCTCTTTGTTTGCTCTGACCTTCCGCCTGCTAAATTTGTTAATAAACCCCATTTTGTGGCATAATTTACCGCAGATTGCTCAATTTCCAGCCTCCTAAACCATCGTGCTTCCTATATAAGCAGTTGATGGATGAGGAGATGCGGAAAAGTGCTACTAAGCATACGCCTCCTGCTACACCGGAGAAGGCCTCTAAAAAAGCCAGGGCCTCCTCTTTGCAGTCCTCACTGTCTGCCACTAATGAGAGCCCTGATTTGGACCCTCTTACCCTCTCAAAGTTTTTAGAGGAGTTTCGGCCTTTTAAGGCTGAAATGCAGAACATGGCAGGAGAAATAAAAGGTATCTCGAGTACCTTGGAGGAGCTTTCTAAGAAAACAGCTGATAATGAAGCGCGCATACGCTCTGTCGAGAGGAAACAGGACAAAGCTGAGCTGGATTTGGTAGCCATGAGGCAAAGGTTAGTGAAGATGGAGAATAAAGTGGAAGATCTGGAGGGTCGAGTCGCCGCAATAATGAGGTAATTATAGGTCTGCCCAAAGGAGAAGAGGGCTCAGACCCCATTAAGTTTATTAAGAAGTTCATGGAGAAGGTGGCAGGCCCTTCCCCTTTGGAGCAAGCTATATTATAAAGAGAGCTCATCGAGCACTACACCCCCTCCCCAGTTGGAGCCCCAGGTCATTCATATTTCGCTTTTTAAATTTTCAGGAGCAACAGCATTTCTTATATAAAGCTAAGGAAACACAAGATTTGCAATGGGAAGGTAAAAAGCTGAGGGTGGCACAAGATCTGCCTTTATCTGTGAGCCAGAAATGAGCCATGTTTCACAAATTGGTCCTCAAGCTGATCGCCACAGGAATCAAGTTTTGAATGGGCTTTCCAGCAAGGCTTCAAGTTTTCCTGAATGGCTCCTGGGTGACCTATGAGGATGTGGAGTTGGCTACTGCAGGGCTTAAAGAAGCGCTTCCTGACTTTTTCAAGTCTACATGAATATCGACCTGGTGCAGTGTTATGCTGTGTTTTCCTCTGGTAGAGTTGTCTAGCTGGTGCTAATCTACAGTTCTCAATAAACTCTCTGAGGCTAGCTTGGCGACATGTTGCTTCGTCTGGTTATCCAATTGTATGCTGCAATTCCCATGAAGGGTGACCTCATCGATCAAAAAAAAAAAAGACATTTTGTTCCTGATCCGGCCGCCACCCCCAGGACTGACTAATATTATGCTGACTCTTTTGTTTTAGCTATGTCTAAATCCAGCCTCATCTTTGGGTATAAAAGCGAGGTGTTAATGGGCTTCTGTGGTTATTCATTTTGGATCTCAGCAGTGGGTGTTTGGGTGGGGGCAGCGTTCAAGTCAAGTTATATTTTGGCAGAAATAGCAGCTCATTTCTGCAGGGGTGATGTTTTGATTTCTTGGCAATGGGGGGGGTAAAGTTCAGTTCTCTTTGAGCCTATAATGAGACCCCGTCTGCAACTGTGGTCCCTTCTTGGTCCTTATAGTAAGTTCTGGTTTCCTCATGGCTTCCCCTCCTTTTGCTCCTAAATGCCACCAGGTATTAGAAGTGGAAAGCCTGAACACCAGATGGGGACCCCGAAATTGCAGACAGACAGAGACAACAGGGTACCTGTACACCTTAATCAGGCATTTGTATGCCCCTCTCTTGTAACCCTGCTAGAGTGATCGCCTTGGAGGGCTCCCTCCTCAAATTTTCCTTGCAAAAGCGAGGTAGTCACTGTTTTTGGTCCAAGTAACGTGGTCTGGACAGTGACCCTGGAGTTCACAGACCCTTCCTTATTTCAGAGAGGATGTTAGCGGCCTGCACATTCTCGGTTTGTTGTGCCTGTTGTTCGCGGGCAGTGCCACAAGAGGCCGTCTAAGATCAGTATTTCCACCTCTGCTGCTAGTGTTTTACACACTTTATGTTCTGTGGACCATGTTGGTGCATGGTTCCTGGGGGTCGCAGTGGGGAAGGCTATTTTCTCTATGGGGCTTGTGCAGATAATTCCCCTGTATTGTTAAGAGGTGTTGTTAATGCAGTAAGAAATGGGGATACTTTATTCTTTATGGAGTGTTCTGGATATAAAGGGGTACTCTTGTTCTAGTTTCTTGGTTTACGAGGGTGAGGAGGTTGGAGGGAGAGGGACTTTTCTGACTGCTGTTCATCATGTACCATGTAAAAGAGGGGTAGGAGTGGGAGGAGGGGGGTTAGGGTTTATGGGGTGTTTTGTGCTGGGGGTTTCAGGGGGGCAGTTGGGGGAAAGGACTTAGCACTGGTAGGGTTGGGGTATGGGTAGAACAACTCAGTGCTTATCATGTTTGGAGTAGTACTGATGTGATATATAAATACAAGCTGTACTCCCAAATAATTTTGACTGGTAATAAGGGTGATGGCTAGAAGCATTCGATTTATTAGTTGGAACGTTAAAGGGGTGAGGCATAAAACTAAGCAATATAAAATTTTGAGGCATTTAAATTATTTGAAGGTAGAAATTATGTCTTTGCAGGAGATGCACCTGCTCAAGATGGAGGCTGATAAAATGAGACGGCCACAGATTGGGCAGACGTTTGCGGCAAAGGGCACAACCCAGAGTAGAGGGGTCATGATCCTTCTGCATAGGTCGGTTCCGTTCAAACCTCTCCAAGTTATAGCTGACCATCTGGGCAGAATCCTGTCTGTAAAAGGTAGATTTCATACCCTGGACATTGTCTTGGGTGCTGTCTATGGCCCAAACGTAGACTCCCCCCATTTGTTTGTTCAGATAATCAAAGCCCTAACTCCATTTCTGGATACCCCTATGATCATAGGGGATGACTTTAATCTTGTTTTTGATCAGGATCTAGACAGATCAGGTCAATCCCGTCAAGGTCTCTCCCCAGCACAAAGAGCTTTTAAGGACTTGATGGACTCAGCAGGTCTTTGTGACGTCTGGCAAGTATGCATCCCAATATAAGGGAGTACACTTTTGTTTCCCGGGTGCATGCAACCTCCTCGTGGATTGATTATATCCTTATTTCCCAAGCTCTCTTACCAGGGGTTATAAGTTCCAGTATTGTCTCAGGGCCCCCGTCAGATCACTCTGTGGTTACCTGCCTAGTATCCTTAGCTTCCTTGCCAAATAAAGGGAGCAGGTGGAAATTGAATAATGAAATATTCAAGGAGCCGAAGACGGTTCAATATATAATATCCCAAATAGAGCAGTTCACTGCCACTAATACTAACTCCATAGGGAAGCCTGATATGGTATGGGGTGCTTGTAAAGCATATTTAAGGGGGATTATAATTGGCCTAATATCGAAAAGGAAAAGAGAGAGGGCATCTCGGATTTCTGATCTTCTTTCTCAGATCAGGGGCATGGAGACTGCTCTCTCTCCATCTTCCTCAGAGAGTTTTAAGCAAGATTTAATGAAATTGAGAGAAGCTACCCAGTTATGTTGATGGAGCAAGCTGAATTTGCAATTTTGAAAACAAAAGATGCATATTCCGATCAGGGTGAGAAGGCAGGCAGAATGTTAGCGTTGCACATTAAACAGCAGGAATCCGCCAGATTCATTCCTGTAGTCCATTCCCCTAAAGACAACTCCCTTAAAGTCTTACCCTCGGAGATAGTGGAGGAGTTTACAAGTTATTTCAGGGATTTATATGGCCCTATGGCTAACCCCCCATCTAAGGATAGGCTCTATGAATATCTGAATAATTTACAATTGCCAACTCTTACACAATCCCAGCAGAAAGTTTTGGAGTCTCCAATCTCTGAGGGCGAGATAGAAAGGATAATTAACTCCCTTCCATCTGGTAAATCTCTGGGCCCAGATGGGTTCACCTCCAACTTTTATAAAACTTTTTCTAAACAACTGACCCCCATTCTTTTACCACTTTTTCAGGCTATCCTCTCTGGTCAGGTATCTGATCCCTCCCTTTTCGAGGCACTGATTGTTCTGCTGCCGAAGCCAGACAGACTGTCTGACCAGGTCTCAAGTTATAGGCCAATCTCCCTTCTCAACCATGATATTAAAATTTTGGCTAGATTACTAGCCGATTGCTTGAAGGCAGTACTTTCCTTTCTAATAGGGGCTGAACAGGTTAGTTTTATGAAAGGGAGATTATCAGTGGATCATCTGAGGACCCTGTCTCACGTCTTCTTGGCATCCAGGGATGCTCCTCATCCAATGGTCTGATTTCGTTGGATGCCAAGAAGGTGTTTGACAGAGTCCACTGGGACTATTTGTTTGCTGCGATGGAGGTTTTTGGTTTCCCCATGAAATTCCGGAACTGGGTTAGTTCGCTATACAAATTTCCCTCCACCAGAATCTCATGTAATGGGGTTGTCTCCAATCCCTTTAAATTGCATGTGGGGACCAGGCAAGGGTGCCCCCATCTCCCCTTCTTTTTAATATTTACTTAGAGCCTCTTATTAGGATGTTATCAGGTGCCCAGGGCATTTCGGTATTCTCTAGGTGAGCAGGTGGTTAAAGTTGCGCCCTGCATGGATGATCTCCTGCTGCAAGTAACATACCCACTCACATCTATTCCCATTATTCCTAGTTAATAGATGACTTCAGTAAGGTCTCAAACTATAAACTTAATGTAGGAAAGACTGTAGTTTTTCATCTTAACCATAAGGTATACAAACAGGAAATTATCGCATTTGGGCTCACTTGGAAGCCTGACTATATTAAATATCTGGGACTCTTTTTAACTCGAAATGCTGCTTGGTTTAGACAACTACATTTTGATGACCTGGTACATAAAACAGAGCTAGACCTTCGCAGATGGACAATACTTCCCCTGTCTTTTTGGGGCAGAATTAATCTAATTAAAATGAATGTATTCCCTCGTCTATTCTACCCCTTCAACATGCTAAACATATGGCTCCCCCTGTCCTGGGTTAAAAAAGTGCACAGTACGATTTCTACTTTTATATGGGGGGATAAGAAGGCTAGGATGGCATTCCACAAATTAGCCACTCTGAAAGTTAAAGGATGATTAAGGCTTCCTCATATTGGGCTATATTACTGGGCCAGCCAGGTCAACAAGTATCTTAGGTGGCTGACCGTGGATCAATTGTCTACGGTGGCCATGTACACCCCGATCTGGTTAGCCATTGAGGCCGCTTCCATAAAAAAACATGGCCTTTCCCCTGCTGTGCTGCTATGCACCAAAGTTAGTTCCCTACCCGAATTTCTACGCAGCTCCGCTATAGCAGTTTCAATTAGGGTTCATACTCAACTGTGTGCATTTCTGAGATGTGAGAATCTCAAGGATCTATTTCAACCCCTGAGAGGGAACCCTAATTTTCTACTAGACAGTAAGCCCCTTCCAGCCAGCTGGCTCCCTCAGATAGGAGATTGTCACCTAGATGAGCTTATAACACCCAACAGTCAATGGTGCTCTTCAGCTGACATTATGCACAAGTTTATGATACCCCGCATATGTATTTTCAAGATTTTCCAGCTTTGTCATCTCCTGGTTAAGGTAATGGGCTCAACACCCCTCCCAGTTACCCATATCAGCTTCCAAGCTACTTTAACGGAGTTGGCGGGTTTGCCCCATGCTGTATCCAAAATATACAGTGCCTTATTTACCTGGGCCTTTCCTGACAACTACGCTCCCATTACATTTTGGGCCTCCCTTTTCCAGAGCAAAGACCTGGACTGGCCTCTCCTGTGGCAAAGCTGTCATAAGTTCCTTAAGCAGGACAGACTTAGATTAATGCAATTCAAAATTTTGCACAATATTTACTATTCTCCGCAGAAGCTGGCCAGACTGGGTTTGGTGTTCTCTCCTCTTTGCACAAGATGTCAGCTGCAAGAAGGAGACCTTCTTCATATTTTCTGGAGCTGTTCTAAAATTGTCCTACTCTGGACTAATATTAAACAGCGTGTTGATCCTCTTTTAGGGCTCTCAGACTTGTTCACCCCCGAAATATGTCTTCTGGGGGATTTTTCCTCCATTTTGGTGGTGAACAGGAAGTATTATATAGCTTTAATGTCGATGTCTGTCAAAAAAGTGGTGTTAAGACATTGGAAAGATACGGAGGTACCAACGTATGTAGAACGGCTTCAGAAGCTACTTGCAAATATCAGAACAGAGAGGACTATTGCCAGTCTTCACAACAAAATTAGGAAGTTTGACAGGATTTGGGGCCCATTACAAACTCTCTACGCATTGCAAGTCTAAGCATCATTAGGCCATATCCATAGGTATGGTGCTGAATGCATAAGGATGTGCTGGGTTGTTCGGGGTGGGTGTTGGGCAAGGTAGGAGGGTGGAGGGGGAGAATGAATCATTCTATACTTTGTATCTGATGTGTGTGGATTATGTTCTATATTGTCATGATTCATTCTCTGTATTGGAAACGTCAATAAAATTTGAATAAAAAAAGAAAACATGTTAAGCCTGTTTAATGTATTTCAAAGCATTTTGAACTTATACTCATAACTTTGTCATTTTTTAATATTTTTATGCCAGATTTTTAACATGACCTTTTTGGGACATCACCTCACGAACAAGATAGGCAAATCCATCCAGAAAGGTGATTTCACAGTCACTCCACAAAATCACCTTTCTGGCAGGACTTGAAAATGTTCACCTACCAGATTCATGACGTGTGGTCCCAAGAAGACTATGCTGAACATTTGGTGGAAAAATATGATAGTATGACCAACTTATGAGTGAACATTTAAATATTTCAGTGTTCACTCATAATTTTGCTGATTTTCAGTATTTTGCCACCAAGCTTTCAACATGGCTTTTTGGGACCCACCTCATGAAAAACACAGGTGAATTTTTTCAAATCCATACCAAAAGGTGATTTCACAATTGCTCAAAATCACATTTCAGGCAGGATTTGAAAATGTTCTGTAACCCCCAGGGTCTTATTGTATTTTACTCTGCTCTTCTGGGCCCCCGCATGGCAATCCAGCCCAAATTGGGGCTGCGGGGATCTGATAGCAGGACTGGTGACCTGAGTTTTTGCTTTGAAGAAGTCCGCTGGTCCACGTATCTGCAAATGCACTTTTGGAATGCCACCGATGCCACGGCCATTTAAATGCCTCTCCGGTGCACTCGACCCCCTTGCTCAGCTGAATGGCGGTCGGACACCTGAAGGAGGTGAGTGAGGAGCAGCCAAGAAGTTTTTAAACAGCGCATGCAAGCACTGAAGAATCAGGGGAATTTAAATATTAAAAAGTCCCTCATGAATATTAATGAGCCCAGCCACTGCTCCAGGGGGACTGATGAGGATGGAGCTAGTGATGGGCAAAAAGAGGGCTGGATAAGAATTACTAGGCAGTTGCTTGGTAGGGGACAGGGGTTGCTGTAAGTCCGTAGGGCAGGTTATTTTAAAAGCTATATATTTTGGCTGCAAGGACACTCAAAATTTGAGACTACTTTAGAGCTGTGTGGGAGCAGCCATGTTTTGACCCTTTGATCCCTTCTGGACAGCCAATCAAGTATCAGGAGCCCAAAAACTGTCCAAAAGGACTGATGGAAGAAGGTGTGTACTATTTTCAGGTGCCAAGAGACTTTGCTAATAAAGAATCACAGAGGATTTTTGACTATGATTGATGGCTGTGACCAGCCAATCAGAGGGCAAGATTCTGGGGAGACATCCCAGAGACTTTGGGCACTGGAAGTCAGTCTGTTCTGAGCTCTTATCAAGTGAGGAGGCTCAGTGCTGTGCAAGAACACTTATAAGACATTTCACAGGACTTAAAGAGGAGTTTATCTGAGGAATGAAGGTGAAGGACTTATGCTGATTAGAGGAGCTGTGCATATGTGCTGATCATTCCAGGCTTCTTGTGAAAATTGCTGTTTTGAGAATGCTTCTGCTGCAGCTATCCTGCACTAGTGGGACTGAGAGAAAATCCTGAGCTGATACCAGGAGGTGTTGTACTGTGTATGAGTCAGAGTAAAGGTGATTGCTGCTCTGAATTTGAGAAACTGGGAGAGAAAAAGGTGATCATGTGCCATACGCTTCAGGGACCTGTTGCTGCTGTTGAAATCCAGCTGAGGAAAGAAACTGTTGTTGTGGAGTTGGAGTTGGAGTTTGGAAGCTGTTGCCCAAAGGTGCTGGTAAGCAGGAAAGTTGGAGAGGCTGTTCTGGCTGCACATTGGAGCCGCTTCCTTTTGAGAGGAAAAAGAAACCAGAAAATTCACAGTTTCATTCAGAGCCAGGTAGGGAACTTGCTGACCCCACCAAGTAGGGTCTGCTGGCTACAGGGGGCCACCGGTGTGTGCTGGGGGAGCTAGGGCACCCGTGACCTTTGAGAGAGCTGGGCTGTGGAGTCACTCCCAGGTCTGGGTCCTCTGTGGTTTGGTGGGCCTTGTGTGGGAGCTCTGCAATTGGCCTGAATAGGCTGAAGGTGACAAGCTGCAAGATCTTCAATCAAGTGAACAAGCAATCAGACCTTCATTCAAGCTCAAGTCTACAGAATACTTATTACTGTCCATTTGTTCTGCCATTCCTGAACTGAAACCCCCAGGGACTGACTTGATGAAAGCCCTCTTCTCCAGGAACATCTCAGGCCTTCAGAACTGTGTGTACCCAGGGCTTGCCCCGGCAATCAAGGGGAGTAAAGGTTTAACTGTTAACCTTCAGTTTGCATCATTCTTAGGACCCCAACACTGGCCACCCATGGCACTGAGCATGCCTACAGAAACCTGGGTACACAGTTAGGACAGAGGGACAGTCACTAGTACCAGTGGGGGTGGGCTCCGGAGAGGTCTGACCTATGGGCCTTGCTGTTATTAATTGTTTCTAACCATTTCTAACCATTTTTGCATTCATAGCTATTCCTTTTCCAGGTACCGCTACCCTAGCCCTTTCCCATACATACTGTGTTTTGTTGTTTGAAATTGCTGTGTGAAGGGTACTTTGTGGAAACTAACTGTAAAGTGCGTGTGGTATATAGTATTGGGAAACTGTTTGGCATCCAGTGTGTGGGGTGGTTGGAAGGAGAGGTGGGTAGGTACACCATCCCAGAGGGTTGTACCAATCATACACCTGGCCAACTGCAATTCACTCTGGGTGGAGGCAGCACACTATTTTATTCATTTCTTTGAGATAGAACCCCCAAACAACACCGTAGCAGGACCCAGGATCCTTAATCTGTGTGAAGGTCATCAGGCAGGGGTAGTAGCCCACTGGCACACTGCGCTCGGCTACAGTTCAACTGCCATCTTCTTCAGGAGATGTTATTTATTTATTTATTTAGTTATTTATTTAAGTGTTTCACCAGGAAAGGCATACTGAGCAATTAAATGCTCATTTCCAGATGCATCCTGGGGTAGAGGGAACGTTGGAAAACAGTATAGGATACAATCAACCAAAAAGGAATTTACATTAAGACAAATTGAAAAAGAGATACAATCAGCATAATACCTGTTGACACTTGAAGGCATTCATTACAATATCAGAAATAATTATGAAGTCTTGGTGAGCCAATATGAGTAAGAAATACAGTCATCCAAATACATGTTGACAATTGAAGGCATTCATTAAATAACAGAGAAAAATAATACCATTCCAGAGAAAAATAATATTGGGATATTGGAATATTGGAATCAAGACAGTAGCACCAGTAAAACATAGAGTAAATGCTCTTAGGTGTTACAGAACAAAAGTGGGGTAGAGGGTGGGGGAGGAATGATTAATGAGCAACACTTACACGACTAACTTCAGAAAAGGTGTGATCATGTGGTACAGAACAAAAAGGAGGGGATAGTAAGAGTGGGGGAGGTATTTTACAAACCAACAATTGTACAAGTAACATAGAAGTGCAATATGCATTGGGGAAAAAAGGGTGGTGGTAAGAGAAGGGCTATAATTAACCACAGCTGCAGGAAGGGGAGTATAGGTGTTTTAGGAGGGTGATGAGGACATGAGGGGAGACGGCATGACAGATGGGCGTGGGAAGTGTGCTCCAAAGTTTAGGGAAGCGGTAGGAGAATGCAGACTGGCCTGTCAAGGTGGATCTGGGAGGGATGTTTAAAGTGTGTGAGTCAAGGTTTCTAAGGCAGTGAGAGGAAGGTGATCTGTGTGAAAGAAAAGAGGTGAGATATGTAGGGAGAGAGTGAAGCCAGAATCGAGCTAGAAAGCTGGCGCTGTGCATACTGCACCTGTCTTCAAGGGAGAGAAGGGACTGGTAAAGGTTGTAGTGATGGGTCATAAGAAGACTATGTTGAAAATTTGGTAGAAAAATATGATAAAATGACCAAGTTATGAATGAATGTTGAAAGATTTTTCCTTGCATGGTTGATTACCTCTGAACTATACCTGTTATTTGTTTTGTCTGCCAATTTTGTATTGTAACCTCCCGGGTCGTGTCTGAAAATAGTCATATTTTGTGGCTATGACACCTTACCCGGTAAACAAAAGTGAAATAGAATAAATAAAATATTTTAATGTTCACTCATAACTTTGCTGATTTTCAATATTTTTCCACCAAACTTTCATCATAGCTTTTGGAGATTACACTTCACGAACAATGCAGGTGATTTTTTTTTTTTAATATTTCAGCCTTCTCTCAGAACTCACATTTTGCTAATTATAAGTATTTTGACTCCAATCTTTCAGCATTGCCATTGCCCCCAACTCATAAAAATGATGGGTGTCATTTTCAAATCCTGGATCAGACGTGTTTTCGTACTTGTGGTTTGAAATAACATTTTGGCCACTATGCTATAAATGTCATGTCATGTTTATAAGGAGGAGTCATAAAACAACTATCTTGAAAATTTGGGGTCATAATTTAAAATACATAATACAGTAATTCTTAAGGCATGTTATGTGTAGTGCCAGCCTATACCCCAGCAGGTAGTGTTTTGTGTTCCCATGCTGGTGAGCTGAGTTCGTGGGCGAGCTCAGTGAGTCAGCTGGATAGGACAAGGCTAGGGGACAGCATTGTGATGCAACCCCACCCCAGTCTGGAAAGGGAAGGTGCAGAGTTATCCGCATGAGTCCAAGTACCATAAAGTGAAGAGAACTCTTCTCTTGGCATAGGGCCCTGCACCTCTGCACCCATGGGCACCAGAGGGCCCTGTACTTCAGATGACAGACTGACTCTTTGCCATGTGCATCTTTATGTGTGGTCACATGGAAGTCTGGGCTTCAGACAACCCTGCACTTATGCAGCCCACTAGACAGCTTATTGAATTCTTGATATCCACTGTGTCATGGAAGTGCAGGACCCACAGTGTACTACACTTCCATGGACAGATTGAGTCTTCCCTTGGTGCAGATGCATCTCTTCATGCAGGTCCCTTTAGGACCTGTGTGAATGAGAATACGATTCTTCTATCTCAGAAAAGAGAAAATTATTTGCAAAAATGATGGGTGTCATTTTCAAATCCTGGATCAGACGTGTTTTCGTACTTGTGGTTTGAAATGACATTTCGGCCACTATGCTATAAATGTCATGTCATGTTTATAAGGAGGAGTCATAAAACAACTATCTTGAAAATTTGGGGTCATAATTTAAAATACATAATACAGTAATTCTTAAGGCATGTTATGTGTAGTGCCAGCCTATACCCCAGCAGGTAGTGTTTTGTGTTCCCATGCTGGTGAGCTGAGTTCATGGGTGAGCTCAGTGAGTCAGCTGGATAGGACAAGGCTAGGGGACAGCGTTGTGATGCAACCCCACCCCAGTCTGGAAAGGGAAGGTGCAGAGTTATCTGCATGAGTCCAAGTACCATAAAGTGAAGAGAACTCTTCTCTTGGCATAGGGCCCTGCACCTCTGCACCCATGGGCACCAGAGGGCCCTGTACTTCAGCTGACAGACTGACTCTTTGCCATGTGCATCTTTATCTGTGGTCACATGGAACTCTGGGCTTCAGACAGCCCTGCACTTATGCAGCCCACCAGACAGCTTATTGAATTCTTGATATCCACTGTGTCATGGAAGTGCAGGACCCACAGTGTACTACACTTCCATGGACAGATTGAGTCTTCCCTTGGTGCAGATGCATCTCTTCATGCAGGTCCCTTTAGGACCTGTGTGAATGAGAATACGATTCTTCTATCTCAGAAAAGAGAAAATTATTTGCAAAAAACTGCATTAATGCACCAGTTAGGGTTTAACTCAACCCCACTAACACTGGGAAACATACATAGAAACACAGAAACACAGAACATAGAAACATGGAAACATAGAATTTGATGGCAGATCAGAACCACTTGGACCACCTAGTCTGCCCATTTCCCTACCTAATGGATAAGCTACAGATCCTAGTTAACCAACAGCCTACTTCCTCCTACCCCCCACTAGAATTGCCTTATGTCTGTCCCACGTATTCTTGAATTCCCCCACTGTTTTTGACTCCATGACTTCCTCAGGAAGGCTGTTGCATGCATCCACAACCCTCTCCAAGAAAAAATACTTCCTCACATTACCTCTGAGCTGCCCTCATCTTCAAATTGTGCCCCCTTGTTCTTGCACATCTCTTTTTTGGAAAGATGCTACTCTCTTGGACTTTGTTGATTCTCTTGAGGTACTTGAAAGTTTCTATCATGTCCCCCTCTCCTTCCTTTCCTTGAGGTTATACATATTAAGTTCCTTTAGTGTCTCTTTGTATGTCTTCTGGTGCAGACCCTGCACCATTTTGGTTGCCCTCCTCTGGACAGCCTCCACCCTGCCTATGTCTTTGTGGAGATGGAGCCTCCAGAACTGCATACAGTACTCCAGATGGGGTCTCACCAACTGTCTGTACAGAGGGATAACAACTTCCTGTTTTCTACTGTTAATGCCTCTCCTTATTCATCCCAGTATCCCCCAGCCCTCCTTACTGCCTTCTCACGTTGCTTGACTACCTTTAGGTCATCTGATATAACTACCCCCCAGGTCCCTTTCCATTTTTGTTGTTGTCAGTATCTCACCCCCCATTGTGCACTATTCCCCTGGGATTTTGTTTCCCAGGTGCATTACTTTGCACTTCTTTGCATTGAATATAAGCTACCATACATTTGACCATTCCTCCAACCTTGCCAAGTCCCTTCTCATCCTTTCCACCCCATTTTGTGTGTCAACCCTGTTGCATATCTTTGTGTCGGCTGCAAAAAGACATACTTTTCCTTCCAGTCCCTCTGCAATGTCACTTACAAAGACATTAAAAAGAATCAAACCCAGTTTTGAACCCTGCAGTACCCCACTAGTTACCAACCTTTCTTCACTGTGGACTCCGTTTACTATTACCCTCTGTGTCCTGTTGTTCAGCCAGTGTTTTACCCAGGCTACCGGCCTGGGACCCACTCCCAGGCTGGCTAATTTGTTTGTTAATCTTTTGTTTGGGACTGTGTCAAATGCCTTGCTAAAGTCTAAGTAGGCCATGTCCACAGCCCCCCCGGTCTACTACTACTTTGGTCACCCAGACAAAGGAATTGATTAGATTCATCTGACATGACCTTCCTGCTGTGAATCCATGCTGCTTTGGTTTCTGTGCCCCACTGGTCTCTAGGTACTCAGCATGAATTGACAGGTCTATAGTTTCCTGCCTCTGTCTTGCTCCCACTTTTGTGAAGGGGAATCACATCGGCCCTCCTCCAGTCCTCAGGTACCACACCATCCTCGCATGTTTTGTTAAAAAGGGTAGTCAGTGATGTTACTAGTTCTCCCCTTGGTTATTTTAGAATTCTGGGGCGGGAGGGGGCGCTGCTGAGCAGCCTAAAGGAAGCAGCAGTAAGCTTGAGATCCTGGGAGATAGTTATTTAAAAGTATTGAAATCAAGTTTTTCCCAAGCAGAAGTTAGTGCAGAAGTAATCTACTGATAGCTGAGACACTAGTGGTTGGTGCAATGGGTAAATTGAAGTGCACAGTCACTGCTGCGGGAAATTTCTTTACTCCTAAAAGGCAAATTAAAGAAGAGCGGCCTTTGCATTGTGGAGGGACTACGACCTTACATGATGAGCAGCCGGAGGAGGCCTCATTAGCCACAATCCAGACAACCCTCCTTCAGCTAGTGAAAACAGTGCAGGAGCTTGACAAAAAGTTCAACACTCTTTCCCCGCAGGTGTCCACCCTTGAAAGTAGAATGGAGCACTGTGAAACAGTCGTACAACGGTCAAAGACCTCCACTCTAAAAATAAATGAGGCAAATTCCAAACTTATCAAAGAAAACAGCTACCTGTATTTATGACTTGAAACAGTCAAAAATCAGACTCGGGGAAAGGAATCTGTGAGTTATAGGGCTGCCGGAGAATGCTGAGGTGGAGGACAGTCTTGAATTTGTCAGAACCTTTTTACCACTAATCCTGGGCCTGGACAACTCAGACCTCCCATTTTCATTAGAAAAGGCCTACTGGATAACTCCAAGGCAAGCAGCACTAAACCTTATGACTGCCAGAACCTTTCTGATTGTCTGCACTGGGATTGGAGACCGGGACAGGTTCCTCACAATTGCCAGACACAGTAGGAATTTAAAATATGGAGAAGATACCCTCTCACTGTTCCTGGACCAATCGTTCAGCACCCTCCAGCAACGAAAGGCATTTGATGGGCTCAGTTGAAATTTCAGCATCAACTACTTTTGCCGGCCAAGCTCCAGGTAACGTGGAACAGCCAACAATATCTCTTCAATGAGGTTAAGGATGCAGAGAAACTTCTGGGCTGCATGGAACAAGTGCTGCAGTTGACTGATGAGCAGCTTTCATCTGATGAAGACTGAATCCCAATGTCAGGCTGGTACCATATAATATAACATATGGGGCTTCAGCTGGGAGGCTAATGACTGAGTTCTACTGTTTCATGGCTTATACTATTTGCTTGAGCCTCTTGACTCTTAAGTACTGGCTAATTGAGGATTTGCCTGGCCTATACCGAATCCTTGTTTGCGGAGTCCCCAATATATTGGTGCTCCTTCAATGCCACTGTTATTTGGAGGGGGATGAAAATAAAAAATGATATGCTTAATCTGTTCTTCTGCTGATGTTTAATGCTTGTGTAAAACCAGATATAGTATACCTGATCTTGTGCTACTGGGGTATTTCTCTCCTGGGAGCTTGGGGGTAACTTTGCCTATATTACTTTTGTTTTTTGCTTTTTGAAAGGGAATCTAATAGTCATACAGTTGCATTGGTAAAAGGGACTTCCGATTGAACTGATTATTTTCTTGATTCCCTTTTGGCCTTCCTGGCTGCATGTATTCAGAGACAGAATGTATTTATTATATAATTGATTTAGGAAAAAAAAAACAAAATGTACCATGAGAGGAGGTGTCTAACATTAGCTCTTTGTAAGAGAATATTTTGTATTAAGCTCTTAAATGGTATCCTCCTGTGCTTTATTGCATTGTAAGTACTGCTTGCAAACTCAATAAATAAAAATTACAAAAAAAAAAATATAATAATTCGGGGGTGAATCCCATCAGACCCCATTGTTTTGTTCACCTTCCGTTTTAGGAGTTATTTCAGAACCCTTTCTTCTGTGACTGGACTGATATCGACCCCCTATCCAGAGTGCTTCTATTGAGTGGATTAGGTACCTCCCCCTCCTCTTCTTTTGTGAATACTAACCGAGCTGAAGTATTCATTCAGTATCCCTGCTTTTTCACTGTCCCTCTCTGTCCACCCACCCTCCTCTTTATTCAGCCTCAGTATCCCTCCATTTGTCTTTCTTTGCTCCCTAATGTTCCTATAAAAGGTTTTATCCCCCTTTTTAACCAAGTTGGCTATCTTTTCCTTGGTTTGGGCCTATGCTATTCTGACTGCCTTCCCTGCTTCCTTCTATTTTAACTGGTACAATTCTCTGTCCTGCTGCTTCTGTGTTTCTTTATACTTCCTGAATGCTATCTTTTTCTCCCTGACCTTCCTCGTCACCTCTTTTGAGAACCATAGTGATTTTTTTCTTTCGTTTTAATTTGTTTATTTGCTTCACATAAAGGCTTGTTGCCTCTGTGATGGCAGTTTTGATGCTTCCCCAATGTTGCTCCACCCCCTCCTTCTTGCCTGTTTGCTAGTGCTTTTCTGATGCACTCTCCCATTTTGACAAAATCAGCCCATCTGAAGTCCAGTACCTTCACTTTTGTATGGCTTGACTCTACTGCTGAGTTTATCATGAACCACACTGTTTGGTGGTCACTTGTTCCCAGATGGCTACCCACTTCTAGATTAGAGATCCTCTCTCCATCCCCATTTGAGATTACCAGGTCTAAGAATGCTCCCTACTGAGTGGGTTCCAAGACCAGCTGTCTAAGGTATGTCCACTGTAGGGCATCGAGAATGGCCTTACTCTTGGACATGGCTGCAGCAAACTTGCTTCAGTTAACATCTGGCATATTCAGATCCCCTATCAGCAATCTCTCCCCTTTTTCTGCCATCCTAAGGATGCCGTCTATTGTTTCCTTGTCCATTTCCTTCCCTGAGACTGGGGTCTGTATACAATCCCTCTGCAGATTGTGGTGCCATTTCCAGTCTTCAGGGTGATCCACATTGCTTCTTCTCCTCCCTGTTTACCCATTAGTTCCATTGCTTTGATCCCTTCCCTTACATAGAGAGCTACTCCTCCTCCTCTTCTACCCTCCCTGTCCCTCCTGTAGATTATGTAACCTGGTATGTTGACATCCCAGTCATGGTTCTCTGTATACCATGTTTCTGTGACTGCCATGATATCCAGGCATCCCTCTTCTATCAAAGCCACAAGTTCAGGGAGCTTGTTACCTAGACTATGGGCATTAGTACTCATTAACCTTCATTTTTTGATGGTCTTACCCCCTTTGTGCCCCTTCCCTGTCTTTACTGCCTTTGTATTTTTCTCCATTTACCACTGCCTTTCTCCCTATTCTTCTACAGCATTAGGGGTTTCAACCCTCTCTTCCTACCCATCCCCTCAAGCAGCAAACGGACAAGATCACACAAACAATCACAGACAGCCATCATCAGGTAAGACAAACAACATACAACTGTTTCTGCAACTGCTACCCTCTTAGACCAGCAAAACATATCTGTTTTCACTTAATCTGAGCTCTTAAAGGTAGCATTTTACTTGTCTTGGGAAAGTGTGCCCCCTAAACAAAACTGCTACCCCCTTGAAAAATTTCTGAAACTGCAATACCCACATTGTATCAGTACTTCTGTCTGTAGAGGCACAGGCCTCATTGGGCTAGTGTGTCTGCAAACACAGGCACTCATGCGCATTATGTGATATACACACATAGATGTGGCTGCATAAGCACAGGCCTCACAATGCAGATACAAATCCATGAATGTAGCAGATCAGTGTCATTGCATTTGTGTCATCTGGAAACAGTTGTATGATGTTTTTCTTACCTGTTGATGGCTGTCTGTGGTTGCTTGCATGATCTTGTATTTTTGCTGCTTGGTGGTGGTGGGGAGTTATGGCTGGAAACCCTAATGCCACATTTCCCTACTTTTGTGGTGTTAACACAGTTTTTTGCAGAGAATTTATACACAAAAGGGTATGTGATTTGCCAGCAATAAGACATGATGAGGTGTGGGTTATGGCATGATAAGAGCACACCCCAGTTGCGTTATGAGGCACAAGGAGTTTGCACCGAGTGCCCTTAGCACCTGGGAAGTGCTCTTATCAGGCCATAACCTACACCTCAGAGTGTCTTATTGTGCTTATAAAATGGGCCCCCCTCCAAAAAAACCCTACTAAAAAAAAATTCTTTACAAAAAGCATGCTGAAAAGTGTCAAGTATACAAAACAGAGAAAATAATCCCATTTGTACTGCAGACTTGCATGCTGTATAATATCATGGAGTGAGTAGAGGACATTGGTGTATGTGTCTTTTCTCCCAACTCTGACTCTCCCTCAACACAGAAAGATTTTTTTAATTTATTTTACTTTGCTTTTATTTAGGCTTTGTTCTTAAGGTGCAGCCAGTGCACCATATATGTTATGGAGTGAGTACAGGGCATTGGTGTCCATCTCTTCTCTAACAATTCTTTCTCTCAACAAACACAGAAAGATTTCTTTTTTTAGTTTACATTTTTCTTTTACTTTAAGTAAGATTTTTTTGTGAAGTTGTAAACAGCAGCTTACTTTTGAGAGCGAGTATGTCCATTCCTGACTGCCGTACGCACTGCTTTCCAGTTAACGATATTTAAATGGTAACTTCTGCTGTGTGGTACCAGACATTTTTTCTATTTTACTGTGTGCGTCCTCTCATTGATGGGAAGGAGTAGCTAGCAGGAGTGAGCAGGTTCCTTTAGTCAATCAGATTAGAGGAAATATATTGCCCATTTTATAAACTTGGATAACATCATGCTAAGGGTGCATTGTAAGACATGAGGGCCTTCAACTGCCCATGAAGTGATGTTAACCTGCAGAACACATGCACTGGAGTGCCTTCTTCAATTTGTAAGATGGATCCTGTAAATTAAACAATGCATTTTATGTAGATTTTTTTAAATTAGTTTAAACCATGATGTTTTATTGGGATAATACCATGGATGTAATTACCTTAACATGAATCAGCTTTCAGAATTTGTTCTATCCATTTTATACTTATACATAATATCTGTCTAGTCATGGAAACTGTAAAGTTGCCAACATCTTAATACACTTTGAAAGATGTGCTCTAAAACTAAAATGCTGCCAGACCTTCTATTTTGTTTTAAAACCTCAATCTATAAATAAACTATTACATGTTTTGGATGGTGAAAAGGGATTAGTCACACCCGTGACTCATAAGCAAAACTCTTTACTAACACACGCACACAACTTGAACTTGTACCCTTATGTGATGAATTCCCAGCTATTCCACTCTGAATATATAAAATGGGACTACTATTCATAACATAATGAGCAATTTATGCATTTATTTATTTAATTTTTGCTTACCAGATAAGTGCACTGCACAAAGAATTATCTGTTTTCAGGCACAAAGACTTTCTATAGATACATTAGTGAAAGGAGAAAGTCCAGGGGGTATTGCTAAGATCAAAGTGGATAAGGGGAGTGTGAGGAGGAGGACCATGGAAAAGCATCTATCCTAAATAGATACTTCTGCTCAGTATTTACTGAGGAGAAAGTAGGGCAGGGCACAGCTCAGCACCATGGATACAGCGGGAGGGAGGTGAGCACTAGTCCCTTCACAAAAGAAAGTGTCCTACAAGAGCTCAATAAGCTCAGGGTGGACAAGGCAATGGGACCTGATGGCATACATCCCAGGGCACTAAAGGAGCTAAGGGAGGAACTAGCAGAGCCATTATCTGGACTGTTTAGTGAGTCTCTGAGCACAGGAGAGGTCCCAGAAGATTGGAGAAGAGCTCATGTGATCCCGCTCCACAAGAGTGGTAGCAGGGAGGAGACAAGAAACTACAGGCCAGTCAGTCTTACCTCAGTAGTGGGCAAGGCTATAGAGGCACTCCTTAAGGAAAGGATAGTGCAACACCTGGAATCCATAGGAGCACAGGATCCAAGACAGCATGGGTTTACAACAGGAAGGTCCTGTAAAACTAATCTCATAGATTTATTTGACTGGGTAACCAGAGTGGTGGACCACGGGGGAGCAGTTGATGTCGGCTACCTTAACTTCAGCAAAGCTTTCGATACTGTTCCACATAGAAGATTGATTAATAAGCTGGGTAGACTTGGGGTGGGTCAGAAGTTGGTCAACTGAGTGGCAAACTGGTTGATGGGCAGAAAACAGAGAGTGGTGGTAAAGGGTATTCAGTCAGAAGAGATGCAAAGTTACAAGTGGGGTACCTCAGGGATCAGTCCTGGGGGCCAGTTCTCTTAAATATCTTCATCAGTGACATTGCAGATGGACTGGAGGGTAAGGTTTGTCTGTTTGCAGATGACACCAAGATCTGCAACAGAGTAGATGATCCAGATGGGTTGGGAAGAATGAGAAGAGATCTGGATAAACTGGCAAAATGGTCGGAAGAGTGGCAACTGGGGTTTAATGCAAAGAAATGCAAGATCATGCACATAGGGAAGAGAAACCCTGAAGTCACCTATAGGTTGGGAGGGGAGTTGCTGGCAGTCACTAGGGAAGAAAGAGACTTGTCATCATCATCACAGATGATCTGAAATCATCCAAGCAGACCTCTAAAGCAGTAGATAAGGCTAGGGGGATGTTGGGGTGTATTAGTAGGGGTATCACAAGTCATAAGAGGGAGGTTATATTCCCTCTTTACTAGACACTGGTTAGGCCCCATCTGGAGTACTGTGTGCAGTACTGGAGGTCTCACCTTCACAAGGACAGTAACAAAATGGAGGCAGTCCAGAGAAGGGCAACCAAAATGGTGCAGGTACTGCATCAGAAAACATATGAGGACAGATTAATGGAGTTCAATATGTATACCCTAGTGCAAAGGAGGGAGAGAGGTGATATGATCAAAACACTCAA
Organism: Neoceratodus forsteri; assembly: GCA_016271365.2. NCBI lineage: Eukaryota > Metazoa > Chordata > Ceratodontiformes > Ceratodontidae > Neoceratodus > Neoceratodus forsteri. The sequence continues at coordinate 377,301,457 of CM028133.1, forward strand.
ACATCTTAAGGGCATTAACAAGGTGAAAGAGGCTAACATGTTTCAATATAAGAAAAATAGCAGGACAAGATGATACAGCATGAGATTAGAGGGAGGCTGATTAAGGAGTAATGTGAGGAAGTACTTTCTCACAGAAAAGGTGGTGGATGCATAGAATGGCCTACCTCAGGAAGTGGTAGATATGAATACAGTGCAGGGCTTCAAACAGGCATGGCATAGGCATAAGGAAGCAATACAGATGAGTATGAATAGATAGGCCATTGACAGAGTAAAGGCCTATGGCACATTCATAAGGTAGAAAAAGAAATGGGCAGACTGATGGGGCCTTGCGATCCTTATTTGCCATCAACTTCAGTGTTTCTATGTTTCACCCAGGAGGTTACAATCGATAGCAAGACCTCAAATTACAAACACATGTAAACTGCAAGCAAGTCATGACTACAGTATACAATCAAATGAGTGCAGACAAAATACCAGTTCCAATATACACAGTCAAAGCTACACAGTACATCAAAGCATAGCAGCAATGCCATAGCAGCAAATATAGTGAATTAATAAATAATATAAATACAGCATACAGTGATATGGAAAATTAAGCTAAGTAGAACACAAAGATAATAAGATCACTATATACAGAAATATACAGAAATTAGTCATCAGTATTTGACCCACCATATCTTCACTACAAGATCCCATATTAGGTACATGTACAGATATATGACTGAAGCCGGAGTTTTCAAACATTGTTTCTAAGCAACTGATGAGCACATTTACATCAAATGTTAATAGAAAGGGTGTTCCAGAGCTTTGGCACAAAAGTCAAAAAGGCAAGGTCACTAAATTTAGTGCAGCATTCAGAAGTAATCAATAGTGCTTAATCTTGGGATCTTGATGCATAACCACAGGATATCAGTGTTAGGAATGATGCCAAAGTAACAAGGGATTGGCTTCACAGTGCACTGTTAATAAGACATCCCAGGTTAAAATCACATAGCGACAGCCAAACTATGCAAAACTAAAGGATGCAGAGGTGCACTTAACAGAGATCAGGGTAAAACAACAGATGTTATTACATCTAACGTCCACCTTTGAATGTTAAGTTTGGACATATTGTAGGATACCTTGAAGGATGGCTGTGTGACCTTTAAGAGTTAGTATGCTTCTAATTCTATAGATCCAGAACCAAATGGTTTGATACCTTTTATTGGACCAGCATAGATGTTACAACAAGAAAACAGTGCCTAAGCTTTCGGACCAACCAAGTCCTTCCTCAGAGCGTATACCAGTTGTTTAGAGAATCACATTCTATTAACACCCAGATCATACATAAAAAAACTGAAATAATTCTTATTGGTTTAAAATCCCTTTTTTAAAAAACAAACAAACAACAGACACTGAAATGAAGGTACCAGAGTCTACCAGTCTGCTACTACTGAGAAACCTTCCAAGGTCAAATGTCAGCAGAAGCAGATAACATGCATACTCGAGCAGAAAGTCCCACTATCTTAAATAATGAATGAATGAGTGTGTTATGTGAATACATTGTTAATTAAAAGCAAGACCTTTAGATTTAATATCCACATAAGTGCATGTTAAAATTTGATAGTATTGTGGGTTAAAAAACTGTAAACCAGAGCATTTCTATATATGAAATATGAGGGCATAAAGAAAAATTCCCTAGTATGAACAACTGTTTCCCACATTTATACAGTATTAAACCTATCTGGAGACATTTTCTAAGCTATACTAATTCTATAGGAAAGGTTCGGTCTAATATTCTGAGATTTAAAATGCTAGAAGTGTGGAGGGTAAAGGCAAGAAAGGAATCAAGTGTGATAACAAATGTTTGAAGGAGTTTACAGAAACAAGAAACAAACTATCTAGACAAGTGATGGATAAATGGGAAGAACAACCTGTGACATTCAGTTAAGGATCCAAACAGCATAGCCTGCATTTTGGTACTACTCAAGATGTTCGTTTTGATGCTGCCAGTGCTGAACAGTATGGAGATCAATAGTAGGATGTCTATTTAATTCGACAACACATTTAAAACTGTGCAGGTGAACCAAGCAATGTTCTCAGATTTATTTGGCCTTTCCCCTGTTACTCCAGGGCACATTTCCTACTGTACATTGTTTCCTATAGTGGTTGAATTGCTCTGCTTTACCATATAATCAGTAAACGTCTATGGGAATAGTATCCCTGTGGATGGTTCCATTTCCTTGTAACATACAGGAATCCATGGAGATCTGGGAGCCCTGATTAAGTCATCAATGTACAGAAGAGGTGTACTGGAGGATAGGCAAGAGAGACATTGTTAAAGAAGACCTAAATCCACATCTATTGTAATCTTTATGTTTATTCATCATTAGTCAGTTCCATTTCTTTATGTTTTAGGGGTTTTAAAAGTTTAAGTGGCTTGTTTTTACTGTCAATACTAGCCCTCTGTAACTATCCTGAGTAGCTCCATTTTTTGGGTACCGGGTCATAATGTTGTACGCTTAATAGCGTATGACATTATAGCTAACCCAAAATAGAGCTGTCTAGGACAGTGAATGGTACAATACCACATATACTGCTGTACATGGTATTGCACTGTTCACACACTTCCAAGCAGAGGATGAGACCTCTGCTGGGAGAGGGTTCTGCTGAGCAGCTGCCATGGCTCACTGGACAGAGCCACAACAGAAGGAACCGAGGCACTGCGTCTGGGACCGGCTTTGGTTCCTAGTCCCAGAACTTTTAATTTTTTAAAGTGTTTGTGTGCTCCCCAAGTTGGACCCCCAGAGTTAAGAATCTTTGGTAGGGGTGGTCAGGCGTAACCCCTACAGCAGGGGTGTGGGAGTGGATCCCCAGAAAAAAAGAGTTATGCTGCCTGGCATAAATCATACTGTATTGGCAGCATGATTTAGCCATTTGGCATAATGTCTTGCGACATTATGACCCTGTGCCTATTTTTTGATTTGATGAAATCTCCATTGTTCTTGAGAGGTGCATTAGCATATGAGAAGATGCTGTCACTTTGATCACTAGTTTGTACAGCATGTCTTCTAATTTAGAATAACAATGCATGCAGCAGCAAATATGTGAACTATATCGGTTACCTTCAGATAGTTTCAAATTCTTAACAGTGGTATAACACAGTATGTTCTTGTAATTATTTCCACTGTGTTTTTTCCAAGATTGTGAGTGACAGCAGTGGCCCTACAAGCAGTTCGAGGAGACAGACTCCAATACAACCAAGCATAAGAGACAAACCCACCTCAAACATCCAGAATCAAATAAAGTTTAAGGGAATGGCCAGTGTCCGTGTACTATTAGTGGGAATACTGGTAATGCACAGAAGCAAGTGAAAAAAAGGCTAACATGTATTACTTATTCAGCTTACCGTAATGCTACACTGCTCAGCTGTTTAAGTTAGGGCAAGTCTAAGTCACATTCTTGTGAGATTTGGTGCATCTTGGACAACAGGCTCAGAAAGCAGCAGCAGAAACAATGAGAAAATTAAGATCCTCACACTGAAAATGGAGGCATGAATTCTTAAAAAAAAGTCAATAAACAAATACTACCACTAGCAGACAGAGCATGAAGAGACTCAACTGGGCAGACTGGAAAACATAACTCTTTGAATTTTTGGCTTCAGGTCTCCTTTAATGTGCAGTAGAATGAAAACAAGAGCAGAATAATAATGGCCCTTGGAGGGACACCAAGTAAAGTAGAGCCTATATCAGAGTAAGGTGATCAAAATTTAACTAGTTGTTTTCTGTCTGCAAGATAATTAATTTAAGGGCTCCCAGATTGGTCTGATAATCATAATCCCCATTCTCAAAAATCCATCATCATATACATAGTTTGATGTGCTTCTCCCTTTGTTTCATTCTCTTCCCTGATATCCTACTATATTTTGATTTATATTTCTCATATCCCTCCAACACTTTCTTTTTACTCTAATAACATTGTTTGCCTTTCTTAATACCTGCCTCCTCTGTACTTGTCCCGGCAAGGGGTTGAAACCCCGCAAACGCAAACAGCGCAGCAAATAAAGCCGCAAGCAAAATGCCGACTCCCAAAATAAGGTTGGTAAAAACACCATAGACACAAACAGGAAAATTTATACACTCTTTGTTTTTGCAGGGGGCTGTGCCCCCAGCACCCCCCAACATGGGGGGACTTTTCCCCCACACCCCCTTGAATTATTAGAATCAACTCGGGGTGGGGGGTGGACCTCGGGGATATGTGCAAACTCCAGAGGGGAAAACTTTTGTTTCAGAGCAAAAAAAAAATTTCAATATCAGGAGACAGGGAACCAAACTCTGGTCCCCAGTTCTCCATCACTCCAGGTGCTTGTGCCTTAGCCAGTCCGCCACTGGTGCAGCTTGACCAGGCACAGCACCTGAGGCTTTTTTCAGACCTTCCTCTACTCCACAGTCAGTAACAGGGGTAACAGTGATTCACTATTGCTACTATACCCGTATCGCTCTAAATGTTTTCGTGCTTTACACAGCGCAGTTCTTGCCATGCTATTCTAGCAGTGGCATATTGATCTGGTATATTTATGGCCCCATTGCTGATAATACATTTTATATCCTTTGTCCAACTGATACCTGGTGCCACTCCCTGATCACTTCCCATCCCCCTGAAGCCAGTCCACTTGGTTATCAGTAATTTGGGAAACTACATACTGCTGGCTGTAGGGGGGATATTGTTGCTATCTGCATACATATCCTATTCACATCAACGTTTTCTATAGTATCATGTTAGTTTTTCAAGCATCTTTCTAATTTCCTCCCACTTCTTCTTTTAAACTTTCAATCATTTATTTTCAGTTATTAGCTTGACCATGGCATCATCTTTCGTATGTACATTGAGAATATTTTAAAAAGTATACAGTAAAAACAGTAAAAATATTGTATCCTCAAAGTTGCTATATACTGCCTGTAGTTTCTTATCTCCACAACTGTTCAGCATGCCTGCTCACTCTCCTTTCTCCTATACTGAGCAAGTGGCAGTTGCTGGAGATGGGAGGAAATTTGAATGATGGAGTTGGGGGTGGGGCCAATACTGCACTTCATAAGCAGAGCTGCATAGTGTAAGAGACTACTCCAACTTCATTCATTTTTTCACCTGCCTGCTGCACATAACTATGGGGCCTTTCAGCCCAAGAGCAACCAGTAAGCCTACAAAACTGTTTGTCACACCTCTTTACTCCCCCCATACCTGGCTGGTTGTAGTTTCTGGTTCTGGGGAGCACATTCGTGTGATGGAGTCAGGGGGTGAAGCCAATACCCTGCTTCATAAGCAGAGCTGTCACCTATGGGAGTCCACTGAGGAGGACACAAGGAAGATGCAAACCTCCATTCAAGTTCATTATTTCATTACTAAGTCCTCCCTGGCCAGACTGGACACTCTCTTCAATTCCTTCTGCCTCTTTGCCCTTGATGCCCCCCCTCGCACCCATCACTGCAGTCTTTATCATGCCCTATCATTCCCATCTCTTACTAATAGGCAACTCTCCCACTGTGCTAAATTCACCTCCAAGCACTGGTTGGGAGAGTTCCCTTCCTACATCACCTCCTCTTTTATAACACCCCTCACCCTCCCATTCCCTTAACTCAACTGACTCTTGTACTCTGGTTGTCCCCCACAGATCCACCCAAATTGGTCAATCCAGTTACTCTCACCACTTTCCAAATATGTGGAATTCTCTCCCCCCTCAAATCTGGCATTCATCCTCTGTCTAGTCCATCAGCCCTATCCTTCAATAATTACCTTGCACCTGGCTGCCCCTGCCATGTCCCTCCCTAATTCCCTCCTCTAAGCCATGGACAAACCCTACCCTTCTACCGTCACCTTCATTTTACCCTGTGCATAGCCACCCCCCAAATTACTAGCTCTCCTCCCCTTCCTCCAAATTGCTCCCCCTTACTGGCCTCCCTTGATCTCTCATAGAATGTTAAGGACCCCGAATGCTCTCAATGGGTCCCTCTCCTACCCCCAAGGGACTTTTCTCTCTCATGTACTTCCTTCCCCCACTATTCTAAAGGAGTCTCTCTGAGACACTACCTTATCCCATTCTCTCTGGTCCCCCCAGTCCCCTTGCAGGGTTCCTTGCAGGAGGTGGTCTCCAGGGACACGCCTCTTCCCCCTTCCCTCACCTCATTCCTCCCTCCCCTTTCTCCCTTTACTTACATGTAAGCACTTGTTTACTTATTAACCCAGCACTTATTATTGTCCACTCTTTCTACATATCATGCGTAACACTGTTGTAACACTGTTGGTAACACCTGCCTGACAACTGTATGTTAATGTTGATCTTGTAACTTGAATGTTTAATGTCTCATTCCTATTGTACTTATCCCTCTAGGTCGCACTTGGGAGACAAATGACTTGTTGTCGCTCAGTGTGCCTTCCTAATGAAACATTTCCATAAATAAATAACAATAAATAAACTTCAGTTGTCAAGTTTTACCACAGCATGCAAAGAGTTCCTTCTAAATTATTGTAGGCTCTTTACAGAACTATCCTTTAACAGTTTTAACTGTTTTGACTGTGTTTTAGTATTGCTAGCTAGAACTATAGTATTATTTTATTACTTTATTTAGATAATTACCTGTGCACATTTAGGATGTATTTGTTAATGAATGTATGTTACTTGATCTTTTTTCTTCTGTGTTATACATTTGACAAACTGTTCTACTTGCTCCATTCTGTATGTTACAGTTGAGAAGGATCTATGTAGGTTAAAAGGACAGTCAACCCTTTTTGCATCATATTGTTTCTACTTGAAAACCCACAATTCATGATTGCATGTCTTCTCTAAAACTCCTCAAAATAGTTGGTTGTTTGACCTGCTTTCTTCCTTAGTAGAACTGAAATGCAAGGGAATAGTGCAATTATATCTGACCTTGTGTTGCTTCAAATTCCTGATCTACTCTTACTGCATACATGTTGAACATTGGGAACACCCCCTAACAGTGCAGTCACTCATGATGTAACAGTCTTCTCTTCTACTACAACATCATGAATGGTTATACTGTGCTAGGGGCATTCCCAAGTCCAGGAAAGATGAAGTGGAAGTTGATCAAAGAATGTAAACAAACCAGTTTTTGTGTGGAAACACCAGTATGGTTGGCAGTCTGTTTTCTACTTTTAAAAAGAAAACATTAATCAGAATCAATATTACCAGCTACATCAGCGATCTCTGCAGAATGTGATTAATCATAACACGTTTTTTTAATCTAGGGACAATATGAGGCCAAAGGGGTTGACAGTGTCCCTTTAATTGTCAAAGGTCCAAACTGGCAGTTCAGAAAATCTCATCATTACAGGTGGAATAACTTTGCCAGGAATTGGCTTAACTGTTGTAATTGGAACTTTACTATAAACACAGGCTTAGGTCTTAATTCAAATGCAGCCTCTAAACCAAAAATCTTGATTTTGGTATCATTGATCACCTTAAATGGAGGCATAGAATTAAATGCTGGTCCCCTCAAGATAATACAAAATAAATCAAAATTGTGCATGATATTGCAAGAAGCTTGCAAATTAGACTGACATTCTTCTAGTATGTGTTGAGTGTGGCGGGGGGAGGCTTGACAGAATCACCTTTTCTGAAACATGGTTGTCTCAGAGGAAAGAGAATTCAGAACTAACTTTAAATTATTATGATATCTGTAAACAGAATAGAGCGCTGGTGGGGTGATGGTTTATTCAAAAGTTCATCTTGGTACCCACAAAGTGTTATTGAAGATGAGCTTCAAGGGTATTGATTGTTTAATACTGTATTTCCACTGACTGAAATGTGCTTTCAAAGTATTTTTGTGCCACCAAGCACACATGTAAAAACGTTTGACCATTTGGCTGATGCATTAATGCAAATTGTTAACAAATGAGACCTACTCCTGGTTAGTGATATGAATAACAGCTGGGTACAGGTGAGAGAAAAGAGTTAAGGAATAGCCTAGGGCAGCTGGGATTGCACCAACAGGTCTGCTGTCCTATTAAAGGCATTAGTTCTGGATCTATACTTCACCTCATTTTTAGTTCTCCTAATTTTCTAGTCAAAGATGTAACAACCTTGATGAAAAATCTGGGGGATCACTACCCCATATTTTGTAAATTAAAACTGACTACATTTATAGAGCCCTCCAATTCATTTATCCATAAACACACTTAAAAAGTTCAGCAAAGCTGGCCCAGTGGCATGGAGGACTGAGGCGCTGGCCCCTTACCCCGTCACACCGGTCACCCAGGTTCAGGAATGGAAGTAGGTTGTTCGGTGGTCGGCTAAGGGAGGGTAGATTGAGTGTATGAAGGACAGCTCTCCTTCCTCAGGGGAAGGAGGTTGCTGCAACCCACTGCAACACTGCCATCTGAAGATATCTGGATGGCAGTGCAGATCTGGGCACATCGGCAGTGAGGATCATAGCTGGATGTGTCAGAACACCTCTGCAGAAGCTGAGCTCACTCACCACATGCATTGCATAGTCTGGGCCCTAGGGGAAACCTACAAACCAAGGTGAAAACCCCCATCGACTGCAGGATGATGTTTTGTCCCTTGCAGGGCCCACACCTGTGACCGGCACCTTGCCACAGCCCAGAAGCTGGGACATCGGTGAAAAGGTATGTCCTGGAGAAGACAGATGATGAGGCTGAGAGGGACCAGATAGAAGGGAACATGCCAGGGGTGAATGGGGGCATTAAATATATGTAAAACAAAAACTTTGGCAACACTACTTTTGGAGCAATCTAATTTAGATGGGTCATGACTTTAATTGATCCCTGATCCAGATGTTAAAAATCAATATTCAAATCAGGAGTCCAAACACAACATGAAAGAAAAATGACAAGGCTGGCACTGAGTCCCTAACAGTCTGGATACTCACTTCTAGATTGGATCATATCCAGGAAGCCTGTTCTTTACCTGATAGCTTAAGTGACCATTTTCTGGTTATTTGCTGTTGAAGTGTTCACAGGACTCATTCACTCACATGTCACCTCCAGATCAAGTCATAATCTGAACATTACTGAATTCAGGAATGTTGTTTACAGATCAGCTGGTCTTCTTTGCATGCCTTATATGCCCGTAGTATATTTGATGTTGTATTATACTATACGTAAATTTAACAAGGGTTGTTATCACTTTGCCCCATCTGTCACTAACATACTATTAACAATTAGAAGTCAAGAATGACTCATTCCTTGTCTGATACAATTGATGCAGGAGAGAGAGACAGGGGGCCCGATCCATGAAGGGGCTTAGATCAATGCAAGGGACTTGGGTCAGAGGGTCGGACGCCAGAGTTGACTTGCAGTGATCCATGAAGCAATTGCAATTCAGCAAGGGTGCCAGTTGCAACCTCCAATGCAAGTCCCTTGCATCATCCAAACCAAATTAGACCAGCTCCCCCTGGTCTTACTGTGCATCAATGGGGGAGCCAGTTTATGGAGCTTGTGCCTAAGCTTTGGTGCAAGCTGCCATAAAATGAGAAAACTGCCATAACTGCGCCAACTGTTCCTGAATTGGATGCCATTGTGGAGGATGTGCTTGGTGCACTTGTGCCAAGGATGAGGGTTGATGCAGGGCTTGATGCAAGCCCTGCATGAACCTTTATGAATCGTACCCGGGGTCTGCAAAGCTTTTAGGAAACAACATACACACCTAACACTGCTTGACTATAACAAAACTAAGGAATAATTGCAAACAATTAATTAGAAAGACAAACATAGAATATTATTTAAACTCCCAATTTCAATTTTGAAATGGATGACAGGCAAATGGGAACATTCTAAACCACCTCATGAAAAAGATTAGTTCTTCAGTAATACCACCTTTGACTACTGAACAAGGTAACTTGATAAATCTGATCAAAATTGTCACCCAGCTCAGTACCACTTTCAGTGGAACCACAAAAATTGCTCCATTTGTTGACCTAGCAGATCTTAAAAAGATTGGAACTAGCTGTGGTGGTTCAGATACTGGTTTTAAGATTAGACCACTAACTGTAGATGAAACTTTTAAGTATCTTTTGCATATGAACTTAAAAACTAGATGGGGACCAGACAATATTGATCTAAAACTCTTTTCTTTGGTTATTGATGCACTGGCTAATCCTCTGTGCACTTTGGGCAACCATTCATTAGCTACTGGCAAGGACCTGGGATTGTGGAAACAGGCAACAATGGTCCCTTGTTTTAGATCAGGAAAGCGAACTCTGACTAAAAATTACTGACCAATATTCTTACTTGCCCCATAGTCCAAGGTCCTTGAGAGAATTGTTTTTGACCAATTTAAGCAGTTTCTGAATACAGTCATTTGCTTATACCTTGCTAGCATGGACTTTGAGATAATGACAGCACACTCACAGATGTGCTTGAAATAACGAATGATCTTCACGGGCATGGGTGTCGGCAGGCATACTCAGTGTACTCTGCTGAGTACACTAAAATCTGACAAATCCAGGGTAATATGAGCCTTATGCCAGGGCAACAAACTCAAACAGACCCTCCCCTCCTTGGGTGCTTTAGTGTGAGTTTGTGAATGATCTTTGGAAAATGTGTGGGTGCTAAACTTAGAGGCCATGATTTTACGAGTGACCCAATCGAGTATTTATGCATGAGTGCTGGTATGAATGGACTTTTGAAAGGTTGGCTGCCTTGATGTGGTGCAGAGGCTTATCACAATGTATCCTAAGCAATGTAACTACTGTAAAAGCCAGTCAACGTCTGTCTGACTGGTAGTGTGGGTGTTAGATAAAATGAAATGCTATTAATCTATTAGAATCATTGGTTTACTGCATATAGTTGATTGAAATGGGGGTGGGGTAATGTTTGTGTGGTGGGGCAACACATCTTTTGGTTTGTGATTTTTTGGGGGGGGCAGTTTGTCAACTGTTGAGTACAAGTTAAAAATTCCTGGCTACAACCCTGTTCACGGGGCCTTGGACAACAGATCTTGCCAAAGTATTTGATATGATGCATCACGGTTACCTGCTTGCCAAACATCAGGACCTAGGTCTATCTGCAGTAGGCTGGTTCCAGAATTACTTGTCTGACAGATCTCAGTCAATCTGTTTGAATTCCTTTTCTTCTCCACTCATTAAAATCGCTACCAGAGTACCCAAGGGGTCTGTCCTTGGGCCTCTTTTGTTTAATATTTTCTTGAATGACCAAGCTAATATTTTGCACAACTCTGACTACCATATTATCATGTACATGGATGATATTGGCTGAATCTAGTGCCCATAACGGAGTCATGGTTCACTGACAGACACGACTGGGACATGGCCATACCGAGCTACTCTCTGTTCAGGAGAGACAGAGAATAGAGGATTGTACTATATGTGAGGAATGGAATTAAGGCAATGGATGTACAGGGGCACCTGGAGGAACAGAAGGGCTGGAGATGCTGTTAATCATCCTGGAGACAGGTACTGGGGCCGCTGTCCATACATGGGTGGCATACAGATCTCCAGCACAAGCACAGAAGCTGGATTTGGCACTTGTAGAAGACATCATCAGGATCGCAAGTAGGGGGAGGTGCTGCTAGATGGGGTCTTCAGTCTGCCAGCTAAGAATTGGAGCCTTTCAGCTGTAGCTTTGGCAAGGATCAGGGTCATCCTTGACTCACTGTAAGGGGCTTTTCTCAGGAAGATACTCAAGTAACCCACTAGAACATGGCAGTGCTTGACCTGGTGCTTACAAAGCAGGATGGCATTGCAGACATCACAGCTGGAAGTCCCCTAGCTACTAGCAATCACATACACTGTGGGTTAACATTAGGATGGGAACATAGGAAAACCACATGAGGAGGAGGGACCTGGACATTAGGAGAGCAGGCTTTAAAGAAATGGGAGACTGCCATAGAACCTTCCTCATATGGGAGGATTGCCAGTGAGGGGTAGAGACACAGTGAAGAAAAATAAGGGACAACATAAATAAGACAACCAACATCTGCATGAAGGAAGCAAGTAAAAGTAGAAGAAAAAAGAGACCATTATGGCTCTCTAGGGAAGTGACCAAGGTGGTGAGGGAAAAAAGGGTGCACTCTGGAGGTATACAGAAACTCAGAGCAAGGAAGATAGAGAGGTATACCAAGTACAACTGAGGAAGCAGGAAAGGCAGTGAGGGAAGCAAAGGTTCAGATGTAGGAAAGGATAGCCAAGGGGGTAGCTAAAGGAGATAAGACTCTCTTCAGGTACATAAGTGAGAAGAGGAAAGCAAATTGGAGAAATAGTGAGATAAATAGGGCAGCAGGGAAGACTGTGTTGAAAAGTATCAAGAAAAAGCAGACATCTTGAACAGGTACTTCTGTTCAGTCTTCCCAGTGTAGTGAGAGGGAAGTACCACCAGGGAGCAGCATGAACAAGGTTGGTGGATACAAGTCCATTTTCAGAGGAAAAAGTCCTGGAGGAACTTGCAGCTCTGAAAGTAGACAAGGCTATGGGGCAAGATGGAAGGCACCCAAGTGTACTAGAGGAACTCAGGGAGAACCTAGCTACCCAACTGATAGCCTTGTTCAACAGCTCACTAGGAACAGGTTTGGTTCTGCAGGACTAGAGGAGAGCAAACATTGCTGCTCTCAATAAGAGCAGCAGTACGTAGGAAGCTGGCAACAATAGACCAGTCAGTCTTACATCAGTGGTGGGAAAATTCTGTTAAAGGAAAAGCTGATAGAGTATCTTGAATCCAATAGGCTGCAAGACCAAAGACAGCATGGATTCTAGGCATGGGGGGAGGTCATGCCTCATGAATCTGATTGAGTTCTCCAACTGGGTGACATGGGAAATAGATCAGGTGGGCAGTGTACATGGTTTGTCTGAACTTTAGCAAGGGCTTTGGCACTGTGCCACACAGAAGATTACTAAAGAACTTGAGCAGCCCAGGAGTGGGATCCAAAGTGGTGAATTGGGTGAGCAACTGGTTAATGGATAGGTGACAGAAGGGGGTGATTAATGGTGCTCACTCTAATGAAAGAAGAATTACAAGAGGGGTACTGCAGGGCTCAGTACTGGGACTGGTCCTCTTCAATGTCTTCATAATTGACATAGTAGAAGAACTGAAAGGGAAGAGAAGGTATTCCTCTTTGCAGATGATACCAAAGTCTGTAATAGGGTACACACACTGTTGGGGTTGAAGAGAATGTGTAGAGACCTTGGGAAACTCAAGGAGTTGTCAAGAGCATGGCAGTTGGGGTTCAATGCCAAAAAGTGTAAAATCATAAAGTTAGGGCATAGGAACACAGGAACTGAGTTTAGGATGACTCAGAGAGCAGGATGTCACAAAGGGTAGCACAGCTTTCCAGAATGTTTTTCTGGAAATGTGCTGTATAGCTCAGAAATGATGCTTCTCTCATGATAAGAGTGGCAGAAGAGTAAGATATTTTCCCAGTTGTATCAGTTTTCCTGAACACTTTGTTAGTGGGTGCATTTGACATGCAACATCCTGTATTAACCCTTCAGGACTAGGATGCTGGTAAAGAATATTCAGAAGCATCTCTGGTCACTATATAACTTTTTCTCTACCTTTTATTTCAGTTGCTGTTGTGGATGCAAGCAATAGCAGAATTAGTTTACTAATCTTTTTAATAGTGTCATAGATGAGGATACTGACTATCTGTATAGAAGTCATTCCAAACATGCATAAGACATCTGATTCCCCAAATTAAAAAATAGTTTCCACAACAGGGATATTAATTATTCCTGCCATGTCCCTAAGGAAAGAAGGATATAGGTAAAAATCCTCTAAACATAGAATTTGACAGCAGATAAGGACCACTTGGCCCACCCAGTCTGCCCATTTCCCTACCTACTGGATAAGCTGCAGATCCTAGTTAACCAGCAGCCTACTTCTTCCTACCCCCACCCCCTAGAATTGCCTTATGACTGTCCCATGCATGCTTGAATTCCACCACTGTTTTTGACTCCACAACCTCCTCCGGAAGGCCGTTCCATGCATCCACAACCCTCTCTGTGAAAAAATACTTCCTTAAATTACCGCTGAGCCGCCCCCCATCTTCAAATTGTGCCCTCTTGTTCTTGCACACCTCTTTTTTTGAAAGATGCTACCCTCTTGGACTTTGTTGATTCCCTTGAGGTACTTGAACGTTTCTATCATGTCCCCCCTCTCCCTCCTTTCCTCGAGGCTATACATATTAAGCTCCTTTTGTCTCTCTTCATATGTCTTCTGGTGCAGACCCTGCACCATTTTAGTTGCCCTCCTCTGGACAGCTTCCATCCTGTCTGTGTCTTTGCATAGATTGGGTCTCCAGAACTGCGCACAGTACTCCAGATGGGGTCTCACCAGCTGTCTGTACGGATGGATAATTACTTCCTGTTTTCTACTGGTGATGCTTCTCCCTATGCATCCCAGTATCCCCCCAGCCCTCCTTGCTGCCCTCTCACATTGCTTGCCCACCTTTAGGTCATCTGATATGACTACCCCCAGGTCCCTTTCCATTTTTGTTGTTAGTATCTCACCCCCCATTGTGTACTCTTCCCTGGGTTTTGTTTCCAGGTGCATTACCTGCACTTCTTAGCATTGAATCTAAGCTGCCATACATTTGACCATTCCTCTAACCTTGCCAAGTCCCTTCTCATCCTTTCCACCCCACCCTGTGCATCAACTCTGTTGCAGATCTTTGTGTCATCTGCAAAGAGACATACTTTCCTTCCAGTCCTTCTGCAATGTAGCTTATAAAGACATTGAAGAGGACCGGTCCTAATACTCAACTCTGCGGTAGCCCACTAGTAACCCTCCTTTCTTCTGAGTGGACTCCATTTACTATTACTCTCTGTGTCCAATTCTCCAGCCAATTCTTTACCCAGGCTGTCATCTTGGAACCCACTCCCAGACTGGCTAACTTGTATACTAATCTTTTGTGTGGGACTGTGTCAAATGCCTTGCTAAAGTCTAGGTAGGCCATGTCCACAGCCCCTCTCTGATCTACTACTTTGGTCACCCAGTCAAAGAAATCTATCAGATTCGTCTGGCATGACCTTTCCGCTGTGAATCCATGCTGCCTATGGTCCTGTGCCCCTCTGGCCTCTAGATACTGGACAATTCTTTCCTTCAGAAGTGATTCCATCATTTTCCCAATCACTGAGGTTAAGCTAACAGGTCTATAGTTTCCTGCTTCTGCCTTGCTCCCACTTTTGTGAAGGGGAATCACATCTGCCCTCCTCCAGTCCTCGGGTACTACCCCATCCTCCCATGATTTGTTAAAGAGGTAGTCAGTGGTGTCACTAGTTCTACCCTTAGTTCTTTTAGAATTCTGGGATGAATCCCATCAGGCCCCATTGCCTTGTCCACCTTCAGTTTTAAGAGTTATTTCAGAACCCTTTCTTCTGTAAATGGGCTGGTATCAACTTCTGTATCCAGAGTATTTCTACTGTTTGTTTTATGTACCTCCCCTCTTCATTTGTAAATACTGAGCAAAAATATTTGTTTAGTATCTCTGCCTTTTCGCAGTCTCCTCTGCCCACCCTCCCTCCCTTTATTAAGCCTCACTATCCCTCTCTTGGTCTTCCTTTCTCCCTGATGTACCTATAAAGGTTTTATCCCCTTCTTAACTGAGTTGGCTATCTTTTCCTCGGTTTGGGCCTTTGCTGTTCTGACTGCCTTCCCAGCCTCCTTTTGCTTTAATTGATACAGTTCTCTGTTCTGCTCCTTCTGTGATTCCTTGTACTTCCTGAATGCTTTCTTTTTCTCTTGAACCTTCACTGCCACTTCCTTTGAGAACCATAGTGGTTTCTTACATTGTTTTGTTTTGTTTATTTGCTTCACACAAAGGCTCGTTACCTCTGTGATGACAGTTTTTATTATTCCCCATTGTTCTTCCACCCCTCCCTCCTGCCCATTTGCTAGTGTATTCCTTAGGCACTCACCCATTTTGGCAAAGTCAGCCCTCCTAAAGTCCAGTACTTATGTCTTTGTATGGCTTGACTCTATTGTTGTGTTTATTGTGAACCATACTGTTCGATGGTCGCTAGTTCCCAGATGGCTACCCACTTCTACATCTGTGATCCTCTCTCCATCTCCATTTGAGAGAATCAAGTCTAATATTGCTCCCTCTCGAGTGGGCTCCAGTACTAGTTGTCTAAGGCATGGCCCCTGTAGGGCATCTAGAATAACTCCACTCTTCGAATGCCATAGTGTGAACCCACAGCATCTCCTTATTCCTGTGACATTTGGAGTGATGGATTCCTCCTCCTCTTCAAAGTATCATTCCTCCTGTATGACACTAAGTGGAACTAAGGGAGGAATTTTTGTTGCCTGTTCTTTCATTGCTTGGAAGAATTGTCACATGTGTTTGAATTCCTCCATGGAGGGTATCTGAACATCATTAGCGGGCTGGACTATGGCCTCATTTACCTTTTCATTTTCAGACTACAAATGTTATTTCGGTTTTGGTCTTTTTTTTTTTTAATATGGTATTTCTTCCCCATCCTGGCTGGCACTCCTAGTACAATCAGCTGTCCCCCTGGCGCCATCCCCCAAGGATCAGGCCCCCTTCCCTTATGCTCCCATGACTTACCCTTCATTGCTGGGTGGTGGGGAGCATCTCAACCCACTTGAAATGGACACAGCCAAGGAGATGCCTTCCTTGGGACACCATCTGTGGGGACAGTATCATGCTGTGATCCCAAGACCTTTTTCCATTTTCTTCCTGAGGTGAGGTGTGCAATGATGCCTGCGGAGAGAGCGTGCACATGCCCACACATGCTCCTCCAAGTGTCTGCCCCATCTCCTCCCCTTTCTGTAGTGTTGGCACTCTGCTCCCCAGCCACTATTAGGGGCTAGTAGGATGCCAATCACTGGTGACCCCCCCTTCCCAGAGAAGGAGAGCAGTCCATCAGTTGCTTGATCCTTCTCCTTCCCTTCTGACCCCCAGCAGCCCATGCTCATTCCCAAACACGGGTCACCAGCGTAGCATGAGGTAAGGTGTCCAGTGCCTCAGCCCTCAGTGCCACCATGCTGGCCTGCTTTGGTCTTTTTAATGATAGTGTGAGAGAATGACTCCTCTGTCTAGCCTTTCTTGTAGACCTTTTAGTCTGAGTGTTCCTCAGTCAAGGATTTGTGCTCTTTTTTGGGTTCCTTTCAGAATCTTCTTTAGATGGGTCAATAAGGAAAGCTATTTCAGATGGCATTATCAAAGAGATGTTCTTAACCTTTTTAATAAGGGAATACAATTTGGAGCTAAACAAAGAACCTGGAGCTGATAGCGATTGCCTTTTAGTTTGTCTCTTTTTATCTGTCTTAGAACAATTTGCTTTGCTCAGGTCACAGTTAAGCCAAATGTGATCTATCCCTAAACACATACAGCACTCTGAATGTCTATCTGCCTTAGGAATACAGAGGCTCCACTTTTGGGATGTGTTATAACATGTGGACTCAGTATGTTTTTTAAGCTTTCATTTTTGTTCTGACTTATAGGTGAGACAAGAAAACTGTACCACAGTAAAGTTCCAAACCTCAGTCTGTAATTTTTGTTGACCACCATCATTGGGAGCCAACCAGTTCAATTTATTTGACCACAATCATTGTAAGCCAAACACAGTAACTGCTGTAAAGTAGTGCAGAAACACTTTATCATCAACCACAGTCATTATGAACCAAACTAACACTTAATACTCAACCACAGTCATTGTGAACCAAACCAACAATTAATCTCAACCACAGTCATTGTGAACCAAACCAACAATTAATCTCAACCACAGTCATTATGAACCAAACTAACACTTAATACTCAACCACAGTCATTGTGAACCAAACCAACACTTAATACTCAGCCACAGTCACTGTGAACCAAATTAGCACTTAATACTCAGCCACAGTCATTGTGAACCAAACCAAAACTTAATACTCAGCCATGTCATTGTGAACCAAACTAACACTTGATACTCAGCCACAGTCATTGTGAACTAACCAACACTTAATACTCAGCCACAGTAATTGTGAACTAATCAACATTTAGTATTCATCCACAGTCATTGTGAACTAACCAACACTTAGTATTCAACCAGTCATTGTGAACCAAAATAACAGTCTATAAAGTGCCCCAAAAAAGTAAACAAATCACTTTAAAATATTTTTATAGAACCCAGAACCATTACAACAGAACTGCAACGTGCAAGCTCCACCATAGTCAATTTGAGGAAAACATCTATTGAGGCCCAGGTCACAGCTCCCAGAGCCATTGGAAACTATGTAACAAATTGGAGGGAAAAAAGGTAATTTGCACAAAAACACAGATCAGAAGAGAAAGCAAATATGTATAAACTATAAACTTTAAACTTAGTAAAAAAATAAATCTTAAGGACTCATCCATCCAATTTAGTTGGGAACATTGTCCAGGGTGCTTACTCTCATCTGCAGAAGCTAAAGTTTTGTCACTGGAATGTCAAAAGGCTTGAGACCAGCACAGTGAGAGCAACCATATTTGAAAAAGATCCTAAGTTCTTTGGCACATCATATTTCTTGGAGATCATGCACAAGATTTACTGAACTGTTCTGTGGGTGTTATTTCTGATGATGACCTAACCCTGAAATCTCAGGTGTCGGCAGTTGTCAAATCCTCTTTTTACCATCTGAGGAATATCACCCAGGTGAAACACCTGGTTCCTTCAGATGACCTACCAACACTGGTCCATGCCTTCATCATCACCCGCCTTGACTACTGCAATGCCCTCTACCTAGGGCTTCGTGGGGTTGATATCTGACGCTTGCAGCTAGTGCAGAATGCAGTGGCCAGGCTATTGATGGGTACGTCTAGGACCAGCCATATTATGCCTGTGCTGTATGGACTGCACTGGCTGCCTGTTCAGTGGCAGATCACCTTTAAGGTTGGATTACTGACCTTTAAAGCCTTACATGAACAGAGACCCAGCTACCTGCAAGATCTCTTGACTCCCTACTGCCCCCTCTGTCCTCTCCGATCCACCGATGAGGGACTGCTAGAGATTCCCAGGGTACATTTAAAGGCATCAAGTGCTCATGCTTTTTCTTTTGTGGCCCCTACCCTGTGGAATTCTCTACCTTGTCAGTTGAGAGAATGCCTAACTGTCATGAGATTTAAATCAGATTTTAAGACATATCTGTTCAATATGACCTTCCCAAAAGATTGTAATTAAGTTAAGCATTTGTAGCTTTTATTGTTTAATATGTTTTATTATATGTTACTTGTAAAGTGCCTTGGTTTTAGAAAGGCACTATATAAATAAAGATTTGCTTGCTTGCTTGCTTATTTCTTATAGTAAAATAAAATGGCTTTCAGCACTGAGAAATGCTTTGTTATACATCTCGGGAGAAAAATCTGATGTACAATTATGTACTGAATGGTACTGTAATAAAAATGGTCAATTCAGAAAGGGACTTGGGGATAGTTATGAATAAGGACCTGACTGTAGGAGATCTTTGTAAGAAGGTGGCATTAACAACCAATAGACTTACATATCAAGCAGGAAATGAAATCTCCCCAGTTTAGCGGAGCCCAGCTTCAAGCACACTGGACAAGGGGTGGCCTAGGGCTCCTGTGATTGCAGGGCTATTACTTGGCCTACAGAGCTGCCCAGGCTACTAAATGGCTTTTACCACCCTCCACTATATCACCTACATGGGTTGCTCTGGAGGCTGATATCAGTGGTACACTGTGGTTGGGATCACTCCTATGCCCAAGTGGGAAACCTTTGGCTACCACGCCACTTATTATATGAGAGACTTGGTGTACATGGCGTTCTTGCCTGGCCCTTACACATACTCCCAAGGATGCTTGGGTGCCACCACTTGGTTATATATGGCTCTGGGACAATCCACACATTTTGGTCGGGGGCATGAACATTAAGTGGCACATCTGGCAGGCACAGAGGATTTGTACCATTGGGGATCTCCTCTTGCTGGGCACCAAGGCACTGCAATCATTCCAACAACTTCAGGAACAGTTCCACCTCCCAAAAAGGAATTTTGGAGGTAGCTCCAAATCTGGGACACCATCTGATCATTCCTGTCAATCAGGACCTCTACACTAAAATGGTAGTGGCTGGAGACATTACATAAACCTGGGAAAGTGAAGAGGGTGGCAGGGAGGATATATCGCTTGTTTCAGGATGCTCAGCCAGATACAATGGACAAGTGCAGGTCCAGGTGGGAACAAGACCTACAGATCTCCATATTGCAGGAATCTTGGTCTCATTTCCTTCGCAATGCTCCTCTGGTATATAAGGATGCCAGGAGCCAGGTATTACAGTTGAAAATACTTCTCTGCTGGTATCACACATGCATAATCTTGCAATTGATGAATATCTTACCTAATTCTAGGTGTTGGAGGTGTCAAAGCCAGCCAGCGGGCCTTCTGCACAAAGTATGGCAATGCCCTGTCCTGTGTGCATTCTGGTCTGTAGTTCTAGCAGACTGTTTCCAAACGGTAGGCCACACTATCCCCCTCTCCTCCTCACTGGTGCTTCTTGGTAACACGTCAGTCCTGGATTGGCTACCAGACCACATAAAGAAATGGGTCATAGGTGCAATTTTGGAGACTAAGAGATTCATATTGATGAAATGGAGACAGCCCCTCCATCCGGCTCTCCAGGTCTGGCAGGTGGTGCTGACCCACTTAGCTGTTCTAGAATGGCTATCTTTTATCAATTCAGACTGAATGGACAGATACATCATGAAATGGGGAGCCTACCTGAACTTATACCTTTGCTCTGTACCCCACTGTCACCTGGCAACCCACCTCTCTGGCTGCTTCTCAACACTAGATATCCACTACTTTCTCTCCCCCCCCTTCTTTCCACTGTTCTACTTTGGACTTCCCTTGTGGACTGCGCCTGTGGTAGTTTGGAGGAGAGGTGTTTTGGCAATGGATCTGACCTCATTGCTGGGGTTCTTTTCCTGATATACAGTTTACTTTTTGTTTAACTTTACCTATCTTCTGTTTTTGCAGGGCCTGGGTTCAGGATGTGAAGAGGCATAGTTTGGGCCTGTTCTAAAATGTTATCACTGGACTTTACTATTGCTTGTTGTTTGTTTTGTTTATGACAATTGTTACTTTACCTGTTTTCCTGATATGTTGGTCTGTTTTCTATCACTATACTATATTGATAACAGCTGTGTAATGCTTTGAAACTTTTTCAATCAAATCTTTGATGATAAAAATATATGGTCAATCAGGCAGGCATTTATAACCAGGTCTGAATCATGTATTGTACCCCAATATAAGGCATATGTCCGCCCACATATGGACTATGCTGCCTCATTCTGGTCACCATTGCTAAGGAAGGACTTAAACATATTGGATAGTATCCAGAGAAGGGCAAAAAAGTTGGTAACATGGGTAAGAACCCTCCCATATGCAAATAGACTCACTCGACTCAGGGAGCTAAATTTATATGCTTTGCAGTGATGTAGGGATAGAGGAGACAGCCTAATTATTTTTAATATACTTCAAGATAAGGTCCTGAGTAAAGAATGCAATCTAACTATAGTTACTGAACCTACAAATCTTAGGTGTCACAGTAAGCAACTTCATGTACAGAGGGCATTTACAAAAAAATGAAATACTACTTCACTATAAGGGCATGTAAAAGGAGGAACACACTTTCACAACACATAGTGGATATTAAAGACTTCATAACATTTAAAAATTAATTTGACAATTTCCTCTTTAGGGATGAATAATATCCCCCACAGGTGTGGGAAGGCAGTCCTGATGGGCCTAGTGCCTACTTCTGCCTTTAAAACACGGAGTAATACCAAGTAATGTGTGCAGTTGTGGTCTGCAAGTGTTGTCTCCATTTAGGTCTGCCAGGCACCAAAAACACAAAAATGGGATATCCACATACAACCCCTATTGCTAAAAGTAAAGGCACAAAAATGCAAAGAGATGCAAAAACACAGATGGTTTGTTTTGTGAGTACAATGGCATGTATGATTGCATGCTTGCTTCAGTCAGGTAAGCCATAGGAGTTTACTCACAATATTTTTTAAAACACTGGCAGCCTACCAAGTGGGCTACTGTACCTGCTATTCTGTCAGCAACAATTAACATGTCAGAGAGGCATAATTTGTTGAAACACTGCTGATTTACCACATGGGCTGCTGTACCTGATATGCCAGCCATAATACAGTAAACATGTAGTATATGATTACTCCTTGTCATGCATGGATTTCTATCCAAACTAAAAAGTTTTTGCACCACAGTTAAAGGTTATAGAATGCTGTTGTACCATTCTGTGGTAAATTAGCTTTTTCAATTAGAATGTAAACTCATTCATTCATTCATTCCTTTATTGATTTCAACACTAAAAAACAGTTAGCATTTGTATATAATAACAGTAAAACCCCCAAAGTATGGGAAGACACTAAAATGTCATACATTCGTAAGGTAATTTTCCAGATATACCAATATGAGTGTTGAAACATCACATTACCGTATACATTAGTTCACACTGTCCATAGAAAAGGATTGTACTCCATTGCAAATACATCTTTGCAGTTTACACAGTCTCTTAAAAAGCACCTTACCAAAGATCATTACATGGGCAAGATCCCTATAAAATTAGATAGGATAATATTGCACTGACGTCATCACATGACAAGTACACAATCACTAATTAAAAACAAGAGAGTAAAATGACACTAACTTTTTCCAGTTACATCACCCAGACTTTTTTACTGCCCAGGGAACAAAGCTTTTATTAAATCTTTTAGTTCTCCCTGTTCAAGTTTCACAGGTTTTCCTCATTCTTGTTGCATATCTTTCTTGATCATTTGGCCAAATTAAATTATACTATCCAGCTTAGTCATTATTTTAGAAAGCAGTACACAAAGTCTAGCTAGTGTCAAGTAATAAATGTAGACCCACTTAACCTTTGTTTGTGAGTGAGAATGATCTTCACCGACTATTCTTAACGCCTGCTTCTGAACATTTTCAGTTTCAACTGTTGCACCTTTGCTTATAGACGATTGTCAGGCAGGGTAACAGTATTTAGTTCCAGTAATCAGTATACTCATGCCGCCTGCTGTTTTACCTTCATTTTCTCTACACACAGAGTACCCAGACCCTCGCCAACACAACATTTTCTGCTCTTTCATCATTTTTAAAAGCAAGTTGTGGTCAGAGCCAATACAGCTGCTAAGGCATTAAAAAGACAAAGAACCTCCAAATACATTGAGATAAGGGTTACCCAAAAAGGGAATTGGCAACAAAGAAATACAAAGTCACACGTACCCCCATAATGCAAAATAATGCAAAACATCATGGAATATATATATATATATATGCAAATCAACATGAACATTTAGATTGGTTCTACTTTCTGCAGGAATGCATGGTGACTAAACCAGCCTAAATGTTCATGGTGATCTGCATTTCTATCCCATGATGCTTTGCATTATGGGGGTAAGAGTGATTTTGCATTTCTTGCTAATGCATTAGCCTGATAAAGAATACAGAATAATATGCAGCTTACTTGTAATTTATATTCATATTATTATGATGTAAAAATCTCACATTTACTGGACAACAGGAAAAAAATGAGGGACAGATTCAGCTACCCACTGAGAACTTCTTGAAATGGGGGGTCAGGAAGCTGGCATGTAATGTTATAGATTCCTATACAATATAAAACACTGTATTATAGCTATGCTATGGGCAGCACCCCATTAACTTTTTCTCTCATCTGGTTAAAACATCAGAGTTTACCTTTTCTGTTTTTGGCCAATATCAGTGGACTGCTCACAAGAAGTCTGCTCTCCGTGTTGGAAATGTAAAGAATTCAGCAATAGAACCCATCACCATTGATCTAGTATCAAACATATCTTCAGATCAGACATTAAACTAAGGTCCCTTCTGTCCATTTCTGGTCACTGTTCAAGTGAAAGTAAAAGAACCCATGGCACTTATTGATAAAGAGTAGGGGAAGTTTTTAATAAAAAAAATATAATAAATCATACATGCTAATTACATTTCAGTCTTTACAAAAGGATCATAAGAAAAATAAAGTTCATGAGCATACAAATAACAAATAACACCCCTACCAAATAATACAGAATCCCATATTAAAGAAAATATCACCCGTGATTATTCCATACAGTATGAAAGAATACAGAGGCTGCAACAGATGGCAGCTGTAATTTGTTTGGGGCCATCCTCTCCATGGACCTGGAAAGGAGGAGGGAGGGAGAAGATAGAGGTGGTCCAGAGTGGGGCTAGGCAGTGTCCAGGGACTGGACAGGGGAGCACCAAGGCCTCCCACTTGGGAGGGGGGTTATATCCTGTGGGGGGGAAGGGAAAGAGGAATTTCTTGGACTATAGCCAGCAGTCCCTCCTCTTTCTCCTTTCACCTTCTAGGATCAGGACACCCAGTCGGCCAGCTCAGCCAGGTAGGGGCCTAAAAAATCCAATGGGGGAATTCTGCCTGGGGGCTGGGGAGGGGGTGAGCAAGGCCCAGGGAGAAGGAAGGCATGGGAGCCTTCAGGTTTGTAGACATTCCCCTGGGTAACACGGGTAAATATCCGCAAAAAACAAAAATAAAATATAATAATAAAAAAGGTATTAGGCGAGGTTGTAGCAGACAGCAAAAAATGAGTGGGTAGGCTAGTGATCCCTGTGGGCCTTTCAATATTCAGTATCGATGCTCCTATTGTGCACTGCCGGGAGCAACGCTACTTGGTGAGAGGGTGACCTGAGGACCTGTTTTGACCAGTTGGGGAATTTTTCAGGTAGCCTGGAAAAAAATAGTACTAATAATAAATAAATACCCTACATTGAACCCCAAGCATTGGAGCGGTTGTTGGTTTTGCTCAAGGCAGATGTCTTACCTGGGTATACGGTGTAGTCCAGGTGCCCTACAGCTCCGGTGGTACTCTGTTGAGTGGGGGGGTCCTCAGCATTCCTCCTAAAACTGGGGGAGTGTGGCACAGTCCTTTATGATCTGGGGTGAGGCAGCAGTTGTTATAGTCTGCCTCTGCTCAAGCCTCTTGGGAGGCGGATTCTGCTTTGGTTGTGGTGATCTGGTGATAGGCGGAATAAGCCCAGTGGAAGCAGGCAGCAAGTCTGGGTGTTGCTGCTGAGCCGGTGGCATGCTCAGCTGCCACGCTGAGGATGTTGACTCTCAGCTGGCTGGGGGCTTCTCATGGCCCTTGGAGGGACAGGTCACAAGTACGCCACCTGGGTGCGGGGAAAAAGTTGAAGAGAGAGGTCCATGCGGACGTGAAGTGCCAGGCTTCCCAGGGGCTCATCAGGTGTGTCCTGCAACAGCAGTCCCCAGGTTAAACTTCACAGGCCTGGATCGGGCATCCTGAGAGGGGCCAGTGGAATGATAGGAGCGTGAGCTCTCATGAGAGTCTTGGCAGCCATCTTAGGGATGGTACATGGGCATATGCAGCTGAGATCTCGTGGGCATTTGTCAGCCATCTTGGGAGGCATCTGCAGGGGATGCGGCCTGAGTGGATGGTGCAACACACACAAAAAATGAATGAAGAGAGAGCCAGGAAGATTCCAGTTATTGAAAAATATAGGTGACTGATGCATGGGGTTCTCTGGGGGTGCTGATCCCCATGGATGTGGAAGTTGCCAGCTTGGCCAGTAGGGGAAGGACAAGGGATCCCCTGAAGCCTCAGGTGGCCATCCACATATTCCACCCCCCCACAGGAGCAGGCTAAAGCAGCTGCTGAACTTGGGTATATGGAAGGGTGTGCAGTGAACAGGCAGCACTGAGGGTCTGGGGACTTATCCATGACTCAGCCTAGGTAGTAGTTGGGGGTTGGAAATTGAGCCAGGCCGCAGGGTGATCGGGTGTGGGGGGGGGTTCAGTGGAGCCACCACCTAGGGGGCTCATGCCACGCACCAGATGGGCTACCATGGGGTATGGTGGGTGGATCCCAATGTCCCCCAACTTGAGGGAAGATTTGATGTAAGGCCTTACTAATCAGTCTCTTGGGATGGGGGGGTCACATTGTCTTATAGGTGCAACATGGCAACTTGGCAGAGTGTCAACAAAGCCCACAGAGGGTCTGAAAGCACAGCTGTGGGAGATGTATAGGAGAAAGGGAGCTACATGGCTCAAAGCCTGCCTGGAGGGGCTGGAGGGCCCATCAACATCAATGGCCAGGGGTGGGATGCCACCAAAGAAGCAGCCAGCAAAGGGGAGGGTGACACCTCCTGCGAAGATCCCCAGGATGCCAGGGAGAGGTAAGCAGCGAGCTGAGGTAAGACAACTGAGTGATTGTGAGGTGCTGCAGGTACTTGATGTGGCCCTGGGGGACAGAGTGCAAGAACGGGATAGGCCTGAGATTATGGGGGGGAGGCGAAGGTTGTCTCACAACCCCAGTGGCAGAATGCTGCAGTGGCAGAGGAGGGACAGGGAACCCCCCGACAAGCAGGCTGGGGCAGATGGGACTGAGGCTAAGCTGGACAAGCTGCTGAACCTCATGGCAGTGATGGTCGACAAAGTAGTAGCAAAAGATGCGGCTGTGGGGACTTCTGTCCCATTGGCCCAGACTGCTCCTGAGGCCTGTACTCCCCCGCCAAGCCCATACACGGGCTTGGATAAACAGTTGGGCTCCCACTTCACAGATAAGGTTAGGCAGCAAATCAGGAATAGGGAGTACGTGGACATGTTCTCCCTATTAAACAGACCAGTTGAGCGCGATGAGAAAAAGAAGGAAAAGGGGGAGGAGGCCAACAAGAAGCCGCTGAAGGTGCCTTGCACCTTCAAGAATTAGATCACAGCCTTCCTCATTTAGGCGGGAACCATCCTACAGGTGGATAAGGATGATGGGCTTGGGCTGTATACCTACCAGAATCATATTACTCTCATGCACCGCAGGAAGGAAAGGGTGGCTTGGCTTGAATACGATGAGGAGTTTCAGCAGTGGAGGCAGGAAGACATTACTCTTGGGTGGGGAACCGTGGACTTGACACTCCTGGTGGACATCATGCATGGAGAGGGAGTGGTGCACATCGACAGTGGCTTTCCACTGTGGCTGGAACCATCACAGAAGGCAGAAGGGGCACCGCTGGGTCGCAGGCATGTTATGTTTTTGACCAGATGAAGTGTTCCTGGGCAGCATGTCACTTTTGGCACATCTGCATGGTCTGAGGGCAGCAGCACCCCTTCATCCAGTATGCTTCACCGTATTACCCAAAAGAGGGATTCAAGGGCACCACCAAGAAGCCAGGGAAGCCACAGGGCAAAAAGCTACCTACCCTGGTAAGGGATGGACAGGATTAGCCCGTGGCTTCCCAGTACCTGGACTGGGAAGCTGAGTACCTGCTGGAGGAGGGTTTCATGGTGGGTTTCAGGCTCCAATACAAAGGCCCCATGGGGGCACGAGGTGGGGAATCTGAAATCCACATTGGGATTGTTTGCAGGTAGTCTGGAAGAAACTGGAGAAGGAGAAGTGGCTGGTGAGGGTTAGTGGCCATTCAGTATCCCACTGAGCCCTTTACTCTGGGTATCACCCATTGTCCTGGTGCCAAAGAAAGAACTGGGGGAATACATGATGATAAATCACTTGTCCTATCCGGAGGGAGACTCCATGAATGACCACATTAACCTTCGTCATACGGCGGTGCAACACGAATCGTTCGACAGGATGGTGGAGGTCATGCGCGGGGAAGGCTCTCGGGCATTCCTGGCAAAGGCCGACATTGAGTCGGTGTTCAGGTTGCTTCCCTTCCATCCAGATGACAGGGAGTTGCTGGGCATGAAATTTAAGGGCTAGTACTATGTGGACAACTGTATGCCCATGGGGTGCACAGCGGTGTGTGCGGTATTTGAGACATTTAGTTGTTCCTACACTGGGAGATGGAGAGGGAATCAGGCAATCAGGCAGTAGTTCACTAACCTTGATGACTTTTTGTTTGTTGGGGCAGATGGTATGGCAATCTGTGAGAAAATGTTGGCTGTCAGAACTTTGGGATCCCTTTAGCACCAGGGAAGGTGGAGGCTCCCAACCAGGGTCTTGGTCTTTTGGGGGATTGAGATCAACACCATCAACAGGCTCGACACTTGCCCTAGGAGAGGATCGATGCACTCAGACCTTGCAGCAGTTGCAGCAGCTGTTGGGACTCCTCAGTTTTGCATGTCGGGTCATCCCCATGGGGCATAACTTTCTACGGTGCATGGCCAAATTGGGAAAAGTGTGTACCACACCATGCCACAGGCTACAGGTCATTGAGGGATTCTGGGAGGTCTTACAGGTGTGGAAGGTCTTCCTTGGTCACTTCAATGGAGTGGCACTATGGCAGGCCATCAGCTGTTTACAGATACAATGGAAGGCCTGGGGTTTGTGGTGTACTTCCAAGGGGAGTTGTGTGCGGACAGCTGACTGCCAGAGTGGGGGGAGGCGGGGATGCTCAACAACATTACACTACGGGAATTCTTCCCCATAGTGGTTGCCCTGAGCTTATGGGGCTACAGTTGAGGGACCGCAAGGTCCTATTCAGGTTAGATAACATGGGGGTGGTACAAGTCATTAATGGGCAGTTGGGGCCAAAGGGCCCGATGGGGGATTTGATGCACATCTTTGTCCTAAAATGTTTGCTGTTGAACATCACATTTAAGGCTGTGCACATACCCAGTGCAGACAATCAGATTGCTGTTGCTTTGTCTCGTTCACAGTGGCAATGTTTTTGAGAGCTGGCTCCAGCAGTGGAGCAGCAGTCACGAACAGTACCTCCCATCTTGTGGAGGGTAGTGAAATCCTGACTTGAAAATGCATAGGTAATTCCACTGTACTGAGGACAAGGGAAGTATATTGGAGAGGGGGTAGAACACTACCTGGGGTGCAGGCGTAGCAAGGCTGGCCAGAGGATTGGTCCATTCCAGTAGAGCAGCTGTGCCAGTACATCATGCTGTCAAAGCAAAATGGGTCACACCAGGAATGCTGGCCAGGCACCTCGCTGGCTTGTCTTGGGTCTCCAGGGCTCTGGGGATCACTGACAACATGAAGACTTTCAAGGTGAGGAAAGTGCTAGAAGGGTAGGGTAAGTCAGTCACTTCCTACAACACGAGGTGCCCCATTACCCCGGCGATCCTGGAGAGCATCCAGGGGGGTGCTTCCGAAGGTCTGTTGGACCCCATTCAAGGTACTGCTGTCTGACACTATGTTTTTGGTGGCTTTCTGTGGGACTTTTAGGGTGTTGAAGCTAACAAAGCCCACCCAGAGTACCAAGATCATAGGGTTGGAATTAGGAGACGTTCTCGCGACAGAGCGGGGGGCCTGGGTGAGGCTTAGAAAGAGTAAAAGAGACCAGGAGTGGAAAGGATGCTGGTTCCTGGTGGAGGCACTGCCTGGGGCATCTTGGAATGTCCAGGACAGGGTGAGGGCATATATGGCTACCATTCCCAGAATAGGGGATGCATTCTTCCATCATGCAGACAGAGGGCCTGTCACGGCTTACCAGTTTAGATCTATTCTGGCCAGAGCAGTATAGGAGGTAGGGTTGAACCCAAAGGAGCACGGGATGCACACCTTCAGGATCGGGGCTGCCACAAATGCCAGGTGTTTGGGGTGGGCGGATGGGCAAATTCAGGTGCTGGAGTGATGGAGGTCACAAGCATTCTTGAAGTATGTGTGCCCACATTTTCAATAACAGTTTCTGTTTCTTCCATGGTCCCTGGAGGTCAGTGGTTCGATCTGTATCTGTAGCCTGGCCTTCATACAGCAAGCAGCAGCAAGAGTGGCAGCCAGGGCAGGGAGGCAGCCCTGGAGGAAGGGTCATACAAGGGTCCACATCTGATGGATGGGGTCAGAATACATGCGCTGGGATGATTTGGTCCCCCTGTTGAGGAAGGAAGGGCAGATCCAGCATATCCCAGAGGTGTTGGTTGGACATCTTGGAGAAGAAGACTTGGGAAGTAGGAAGACAGCGGACTTGCTGTTGGCCATGAAGGAGGACTTTCAAACCATTAGAGAGTGGTGACTGCATGCCATGCTCATCTAGTCCCAGCTGATCCAGAGGTCTAACTGGCCAAATGGGGAGGGGGTGGCTTCTCTCAACAGGGCTTGCATTCAGATCAACTGGGAGATGAGGAAGGTCATGCAATCTCTAAGGGAAACCATGGTGAAACATAGTCAGATTCAGGCATCTGGTCAAATCATGGTAGCTGAGAAGGGACGTTTGACTGAGATGGGATTAGAACTGTGGTTAGGAGAACTGGAGGGGGTCTTGGAGGAGGTGGTAGAGCAGTCAGCTTGGAGGGTCAGACATTGTCCCTCCTGTGGCATCTCAGGAGGATCACTATGAGATGGAATAGTGGTTAGGGGGTGGTGACAAGCCGAGTTCTTCTGAAGGGCTTGTGACCCACCAAGTCAGCATGGAGGTGGAAACTGAGTACCCTGACCTGGGAAAGAGGTCACGGTCTGCCTGCAGCAGGTACCACTATACTGCAAGGCTAATGGTGCCTGATGGGGGCAGCTAAGCAGCCTTGGCCATTACGACCATGGGTAGTTGATCCTCCCAGGTGTACACGCTGCTCTTAACCACGATTGATGTTCAATAAATGCATGGCTGCGGCCATTTCCTCCAAGGCATGTGTCTGTGTTTTCTTTCTAGGGATAGGGAAGTATGAAAGGATACCAGATAATACAGAGGCTGCAACAGATGGCAGCAGCCATAATTTGTCTGAGGCCATTCTCCCCCTGGACCTGGAAAAGAGGAGGGAGGGGGAAGATAGAGGAGGTCCCAAAGGGGCTAGGCAGGGTCCAGTGATTGGACGGGGGACCACCAAGGCCTCCCACTTGGGGGGGGTCACATCCTGTGGAGGGGAAGGGGAAAGAGGAATTTCTTGGACTGCAGCCAGCAGTCCCTCCTCTTTCTCCTTTCACCCTTCTAGGATCACCCACCCACACACCCTCATAAAAGCAGGGTAGTGGGACCAGGTAGTCAGGTCCCTTCTTGCTACGTAGCTGTTTGGGGGGGGGAGACAAACTGTCTGTCACAGTTCAGATGCAGTGCTGAGGTGCTTCCACTTATGGCGGTGTTTTCCTCAGAACTGTACTCCACTGTATCTGAACGGCTGTTATAGACAGCTCGGGTATTCATTGGCGCGGTGCAGCCACACCTGCAAAAGGGAGCAGGGCATTGGAAGTGGGGGAAGCACACCTACGAAAACTCATATGGTGGCACTATTTTTCTTGCACATGCATGCAAGCAAACATAAAAATGGACTACAGTCGAGATCTCCACAAAAAAATTATTTCTCTACTAGTTTGCAGATATGGCTGTATTTCCTAAAAGCAATCCATTCTCATAGCCTTGGTCTGAGGTTTGTAAACTGAAACAGCCCAGCATTTATTTCCATTCCCCTTCCCCACCTAACTGTTTAAATTTAGATGCTAATGAACATTTCAAAAGTAAGTGTTTTCATACCAGATGCCTGTCCGCAACTCACACATGCATTTCTCCTGGGGGTTCTTGATTATTGTATCCTCATATACTCTTCTACTAATGAAAAATGCATCTCAAAACTGAAAGTTACATATAATAATATTCTTTTGTTACAGGTCTGCCTTCTATGACCCACAGTTGTGACCTACTACAAAGGGCTAAACTCCCTTCTTTGGAAAATAGAATAAGATTGCTCTTCGAAAGCCACTAGAGGTCTTCTCCCTACTTCCTTATCTTCTATGTTCCCTAGAGCTATTAACTCCCTAGGACCTAGGTTTCAAGATAAATTTCAGTTTATGATTCTAAGGGTAAAAAAGCCCAGGCAAGAAATCATTCTTATTCAGAGCAATTTTATTTTTTAATTCTTTCCCCCACATCAATCAGTGCTTGCCTTTCACTTACCACTTTCAAAACAAGACTGAAAACATGACTGGAAAGCTTGACCTCCTGTTCTTGTCCCAGCAGCACTTCTAGGAAGTAGTATTTAAGAGTGTTCTTATTCATGTAATTGTCCTGTACTGTGTATATTGTTTTTATTTAATGTTTGTATTTGTTTCCTGTATCACTTGCCACTTGTGAAAACAGGCAGTCATGCTCATCAAGTTGTCAAGTATAAAAAATAAAAATAAAATGAAATTTATCAGTACCCCATAAAACATCTAAAAGTAACACCAGGCCTGGGGCTATATCCAATAAGCAGGTGACCAAAAAATCATGGCCATTAAATAAAATTCTTATCCCAGATCACAGGTCTTCACCCAGCGACCAAAAAGAGGGTCCCCAGTGCCAGATTTTCTATAGGTGTGATATATTTTACAGAGATCTCAACCATTAATCTTGAACACATATGATATCAGCTGATGTTTCCTTGAGACATGACAATGTGGTTAACCTACAGGCATGATTTTGTACACTATTTACGTTACAAGTGACCACCCACAGTGTACCAAATGATGCCCCCTGTAGGAAGGCAAAATGAAAAAGATACCACTAAGAACCACCCATCATCTTTCTCTACTTTTTAGGCATGAACGTGACCTGGTTCTTTTCCTAGGGCCTAATGGTTCTGACAGGCAGCCACCTGTGTCTGGGAGTATCTCTGTTTGTGAGATAATCACTGAGGAGCTTCTGAATCCTCCCCATCGCTTCCAGTGCCCCCCCCCCCACTGGTCATGTGTGACCAAGGGTTCAAATCTATTCTGTATCTGCAGGGAGAACATTCCTTTTCTGAAATTTAGTCCTGGGGTATGTGGTTCCATGGGCCCCTCTTCTAATGTCCTTCACAGGTCTAGGTTCTAAGGGGGCATAACTTTCATGGAGTCATTAAAGAGATCTGTCTGTTTTATAACAGATGGGACCTGCACTTGGCTAGTCCCCTGTTCCCTGGATGTCCTGCCAATCTGTGTCTCATCCGTTGTCCAGAAACATGGGGAACCTGTTCAAGCAGAAGTTGTCAGGGGTCTGTGGATGGTCTGGGTTGAGCTGAACCCTCAAACCATGAGGGATTAACTACCAGAACATCAGGTGATCTGGCTGTAATGGAGATGGGGGGGCCTTCACCAACATCACCATCCTCCCTACGGATCCCCATTTACTTGGCATTTTTAGGATATCAACCTGATTCAAACTTCTTCTCTGTTTTGAGCAGTCCAGGGACACTGTTAGTACAAGTGGCCAGACCCTCACACAAATAGCAACAGTATGAATTAGAACAATACAGACTTATGAGCCCACACTCAAGACATGCCCCACAATGAACCTGATAACAAGAATTGCTCAGATGTTGTTTGGAGCCACACTTATGGTTGACCATGATAAAAACACAGTGCTCTATCCTTGTTGAAAAAAAGCTGCTTGGCAGATGGACCAATTCAGGGTTTATGTGGAGTAGCCCCATCTTAACCTTCCACCCCATCCAGATGTTCTCAGAGTAAGTGATGGGTGTGGGCTTAACTATAACATCACATCTGTTCTTTAACCAAAACAATATATTCATTTTCAGCAATATAATCTTCATAGCAGGTTTTTTAGTGGGATTGTCAAAAAAAAAAGCCACGTTTAAGCCACAAGGTGGTTTTACCCACCATGTTATTGCCTTAAAGCAATTCCAAAGTTCATAAGTGTTATGCCAAATGTTTTATGCTGGATATTTTTGTGGGAGGTGGGGGACGTCAGAGATCCTACTTGCTGGTCTAGTTATAAATTGTATGTGCCTACTAGGGCACCTTGCTCCAAATATATATAGAGACGGTTTTTCTATTTAATTTAGATATAATGCATGGTGTCATAAGCCCATTTTGGGTGAGGCCTACACTGGGACTGATGCTGGACATTGTGATATTTTAGTAAATGCCATGCCTCTCTTGGACTCAGTATCGCAGCATATGTGTTGGATGTTTAATTTTTCTGGTCGGTTAAATTTAGTAACACCCTCTATGTGGTAACTCAGTATAGCAAATGCATGCTGCCTTGTATTAAGGGACTTGGTCTTAGAAGAAAATGTTATTATGGTCTGTTTGCTATATGCTTATTCAATGATGTGTCATTGGAAAAACGATTAAAAATAAAGAACAAAAAAAAAGCCACAATGGGGTATCCTTTATGTCTTGATATTTTCTCCAAAACCTGTCCAACAAGGCAGTGGTCTTCAAAGAAACATGAAAAATAACATTCCCCAAAGAATGGATAAGCATAAAACATTCAGTTTTTCAATAGTGTTTGTGCCACACACACCTTATGTTGCACTATTTCTAGTCCACCTTTATATTTTAGCCATGCGGCATTACACGTTTGTGTGGGCTCATCCTTGTTGTTAAATAAATGTAAAATAAGGTTTGGGGGTCTGAGTACAGGTCTTTCTGTGTCCTGGGGAGCAACTGGATCCAAAACTCGACTTGGTGTAGATGTCGAGTTCCCTGTGGGCTCAGCCCTTGAATTGCCTAGCTTCTGTCATGGCAACAGATTTCAAATCCCTCTTACCATGATCACCCATGAGACCAGTACAGCGTGCTTCAGCCTCATCCTGGGCAGGCAGTCCTTGTTAGTTGCCACCAAATTCCCCTTACTGGACATTCCCTGGGTACCTGTCAGAGGGTTACAACCCTTCTCTGTTGTCAGGATCTCCAAACCTGCAGCAGTACTCTGTGTACTGAGAGCATCAACTTGCATCACAGGATCAGCTACTGAGACCTGATCCTCTTGGTGTCCCTCCATTGGCATCTGTTGGAATCCA
This sequence comes from Neoceratodus forsteri, assembly GCA_016271365.2. NCBI lineage: Eukaryota > Metazoa > Chordata > Ceratodontiformes > Ceratodontidae > Neoceratodus > Neoceratodus forsteri. The sequence goes on from CM028133.1 coordinate 377,336,085, forward strand.
GGTTCATGGTCCTGTTGCACTGTACCTAGACCAACAGAGTTATTCATTTCTAAAGGAGAGCTCAGACCATGCCACCTTCTTTGCTGTCTCTGGATGTTCAGTATCTGAATCAGAAGTTGTAGGCAAGAGCTCAGGGTTATCAAGCAAACAAGAATAGGTTCACCCTCCCACAGTGTGGTCAAAGTAAGTAAGTAACACTTTATTTTTATCAGGCGCCCTTCCAGAGCTCAGGGTGCCTTAACAATCATTCATAAAGTAGGTAATTTCCATCATACATTAAAACAAAAAATATAATACAATGTTTCAGCATTAACTCACTAGGTTCCTTCAAATGCCTGATAAAACAGAAGTGTTTTCAAGGAATTTTTAAATCCTGCCATGGTCAGGCTATCTCGTATCTGGCATGGTAGAGAATTCCACAGGGTAGAGACCATAAAGTTGAACAAGCTTCCTCCCTATGTTTTTAGAGATACCCTGGAAATCTCTAGCAATCTCTTGCCGGAGGATCAGAGTGAGTGGGTGCGGCAGTAAGGAGACAGAAGTTCTTTCAGGTAAAGGGGTTCCTGGTCATGTAGGGCCTTATAGATCTGCAAAGCGACCTTGAAGGTAATCTGCCACTGTATCGGCAGCCAGTGCAGTCCACACAGCACAGGTGTTATGTGACTGGATCTAGGGGTTCCAGTTAACAACCTGGCCATCATGTTCTGCACTAGCTGTAAATGGCAGATATCCACCCCTGGTAGCCCTAGGTAGAGGGCATTGCAGTAATCAAAATGAGTGGTATCAAAGGCATGGACCAAGATAGGAAGATCATCATGTGGGACCAGGTGCTTCACCCTAGCTATGTTCCTCAGATAATAAAAGGAAGATTTGACCATGGCCGAAACCTGCGCCCTCAGGGTCAGGCCTTCATCAAATATCATGCCCAGGTTACACACCTGGCCTGAGGCAATCAGTGGGACTCCACCAAGACGTAAACCCGAGGGTTTTCCCACCCATACCCCAGTCGTCCTACAATCAGGATCCACCACCATTACCTCTGTTTTACCTGAGTTCAGCCTCAGCCAACAAGCACTCATCCAGTTTTGTATCTCCAGCAGGCAGTTGTTAAACACTGAGACAGAGTCTAACTCCTGTTTGGGCACAAATGATATGAACAGTTGAGAATCATCTCAAAGCAGTGAAAACTCAACCTGTACCATCTTATAATGTCCCCTAATGGCAGCATGTACACTACGAATAGCATGGGGGACAGCACCAAGCTCTGCAGTGCCCTTCAGGTCAGTCAGCGAGGGGCCGAGGAATAAATCCCTAACACCACTCTCTGAGATCTGCAGTCAAGGAAGGATCGAAACCAACTGAGGATTGCCCCACCTCAGTCCACAGAAAAATCGCAATTTCTCTGGACAGGAACTCTGCCTTCTTGTAGGAAATTGCTGATTGTTAGATCTTATAATGATCTAGCAATCTAAGTCTGTCCTCCTCCAGGTGAGTTTTCCACCAGTGTCTCTCCAGCCTTCGCCCTCGTCTCTTCAAATCCTGAAGGGCCCCCACCAAACCAAGGGGCGCCTGGGTAAAGGGTAAGAGGGTGAACACTAACTGGAGCAATGACATTCAGGGCCCCAGCAACAGCCTTGTCGTAGGCTAATACAAGGGGCCCTGGGTCATTGCTATCCATCAGAATTCCAGAGAGGTCCAGTACCATCATTAGGCCTTCTGAGAAAATTCCTCTCAAAGGATGATACTGTACCAAATCCTTTGGGGCAGGCCTATTTTGGGGGGCTGCGAAACTGAATCTCAGGGCATGATGGTCTGACCACCTGATAGGATCCACCTCCATATAGGAGATTTCCATCCCCAGGTGGAACACCAAGTCCAGTGAGTGCCCCCCTGATGAGTTGCAGTGGTAATAACCCATGTCAGGCCCAATGATTCCATCAGTTGGAGGAGGTTTTGTCCAAACACCAAGAGTTCATCGTTGACCCAGGCATTGAAGTCCCCCAGAATCAACCATCTGGGGGCCTCCAATTCCATCTCAGCTATGAAGTCTGACAGTAGATGAGAAGGGTCCTGTATCCTGCACCCGTGCCCACAATACATTCAAAGGAGCTGGTAGATCCAACTGACACCTCCTTGATCCCCAGTTCCTGTCTAAAACAGATAGCACCCCCTTCCCCACCCCTATGGTCCTCTCTCAGGTGGTATATCACTGAGAACCCAACCAGAACAGCGGATTCCAAAATGGGACCTGCACTTTCATCCAGCCAGGTCTTGGTGATGCAAGCCGGATCCACAGAGGCCACAAGATCTGCAACCAGTGTGGCCTTGTTCCTAATCAACCTGGCATTGCATAACACCACCCGGGAGGGACGAGAATCTGAGGATGGCCCCAATTCCTGCCTGACTAAGTCAGAACCCTTGGGTATGGGCACAAGGCAAGGGAGACCTCGCTCCTGTGCCCATTTTGCCCCAGGGAGCCTCCTAGTTCTTACTGTCTCCATCCATCCACCCCTCTCCCACCCCCCTGAAAGTGCTAGGATCCTCACCCCCGTCTTCTTAGTATGCAAGATGCCCAGCATCTGCCATACACCTTGAATGGCAGTGCGGGGCAGTCAAAAGGGTGAAGATCCCTCAGTCTCAAGGGGAGTACTGCCTGGCCATATTCCTATCCCCCAGCACATTATTTAGGCCTATACACACACATACAACACTAACCAATCTTACCCCTCAATCACTCACTCAACCCCCACCAACCTAAAATATATTCCTTACTTATGTAAAATGCTCTTCTCCTTTGTCTTACTTACTTATGCATATATCTCTCCCACATTCAATATTATCTAAGCTAACCCCCCTTAACAAAATCTACAAAAATTCCCACAACTCCTCTTCCCCACCCTAGATCAACCCACCCACTTACCAGCAAATCATTTTAAAAAGTGTTACTAGCACAGAGTCAATAGTCCCCAGTTGCAGTCTTGATTTTATTTTTTGCCCAGCAGTGCTCCCACCACTGCAGGGAAGAGACTTCAGTACTCTTCAGCCCCCTCTCACAGGGCTGAATTGCATGAATTCCAGTATTTAACCACTTTGAAACGCATGTAACGTTATGTCCAGTTTACAGAAACTTTAGTGTAATAAAGCCACCAAATAAGGAAAATATTTTACTTCACCAGTTTGCAGGAATTCTTTAATCATAGCGAGCTTCCAGCTAACCAATTTAGCGAGCTTCCAGTTATCCAGCTTTCCAACTACCTTCCATACCACGATATATTGAACCACCACCTCCAAACTTATATAGAGCCTCCTTTCACTCAGATAAGGCTCCTCCCAAACCTTCTCCTTGGTGGCCCAAGGCCGACCCACCCTCCAGTGAGTTCCTTACCTCTACTCTACTCTACCTGAGGGATACAAATCCCCTCCACCACCCTCTGGCGGTGGCTGCAGCCGTCCCTCTGTCTGGGTTGATGGCCCCAATCCTACTCCAGCTCCTAAAGAAGCCCCTCCGGTGCCACTCTATTATAATGGTCACCCCCCTCACAAAACTTTCTCCAAGCTGGTACAGGTCAAAAACACCATCAATGTCCTTCCTTCCTTTCGTTGGTCCCACTGGGATCGCACCCCAGCCAGAAACTACCACTAGGCAAAGATGTTCCTCTGGGTGCCTCCTCTCACTGCCAGTCCAGGGACCACTCTTTCAGCACTCAGTTTCCTCCAACTCTCTGTATTCCTCTTATGATCACTTCACTCTCAAGACTGTTCCACTCCATCTCTACAGATATGGCAATATCTTCCTTGGGCGACAGCGATATAGAGCGAAATGAAAAGTAGCTCTTATCCTGCTTCACCACAATTGTTGCGCTGCTCCACACTATTCAGAGCCCACAGCTACTCAGCTCCCCTAGTGCCCCAAGGCCTGGGCATCGTCAGGGCCAAACTTACAGTCCCAGTGTACACTGAAGGTGTAGCTCTGCTACCGAAGATGCTCAGGAGAAAAGAAAAATAATTAGTAATAATCATAATAGTATTGAGGAATACATACAGCAGCGTTGTTTATCACTGGATATTTTATGGTCCTCAAATGGCCAAGTCAGTATAGCTCAACCAAGCTATCCAGAGGGGGTTTGGTGGTTAGAAGTTACATCTTTTGCCTTTTGGGGGGTAACTTCAGGTGCATATGTGATACGAAAGGGAGGTAATGTCACCATTCTCTTACAAAAAGGGTTTCAGGTTCCTATTTGTTTTCATACCCATATGATGTAAACTTTGCAGTGAGAAAATCCAGTAACTCTCACATTGAGGCATCCTAGTAATTCTGTTGCTACCTCTCTTTCCAACCTTAACCTGTTCAATTCCCATAAATATTAGCGTGGATGGGTTGCATTCATGAGTTTCAAGGAAGTGCAGTGCTCCTGGACTTTCCTTGTTGCCTGTATCTATGTCACATACATGCTCCTGCACCGTTTGCTTTAGGAGACATATACTCCTGCCAATTTAGACTTTTTTCTACAGCTGCACGTAATACATATATCTCGAAATTCGTGAGACAAGTCTTATTTGTACTGATATGACAGTATTGTTGGGAAGGATAACTACAGTCTCTTGTTTACAATGAGTACAAACATTGCAGCTGACACATTTGTGCATTCCTGCAAGATGAATTGGTAACCAACCTGAAGATACTAACATACTAAAATGCCAGCAGAATAGCCTAATGGTCTTTCGCGTCTGCTCATTTGGTCAGCCCCCACCCTGGGAGCTGATCTTGCTGCCCCCCTCACCTTCTCTGGCTTCTCCCTTCCCAGTTTCAGATATTCTCGCTGCATTGGATTTTGCTTCCAGAACCCTTCCCCTGTACCTGTCCCTCCCCCTCCTGAACCCCTCCGCCATCACTGCCTCCACCAGCCCCCTAGGCAGCACATTCCATGGCTCCACCACCCTCTCAGTGAAGTAGCACCTCCTCCTTTCTCCCCTGAATCCTCCCCCCTCCAGCTTCCACCAAGATGGTGTATCATAATTCTCTGTCAAAAATGGCTGTGTACTACTATATCCTTCAGGTTACTGACTATTGAATGTGATTCTTGGTGTATTGCCAAGACTGTCTGCCAGTTCAGCGTCACCCAGCAGAATGGACCAATATTGTCTAACAATATGGCCTATCTTGCTAGCAATGTGATTGAATTCATTGCTAAAATAAACTGGTACATTCTGCTCTGATATTTTTTTAGGTTTGAGTGGCAGGAGTCTTTGTATATCAAAGGATTTGGCTCTATTAAGGTCTCACTCCAAGGCACCTTTTTGCTTTTTTTTTTTTGTTTCTTTCTCATTTTGAGGTTCAGAAATAAAATAGTAGGCTATCACATCACCTGGTCTTTGAGATCAGTTATGTAAGCACTTTATCCTTCTCATCATAACCTCCTGTGTATGTGGCTGTGGGTCCACTCTTTCTACTCCATCCAGGAGTCTTTCCAGGGGTTTCCCCTCTTTGTTTTTTCAATTTTTTTCACCCTTTCTTTCCCCCTCTTCTTTGTCTTTCCTTTTTATTATACTTTGCCTCCATCAATTAGTGCCTGAAATGGGGCCCAGATTTTATCATAGGTATCTTTTACCTCTAATCCAATATAGTGAATTCTTTCTACTTATTTTGTGCAGTTTATAAGGGGTGTAGTAGGTTCTGTGAAATGTATTGCACTGAATTTGCTGTAACTTGGATGATTTCACAATTGCCAGGGTGGTTTGTAACATATTGTCCCACAGTTCCTCCGTAATTTTTTTATTAAAATCTGCTGACCATTTTTGTACAAGGTCTAATATTCCTTTGATAATTGTAAGGGTCATAGTTTGGCATAAGAGTGCTATTAATTTCTTGTCTGTTTTTTCCAGAATTGCTTTGATTATTGAAGATGCATCATTAAGAGTTATGGATCCATTAAGTTTGTTAGTACAGTTTCTGATTTGTAAATATTGGAAAATAAATGTTTGTGGTAAATTATATAAATCTTTTAGCTGCTCAAATGGCATAAGAATATTATTTTGAAATAGTTGATTGAACTCTTGAATACCTAAATCTTGTGATTTTTGTTTAAAGGCCTGATCATTTATTGAAGGGGGGACTAAATAATTCTTGTATATAGGAGTAAATGCTGTTATGCCTAGTTTGGAGTTGATCAGTTGGTGAGCCTTATACCAACACTCCATCGTATTCTGAGTTAAGTAGTTCATATATTGCAGTTTTTTATGCTTATAATAGTTGGAAAACATTAGGTGTCTGAGTTTCATAAAGGGGTGTAGTTTTTGCTCCATACTTGTTGAAATATTAATGTCCATGGTTCCATTAAACTATTCCCAGACTATACTTATCTGTGCAGCTATGTAATATTTTTTAACGTCAGGGAATGCTAATCCTCCTTTTGTTTTAGGAAGAATTAATTTGCTATAAGATATACACTGATTTTTTTCCCCATATAAACTGTAGAATTGACTTTTTTAATTTATTAAAGAAATTATGTGGAATAGGAGTGGGTAGTGTTTGGAATAAGTATAAAAATTTGTGAATGACCTTTATTTTTATTACATTGATCCTTCTGATTATCGTAAGGGGCAATGTTTTTCATCTATTTATTAGTACCTGTATATTATCTAATAAGGGTAAATAGCTGATCTTGAATAATTTATGAACTGTATGAGTTACATTAACCAACACACCTTTATTGTATCCCTAAGTTAAAAAGCAGTCCATTAACTTAATAGGCTGGCTCTCAAAGTCTAAGTTATCTGAGTAGTTCCTCCATAATCTAAGAAACTGCCCATAAGGAATTACGTTTTTTAAAAGTCTTGGGTGCACACTACTGGAATGTAATAAGTTATTGGTGGCTGTGGGTTTCCTGAAGACTTGGGTTCTAACATAATTGTAACTGTCAGTGATAAGGGTGAGATCCAGGAAATTGATTTTGTTAGGATCAATGTAACACGTGAATTTAAAATTGAGATAATTCTGATTCAATCAACCCACAAATTCCCTGGCCATGACCTCAGAGCCCTCCAAAATGTAAATAATATTGTCAATAAAGCATTTCCACTTTAGAATGTAACTGTGGTACAAACTGATGTTAGGGTACAAGGCAGTCTATATTTCCCATAAGTCCAAAAAGAGATTGGCAAATGAGGGAGCCATCACTACCCCCATTGTCATGCCACAAGATTGAAGGGAATACTCATCACTAAATTCAAACTGATTCCTGTTCAGTACAAATTCTAAGCCTTCATTATTCAAATTTACTGGCATAATATGCCTGAGTGGATCCTGTCTGAGAAAATGTATTCACGTAGCAATTCCTTGTGGATGCCGTATTGGCATGTACATTGATTCAACATCAATACCCAACCACAGGTAATTTGGTTTCCACATAAAATCTTTGAATTTTTTCAAAACATGCATTTTGTGTTGGAGAAGGATATCCAGACATACAACACTCCAGTGCAGAAAATAGTCCAAAAATCTGCAGAGGTTGCCTATCACGGATCCAATTGGGTTTTATAGGGTGCCCAGGAAGATTTTTGTGATCCTTGTGGATCTTTGTCAATATGTAAAATGTTGGTGTGGCAGAGAACCAGACCACAAAAATGTAATCTCTGTCTCTGTTGTTTATCATATGGTACATACCCTATCTAATATCTCAAATAATTCCCAATTAAACATGGGAAAGGAATCACCATGGAGTTTCTTGTAAGTCACTTCATTTTGTAATAGCTTGTTACATGAGGTCCCTGCACCCTAATTGATACCCTCAGAGGTACACCGTAGACAGCTAATGTTTTTACATAGGTTACACTAATACCTAGGGCTAAGGGCATCTACCATATAAGAGTAGATGTCAGGATATGAATGCATATTGTTGTAATCCACTTTGCTTGCTAATGCACACATAAGAACTTTTTTGTTCTAAAAGTGATGACTTTACAGAATTGTATAATGTTATCTTGGACCGTGGAACCACCTCTAATTTAGCCAATAGGGCTCATCTCTGTAACTAGAAATGTTTCTATCTTACAGTAACCATAGTAATTATCATAGGTATATAATGTAATGCACAGGCTTTACACCTTGGAGACCCGAGAGATCCCAAGAGACTACAGAGAAACCTTGAGATGTAGGGAATGCTTAGCACTGGCTCCTGGTTTGTATTGGTAAGAACTGCTTAGGGCAACTGTGATTTATCCCTTTTATAGTAATAAACTCGTTTATTACTTGAATGCAACTTGTCTGTGATTACTTGCATTTCCAATATCATCAAGAATCTGAAGGAGTGGTTTAGACCCCTCAACAAATTGGCGACCATGTGCAGGTGATATTTGGCATTTGTAAGTTTTCACTTGTTGCTTAAAAATCTTCCCTTCCACGGAACTGTAGGTGTATATTCCCATATCACCTCTCCCGTTTTCACAAAACTAGTTTGTAGTCACTTGCAAAGTTTGGCTGACCTTTTCGGGTGTGGTCGATGCTGTCTCGACTGACTCCATAGCAGCTTTGAATTGCAAGCCTGCAACTTATACAGTAGCCCGGCTGTGTTTAAAGTACTCGTGTTGTGGATCGATACACAACACGCTGTCTTTTTCACAGTTTGAATTTTCGTTCCCTTCCACACAATGTCCACAGTTTCAGATATCTGCGTAGAACTGAGACTCAATTTCTCTAACTTCCTTACCTCCCATGGAGGATGGGCTGACTTTGCGTGGGACGCAAGTCAATCCGACAACCCTGTACTGAGGATTTCAACTCAGTACGCAGAGACGCGACAGTCAACCAATAAGCGTCACGCTAAAGGGTTGATGGTCGGCGCTCTCTACACTGCTTTGGAAGCCTCTGAAGTGAGGTTTCACACCCTTGATCTGCAGATCTCATCTCTTAAGCAAGAGATGGGTTTACAGGAAACAGAATGTATTAGACTGCAGTGGAACTTGGAGTCTGAGCTCCAAACTCTGTGAAATGAAAAGAATTCACTATTGCATCATTCAGCGCAAGCTGGTGAACAAGAAATGTACATACATAGATACATAGACAGTGTCAGCAGATAAGGGCCTATGGCCCACCCAGTCTTCCCATTTGAGCTTGTAAGTTCAGTTTGTTTTCCTAGAAGTCTGTTGCCCCTTACCCCTGACCTCCAGAATTCCTTTATGTCTATCCCATGCATTCTTAAATCCCGTGATTGTTTCAGCCCCCACCACTTCCTCTGGCAGGGTGTTCCACTTGTCCACCACCCGTTCTGTGAAGAAATTCTTTCTCATGTTTCCTCTGAATCATCCTCCCTCCAACTTCATCCCATGCCCTCTTGTCCTGGAACATCTTTTTCACTTAAAAATAGTGTTTTCCTGCACCCTGTTCCTCCCTGTAAGATACTTGTATGTCTCTATCATATTCCCTCTCTCCCTCCTCTCCTCCAGGGAGTACATGTTCAGTTCCTTCAACCTGTCTTCATAGGACTTGTGATGCAATCCATGCACCATCTTTGTTGCCCTCCTCTGAACCTTCTCTACCCTGTCTATGTCCTTACATAGGTATGGTCTCCAGAACTGTACACTGTACTCCAGGTGGGGCCTCACTAGTGTCTTGTATAGTGGAATTATGACCTCCCTTTTCCTGCTGGTGATGCCCCTGCCTATACATCCCAGCATCCTATTTGCTTTACCTGCTGCCTTGTCACACTGTTTCCCTACCTTGAGGTCATCAGAGATGACAACCCCAAGATCCCTTTCCTGCTTGGTGCATGCTATATCCTCACCCCCCAAATGTGTACTTGGAAGCAGGAATGTGAAAGTTTGAGACAGGATAAGAGTCAAGTTGTGCAAATGAATGATTTGTTGAGTGCTGCAAATGCACATTTGAGTGATGAAATGGGTGAGCTTCAGGACGAGATCAACCAGGCATGTAATGATTTAGAAATAGCCTATAGGGACAATTGCGAATTGAGCTCCGTGTACCAAGTTTTGCAAAAGCAGAAGCAGGATCAGGTTCATATGGATGTTGCAAGTGTGAATCATGATGAATGTAGATCTAAGATGGAAAAACTGTGCCATCAGTGAGAGGTTTTGGCTGGCCATGTTAAGGCAAAGGGAGGCGTAGCCACTGCCTTTCACTCGTCATCAGAAGGGAGTTATCTGATGATGATGATGTCTCACAGTACAACGCCCAGTCACACCCCTACTATGGCCCAGAATCACCACCCAACCATCCACAGCATGGTGGATCCCCACCCCCAACTCCTCAGGTCACATGTCGATGATGTCATGGTGCTCATCATGGGACATGCCAACATGGCGGCTCCCATGATGGGGGGGGAGCAGGCTTAAGCCTGGTCCCGACGGCACCTCCGGTAGCTGTTATTAGTGTGGAAGATAGGCAAGAGATAGAAACCATGACTGATAGAGCATTAGGCAATGATCTTCTTCCTGAAAGGAGTGTGAAAGCTATTAAAAGTCAGATTTGCCAAATTTTCCAAGAAGCTGGCACTCAGGAAGGTGTTGTTCGCACTGCAGCCGAAGCTGCAGCTCGCGCAGCCTTAGATGGTGCATGAGACATGTTACCTTTGCCTGATCGACCACCTACTAATCCCCTATAAATGGCCTACTCTGTTCAGCAAATCGCTGACAGTATCGGTCGGAGGAGCCCGTCCGACAACCTCAGCTGTCACTTGGAAAAGGTGAGTTCTAAACGCGAGATGCTTAGCCTCGCTGCAGAATATCAGGTCCAAATACAATGCCAGACCATCGATCCTGGTTTAAGGGCCAAACTCCCTGAAGCAGTCCACCAGGATGGGAACGCTACCTTTGACGAGGTTGCAGCTGAGCTCATTTCCGCTCATAGCCCAGGTATAGTAGGAATGATGCTGGCATACCCCGTAAAGCAAAATGCAAAAGAAAGCCCAGTGACCTACCACCAGGGACTCTGGATGGCCTACTGAGCAGGAAAACACCTGGCACAGGAAGCTGCGGATGTAGATCTTATTGAATATAAGACCTTGTTCCTTAGGAACATGATCCCAGCAGTAAGAGAAAAGGTAGAGCCAACCACTTACCCAAACATGGATAGGTTTGCCGATATTCTTCGGAAAACTGAGAGGGTGTATCAACTGTACATCTGTAATTTGGGTTCCGGTTCCAAGAAAGTAGCTGCCATGGAACCTGCTACTGGGACCACGGCACACTATACAGTGCAAGGGCAGACCCAACGCCAGCAAACCAGACATCCATCAGCCCCTCCAGCTGGTAACCAACAAAACCCCCCACAGGCCCAACAACAACAACAACAACAACAGCAGTGGGGTGGGAACTGGAATTGACCTAAGAATAGGAGGCATAAGGGCAGAGGGAAACCATCACAGAGAATGGGTCCTTCATATAGGGGGCTAGCTGAAGAAAATCGAAAATTCCGAGAGCTCCTGGGACAAGTGCACTCTGTAGCGGATGCTGTTCCCTCGCAGACCCTTGTGGCAGTACATCCCGTGGTCCACGCCACAACCGGCCATGGAGACACAGGAAGTACAAGCCCTCAGGCCCATACAAGCCTGAACCCAGAAGCTTCTCCCTATATAGCATCGGTACAACACGGTGAAGTCATTCACGCGAGTCAGGCCCAACCTCTGCATGCTTCCAGCAATACAGATTGACAATTACAGGCCCCAGTCCATATTGTGAACAAGCTAGTCTTGGATGCAAATGGAAGGCCCTGCACTGAGGCCGAGGTTGGGGGCCGCCAATTGGTAGTCCTACTAGATACAGGTGCAGCTGTATCTGTTCTACATGATGAACATCCAGACACGTCCCCTTGGTCTACCGGACGGAAGACCAATATGTCAGGAGTTGATGGTACTAGGCTGCCTGCATACCGTTCTCTACCCTTACCGGTAGAGCTAGGCCACCTAAAGGCCTCACATACTTTCCAACTGATGGTATTGCATGATCATCCTAGTATCATAGGAAATGATTTCCTTGCATCACACGGCTGTGTGGTGGATTTAGCTAACATGCTACTGATGCAGATACAGGGTCAATACCATACCATCTTGATTCCCGATTCACATGCTGTGGCAACAATATCAATCAATAACAAAGAGTATGACGTCATAGATTTGTTCAAGAATCATGAATTTTTTCCAAAACTCTTACCTATTCTGCAACGACATTTGGAAGCGTTTGCAGTTAACAAGCATGATTGTGGTAGAATGTACACTGTCATTGAGGTGCCCGGTCCGGCACATGAAAGGCAAAGGCAATACCCTTTTCCAACTGAGGCCTTACCTTACCTTAGAGAAATGATCAAGTCACTCCTCAAACAAGAAGTAATCAGAACTTGTGTTTCTACTGCCAACTCCCCAGTATGGCCGGTGAAGAAACCCACAGGTGCCTGGAGACTTACTATTGACTATAGGAAACTGAATCAGGTCACTCCCACTTGTTCCCCAACTGTTGCATCAGCACCAGATGTGCTCCGACTCCTAACACCTGATCAGAAATGGTTCAGTGCCCTGGACATTTCCAATGGTTTTTGGTCATTGCCATTGGCCCTCAAGAGTCGATATAAGTTTGTCTTCACCTTTGAAGGATGACAGTACATGTGGACTTGCTTGCCACAAGGATTCCATAACAGTCCATCCCTCTTCCATCTCCATATGATGGATGCCCTACAGAGTTTCTCTACCCCCAATGTCTCTTACAGTACGTGGATGACCTGTTGCTGGCTACGGCCACGCAGGAACAGCATTTGGATCTCTTGGACGAACTACTGATTCTCATCCAGAGAGCAGGCCTGAAATGTAACCCAGCAAAAGCACAATTGTGTCAGAAGGAAGTATTCTTTCTGGGTCTCAAAATAACTGACCAAGGTCGAAGCCCTACATGGAAAAAGGTACATGGATTGCAAGACTTGCCATTGCCTACCAGCATGGTGACTCTTCGAAGGTTTCTAGGTATGGTAAACTATTCGAGAGATTTAATTTGTGATTTTGCTAGAAAGCTGCTCCTCTGTATGAACTACTCAAAAAGGATGTTCCATGGACTTGGGGTCCTGTACACACCCAGGCTGTGATGTCATTGAAGCAGGCTCTGGCCTCCGCCCCAGCACTGGTTAACCCCAATCCGGCACTACCATTCCATCTTGAATGTGACACCTCTGACATTGCTATGTCAGCAGTGCTGGCCCAGAAGGTGCATGGCACCTTGAGACCCATTGCATATGCATCAAAGCTCTTGACTCCAGTGGAGCAGAAGTATGGCCTTTGTGAAAGGAACCTTCTGGCCACCTACTGGGCTGTCAAGCACTTCTTGTATATCATTGGGTACTCACCATTGATCCTTAACACTAACCACATGCCAACTACCTTTTTGTTCTCAGATAGAGTGAAGGATGGGTCAGTCTCTAACACTAGGCTGATACACTGGTCACTTCTTCTCCAGGATAGAGATATCCAGATCCACTCGACCAAAGTTCCATCTCTATTACCTCATGGTGTCCTTTTTTAAGGAGAACCCCATGGCTGTACACTACAGTCACCTGATCTTCCAGATCCAGGTCCTTTCCTCCCTGCCACACCACAAGTGCTTGAGAGTACCTCCTTGTGCCGTATTTTTACCAATGGGTTGGCATCCTACTATCAGGGAGAACAGATTGCAGGGATAGGAATCTTGGTAATATACCCTTATGGAAATACCATCAAGATATCTAAACGCTGTAGTGTAGCTTCATCACAGTATGCAGAGATGGCAGCGGTGGCCTGTGCTCTTGAGTTCATCCAACATGGAACTCAGGATACTATCATCTTTACAGACTCTAACTGGGTTTGTTGTTCCCTTACAGAATTTCTTCCTTTCTAGCAGAAGAACTCCTTCCTCTCTTCTGACGGCAGCCCTGTGAAATGCAAAGAACTGGTTATATACATACATGCACTGGCACAAAAGTTTGCACACAAACTTTATGTACACAAAGTCAAAGCGCACTCTCTTCATGACCCCTATCATGCTTTCAATGACACTGCAGACACCCTTGACAAAGAAGGGACCCAAGGAAGGGACATCTGGATGATGGACCATCCAGAAGCTATTGCAGCTGTGCATGTTGCAGCTCTCAAGAAGAAATCTGAGTCTTTTTCCCCTCTGGACCTCTCAGCAGCCCAACATCTGGACACTGAACTTAGAGAGGTGTTCAGATTCCTTGACAAAGGTACTGAAGAAAGACTACCTACACATATCCCATACCAAAGGCATGAAGGTAAGTTGCACTTATCCCCAGATGACAAGCTCATTTGGTTTAAACCAGATGACACTACCACCAAGTTGTGGGTAGTCCCCAGACACCTAAGATCTGAATTTTTACACCAAGTACACAATACTCCTACTGGTGGACACCAAGGAGCAGAAAACACCCTCCAATGACTCAAGACCACCGCCTGGTGGCCTGGTATCACCAAAGATGTTAAACAATACATAGACAATTGCCTTGTCTGTGCACAAAATAATCCCATACCTACAAAACGAAATGCCAAACTTTTACCACAAAGACATTCTGGCCCCTGGCATGCCATCCAAATTGATTTTATTGGCCCTCTGACCAATACCAGTAGAAACAACAAGTATGCTCTTGTGGTAACCGTCTTATTCTCTAACTGGGTTGAGGCTTTCCCCACTAAGACATGCACCGCAAAGACAACTGCCAAAATCCTGGTGGAACAGATTTTCTCCAGGTGGGGTCTGCCTCTTAAGGTAGATTCAGACAAAGGAATGAGTTTTACAGGTGAGTTAATGAAAGAGTCCCTTGAACTTCTTGGAGTTCAACAAAAGTTCCACATACCTTATCATCCTCAATCCTCAGGTCAAGTAGAAAGAGCCAACAGATGGATTAAGCAAATGCTTTCCAAATTCATTGAGGACAATCCCAAAACTTGGGATTCCCTGTTGCCTTTACTCCTTATGGCAATCAGGGGTACACCCTCAGCCACTACCCAGCTGACACCCTTTAAGGTGATGACTGGTAGACAGATAAGATTACCTGAACACTTGCTGTTTGACCTGCACACCCCCCACTGCAGACCGCATGTCTGTGGACCAGTATGTGGAAAAACTCAGAAAAGACCTCATACACACACACTTGAATGCTGCAAACTGCATGGGCAAAGCCCAGCAACAATCCAAAATACAATTTGACAAACATGCACAAGAAGTGGATTGGCAGATTGGAGATCAGGTAATGGTACTTCGATTTGCCCATCCCACCCACTCCTTCTCCAACAAATGGGAAGGCCCATACCCCATTGTCAACAAGCTCAGTCCGGCAGTCTATCAAGTTAGACTCCTGCACAACAACAAACTGACTGACAAATGGTTGCATGCAAACCAGTTGAAACTGTACAAAGGAACTTAACTTACTTTTCCTAACCCCATTGGGTGGAATTGTTCTAATGCACTAATATTTGATCTTCCTTTTCAGATACACTGACAAGATGGCTATCTTGTTCCTATATTTCCTCCTTTCAGGAGTGATACCCTGCGTCCAAGGCACGGTACTGGACCTCCTCCGACAACTGGATCCTCCAGCACCTCCTACACAGGGAGTTTCCATCAAAATACCTGATACCATGATCACTGTCCAGGAAGGTTCCGATGCTTACCTCACTGCCTCAGTCGTTGCTCCTGACAAATCTACCCTACAGATTGAGTGGCAAACCACATCACAAGGACAAATCCTCCCTGTGGCCAAACTCTCCAAAGGAACTTTTCAGGGCTGGCCCAATGCTAAATTATCCCAAATGGTTCATTGTCCTTGTTACAAACTGCATTAAGACATTCTGGTTTGTATAATATTACTGCCTTAATAGATCCTTCTTACAGTAATTCTCTATCCAAAGATTCCGCTCGCAGATTTTGTGCTGTACACCACATGGCCTCTGCTGCCATGTATCTCTCTGTGTTATCGCCCACTGATAAACAGCTTTTGGAATGTCCAAAACACAACCCTGGTCCCCGCAGTGGTCTCACAGCCACTGCCCTCCCAGGTTCTTTGATCAATAATTTACAGTTTATGCATATACCTGTTTTGTTTAATCTTACTTACTGGAATATGAAAGAGTTTGGTTATGTGTCACAATACTAATACATCTGCATTTTATAGTACATTACTGCTTGATAATTTAGCTGCATTTCAGATTCACACAAAGGATCCCTTCACTGGGTCTATTCTACTGAACATAGAGGTAATTTCAGGAGGAAATCCCCTCCTGGTACTTTGAATCACAAACATAACAAACATGAAGTTGACAGTTCTGATGTTACGGGTGCTACAGGCACCGTTACAGGTCTTTTTGGTACTGCTATGTCTATTTGAAATAAGGCAGACATTGCTGCTATCAAAAGTCATTCTGCCAGGTTCTCCACTGGCTTGGTTAACAATGTCTTACTCCATTATTGCATGGTGTAGATGGCCTTAGTCAGGAAGAAAGATACACTGTAAACAATATGCATGACGTCGCTAAAGCATTCACTGATTCAAAAGATAAGATTAATGCACTTATACAACAGAACAATAGAGAAGCTGATAAACAATACATTGCTGGGGAAATACTCTGCTCTGCTTATGGCTCCTACATTATCACTACCATCAGCAACCTCTTCCGCAATTTAGAATCTGGAAGAATTCCTGACTTCATACATGATAGATGCATTTCCAAATGGTATTGTCCAAGATGTAAAGCATCTAGTTGTGTTTCCATGTGTATACAACAGACTTTATCTATTCCTCTCTCCACAGCGAGAAATTTGGGGTTTGTGACCAGACACCCTAATACTGGTCCTTGTTTCTCTACTAAGAAATGTTCTATAACAGATGCCATGTTTGTCTCTTTTACTGTCTTCTTACCATGTTTTGATCCCACTACAGCCTTGTTTGACAAACTTGCACTGGCACATTCCATAGGGCATTTGGATGAAGATATCTACTGAGAACACCTGGATCTACCACCTCTACTGGTCTACCATTCTTTCCTGGATGCCTGGGTGGCACCGCACACAGACTGCTGTGCGAAAAAGCAATACAGCTACCTGTGCCGATGTGATGTGTTTGATGTTATATGCCCTGTTTGTGGCTACTCTACAGACAGCATTGATTGGACTTTCACTATGGATGATGACATCACTCAGAACGGCACCAACTCTTTTGACTCAACCTTGTCTCCAGATCAGCTCTACCAATCCTATCATGAGGAAGCTCATCGCCTGTCAACACGCATTTCAAAGACGACCTACACATGCCCTGTCCAGTTGCAAAAGTGGAGACTGCCTACTGTGCGTTCACAATATAACTCAGATGGTGAGTACTGTATCTTCACAAATCACAAAACTTATACATATGGTTCTGTTACTTGTACTATTGATTACCCCAACTTCTGCTTTGTCCCCCACCAGAAGACTGTTATTGGACATACTGTTATAACCCCCGTTCCCCTTATGGATGCAGACATTATTGATGGTAACCCAGATTATCTACTCACACTGTCAGAATACTTGCCATATTTTAACATACATATAGACCCACTTACACACTTACACTGAAATCACTCTTAGACAGGAAGGACACACACCTCATCCACATCAGCAATAATATTACCAAAGCCAATGAAGCTGTTCTTGACCTGATTAATGATGGAGATATGAATAATGCCTTGAATAACACTTGATTAGGGATTACTTTTAAAGGTTTTGTTATTATACAAGCATTTTTGATATTCACTTTGATTATTATGCTTTGCTGCCTATGACATACACTATGCCAACACCGTGAGCAGCTTGAGTTCCTTTACAAGGCTCGCGCATCAGGATTGTAAATGACCACTGCTCCTGTCCTTTCCCTAGACATTTATCTGTGTTGCCCTTAGAGGCAACAAGGGGGGGAATTGTTACACGAGGTCCCTGCACCCTAATTGATACCCTCAGATGTACACTGTAGACAGCTAATGTTTTTGCATAGGTTACACTAATACCGAGGGCTAAGGGCATCTACCATATAACAGTAGATGTCAGGATATGAATGCATATTGTTGTAATCCCTTTGCTTGCTAATGCATGCATATTATACTATGTATTTTCTGTCTATATAATTACTGGTTTCCCTTTTTTCCCATAGGGAAACCATGGCATAATTTTCCATAATGAAGTAGTGTTCATTACGGCAAACGTGCATGATTTCCCTCACCATGGCATCATGGCACCACTTCCTCGCCCGCGACACCGTGCCTGCTCGGGAATCGCTATGGACACTGCAAACCACCACCTCGACTAGGCAGTAAGTACATTAAAAAATCTGCCTCAGTCAGTGCTGTGAACAAAATAATAAAAAAAACTTAAAATCAAACTGCTGACTACGGCAACATACTTCACCCTCCGCAAACCTGGCTGCACAGCTAGATTTTATTTTATACAATTGCTGAGGCAAAAAGGAAACCCAGCAATTATATAAATATATATATCAGGTCTGACTACATACACCGGGTTAGAAGATTCACATAAACCCCCTCGGGTGTGTGTAAATTCTCGTTACACACCCAGACCCATACTTTATCCTATATTTTTTACTTGTTAGATGCCAAGACACCTGTCCTTGAAGTCATTATAATATGTAAGGCAACATTGCCATTCTTTGGTGATGTGTACCACTACACTTGGTTATGTAAGATTCTGTATAAGAACTTCTTTGTTCTAAAACTGATGACTTTACTGAATTGTATAATGTTATCTTGGACCGTGGAGCCACCTCTAATTTAGCCAATAGGGCTCATCTCTGTAACTAGAAATGTTTCTATCTTACAGTAACCATAGTAATTATCATAGGTATATAATCTAATGCACAGGCTTTACACCTTGGAGACCCGTGAGATCCCAAGAGGCTACAGAGAAGCCTTGAGGTGTAGGGAACACTTAGCACTGGCTCCCGGTTTGTATTGGTAAGAACTGCTTAGGGCAACTGTGATTTATCCCTTTTATAGTAATAAACTTGTTTATTACTTGATTGCAACTTGTCTGTGATTACATGCATTTCCAATATCGTCAAGAATCTGAAGGAGTGGTTTAGACCCCTCAACAAGCTCATACACTTTTGTTTTATAGAACTCTTTGGTTAGCATCACTGTGTTTCCCCCTTTGTCTGATGGTTTAAAATTTACTTTCTACAAATCCTGTAACTCTTTAAGAGCCTTAGTTTCACATTTGCTTAGATTGTAAGGACATTCGGTGGAAGTGTCATTAAGAATCTTATTGACCTTCCTAGTAACAATTTTCTTATATTATTTATGACTCGGTTAATAGCTGCTGGGCAAAATTTAGATTTAGATTTTGAACAAAAAAGTTACTTTGTGTTGGCATATAAATTCATGTCTGTTGATATCATATATGCTTGCCAGATAATTACCTGCATCAGACTGCAAATAGGGAGTTTGAAATATTTAAATTGTCCAAGCCTTGCACAGTCCAGATTCTATTCAGTTCCTCAATTTCAGATGTGGGAAAGTTCAAAAGAGATTCATCCAGGTCTCATTGCTCCCATGTTGGGCTAGCCTGTTGTTCAATGTTGTCCATCACAGATAACAGAACTGGCGTCACTTCCATGTTTGAATCAGACTGTGAATGTTTGACAAAATAATCCCTAAACTGTATCTTCTGAAACAGTTTTTGCAAATTAATGTTAATTTGAAAATGACTAGGTGAGGAACAAGGAGTGAAAGAGAGTCCTTTACAAGGACTGTGGGCTAAGACTGTACTGTGAGTTCCTATGCTGTCAAATTCATTATTTTCCACTCCTGGTCCTTCTAATCTTGTCATTTACTGACCCATTTTCCTCCCCTCCATCCTTTCCTTGTTTTATTTTTCTTTCTGTTTTTTTTATTTTAATTTTTGGCTGGTATCGTCCTTGGTTTTGTTGCATTGGACCCTCTTTTCACTAAATAACTCAAGCTTTTAGAAGTTCTGGTAGAGGTAGTTTTCTCAGTGTCACTTGTTTCTGAGTTAGATATCAATGTCATCAGCTGTGGCTACAAGGGGAGTTACTGCCTTTTTCTTTTATTCTCTGAATCTAGACTTAGATCATTCTCTCCTGGATGAGCAGCCCCTCCTGCTCCACTTGAACACCTACCCTTCTGTATAGCCAGTGATGTCCCTCTCCAATTTGTTTTTTCAAAATGTTAATCGATTGTGTTTTGTGTTTAATTTTCTTTGCAAGTCCTTGTCAATATTTGCAAAGCTCGGGTGAGAAATATGCTGCTTTAATTTGGTGTTTATCTGTTTAATTTCACTAGATGTTCTAGTGTGCTTTGCTGTATCCCCTGTAATTAGCAACAGGACATTTTTTGTCACATCCACAACAATTTCTGTCAATGCCTCTCTTTGTTCAAACTCTTTAAGCCTCTTGACAGGACCACTACAATTAATCCTCAGGGTACTAGATCTAATTCCATGTAGTTCCCAAAGATCAGAATACTATACATGATCTAGTGCAGTGCCCCATCCCAACAGAAATAAATAAATGAAATAAGTACTCCTTAGAGCACTGGGTAGTGTTGGGAAGCAGGGGTGTCATGGGGTATTGTATAGGGACTCCTTAATTAGCATGTTACCCCCCCCCCAAAAAAAACACAAGGCAGTAGGGCAGAGATATGTTGAAAATAAAGAATGTTTTCAATTGTTTTCCCTGGCTGCCTGCTCTTTCTTGGACTCCCCCCCCCAACCACTGAGCAGGCAGCATGAGCCAAGGACACCCACAAGCTGGGTCTGCTGTCCCTTCCCAGTGCATGGTGTTTTCATTTAAAATTAAAAGAGCAAGTAGAAAAGGATTCGGGGTTCGAGGATCGGAACCCCAACTGTAACTCTTTGAAAAGAAGTTAATTTTTGTAGTCTTTTGCCAAGCTAGGGAAGGAACAGGATCGAGAGGGAGCAACAGGAACATAGGGCTTAGCTTGGGTGTTGAAGCCAGTTCCATTGGCTTCTCTGCCGTGCCTCTTCTCCAGTCAGCAATTCAGCCAGTATGATCAGTTATCACTGTTCATGAGTGCCATGGTCAGAAGAAGAAGCAGCAGCAGCAGCCAGAACCATGGTGTGGGCTCTGTTTAGCCCTATTTTTTATTTTAAAGTTATTTAAAAGTAATTCTGAGCCCTCACCGGCTGCCATGCCAAGGAGCCACATTGTGTGGTCCGTGTTGGAGGTGAAACATTGGGTGGAGTACCCCAAAGCAGCAGTAAGGTCCCGGAAGGCCCCCTCCTACAGTCCCTCCCACTGCCTGCACCTCTCAGCCTCCTGAACTCCTCAACTTCACCATGGGCCAGAGTGGTGATTTGGCAGCAACACTCTCAGCTAGGTACTGACTGCCAGAATGTTTAAATTAAATAAATAAAATTGTTTAAGAATGCTCAGGGCACTTTAGAAATCGAAAGAGAGCTGATGGGGTGAGACATGGGCTGATTTACATAAATTGATATTAATTTGGGTGACGTAATACCCAGGGGAGGCGATTTAGGGTTGAAAGTCCATGTTGTAGAGAGAATTACTATTCATGAATAGGCTCCCTAGGGTGGAGCTGGGGGAATTGGGCCCTAAGGAGGGCTAGTAAATATTTATAAGTGCAGATGCCTGGGCCAGATTAAAGAGAAAAGGCAAGCCCTAGTGGGACAGAAGAGCCCAGGTGGGCTAGTTGGAAAAAGGGAAAGTAAGACCAATGTGTTCCTGTCCTCGTCCCAATAAGCTAGCACTCAGTGGGCAAAAGGGCAAGCCATTTGATATTGTTAGTGAATATCTTGCTCCCAAACTGAATGTTTTGCATCCTGTCACTTGCAATTGCCCCAAGCTGGCATTTAGTGCCCCTGCAACCTGCAGTTGCCCCAGAACTGTGTATTCAGGATCCTGTTATTTGCAATTGCCCCAAACTGGTATTGGGTGCCTCCACAACCTACAATTTCTCCAGAACTGTGTAGGCTTGCCGTGAACTGGCACTTGTTGACCTGCAATTGCCAATGGACTTTGTATTCTGCAACCTGTTACAATTGTCCTAAACTGGTATTTATTGCCCCAGAAATTGCCCCAGAACTGTGTATTTTGCATCATGTTACATGCAATTGCCCCAGACTGGAATATGGTGTCCCCAACTGCCTGCAATTTCCCTGATCTGGCATTTATTGCCCCTGCAACCTGTAATTGCCCTAGTACTGTATAGTTTGCATCCTGCTACCTGCAGTTGCCCAAAACTGGCATTGATTGCCCCTGCAACCTGCAGTTGCCCTAGAACTGTATACTTTGTGTCCTGCCATCTGCAGTTGCACTGAACTGAGAGTGTTGCATACCAGATCCAAACTGTCAGAAACTGTGTGCCAGTGGCTTCAAATACACATCACCCAGAATTGGTCTCCAGCCAGCTGAGAGAAGGTTTAGCAGCTTTGTTCAGCATCTGCATCATCCACTCTCTTCATTTATGTGTCTTGGATTTAAAGGTCTCTTCTATGAGCATACTTTACCTGGAAGAGTTTCTCCAGCATCCCATTTTCTGTTTTCTGCTTGTTCCCAGGTTTCTTCCAGGCCCTGTGCAAGTCTTGACAGTTTTCTTTTCTCTTCACAGGTTCTTCAGGATCTCCTGTCACCATCTACTATTTGATGCCCCGACTGTTATTTCTCTTTCCTTTGCAGGCTCATCTGGTGTTGGTGCCCAGAGGTCAGCAGCTCAGCTTGGCTTTGAAAGTTTCATCATCCTGGTCATCTGATCTTCATGGGTTCACTCCTCTTCTCTGCTCATCACGTTCTGGCAGCTCACTGGAGGACTTTGGCAAGATTGCCTGTCTTCAGCACCCATGATTTTGTCCTGGTAGTACACTGGAGGTCTTTGGCTGGATCATCTATCTGCAGCATCCATTGTTTCATCCCAGCAGTCCACTGGAGGAACCAGGCCAGATTTCCGTCTTCTGTCTTTAACATTGGTGAATTTGCCTGGCAGCCCACTGGAGGACTCATGCCAAAGAGTCTTCGTTCCTTCCTTGTAACGTCTTTTGTCTGGCAACTAAGGAGAAGGGGTGTAGCTGATGAACCTATGACCTGTTCAAAAACCCTCTCCTTATCCCAGTGACTCCCACAAAGATTTCATTGGCCACACCAGCCTGTTAGCCTGTCCATTTCTTGTTTCCCAAAATCATTTGACTCTCTGCCCTGTGCACAGAACAGTCCTATTCAGTGGATGCAAGGTCTCCAAAGACTGCTTAATATTTTATGAATTGTGCTGTGGTAGAGTATAAGACTAGCATACTGTATTAGTAGCTTATAGTTATCTAGTGTTTGGAGTACTCCACGGAAATCACACAAATTTAGGCTGAGGTGCACCTCAGGGTGGGATTAGACCTAGCCTCAAATTTAGTACTTTTAGAGCCAAATAGTCATATATATACACATATATATATATATATATATATATATACACATACACATACATAGTGTCTTACAGTTTATCATCTAGCAAGTTTAGAGTGTATTAGAGTGTTATGTTTCCTCTTATCCCTTGTGACCATGTTCCCCTTCTTTGTGGTCATCAATAAATCCTGTTCAGTGTCTGATTCTTGTTTATGACTCCTTATAGCTGGGCAAGTCAGAGCAGGCTTGAGCCTATCTTGAGATTACTGCCTGGCTCGGCTCAGCTCGGCCTCTGTCAGAAATTGATCTCCGAGGTCAAGACAAGCCAGTTATGGTCAAAGTAAGCATTTTTGTCAACCTGAGCAGTTAGAATAGTGTCTGAAATGTTCAACTCCTATGCAGAAAACAGCCTGCAGAAGCCAGGGCTCGGCCTGTGTTTTGGCTTGCAGAGTCAAGCCAGACCCCTGGCTCATCTCCAGCTTGGCTCTAAGTGAAAAAACCTGACTTGCCCACTTCTACAACTCCTGCCTCTCTTTGTCAGGTGACTCCATCCACCTACTTTGAACCTGAAGTGTCCCCTCGCCATTCCACCTGCTGAGGGTGACACTGGTGTTAGTAGATTGTGTTCAGCTCACCAGGGTCATCACATCATACCAACACTCTATGCTTCAGCCACCCACACATCTCCACCACACTAGTTCTAAAGAGAGTTGCTTTACAAGTGAGGTAAAATAGGGTTTAAGCTCACTATCCTTTGTTGCTATGGATGTTGTTGGCTTATGAGTTTTGTCTTGAAAAACTATTTCCTCTTCTGTAATTCATTCATAGTAGTCATGCAAACTGGTGTAGACTCCCCAGGAATGTTAATATCCTCAGTGCTCATTGCTTGGAAGGAAAGGGAAGTTTCAAATCCCCACTCATTGAGAATGTAGTCCTTACGTATTTCTGTGTGAACACTGCAGTCTTCCAACACCAAGGTTTACCTGACTCCCTGACTACATCACAAGGCCAATAACACAGGAAGAAACAACAAGAATGAAAAAGATATGGTCCACACTCTCCAGTGTGAGAAGGTTGCAAGCCATGGGAGGTTGCTGACCCCTTTATTATGGTCAAAAAACACTCCCACAGTGTGGTCAGAAAGGAAAGGCTGAATACAAAGTATTGCAAACTTAACTTTTTTATTGACCAAATCAGAAAGTCACACTGGCCCACAGGCTGCACAGGTGACCCAGCACTTCCTTCATTATAGCTTCTTCAGGGGGCAGGTACCTGTTGTCACAAAAGTCCCTTTGTACTGACAACAGACCAATAGAAACTGAATACAATTCCATGATATCATACATCCTGATGTCAGTACTAGGGATTGACAAGATAAAGAATTTTTGGACAATTAAAAAGCACATTGGTCATTTTACATAGTCAGGTATCAGAATGGAAAGATTAGCATGATTATAAAAAGTAAATTTAACTAACATAGGAACAGCCATATCCATCAGTCACTCTCTAGAGCAATCTCAGTAGTGTTATAAGTTTACAACCTAGGATTCTGAATATAAACTGGGACATGAAACCCTTTCTGTAACAAAATGGTGATGTTATCTCCCATGCATACCACACATACACCTAACGTTATGCCCAAAAGGCAAAAGATGTAACTTCCAAGCACCCACTACCCCATTCCCACAGGGCAGCTTGGTTGATCTATAGAGAATTTGCTATTTGACAACTATAAAATATCTAGTGATAAGCAATGCTGCTACATGTATTCATTAATACTCATGTGATCAAGGTAGAACAGAAGCAATGTGGCAGAAGTCGGGAGCAGCCCCAAAGTGAACAATTCCAGGCAGCTTTCAGAATCACATTAATAGGGAAATTTAAAGCAGGGTAACCCATGTGCGCTCCAAACCTTCAATTTGTAGCTGTGTATGTGTGTGAGAGAGAAAGGAAGAATACTTAGAAATAATCATAATAGTATTAATGTATACATTTTATTTATTTTTTATTTATTTATTTATTGAGAAATTGGAATTACACCCTTTGAGTCCATGGACTCTTTTGCAAAGGCTCCTCATCGGTAGACACAGTACAACATTACAAGTCAGGTGCAAGACATCAAAACATCAGTCAGTCCATATATTAGATTAGTAGCTAAGTAAAGAACTGTGTAACATGTCATAGCAGAGGGCAGAGACAGCCCAGCGTCATGTGCAAAACAGCTGTAAAGTTTACAGAAAACAAAGACACTGATTGTAAGGCAGGTATTCAATCATGCTAGCTGATAACGCAGGAAAAATAGTAATTAGTCAGTGTAAGGGAGGTGGCTGGGCTGAGTTAGTATAGTACTACTAAGAGCAGTCGCAAGTAAAGTTATTAGCGAGAAATTACTTGAGTAGGGTTTTAAAAGAGCCTATTTTAGTCCCAGCAGTCAGTGCAACAGGTAGGTCATTTAGCCAGCTTGGCGCCCTGTGATAGAAGGCTCTCTGACCCATAGATGTCCTGCAGCGAGGGACCAAGAAGGGGACCTTGGAGGTACTTCTGGTGAGTCTTTGAGGGAAGGAGGGTTGGATGAGGCCCTGTAAACTAGATGGGGTGAGTTTTCACTGGATTTTCTTTGCCAGGAGGCATGTGTGGTACTTAATGCGGCACTCAAAGTTTAGCCAATTTGAGTGACTGTAGAGGTCACACATGTGGGTAGTTCTATTGCAGCCTGTTACCAGGCAACAGGCCTTGTTTAGCGCTGCCTTAATGCAACAGAGAGCAGTGTTATCGGCAGAGCCATAGAACACAATTCCATAGTCTAGCACAGAGAGGACCGAGGATGATACAGCACGGTGCAGCCCCTCATTAGGCAGACAGTGTTTGATCTGATGAAGGAAGCCAGTTATGGAGTTGATGGTGTTACAGAGGATATGAATATGTGCATGATAGGTAAAGGAGGAGTCAAAGGTGATGCCCAAGTATTTGAAAGCGTTTACCTGCTCAAATGGGGAGCCTTGGGAGGTGTTGACAAGTAGGGTGGAGTCATGGTAGGGGTTTTGATGGTGTGCAATGATCATGGTCTTAGTTTTCTGATAGTTTATTACTAATCTGTGCTCTGTGAACCAGGTCTTGGCTTCTATGAAAGACTTCTGTAGGGCATCCTGCAATGGCTGCGGCTGAGAGTTGATCCAGAAAATGACTGCATCAGTCAGCATAAAGAAGTAACTGACCAGAACAGGCACTAGGAAGTGAGTTTAAGAAGAGGCTAAACAGAAGGGGGCCTAAAATGGATCCTTGAGGGACCCCAGAGCAAACTGGGAGGCAGGAGGAGAGGGTGGTGCCAAGCTTGACCTGCTGTGACCTGTTGGATAGGTAATTTTCAAACCGGGCTGTAGTGTCAGGTGACAGTCCCATGTCAGTTAGAGATCTAAGGAGAAGGGTGTGATGGACCACATCAAAAGCCTTAGTTAGGTCAATGTAACCTGACCCAACTAAGTGCCCCAGATCCATGGCCTTGTGGATGTTGGAGGTATATTCAAGGAAAGCTGTGGTGGTGCTGTGGCCCCTGTGAAACCCATGCTGCTCGGGGCACAGAAGGTTAATTTTGATAGGTGTTCAGAGAGCTGATCAGCTACTATTTTTTCAAGGGCCTTTGAGAGAGGGAGTAGAATAGAGATCGGCCGGTAGTTAATAGAGGAGGTGCGCTCACCACCTTTCAGAAGCGGGGTGATGACAGCCCTTTTCCAGTGGGTGGGGAATTCCTCCAGACAGAGGGAGCAATTGAGGATTTTAATGAGGGGGACTAGGACAGATTCAAGAGATAGTCTGAGGAGTTTTAAGTCCAGTGAGTCACCACTATGGCGGCTCTTACCCAGGACATTAGAGATGTAAGACTTTGCCTCTTTTAGAGTTATTACTCGAAACCTGAAAGGTGGTGTGGATGAGGGGGGAACATGTGAAGAAAGAGACGCTGAAGGGTTAGGGGGCAAAAAAGTTTGGGGGGAGCACACTGCTAAGGTCTGAGAAGGAAGAGTTTAAGGCATTAGCAATTTGTATGAGATCCTGAGATATGGTCCTATTGACTGAGAGTTGGGAGAGTGGAGGGGATAGGGTTTTACCATTTAGCTCTTTGATAGTATCCCAGAATTTATGCCCTGAGGCCTTAGAGGAGGTGAGGACATTCCGATAATAAATGGCTTTGGCCTGATGCAAGGCACAGGTACATTTGTTCCTAGCTTCCCTGTACCATTGTCTGTCCAGAGGCAGACTTGAAGCAAGAGCTCTATGCCAGAGATTATCTCAATGGTACATGAGGTCAAGTAGTGTTTGAGTTAGCCAGGGGGTATCACGTTTTTTTACTGCCTGCTTTGCAACTGGAGCAAAAAGGTCACAAGCAGCATTGAAGGAGGTTATGAAATAGCTAAGGGCCTCATCTATGCTACTTGCTGAATCAATGGGTGGCCAATCATAGTTTAAGAGGTGTTTTTTTAACCTAGTTAAAGAGCCTCATTTTAAACACCTACAGTATATGGTTTTGGGGGGATGGTTTGAGGCCTTACAGGACCACCAACAGAGTACAGGCGAGTGATCACTGATGGCATCCTGGAGCACTAGGACCTTTGAGATTCAGTTAGGGTGGTTAGTGAAAATCAGATCCAGCAAAGTAGCGGCCCCTGTCCTTTGGTTATGTTTTGTGGGGGATTGGACAACTTGAGTCAGGCCCATGACCAATGAGGCATCTTTATAGTGGACAGCTGATGGTGCTAGCCAATTTGTGTTAAAGTCACCCAGAACCACCCCCAGTATTGTGCATAACTAGATAATATTTTACAGTCCTCAAATACTGTAGCAAATTTATTATAGATCATCCAGCCTGTCCTGGGGGGGTGGAAGTTACATCTTTTGCTTTTGGAAGGGCAGCATCAGATGCAAGTGTGGTGCAAAAGGGAGATAACATCACCATTCTGTTACAAAAAGGGGTTTCAGGTCCCAGATTTGTATTCAGACTGTAGGTTGTAAACTTCGTAGTGAGAAAATCTAGTAACTTTGACATTGTAGCAACCTAGTAGATCTGTCGCCACCTGTCTTACCATCCTTAACCTTTTCCACTCCCATAAATCTTAGTACAGTGTACAAACATTGCAGCTGCCACATCTGTGCATTCCTGCAGGATGGAACTGGTAACCAACCTGAAGACTGTGTATTGCGGTTCTCTGTCAAAAATTGGTTGTGTACTAATATATCCTTCAGGTTATTGGCACTACTCATTGTGATTCTTGGCATATTGCCAAGGCTGACTGCTAGTTTAGTGTCACTTAGCAGAATAGGCCAATATTGTTTAACAATATGATCTATCTTGCTAGCAATGTGATTGACTTCAGTGATAAAACAAACTGGTGCATTCTGTTTTGATTTTTTTAGGTTTTGGGTTGCAGGAGTCTTTGTCTGTTTAATGATTTGGTTCTATTAAGGGCTGACTCCAACACATCCTTATTGTATGTCTGAGTGAAGAACTTGTCCATTAACTTAAGGGCCTGGCTCTCAAAGTCTAAGTTATATGAGCTGTTCCTCCTTCATCTAAGAAACAACCTATAAGGAACAGAGTCTTTTAAAGGTCTTGGGTGTTCACTGCTGGCATGTAGTAAGTTATTGGTGGCTGTGGGTTTCTTGAAGCCTTTGGTAATAACCTTATTGTAACTGTCAGTGCTAAGGGTGATATCCAGAAAACTGACTGTGTTAGGATCAATGGACCATGATCATTTCAAGTCGAGTTAACTTTGATCGAACCAATCCATAAATTCCCTTACTTCGATCTCAGAGCCCTCCCAAACGCAAATAATATAATCGATAAAGCATTCCCACTTTATGATGTGATTGTAGTACGGATTGGTGTTAGGGTCCAAGACAGTCTGCATTTCCCATAAGCCCAACAGCAAAAGTAAAGCTGCTCCACTGCTTGTCTTGTGCTCAGTTAGAAAAGGTAAACAATAACAAACAGATACCAGCACCAAGATGCAGTTCAAAATGGCAATAATTTATTCTGTGCTACAAAAAATCACAAGTGCAGTACCTGGCCAAGCAGGAAAACAATCAAGTAAACATACAGTATGGACTCTGCAGGAGGGTGTGGGAACAGACAACACCTGGCACAGCATAAAAGTGTAAAACACAAAAATCTCTTGTGTGATATTTGTTTTCTTCTTTTTTTTTTTTTCAAAAGATATATTCTTAACTCAGAATAAAATATACAAATAAACAAAACAAAAATGCAAAAATAAGAAATAATAGTGGCTCCAGCAATTTTCTCCCCCAACAATGCTGCCACAGAGTGGAAAAATGAATCACCCAAAGGCAGTCTCCACAATCGTCTGTGCTATGCTGCTGTACCTGCTCTAATTACAGCTCTCCAGGTTCTGCTGACTATCTGCCTTCAGGAGAGGTTTATATAGAGAGACATGATGACATCAGATTGTCAGCTGACCTGCCCCTTATTCTAATACACATGATATCTGTGCCAGTACAAACATGTGGGGTGGGGTGGGGGCCAGATGGACCACAAACCTACTTATAATCACCTTCCATAGAATACATTTATAATAATTCTTCTTAGTGTAATACAGCCTTTATTTTCAGCTACTGAATGCTTCTTTCTGATGTCATACCCTGCTTGGTTACTATAAAACCTTTGCCAACCGTACACCTCAACTATGAAACTCACTCCCTCTGGACATCCGCCTAGCTCCTACACTTAATGCTATTAAAAAAGTGCTCCACCAGCATCTCAGCTCCACCAACCAATGCTCCTGTTTCAAACCTCCTTAATCCTCTGGATATCCTGTCTATCCTGAAGTTCTTACCTTTTCTCCACAATACTCCCCTTGCGGTACAGCCTATCCCAGCTCTCTCTCCTGCTACTAGCCCCTGTAGCCATCCATCTCTCTCTTTTCCAGCTTCTATTCTATACCCTACCTTTCCTTATCCTGAACTGCTAATATCCCTACTGTTCACAATCTTGCCATTCCCCTACCCATTATCCCCCTGCACTTGTCAGTATTTGACCATATTTTTATTTATTTATTTTTGTTGTACTTGCTAAATTGTATTTTCAGGACTACTACCGCAATACTCTTGCTCCTGTATGTTTTTCGTCATGTTATGACTGTAAAAACCTCCATGATCGTACCGGGACCACCCTGTGTACTACCTGTAATGCTTAGCTTATAGTTAAATGTTTTTTGGAAAACCCTGTATACTACCTGTGCTGCTTAGCCTATTGTTTCATTTTTCACAACACCTTGTTTGTGTATCTCGATGTAATCTACTGTTTGTTATACCTGCAGTGTCTGTCCTGCAACCTCCCTGGTCGTGCCTGAAAACAGTCGTCTTTATGTCTAGCACACCCACCCAGTAAAAAAAAACTAAATAAATAAAATAAAATAAATAGGGCTCAGTTTGGGCCTGCTGGCTCTAAAGAGCCTTCCAGATTTCAATAGGAGCTACAAGGAACAGTTAAGAGTCTGGGGTTCCTTTTCCCCAATAACATTATTAGCCACCTTTCCTGGGCCACAGGCAAGTGAAAATAACTATGACAAATGCTTTCTGCCTTTAGCAGTTTGCCAAGGCATATCACTTAATTATGCTAAAAAGTTTTAACAAAGAACTTTTTAATACAATTGTATTTCCTAAAGACCTTTCCTTTTATATGGTTGCCAGGCTAAGGTTCTTTTCTTCATTTATAAGTGTTGTGCTGTAAGTGCTTAGAATGGGGAGTTTCCTGCCTAGCAGCATTGTTCATTATGAGCTTGTCAGCTGAAATTATCAGCCGACGGGTAATATTTCATTTGGGCGTTCTGTTTACTCACAGGACTTTCCTTAGCCGTGTCTATTCTCCTAGGGCCCATTTTTCTTATGTAACCCCCTAGGTGGCACTATCCCAAGGGCTACTACCCCTGCCTGTTTGACTACGGACAGGTTGAGGGGCCTAGGTCCTATGGCGGGTGCCTCCACCCAGAGGTCAGGGTTTGTAGTGGTTAGACTAGCTTGGTCACAGACCTCTGGGACACTGAGACCCCCTTTTATTCCCTCTAGTGGCTCACACGGTACACCAAAGTTACAGCCCCAATACCCCACGTATACACACTGTTCACTCATATAGATACCGCTTACCTTCGAGACTGATTCTGCAGCACGTCTCTGAGGACCCCTGTAAAATAAACATAGAAACATTGAATTTGACGGCAGATAAGGACTGCTTGGCCCACCCAGTCTGCCCATTTCCCTACCTGATGGGTAAGCTGAGGATTCTAGTTAATCAACAGCTTACTCCTCCTACCCCCCACTAGAATTGCCTTATGCCCGTCCCATGCATTCTTGAATTCTCCCACTGTTCCTGACTCCACAACCTCCTCAGGAAGGCTGTTCCATGCATCCACAACTCTCTCTGTGAAAAAATACTTTGTAACATTACCTCTGAGCCGTCCCCCCTCTATCATCAAATTGTGCCCCCTTGTTCTTGCACATCTCTTCTTCTGAAAGATACTACCCTCTTGTACCTTGTTAATTCCCTTGAGACACTTAAAAGTTTCTATCATGTCTCCCCCTCCTTCCTTTCCTCAAAGGTATACATATTAAGCTGCTTTATTCTCTCCTCGTATGTCTTCTGGTGCAGACCTTGCACCATTTTGGTTGCCCTCCTCTGAACAGCCTCCACTCTGCAGTACTCCAGATCGGGTCTCACTAACTGTCTGTGGAGAGGGATAACAACTTCCTGTTTTCTACTGTTGATGCCTCTCCCTATGCATCCCAGTATGCTCCCCAGCCCTCCTTACTGCCTTCCCACATTGCTTGCCCACCTTTAGGTCATCTGATAGAATTACTCCTAGGTCTCTTTCAATTTTTGCTGTTGTTATTAACTCACCCCCCATTGTGTACTGTTCCCCTGGGTTTTTGTTTCCCAGATGCATTACCTTGCACTTCTTTGCATTGAATCTGAGCTGCCACGTATTTGACCATTCCTCCAACCTTGCCAAACCATTCCTCCAACCTTGCCAAGTCCTTTTCATTATTTCCACCCCACCGTGTGTATCAACCCTGTTGCAGACCTTTGTGTCATCTGCAAAGAGGCATACCTTTCCTTCCAGGTGCTCTCCAATGTCACTTATAAAGATATTAAACAGGACCGGTCCCTGTACCAAACTCTGCGGTACCCCGATAGTTACCCTCCTTTCTTCACTGTGGACCCCATTTACTATTACCTTTTACATCCTGTTGTCCAGACAGTTTATCATCCAGGCTACCACCTTGGGACCCACTCCAAGACTGGCTAACTTGTATATTAATCTTTTGCGTGAGACTGTGTTGAATGGCTTGCTAAAATCTAGGTAGGCCATATCCACAGCCCCTGCCTGGTCTACTACTACTTTGGTCACCCAGTCAAAGAAATTTAGTAGGTTCATCTGACATGACCTTCCTGCTGTGAAACCATGCTGCCTTGGGTCCTGTGCCCCACTGGCCTCTAGGTACTGAACATTTCTTTCCTTCAGAAGTGATTCCATTATTTTCCCACCACTGAAGTCAAACTAACTGGTCTGCAGTTTTCTGCCTCTGCCCTGCTCCCACTTTTGGGAAGTGGAATCACATTTGCCCTCCTCCAGTCCTCAGGTACCACTCCATCCTCCCATGATTTGTTAAAGAAAGTAGTCAGTGGTGTTACTAGTTCTACCCATAGTTCTTTTAGTATTCTTGGGTGAATTCCTTCAGGCCCCATTGCTTTGTCCTCTCTCAGTTTCAAGAGTTCTTTCAAAACCCTTTCTTCTGTGAATGGACTAGTACCGAAACCCCTATTCAGAGTTTCTCCCTTGTTTGGTTTAGGCACCTCTCCTCCTCATCTGTTGTGAATACTGAGCAGAAATATTCGTTCAGTATCCCTGCTTTTTCACTATCACCCTCTGTCCACATTCCTTCCCCTTTATTAAGTTTCAGTATCCCTCCTTTGGTCTTTCTTCACTCCCTAATGTACCTATAAAAAGTTTTATCCCCCTTCTTAACTGAGTTGGCTATCTTTTCCTCAGTTTGTGCCTTTGCTATTCTGACTGCCTTCCCTGCCTCCTTCTACTTTAACTGATAAAGTTCTTTGTCCTACTCCTTCTGTGTTTCCTTATATTTCTTGAATGCTATCCTTTTCTCGTTAACCGTCCTGGCCACCTCTTTTGAGAACCATAGTGTTTTTTACTTAGTTTTGTTTTATTGATTTACTTCACACAAAGGCTTGTTGTCTCTGCAATGGCTGTTTTGATTATTCCCTATTGTTCCTCCACCCCTCCTTTTTGCCCATTTGCTAGTGCTTTTCTAAGGCACTCTCTCATTTTCCCAAAGCCAGCCTTCCTAAAATCCAATACTCTTGTTTTTGTATGGCTTGACTCTATGGCTGTGTTTATTGTGAATCACACTGTTTGGTGGTCCACTTGTTCCCAGATGGCTACCCACTTCTAAATCTGAGATCCTTTCTCCTTCCCCATTTGAGAGTACCAGGTCTAAGATTGCTCCCTCCTGAGTGGGTTCCAACACTAGCTGTCTAAGGCATGCCCCCTGTAGGGCATCAAGAATGACCATGCTCTTGAATGTGCCTGCAGCAAAGGTACTCCAGTTAACATCTGGCATATTCAGGTCCCCTATCAACAATATCTCCCTTTTTCTGCCATTTTAAGGATGACTTCTATCATTTTCTTGTCCATTTTCTCCCCCTGAGATGGGGGTCTGTACACAACCCCCATGCGGATTGTGGTGCCATTTCCTGTCTCCAAGGTGACTCATAGTGACTCAGCAACTTCCTCTTTACTCTTTAGTTCTGTTGCTTTAATACCTTCCCTTATATAAAGAGCTCCTCCTCCTCCTCCTCCTCCTCCTCTTTTACCCACCCTGTCCCTCCTGTAGACTGTGTATCCTGGTATGTTGACTTCCTACTCATGGTTCTCTGTGTACCATGTTTCAGTGACTGCCACAATAGCCAGGAATCCCTCTTCCATTGAGGCCACTAGTTCAGGGAGCTTGTTGCACAGACTATGGGCATTGGTACTCATCACCTTCCATTTATTTTTATGGCCTTACCCCTTTTAGCCCCATCCCTGTCCTTAACACCTTTTTCTGCATTTATCCCTGTCCTGCTCCTTACTGACTTCTCTGCCTTGGTGTTTACCTCTCTAACTACTGCGCTTTGTGGGGGGAGGCTTGGATTTCCCTGCTCCTTTTCAGTGCCTCCTCCCTTGGCTAGTTTAAATGCTTGCCAATGGAGCATTTAAACCTGTCACCTAGGATCCTGGATCCCCCCCCCGGACAGATGCAGATCGTCGAGCCAGTATAAGCCTGCATCCCTCCAGGTGGCTCCCCAGTCCCCAATGAAGCCAAAACCCTGAGCCTCACACCAGTTTTTCAACCATTTATTGAATCCCATGGTGCGGAATACCCTAGCATCATCCTTGCCATAGACAGGCAGCACCTCCAAGAAGGTTACCGTACATGTTACTTGTCTAAGGCCCCTCCCCAACTTCACAAACTCCTCTTGCACTGCTCTGAGCCCATTTACAGCCAGGTCATTTGTCCCTAGGTGGACAATGACATCCAGCTCCCTCCCTCGTGCAGCTGCTCCCATGATCCTGAGGATTCGCTTCCTGTCCCTCCAAGCCATGGTGCCAGACAGGCACCTTACCTCCCTATCCACTTCCTCCCCCAAGTCTACCCCACTAATGATTGAGTCCCCCACCAGGAGTTGTTTCCTTCCACTGTGGGGTCTCACGCCACCCTCCTGTGGGTCTCCTTTGTGGAGGTTCCCAGCATCCTCCTTGGTCTCCACTGCAGGTGCCTCCATAGAGGAACCACTCTTTTCCAGAACAGCATATGAACTGTGGAGAGCTACAACTGGAGGGATGCACCTCTGTTCCACCACTCTCTCCCTCCCTGAGCCCACCTTGGTCCAACTGCTCCTCTTTCTTGGCAACCTCTGAGGTAATGTTGGTGGCCCTGGTGGTCCTTGGGTAGGGGAAGAGGTTTCATGAATCCTAGCCAGGTCAGCCTGGAGACAGGCAACCTCCTCCCTCAGACCAGAGAGGTGCCTGCAAACAGGGCAGCATCGCAGCCTCCAGAATGTCTCCCAGAACACTGCTGCTCCACAGCCATTGCACTGCACCACTCCCATCTTGACTTATTTTGTGTCCCCTCTCCTGTTACTTTATATGCTTATTGTCTCCTCCTTCTATGTAATTTTACACTTACTTTCCTACTGCCTATGTGCCCTTACAACTCTCACCCTTCCTGTTTTGGGACAGGAACTTCCTGTAGTCTTCAGTAGTCTCCTTCCTCTGTGCTTGGATTCAGACCTCCAGCAGCTGGGGGGATAAAGAGTTTTTTATTTTTTTAGGTTCCTTCAAGGTTTCTGAAACTAATGTGTCTCAGTGATCCTTCCCTTCCTACTGCCAAACAGGAAGTTCCTGTTGTCAGTCAAATTCAGTGGCTATAAAACTAGAACTGACTTTGGGTGGGATGATGGAGGGGTGGGAAGGAGGGAAACAAGTAAAATATCTGTAGTTCTGGACTTCTGTTTCTTGCTCTGCAACCTGTTCTCTTCTGCTAGAAACAGCCAGAAGCTGTAATTGGAGACAGCTGCTTTTGTGCACTTAAGCTGCAAAGCCACACCCCCAATTAGATTCACTCTCTGCTCTCAGTAAATTAAGGTGATACTGCTCCCTTACTCAGAAAAAACACTTTTTTTTTACTTAAATGAGACCCCCTTCTTCTAATAAAGTATCTGTTTGCTTAATCCAAAGAGGTACTACTCCTGCTGAGACAGAAGTGATTAATTAGAAAAAATCTGTAGTTCTGGACTTCTGTTTCTTGCTCTGCAACCAGTTCTCTTCTGCTAGAAACAGCCATTAAACAACATAAACAGCCAAACACAATACTGTTTCCATAAGTACAAACACCACAGACAGTATATAGTATAACAACAACAAATCTGATTTAGTTAGGGGGCAGTAACACGGGAAGGGGATATCAGATTAATTGGTGGCATTAAATCACAGTACTGTGCACACATACAGGGGCTGAAAAGCCACACTCTGGGTACCCAGGTTGGGGGGTGCTAACCAGGTCCGTTGCCCAGGGTTGGCTGGCAGGTGCAGATGGATAGGGCCCTGTAGAAGAAAATATATGCACAACACCCAATTGTAATCTGAAGCCAGATGGCTCAGTCCATGAAACAATGAAACAACAAGGATTAGGTGACACACTTGTGATTGAAAACAGACTGCAGGGGAATACCCTGACTTGTACTCACAATACCCAAGCTGAAAACCGGATGGTGGATGTTCTTCTGGATTGCCAGAACAACAAGGCATGGAGACAAAGTCCTTGTGACTGGACCCCACTGCAGTTGATAGCAAATGGATTTAATCCGACACAAGCTGGGGTTTGCCTCCAGCTTCAATACACAGCACACAGCACTGGGTATTGGAAATAGCAATTCCCCACAAGCACTATGCACATTCATATGTAAAAGGAAAGTACTATACCAGGCAGACTGCTCCTCAATCCCAATCACAATTACTGCAAAATACCCGGGAGCACGCACAGCAGCTTCAGCTCCTGACAGACCGAGCGCGATTCAGCAATTTCTCCAGTCTTCTACAGGGTTACCCTGGTTTCTACCTTTCAGACTTCCTTCTTTCTCCTCACAAGTCAGATTCAGTCTGAACCAGCACTTACAACAGCTGCAGGCCGAACCTCAGGGCCTCACACGTGCTTTCTGTGCTAAACTATGCACTGCAGAAGCACAGCGCTCCTTCTCTCTTCACTGTCACAACTGATCTGATCTTTCCAGTCACAGAGCAGGGCATTTCCTTTAGCTCCACACCATTCTGTTGGCTGGTTCGGCTGTCACTCACAATAAGGCTCCTCTGTTGGTGAAGAAAGGCGCCAAAGTCAAAATTACATTTCCCAGAGTCACTGCCCATACAATCTCCTTGTGGCTGGCTCAAAATTGAGAGTTCAAGTTCCGATTCATCCACAGGCTCCATTTTAAGGAACCCCTCCCCATTGATTGGTCAATTTCAGCAGTTCAGGACCAAAATGAAAAAGCTACACTGAAACAGTTCGTGCTGAAATGAAGACAGGTTAGACAAATTACTTTTTCTCAGTCACTCTAAATGATTTCTGACAAATAGTTATATCTTTCAACAAGGCTCCCTCTGCACACGTAGTGACGGCAGAAACAGAGCGAATTGGCAGCAGCTCGGGCGGGATTAGAGCATTAAATACACAGTCCCCCAATACAAACTAATTAAGTCTGCAAGCAGACAGCTCTTAAAGAGACAGTACATGGAGGCTCAAATAGCACTCACTTGGAACCACATTTTAACAGCTCAGACACTGAACACAGCCCAGACTTGGAGCATTCAGACAAGCTCCTGGAAGACTTTTGGGAACCCTCATTTGCAGGGGGGGTTACACCCTTCCTGGCCTGGAAAAACTTGGCATCTGTGTCAAGTAAGTACCCCCATAAATTTCAATACAACCATATACATTTATATCAATATCACATTAGGCTTATACATGTAATCACCAGTCAACATATCACCTTACCAGAAACACATTTCTGAAACTTTTCAGTACATCACTTTTTACAAAGTATTATACACACATTGTACCATAACTCTGGTTATTACCTCCTGTACATGAAACCTGAAGAGAGGGGGCCCTTCCCTATCAGCTACCTTGGGGCTGGATGGGACAGGGGCACTATACCTAGAGGGCAATACAATTAACTTGGAGGTAGCACTTACGCTGAGTTTGGACAATGAGCTCGGGGACACATACTCTCCTTTATGGACAACATTGAGAGGCAAGTCCGCAGGCCTCCCAGGGAAATCATAGCTTAAGCCTCAAGTTCATTACAGGCTTTACAGTTTGACCAGTCTTTCTAGGGGGAACTGTTACAGTCTCTGCACTTTTAGACTCACTTTCAGCACTGTCTTCCCTTGCCAGGGGAGTCTCCTTGGGGGCCAAGAGGCTAGACCCTGGGGCACTTTCAGCTCCATGATTTGCAGTCTCAGAGTCCACAACATTTGACTCACATGTGGAGTTTTCTGACACTGGCAGTGAACTATCAGGGCACTCAACACACTCCAGGTTGTCCCAGTCCATCATTTTCCTCCTCTGAAAGCTCAAACAGGTCAACCATACACAATGATTCCATGTCATCTGACTTGATGCTTTGCACTTCACTTTCTGGGAGCATTGGCTCCAGGGACAAAGCCGGGGCTTAGACAGTCCAAAAGGCCCAGCTTCATCTCCAGGATTGACTAGGGGATTGCCCTGAAACAATTGACTCTGTTCATAAAAAGGGTAGTATTCAAAGCCACACCTCACTTTCCTCTGACATGGACTGACAGTCATGTTCAACTGGAATTTGTGAAGGGGAACACTTTAACTCAGCTTCTGTAGGTGCAGACTTTCTTAATTTTTGCTTAGCAGCAGCTCTAGTCATTGGTCCACAGAGGGCATTTTCTGGGGGCTCAGACTCTATCAAGATTTGTCCAATGAGCAGTAAATGACTTCTATGCATTGTTTTCACATCTTTTGAGTTATTCTCTGGTCTTACTTTGTACACAGGCAGATCATCTAGTTTGCCTACCACAATGTGGGGGAGATGGTGCCACCTATCAGCAATCTTGTGTTTGCCATGCAGTCCCAGAATTCTTAGCAACACCCGATCTCCCTCCTGGAGTTCCAGGGCTTTCACTTTTTTATCATACCTTTCCTTGTTGGCCAGATTTCTTTTGGCAGCCATGGTTTGATACAGTTGGTACGCATGATTTAGCTGGGCCTTTAACTTTTGCACATACTGTGAATAGTTGTCAGCTCAAACCCCATCAGGAGAAATTCCAAAACATACATCTACCAGCAGTCGAGCTTCTCTTCCAAACATCAGGCGGTAGGGGGAGAACCCAGTGGCATCTCTTTTGGTGCAGTTGTAAGCATGTGCTAGGGTGCTAATTTGTTGGCTTCATCTAGGCTTGTCCTTTGGGTGGAGGGTGCCTAGCATATCTAACAAAGTGCAGTTGAAACGTTCAGTCTGCGGGTCCCCCTGGGGGTGGTAAGGGGTGGTTACTCCCCACAGAGAAAGCATCTCTTTGATCAGATGACTCTCATAGTTTCTTCCTTGATCAGAATGGATTCTTTGTGGAGCCCCATAGTGAACAAAAAAGTTTTCTACAAGTACTTTTGCTACAGTGGATGCCTTCTGGTCCTTGGTGGGGAAAGCTTGGGCATATCTCGTAAAATGGTCAGTGACTGCCAGCACATTACTAATATTTCTTTGATCTGACTCCAAACTCAGGAAATCAATACAGACCAGCTCCATGGGGGCACTGGTGGTGATGTTAACAAGGGGGCAGTCATCTGGGGCAGGACTTTCCTCTGTAAACAGCGACTACAAGTTTGAATTGTTGCTTAACATCAGCCCCCATCTTAGGCCAATAGAATCTGGATCTCACCAAGTCAAGTGTTCTGTCTATACCAAGGTGCCCATGTGGTTGTGTAAGGACCTCAGTAATGAGTTTCAAAAGGCAGTGGGCAGCACTAGTTGTTGTTTGTCTATTTGTCCCCCTCTGTCTACTGTTTCTCTGTATAACAGTCTATTGATCAATTTCAACTTAGGGCCTTCCTTGTATAACAATGCAGTTCTCAAATCAGTGGAGCATAATTTGGACACATCTTTCCCTGCATGGAGGGCTTCTAATGCTAATTTGATCATGGGATCTCAGGAATGAGCCCGCTGAATACTGTCATTATCCAGCTGAGACAGTGCACCAATGTCTATTGCAGAAAAGTGGCAATAAGCAGCAGGTATGCAATTCTCAGAGGGTCCCAAACAATCCACCATACAGTCCACTGCGTCCGTGGACATTTGTTCCTCCCTGTCAAACTTCTGGCAGAGTGCTCGAATATCAGGTCATTCCTGGGAACAGGCCTCCGGGAGAGAGCGTCAGCATCTATGTGGTTCAGGCCTGCTCTGTATTCAACAGCATAGTCATATGTAGATAATGCAGAAGGCCACCTATGGCCAGTGGCATCCAACTTAGCTGAAGTCTGCACATAGGTCAAAGGATTATTGTCAGTTTTTACTAGTATCTTAGCCCCATACAAGTACTCATGGAACTGGTCAACAATAGCCCACTTCAAAGCTAGGAACTCTAACTTATGTACAGGATTGTTCTTTTCAGATGGGGTCAGGCTTCTACTGGCAAAGGCCACTGGTTACACTTAATTTAAAAAGCAGGGGCCCTTTTGTTTAGTGGCTAATCGGTAAGAGAAAAACTAAACTGCTAATATATTTATTAATATCAGGGAGCCTTCCTAGCCATCTGCA
Source organism: Neoceratodus forsteri (assembly GCA_016271365.2). Classification (NCBI taxonomy): domain Eukaryota; kingdom Metazoa; phylum Chordata; order Ceratodontiformes; family Ceratodontidae; genus Neoceratodus; species Neoceratodus forsteri. The sequence goes on from CM028133.1 coordinate 377,376,902, forward strand.
GGCTTCAGGCACACTACCAAAGACACAGTAACCTTTATTATCACCTTCTTTCTCATGAGAGTATATCAAGGGGTATGATAAGACTAATTAAACAGGCTTCCTGTATCTCATTATTTTCCCCTGTATATTATACACAGGGCAACATGGTCTCTTAGGATAGGGTTTATTCATTATCAGCGTCCTGCCTTTTGTCTAGTCCTCATAATACCTCTATAGGGCAGACTTTTCAAATGTAGCCCCTTTTTTGAAGCATAGTGGGGAAAAATCTGTTTATTTTGTCCACTAACCTAGGATACGTTTCCAGGAGGCAACTCATAGCCTTTACATTGTCTATCCCCAAAGACAGAAAATAGAAATAAAGGGGGGTATAATAGCAAAAGATACTCTGATGGGGAGGCTACCCCCTCAGAGTAGAAATGGGACAAGGTCAAGGGAGACCTATAAAAAGAATGCTACTGCAGTAGGCATGAGAAAAAGGGTTTAGAGCAGACGGGATGTCCCAGGGTGCATTTTTACATTCTTGGGGAAGGGGACATAACCTGTCGCAGACTCCTGACCTGGTTTTGCATCTCATGGCATTTTCAAGGGATGTACAAATATAGGAAAACCAGGTCCTTTGAAAGTGCTCACCACAGGTCACATGTCTAGTCCCTCTTAAAGGTGTAAACTGTGCTTAAAGTGCTCCCTTTTGTATCATAATTTATATTAAAAATGCATACTCTTATAGAAAGTAGGCACCTTGCTTATGTGTACAGTTTCTAAAAGTACATTTCTCTTAGTTATACATAATCAAATTAACTTGTTATCAAAATGTGTGTGTTATTTCAACTAAAATCTAAAACAATTCATACTTTTATTGAAAGTAGGCATTTCACTAAATTATTACAATTTCTAGAGGAACACTTCTCTTGATTAAACATGTTCAAGGAAACCTGTGTTATCTATAGTCAAACATTTAATTATCCCTATAAATGCTATTAAATATACTTGTTCCAGGGGCATTCACTTACATATGAGTATAGATGCAGCTGCCCCCCTCTGGCAGACCAACACCTCACTCTTCACTTCCTACTTTCGATAAAAGTCAGATTGAGTGACTCAGTTTAAGAGCATACTGCAATAGCGAATGTGAAAGAATAGATGAGGGCAGTATACAGCGAGTGTCTCAGTGAGCTACACTTGATGTATTAGATTATAGGGCTGTGTTTGGCCAGGTAGTTTCCAGCTGGTCATTTGGTGCAGTGGCTTCAGTCACTGCCTGAGTATGTGGTGGAGCCAGGTTCAGTTCTGGCTGTGAGGATTGATTTTTTTTTTCAATATTTTTTTTAAGTCCTGTTTCCCTATTCCCTCCCTTCTGCAGGTTGCCACCCCATAGTCCCCTCTGAGTTTTCTCCTTTCCCCTGTGTCCACCTCCCCTGGGAGTTGATTATATTAATTATGGGGGGTGTGGAGGGCATAGCCCCCTGCATAAATATTTCATGTATATTACCCCAGCAGAGAACGTAAGTGACCATCACTGTGTGTGGTGGTCACTGTAATTGACATTGCCATTTTCACTTTCGGCGATGTTTGTTTCACTGTTGTTGTTGGCACTCTTTTTGACTCATCGTTCTCATGTACAACCCCTGTAAGGGTTTAAAATGATCAGTTAAGGAAATATCTTCCTTTCTAGTCTGTTTTAACAAAGGTTGGTATTTTCTTCGTGCTCTTGTGATCCTTCAGAAAGTTTCCATAGTATTGGCAGAGGAGGGTAACATTGTCTCTGATGTACTAGGAAGGGCACTTTCTTCCCTGATGTCCATCATATTTAAGGAAGGATCCTCTTGAGCCATCCCAGTCTTGGGTTCAGCAGTCTGCATCAGATTTGATGACTGTGTTCCAAAGGATGAGTCAGTGGGGGCTGTTCTGTAGAAGACTGATCAGTAGTGGGGTGATCAGTGATAGAGTGATTGGTGGGGAAGTGTTCCTTAAGGAGTGGCAATACAGGAGATTGGTCCTGTGAAGTTTGATCTGAAGAGGGATAATCAGTAGGAGGATGAGAAGTGGGAGTTTGGTAGTACGACCTCTTGCAATGTTGTCCCAATTGTATATCATCTTTCTATGTGGTGTTTGAAGTAGAAGGTCTCTGTTTACAACACGAAGGATGTTCCTGAATATTTTCAGTGCATGAATGTTCCTATCTGTCTTTCATTTTGGCCCACAGTAATGATATAGGTGTGTTCTGCTTGGTCTACAACATCAGACTGTTATGAGGTGCCCAAGGACATGTTTTATAGGTATGTCCTATCTCATCACACAGGTTACATTTCAATGGATTCTGACACATTTGCATCATATGTCCCAATTCTGAACACAGGGAGCACTTAAATTTGTCACAAGCATTATTTAATTGAGATCTTGGGCCACACCTATAGCAGGCCTTTGGCTGCCAAGCATAGAATAGAATCCCCCAGTCACCTCCCAGAAGAAAAAACTGTTTGGCAGATGAATTAAGCCACCAGCTGAATGGTGTAAAATTACTTAAGAGTTCCACCCCCAAGTCCAAATATGTTCAAAACCAAAAATGGGCTCTGGTTGGCCTTTAACTGTTCATCTTTGCTTGAACCAATAAACAATATCCATCACATTAACACCTTCATTCTTGAAAAGTATAGTAATTTAAAAAAAAAGGCTCAGTGAGGGGGATTGCTACAAAAGGAAGCCATAAAGGATGATTTTTAAGTTCATGATATTTTTTCCAAAAATGCTCACAGCCAAGCAGTGGATGCCTTCTGGTCCTTGGTGGGGAAAGCTTGGGCATATCTCGTAAAATGCTCAGTGACCACCTGCACATTACTAATATTTCTTTGATCTAATATCAAAGTCTCCAGCTGTACTGTATGTAATAAACGAAATAGTGCATACTATCCAGAAGCAACATTCTAGCCACATAGAATCTGTTAGGAAATTCAGCAAGACCACCACGGTATTTGTCAAATTCCTTACATCATCCGGCAGCTGTACTGTTTACTTCATTTGATCATTGCTGCTTTCTAAGACATGTCTTTTTTTTTTTAAACATCTTTATTCATTTTCCAAAAAGAAAAAGGACAAAAGGATAAACAGACAAACAAACATACATCTGCCTGGCAAAGCCAGGGTGCACAGCCACAAACTGACCGTGCAAACTATGTACAACCCACCTATATACATGCCCTGGAAAAGAGAGAGAGAGAGTTCCCCATCCCCCCACTAAAATCAGCAGACCCTCACTAACCTAAAGTAGCCCGCAGGTATACATCACAATCATTTCCGCAAAAACCCAAATTGTAACCAAGAATAACAAATTCTTAACCACAATAATGGTCATCGACTGTCCCCCATCCGACAGACAGCCTGTGCTTACCCATTTGTGATCTGGAGAGTATAGACTGTGTCTAATGCCACCCATCTTTTAACATATAGTCCCCCTCTCCCCCCCATATACAGATGTCTCTTTATTCTGACCAAGATCCCCAATAGGTCTTTTACACATTGACCATAAGTGTATATAGAGTCATCCTTCCAATGCTTTAATAGGAAGGCTTTAACTACCACCGTCCTCAAGGAGAGGCGATATCTAGGAATAACACCCGAAATTTGAGACAAGTCACCCAGAACACATATCTCTGGTGTTATGTATTTAGAGTAATCCAACACTGGGTCCATACGTCTTTCAATCTCCCCCCAAAGGGGTGATATTTTGCAACATCCCCAGATCACATGTATTAAATCACCCATTCCCCCCTCACATCTAAACCACAGGTCCGTCTGTCTCAGGTTTCTCTCATATAGTTTCACAGGAGTAAAATACAGATTAGAGACAATAAAAAAGTGAATACTTTTATATTTTGGAATAACATTATACTTGCTGCCTTTCCAAATATTATCCCAATCTTGGTTTCGAGGAACCATCACTTTATCCCAATATATGACTCTTCTAACAGGACTCGGGCTAAGAAACTCTAGCAATACTTTATAGATTTGTGATAGAGGGTGAACTCTTGAATCAACCTCTTGAAGCATCCCTCAGGAGAAAAACTTGTCCGTAATACCCCTTAACTTCCTCAACGCCCCTTCTATCATATGCTTAATTTGCCACTTCTTAAAAAAAGACATTCCCTCACATCTTGCCGGTAAGACCACCCTATCATCCTGAATGGTTTCTTTTAGTGTCAAACCCTGCATCTGATTAGCCCACCACCAGTTAACTACCCGATTCCCAATTACCAAGTTAGGGTTACCCACCACAGGTTGATCTCCTGCCCTCATTTGGCCCTTCCTCTGGGCCGGGGAAAGAGAGGACCACCAAGCATCTACCGTTTTCGCAATTGGAGTCCCAGACCCTATCTTAAAACTTTTCCCAATATTAGCATACATCATCGCATCCGGGACGAGGTCTAAATCTCTTAGTATTTGTTTCTCTATGACATGTCTTGACAGCTGCTTGTCAGTGGCTACAGCCCTGTTTTTTTCATCAGCTTTCATCTTTTTTTCCAAGAAATACAGTGTACTGCTTGTCTGTTTCAGCCAGCATTTGTAGTAAGTGTTGGCATTTAAGCTGAAGCTCCTGCTCCAGGCTGTCATCCACCAAACTCATTTGGACTATGCTAGTTTCCCGAACTGGAATCCTTTGTAACTTGGGACAGCTCAACAGGTTGACATATAGCTGGATTGTATTCCCAAAAAGTCTGTTGCGATTCTATAAGGATGGGACTACTGCACATTTCAACCTCCACTGAAGTTTCCATACAAGTTGTCTTCTCAGTACACAGGGTGGAGGAGTAGACAAGCTCCTCCACCCAGGCTGCAATTACACACACCAGGGAAACTCCCCTTCTCTATGCAGTAGGAGGCACTGTGGTGAGGAAGATGGAGGAGCCCAGTTCTGATCTGGGCATGGTCGTGGGTGTAGGTCCAAAGGCTACTGCGACAGCAAATGATGTACCCCAGGCTGAGATGCATAATGTTACAGCAGCTACTGGAGCTAGTAAGGGATTTAACTACTTGCACTATAGATGTGGAACTGTGTAATTTGGAAATGGAGCAATATTTACAAAAAGCAATGGAGGAGAAGAAAACTAAACTGCAGCAGAAAATGTTGGAAGTGGAGCAGGAGTATTTACAGGCTAAACAACAACTCAAAGAGGAGAAAAAAATGAAAGCACACTGATAAAAACTGACCTGGAACTCCACAGTCTACACCAAGTAAGATTTTTGTGCTTACAGCTAACCAATGGAACCCAGAAGTGAGGAGCATTACAGACAGTGGAACTGCACAGGGACAAACTATAGAAGGGAAACTCAGTCACCAGATAGCGCACTACGTGCAGCAGGCTGAAAACAAGGAAAGGATGCCACTTGGTTACCTGACCCGCTGATTTGCATACCAGGAGCAGGAATGACTGATGTAAGTAATACAAACCCAAGAACTATTAGAACACAGGTTTACCAACAGAAATGTCTCAGATAGTTATAGAGAATGTTGATTCTGCCAGTACGCCCTCCTGCTCTCCTCAAGAAAGTCAGGCTGAGGTCTTTTATGATGCACAGTCAGGGACAGAGAAACAAACTGTGGAGGCAACAGATCCCAGTGGGGCTGAACATGGTGCACCTCTGCTGCAAATAAGGATGCTGAAAACCCCAATATGGGAGAAATTAATAACACTAACTCTGCTCCCACCTATGCAGAAGAGTTTAACACAGCCTCAGTATCTTCCTCTCAGAAAGACATATATTGTGATACTGAGAATCCTATTCCTGTCTACTAGAAAAAGAGAAACCAAAAAGGCAAGAATGGGATCCAGAGCATGTGAAAAAGTGACTTAAACCTGGATTAAATCAGGAAAATGGGTACCCCACTGTATTGCTTATCCTTAGCGTCTTTAAACATGAATAGTATATTATTAGAGAAAAAGAAACTATCCACCTTTTATCTTTTTTCTGATTCCCAATATGATATTGTGTTTTTACAGGACACAAGACTTCACACTACCCATGAGATACAAGCAGCTAGTGAAGCATGGGTTTGGGGCAAGTCTGTGTGGTTCATAGGAGAGGAAACATGCAGTAGGTTAGGGATTTGTATCAATAAGGAGAATGTTAAAATTACACACACTCTAGATATCTGGCCAGGGAGAGCACTATTACTGGATATCATGGTAGATGCTGTAGACTTTAGGCTCATAAATGTGTATACACCCCAATCCAAAGCACACAGGATAGAATTACTGAAGATGGTACAACCATATTTATTTACTTCTAAACGGGTGTTATTGGGGTGATTTCAATTATAGCCATTTTATTACAGATAGGGGTTCCAAAACAGAGAAAATGTTTTGTGATGTGACCTTTCCTAACCAATTGCTCTCCCACACTGGGTTACAGGGTGTGTTTTACCAACCAGGGCAGAAAAGCCAGCACACCTTTTTAAGGGTAAACTTTCTACCAGAATAGATTATTGTTTTTTGTCTCCTTCTTTACCTATTCAGACAACAAAAGTACTACCTGTGTCATCCACAGACCATGGTTTACTGAGTGTAACAATTTCTAATTTTGCAGAAACCTCAAGAGGGAGGGGCTATTGGAAGTTAAACCCTGGCCTACTCGAAGACCCCATTATAGCAGAAAGGTTTAACTTATATTCTACAGGCTAGACAGCCAGTCTTTTTTTGTGTATGATTCCATACCAAACTGGTGGGAGGATACAAAACAATGCCTTATGGAGTATTTCAAAACCATAGAAAGATTAAAATACACTACTAGATTTTTTTTTTTGTGTAAACTCCACATTTTGGTAATAGGCTACAAAAGGAACAACTTATCATTGGGAAAATGTTGACCAATAAGAGGATCACAGAGTACATATCAGATGTGTTATGGTTAAGCACACATGGGAAATTAAACGTCAAAAATAATTTGAAACACAAGGGAATATCAGAATGTTATTGTCCTAGAGAATCATGATGGATCACCGTTAAAGTTGGACTTCTAACATATAAAGCCCTACATGGACTTGGCCTGGACTACCTGAAAGAGCTTCTGGTTCCGTACTGCCCCGGGTGATCGCTCCACTTGGCTGATGAGGGGTTGCTAGAGAGTCAAAGGGTTTCTTTAAAATCTTCGGGGGTCCATGCATTTACGTACATGGCCCCAGCCCTTTGGAATTCTCTGCCCCGTCAGCTACGGGAGTGTGCAACCATGAAGGGATTTAAACAGGCCTTAAAGACCCACTTATGGCACTGAGCCTACTCTGTATAACGTTGTTTATAGCTTGAACTTTATGGAATCCTGTATTTAACTGTTTTTATTGCATCCTGTTTTATTGTATTTTATCTTATTGTAAGGCGCCTTGATTTTTAGAAAGGTGCGTATAAATAAAGCATTATTATTGTTATTTAGATATAAAAAGAGCCCAGTAGACCGAGATAGGTTTTGTTCTTGTACTAGACAGTTACGGAGCATTTACATCATGTGATTTTTGTTTGCTCATGGTATATCAATCCCAGAAAAAGGTGGTTGCACCGATCTGTGAATCAATACAAACTGATGATAAGGCTGCTCTGTTACAAATCTTTTTTATGACAAATAATGAAGTTATTATAGTAGCTGTTGCACACTATCTTGAATCAATTTATAGACTATGTACTAGATATTATAATGCCAATCCAGGTTAGGAGTATCACACAAACTGCTGTCCTTGTTATATTTTATCTAGGGTGTAGCTAACTGACTTGGATCTATTTTTCCATTTCAATTTTATTGTACTAGCAGCTGATCACTTTTGGCTACTGCTCTTATTGTTGCTGCTTATAACAAAGCTAGGTATATATGTCTCTATTTACATGTATGACATTTATGTGTATATCTGTATTTGATATTTTCTGATTTTAATTGTTTCTCTTTTACAAGATTTTGTAATGGTCATTTGACTAATCAATAAACTAAACTACACAATATATAAGATTATGGTTTTTGGGAAGGAAGCATAGGGAAAGGGATATGAATTAATACCTACTTGATTTATTATTTTTTTTTTCAAAACTCAAATAGTTGTTTTGATGTGAAGTTGACATGTTTTGTACTATATTTTTGGATTATGATTTAATTTTGAAGTCTAAAAAAAATTCCCTACTCTTGGGGGGGGGGCTTATATAAGATGTATGAAGTAATACGTATTTTGCTTTAATTTAAGGGTTTTTCTGTTTCATGTTACAGTGTAGAACATAATTAAAAATCTCCAGAGGGGACACGTATACATTAATATTTGTTTTGCTTTAAAGTTTTGCTTTCCTGTATTTTGAATAGTAACAGTATAATGTATTATGATTTTGTTGACGTTTGAATAAAAAATTCCCCTACTCTTTGGGTAGATGGCACTGTTCCTGGTGTGCGTGTCTGTGATGGTGGCTGCTGAGGAGGACATTGCTAGAGGAGCTGCAACTATGGAAGTATGTGCTCCTTTGGATGTAATGCCAGTACTGCATTTTTGGGCAGCACAAAATGCTGTAATGAAGGACTGAGTGGTGGAAATGCCAAGTTCATCGGTACCACTCCAATGGGTGGAATGGAATGTGGCTGGCCTGTTTCCGGTGGCTGATGGCATGGGGGAATGTCCTCCCATAGCTCGACCAGCTGTGGTGCAGCCAGCATGTAATTTGCTGGCAGGGGAATTTGTTTTGTCCAAGCCTCTTAAAAATAAAGAACAGAACTTACATGCACTGGTGGATTCTGCAGGGAATGTTGTACAGCAGTTGAAAGGGGATTTCCAGTCTCAGGGGCAGCCAGCACCATGGCCTCAGAGGGGTTTATTGTTGAAGCCACTACTGGATCTGAGGACAGGGCTTTGGGACACTGTTACTGCCACGAACCGAGGCTGCCAGGACCAAGTATGCTCACTGACTGCTGCTTCACAGGGACTGTCTGTTGGTTTGGTCCTACAGTCTGGAGACCATAACACAGTGGATTTTTGATCCTTGGGGAATCAGGGGTGTCTACTTTACCTCATGTGGGTCTTGTTGTGGGACACCCCATACACTCTGAAGGGGGTCTATCTGGGACTGGGATGATGGCCATGGATCCAGGTGCTGGGCTGGGGGAGTTTTCTCCCCTGCTTCCTGAAAACATTACTACTGCTTCCATGAGTGACACCAAGCCAGTAAGGAGGGGTTCTTACCCCTGGGTTCCTGGTCCCTGTCTCTGGCTTTGATGGAGGCCGGGTGGTCCAAGGGCATGATAGGTCAGTGGCACCCAGAAGTTCCTACTGAACCCATGACACCTATCTTTCAGGTGGATATTATTGATGAGACTTTACTGCAGGGAGGGGGGTTACATCCTGTTCTTGATCTCCCGATTATTGCTACCAGTGTTATTACCAGTGTTGATCCTGCTGACCAACAGATCCTGTATTTGGTACCCTTCCCATGGGTGCTGCTGCCTCTAGTTTAGAAAGTGTTGAAGGAGTGTCAGATGGTCAACCTTCATTTGATACAGCACATAGTGTGTTGGTACAGGACTATACTGATTCCCTTTCCCCTAAGGTCCCTGTACCTCTGTCTGCATGGTTGGAGGCTGCTGCCAGTCATACTACTGTGTCTTGGGCTTTATGTAATGTGGGTGAAGTGGTTGATGTCCCTTTGTGAGTGTCTCACTCTTCCTCATGAGCAGACAGGGTGGAAGCAGGGTTTGACCCCTTGCCTGATGTTCAGTTTTCTTCTTTGGGACAGCCAGGGGGGACATGACGGTGGCTGAGAAGTGGTCTACTTTTCATAAAGCTGATGTGTGTTTGAATTCTCCACCCCCAGCACAGAGGAGGAACGCAATCTGACTTTTCTATAAAGAGTGTTTGGACCCAAAACCAGACAGATTCTATGTGGGTTGATATCTTTTAAAGCAATCTTTACAAGTTACCCCTCATGAACTGTATGCTTTGCTTCATGCGCCACTGGATGGCTATTTTGATCTTAACTTTTGTTCTCCAGTTTACATGGACAGGTTCTGGACTTCATATAATCAGTTGAAGGAGATGCCACTTTGGATGCCATTCCAGGCTATTCCTTTGACCAAGTCCATGATTCGGCCCTTGACCATTATGCTGAAAAATGAGGGGGTAAAGGTGCGTGATGTTCACTATTGGCTGTCTCAGAGATGTGAAGTGATGGGAGAACCGGAGCCTATCTTGGACTCAGAAATGTTTTGGACTGACCATTGGTGTTTTAAAATCAAGTTGTTACATACCAACTCTGGTCTGCAGCATTTACCCTGTGGATTCTACCTCAGGCAAGACAGAACCCAATGTATCTATCCAGGACAACCAAAAACTTGTTTTTGTTGTGAATCCAATACACATTTAAGCAATGCCTGTGACAAGCAGTGATGTAATCTGTGTTTATCCTTGGGCATGTCAGTACTCATTGTATGAATGCTTTATGCTGTAACCTGTGTGAGGAATCTGGACATTCATTTCACATGTGTCCTAGGGCAATGCATAACAAGGATGAAGTGGGGTACAATCAGGATTTTATTTTGGAATGGGCTCACCATACTCTTCAGCAGCAACAGGCTAAGGAGTTGGCTGCTGCCATTGCACATGGCCAGGGGATGATTATTCCTCTCCCATCACCATCGGCTGGTGTTCCCCCTTTGTCAGAACCAGCCTTTGATGTACCCACCCCAAGCGGGTGGCACTTGCAAGACCCTTGGGTGAACTTCTCGCCATAGTGGAGGTACAGGAGCGGCAGAATTCCATGGATTTTGGGATCATGCCCCCCCACCCCTTGTTGTATCCTCTGTTGCCAGGAAATGATCATTGAGGTCTCATACAGGTAAAGCAGTTGCTAAGAAACAGAGCCATGAGGGTATGATTCTTCCTTTGGACAACAAATTTTTGGTCCTTATGGAAACTGGGGATTAGAATGATCATAGTATGGAATATAAATATTCCTCCTGTGCATCATCAAGTAATTCCATAACATCGGACGTAGAGGTAGAAACCCCTAAAGTGAAACCAAAGACGAAAGTATGAAAAAAAAAATGAGGATGGATTCCCGAGAACTGCCTGTCCAGGAGATGGATGTTACCTGATTTTCCTAGCGTTTCTGTTTTTTCTGCTATGGCTTAGCTACTTTTCTTTCATTTCTGTTATGCCCCCCACACACACACACACACTTCGCCTGGCAGCACTGAATGTGAACAGTATCAAATCCATGATGAGAAGGATTATTTTATTTTCTGTATTGAAGGATTTGGATTTTGATATATTTTTTCTTACAAGATACATGTTTGCATTCTTCGCATGATGTCCATCAAGCCAGTAACAATTGGTGTTGGGGCCTCTCTTTTTGGTCCATGGGTACCAACCTTTGTGATGGTGTGGTCATCCTCTTTTGGGGTTGTTTTCAATCAGTCTCATGATTGGTGGACCTGGATCCAGGGAGAGCTCTCCTGTTGGATCTCACTTTCTTTAATACCAGGTTCTGCTTCATTAATGTTTATGTTCCCCAATCCAAGAAGGGGCAGGTTGAACGGCTGAACTTTTTCATTGCATACAACCCTTTTTGCATACTGCACGGTATGTTGTATTTGGCAGGGATTTTAATTGTAGTCTGTATTCCAGTAAATATTCCATTACAAAGCACTAACATAAACAGTCTGTACATAATTATTTCCTTTTGGGGAACTAAGGATTATGTATAAAACAACTTCCTGGAGGTTTTAAAGGTGAATCAAGACTGTGAAAGGATGATCTCTGTTGCTTAATTCAGGGCATGATATGCACCTTGAGAATTAGATGTCTTATTCCATGTCAGACATCTTCCTTCAGCACAAAGGGATTGGATTTGGCATTACTAGTCAGGAAGCTGATGATTCTAAATTTACTTGAAGCACTGTGTTGTATTGTGCATTGGGACAGCACTCATATCCTTCAATCACAGGACGAGTCAGGGCTCTGAATGTGCCAAGTTTTAAAAAAAATTTACCCAAAATTTGAGAGATGCTGTTTTGTATGATGATTAAATTGCTTTCATCACTTATGCTGTGCTTTGTCCATAATTACAAAAGGTTTATACAGTGGGTAATTTGTGGATAATCATAAAAACTGGCCATAGGGTATTGCTGAAACAATGTGATGCAGATAGGCACAAGCGGCATGGATGATAGTGCTTCCTGAAGTATCTTCACACAGCATCAGAGGTTTTTGGCCAAGGAGTATTCCAGCAAGATATTGCAGACAGCATTGCAGAAGACTAAAATAAACATGTCTGGAGGTTAATTGTGGGTAAAATTCTAGTGCCCCAGAGTAAGGGGGCTAAAGTATGGGGGGCACCCAGAAAATAAAAAGGGGTTAGTTGTCAGGGGTCTCCGTTGTGTTGTGGGTATGGGGGTTGTTATTAGGGGCCCCTGTGAGTGCTTTCCCTCCCTCACAATGGATTGGCAGGGCACTGTAAAGAAAAAAAAAGAATAGCAGAAATAACTTTTTTTTCCTGGCTGTCTGCTGCCTGCTTGCCCCATTCCATCCCCCCCCGAGCAATCAGCATGAAAGTGGGCACCCACGCACTGGGACCGCTACCTCTGGCCAGCGCATGGTGCCCGTTTGAATCCCTGACCGTTTGTGTGGGCACAAGATCGAGGTTCTGGAATTAGAACCCCAAGCACTTTCAAGAGGGAAAAAAACATTTCTGTGAGCAGGTTCGGGCTGACTGTGGAGTGGAAGAGAGCACAGGAGTGCATCAGGGACTCGGCTTACCTGGCCTGTGGAAGCAGTCCTGACAACTCCTTTGGTGCTTCTCCTCTGGTCAGCGAAGACATCGACAGTGTCCTGATGGTCTTCTGGCATCAGTTGCTTGAAGTTATACACCCCGTGTTGGTTTCTCTCCTTTTTTTTTTTGTGTTCTCCTCCCTAGCTGCATTGCGACATGGCTGCTGGCCATCACAAGGACCCACAAGGTCCCCCAGTTGTCCTCCTCCTCGCCTGAATCCCTCCCTCTGCCTGCCGCTCCTCCCACTTCCCGCAACAATTTCTTTCACCCCTGGCCAGGGTGGTGAGTCGGCAGCAGCATGAGAGAAGAGTGCTGTCACCACTAAGTTTATCTAGAAAGTTTTCTGTGATTTTGTTATTCACGCCACAAGGGCACCTCAGATGACAGCCAGGAGGGGGCTGGCCTAAGACTGATATTAAGAAGATCTGGGCTAGTGACACCCACAATGAGGTGTCAGGCCTAAGGCCAGAAGGGGAAATCTGCTCCATATTCATGGAGGGGCAGTGCTAAGGTGGGATCAGGGAATGTGATTGGCACTTATGCCTTGGACAGGCCTAAAGAGATTTAAAAGGGGCCTAGTGGGAGCAAGTCGCAGTATAAGTTAAAGGGGCGACACCAGGCCCCAGGGCATAATAAGGCAGCCCTTGGCCCAGAGTTGGAAAGGGGGCAACAATAGGTCCTGAGGTGAGAAGGGCCCCTGATAATAAGAAAGGGGCAATGTCAAGCCCAGAGTTAAAGGGGCAACAGCACACAACAGTAGGCACTTGGTGACAAGAGGGAAGGTCCCATGTTACGAGTGCAAATGGGGAAAACTCAGAGTGGAAAGGGCATTCACCCACCCAAAAGCTTCCACAGGGGTAACAAGATTCTGGTGCAGAAGGGATCCACAAGTGTGGAGGGTCAGAAAAGAGGCGCTCAACACACAGCTGCCATTTAATGATTGTCAGCTGATGAACTGTATATTGCTTAGTATTTGAAATGTTGTGTTGATTGCTAAGTACCAAGACTGCATTTTACCAGGATTATCACTATTTGCTGCTGCTTTGAACATTTGCCTCAGACTCTGGTGAATTGCCCCAGATTTCATCAATTTGCCCCTGCTTCTGGCAAACAAACAATTGCCCCCTGTAACATTCATTTGCCCCCTGCAACGAACAATTGCCTGGATTTCAGCAATTTGCCCTGCTCCTGGAAAACTGTCCCTGCAACAAACAATTGCCCTGGATTTCAGCAATTTGCCCCACTCCAGGCAAATTGCTCCTGCAATGAGTAATTTCCCCCTTCAATGAACAATTGTCCCAGATTTCAGCAATTTGCCCTGCTACAGGCAAATTGCCATTACAACAAATAATTGTCCCTGCCATGAACAATTGCTCCAGTAACCATTGAACACTGTGGTGTAGTGCAAAGTGGAATTACCAGTGTTTTACTGCAAAGTGTATGGACTCCATCTTCTGCCGCAACACCCTTGGTGGGGCTGTTCACAGCTGATTCTTCACCGAAGTAGTCTTCAGCCAGTGAAGAACTTCACAGCATCTCCCTTCCCTGTCATCTGCCATTGGTCAAAGTTGACATAACCTGGTGTGAGTCATGGCCACCTGCTTCTGATTTCCTTGTGGTTCAGTCAGCCTGGAAGTGGAACGTTCTGGAAGAAGCCTTGTGTATCACTTCCAGTTGTTCACTGAAAAGTCGAGTCTGAGGTGGCCAGTGTGTGTCAGTGTTGGCTGGTTTGTTATTTTTCTGGTTCTGGACAGTACAGGGTTCTGGTCTTCACCCTGCACCCTACTCTTCCTGCTTGCTCTGTCCTGCTTGTCCCGTGTTGTCGTCTAGGCTTCAGCTTGATCTTAGTGGTCCTCCTGTGGTCCCTTCGCCAAAGAAGCTTCAACTTACAATCATCCTGGGCAATCCTTGTAAGTGGATTCAATGCTAAGTTTGTGTTCCTTCATCCTTGGCAGCCCTGGTTGAGGGTTTGTGCTAGGAATTTGCAGCAGATCTTCACCCTTGGCAATCCTTTCAAGTGGATTCTATGATAAGTCTTGGTTTCTTCATCCTTGGCAGCCCTGTTCGAGGGTTTGTGCCAAGAAAGAGTTCAGTGGACTTCAGTTCTCCTGTTCCAGAGTATTCTGGCAACCTTGGAGAGTGGTTGGCTGAAGAATAAGGGTCTGTTTAAAAATCTCTCCTATTCCCCTTCCAACCTCTCCTAGGTTTTCATACAGGTGTAGCTTGGCACCAAGCAGGAGCCTTGTTTTCTCTTTTTCCCATTGCTACACCATTCTTCAGCTGTGTGCACAAAGATGGCAGGATAAAGTTTGGACTTCCTTTAGTCTTATGAACTCTTAGAGGTGGTTGCGCCACCCGATTCTTCAGGATTTGTGCTGCTATCCATTGTACACTACAGTGATTGCCTCATCTCATGGTAGAGTAATAGATGATTGAATTTGTTCCTTAGACCACTTAGAAAGTTTACCATAGAGTACAATAAATAGTGGCCTTAGGCTGAGGTGCACCTCTTAGAGTTGGTATAGAGTGTTACTTACTGTTCTCACGTGGTTTGGTTCCTCTCTTCCCTTGTGACCATGTCTACCTTCCCTTGTGGTATCAATAAAGCCCGTCGGGCATCAAATTTATAGATTGTTTCCTGCCTCTCCTTACCAGGTGCCTCCATCCACCCAACCCCATTCGAACCACAGCATTGTCTCGTCAGTCCACCTGCTTGAAGCAATGCTGGATGTGCAGCTGAGATAGGCAATCTTCGTGGTCAGCACTCAGTTGAATTAGATCACACACCATAAAAAAAACGTTGGCGTAGTCGACAGGATAAATTTTAAGGAGTCCAAATCCAGAGCTTTCAAAGTAAGATGCAAGCAGTACCAGGTTGTAGTAGTGGATTCTCTGGAAGGGATAATGCATCCATAGATAATGAATCCATAGAGACTGGGATGGAAGACCGAGAGAACATACCTCCCTCGCCTCTGACAATGCCGTACTACTTCGAGGTGCCTTGGCTCCCCCAGTTCACAGGAGAAAGGGATGGAAGTGGAACTAGTAATTTGGGCTAGTTTTGCTCTAAGATGCAAGCCATGTTTCAGCTATATCAAATCCGGAAAGACAGAAAGTCAAAATACTTATTGGACAACTCAAAGATGCTGCCCACAGGGAAGTTCAGTCTTGGCCTGCAGGTGCAAAGACCATGACAGACCAGATTCTGCAAAGATTGCAACAGATATTTGACACTCGTACAGTATCTTGTTTAAAGATTAAATTCTTCTCACATACCCAGAGGCCTCAAGAGACTCTCCAAGAGTATGCACTAAGTCTCCAAGAACTATTGAGGGTGATCGAGAGGGTGGACACCAGAGTGATTACAGATTCATACCACGTCTTGACAGAAACATTTGTGGAGGGGACGCATAGTGAAGCCCTGAGGAAAGAGCTTTGTATGCTGCAGCTCCAAGATCCTGAAGTGGATTTCTTAGACTTCAAAGAGAAAGCTATCAAAGTGTTGGGACCAGGTCGAGTGGGAGAAGACACAGTGACCTACCCCCAGATGGTGACACCTCTAGGTGCAGTGTGGCCGGGGTTTCCAATGGAAGGATTTGTATGGGAAGACCCATGGTGCAGGTGATCACTAGGTGAGGAAATGTCCAGTAAAGAATGGATGTACGGTCGAGAATCATCGGGTGGGTACCCGGGTTATCTCCCAGACTCCTGACCCTTGTGTGGTCAGATGGCACAGGCACCAGTCCATCCCACAACAACCAACCCCAGCCTGAATCCGGACTTAGTGGAGCAGATAGCTACCCTGACATGTAAGATGAAAGAGGTCTGTCAGAAGGTAAAGGGCTCAAAGAGGATTGGAGGAGAGACACACCCTGGATTCAGAACGAAAGTGGGAGGTGGTTTAATAACCCTTAGTCCCGACCCAGAAGGAGGGAAAGAAGGCATACAACTGACCAGTTCAACATTCAAAGCAGACCAGTTTGCCGAAGATGTGGTATCAGTCACCATATCGAGAGGTGATGCCAGCAGCCTTCAGAACATGCAGTGATGTTAAACAGGGAATCTTTGGGGATGGGGGATGATCCTCGAAGAGTGGTCGATCAGGTTCACCCACTGGGTAATCCGTGAGGTAAGCACATGAGGAAGGGCGCCGTCTGTAATGGCAACTCCTTCCTGGCGCAATCCCTCACAGTGATTGGGGGGGTAGTGCGACTGGATGAGGCTGTGGGTGAACTGGGCAACAGGATGTCGCTATGCATATGTGTGTGGGGGGTGGGAGTGAGCACGGTGAGCGTGGGCTGGGAGGGGACAGAGAGGCTGTAGGGGGTAGTGCTGCAGTAGCCAGCCGAGCTGTGTCATGGTGTTGGTGGTTGGCTAATGGTTGGAGTGGGTGAGGTACCGGGTTCGGGTCTAGGTGCTGGTGCGATTTTATTCTGCCAGGCCTGAACCTTTATTTTTTTTACTGCTTTCACTACCCCCAACATGCACCCCTCTGGAGTTGAGAATTCTTAAGTAGAGAGGTGCGGGATCGAAGCCCCCCACAAGGGTGTGTGTGGGGGGATGCAGCCCCCCCACAGAAGGCAGTACAAAACTGTCCTGGCACCGTTGTCCTGATGCACCAGGGTTGTCAGAGTGCCAAAAATGGTTTCGGCACTCTGACTGAGCAATAACAGTGATCGTCTTTAGGCATTCACCATTATCACATAGACCCCACCCACAGTAATGAATCAATCCTGTTTCATCAGCAGGAATCTGACTATTCCAGTCAAAGTAGATGGAGTAGAATTGATGGCATTGTTGGATACAGGGTTCTAGGTTACGACCATGCAAGGGCAATATTTTCAGCAACGTTGGACAATGGAAGACCTTCAGGCACCTCCAAAGTCTTGGATTACTTTGATCACCAGCAATGGAGCCAAGGTTCTGTATCTAGGGTACCTGGAAGTGAACATCCAGTTGAGAAAGAAGGTACAGGACTGTCAAGGAATAATCATACATGATACAAAGAGCAACAACTTGCCACCACTCATTTTTGGAATGAACTTTCTCCAGCACTGCTTTGAGGATTTGGTACAGATCCTGCAGACCCAAGCATAAAGGTCTCCTTGTGTAGAAAAACAAGCGTTGCAACAGACAATTCATCTTCTTCAGTGCCATCAACATTTTGCAAGTACAACTGGCAAGATTGGAAAGGTCCAAGTGTCTGACGCACAACCCATTACTCTGAAACCAGGAACGAAGACTACCTTGTGGTGCAAGACCAAGGCGGGCCCTCATGGTCAGGACTACAATGCCTTGGTTGAACTCTACCCTAATGAGAAAGAAGAACCCATACTGGTGGCCAGAAGTGTTGCCACGATCATCGAAGGAAGGATCCCTGTCTGGATCATCAATTACAGGAACCACAATGTGCAACTCCACCGCAATTAGCAAGTTGCCCAGCTACACACTGAGCCTCTCTAAGACATTTTGGAACTGGAAGACAAGACCCAGAAGGATCAAAGAACACCAGTCATCAGGGTGGTAGAGACTGAAAACCATTGTGGCTCCAGTGTACCAGCTTGAATACGGGAGATCAACCTGGGTACCCCGAGACTACGGAACAACAGAGGGCAGATGTCATCCAAGTAGTGATAAAGAATCAAGAGGCTTTCAGTCAACATCCACTACATTTCAGGTTAGCTCGAGAGGTGCAGCACCACATCCATACCAATCAGCACCCGCTGACAAGAGAAAGATTCAGACCAGTTCCCCCCGGCCATGTATCAACCTGTGAAGGAGATGATTCGAGAAATGAAAGAAGCAAAAGTTATTAAGGAGAGTCACAGTCCTTGGGCTGCTCCCATTGTTCTGGTCAAAAAGAAAGATGGGAAGATTCAGTTCTGTGTGGATTACCGAAAGCTAAACAATATCACCCACAAAGATGCCTACCCTTTGCCCAGAATCGAGGACTCTCTTACAGCTCTGCAGTCCACAGCAATATTCTCCACTCTTGACTTAACAAGTGAGTATTGGCAAGTGCCCATGGCTCCAGAGGACCAAGAGAAAACCACTTTCATAACACCTATGGGCCTGTTTGAATTCACCCGCACGCCCTTTGGCCTATGCAATGGCCCAGGCACTTTTCAAAGTCTAGTGGAATGCTGCTTGGGAAGTCGAAACTTTGACATCCCATTGTTGTATCTGGATGATATTATTATATATATTCCAAGAACCACCAAGAGCATCTGCTGCACATAGATGAAGTCTTTGCTCGACTGACCCATTACGGTCTGAAAGTGAAACCCTCCAAATGCCACCTCCTGCAATCTCAAGTGAACTACCTGGGCCACATAGTGTCTGCCACCGGTGTGTCACCTGACCCTGAAGTGCTGGAAGCTGTCTGAGAGTGGCCAGTCCCTGTAACAGTGCAGGATGTTAGACGATTCCTGGGTTTCATTGGTTACTATCAGTGGTTTGTTAAAGATTTCTCCAAGATAGCTTTACCACTGAATGAACTTCTCAGAGGAACAAAAGCAGGGAAATACCCAACAACCAACCAGTCAAATGGGCCGAAGAGCAGCAAGAGGCTTTTGACAATTTGAGGCAGATTCTAACTCAAGCACCTATACTAGCATACCCCGACTACTCTAAACCATTCAGGCTATACATGGATGCAAGCAATAAAGAACTGGGTGCAGTGTTGGTGCAAGAGCAAGAAGGTATTGAGCATGTAATAGCATATGCAAGTCGTGGTCTGAGAGGGTCAGAACAAAATGACGCCTGCTACAGCTCATTCAAGTTGGAATTTTTGGCCTTGGTTGGGGCAGGCACTGAAAAATTCAGGCATTACCTAGCAGTCACTCCCTTCACCGGTTTCACAGACAATAATCCACTGGCACATTTAAACACGGCAAGGCTGGAAACTCTGGAACAGAGATGGGCATCGAGGTTGGCTAATTACCAGTTCTCCATAAAATATCAGTCAGGCAGGTCCAATGTCAATGCAGATGCACTATCCAGAGTACCTACCCAAACAGAGAGTGAGACTGATGATACACCTTTGGAAAATGTGGAGATGCCACCTTTCCTTCGGGTACCCACAGAGATAGTACAGGCCTGTTGTCAGACCAGTGCAGTCATGGGTACAAAGGTGCAGCAAAAACCAGAATGTTCAGACAAATTTGTAGAACAAAACAATTTATGGGTGCAGTTACAGGACCAGGACCCAGTGATCAAACAGATAAAGACATATATCTCGACAGAACAGAGTCTGACACCTCAAGCACCTAAAAGGATAGATATGGAAGCAGTGAAGTTGTAGAAGCACAGAACCCGCCTGATCATAAAGAATTCACTCATTCGACAAAGCCGAGATCCAACTACCCATTGTGAGATCTTCCAAACAGTTGTGCCCAGAGGAAGTGTGCCTGTGGTACTCGAGGCCTATCATGATCACTCTGGACATTTCGGTCACAAAAAGACAGAGGCCATCATTCAGAAAAGATTCTATTGGATCGGGATGAGAGGTGATGTTCACAAAATGGTGTGAGGAATGCCCGGCCTGTAGTTTGAAACATCCTAGCAAAAGCAATCAGTGAGCTCCCCTCCATCCCACAGTCAGCAAAGCACCTCTGGAATTAGTTGCTTTAGACCATCTCAAGTTAGAACCCAGTGCTAATGGTCAAACATATGTCCTGACAATGGTGGGCCATTACTCCAAATTCATGGTTGTTAGTGCTGCCAAAAATTTGTCTGCCCGAACCACAGCTGAAACACTTTTGAAACTCTTTGTTTGCCCATATGGGTATCCAACCAAGATCTTGACCGATCAGGGATCTACTTTTGAATCACAGCTCTTTAAAGAACTCTGCGCCCTGTATAGCAGTCACAAAGTGAAAACCACCGCATATCACCCTCAGTGCAATGCACTGTGTGAAAGAACAAATCAGACACTCTTACGAATGTTAAGAGCTCTACCTGAATACAAGTGTCCATATTGGCCAGCCTTACTCCCTGAACTAGCCTACTTGTACAAGAACACTGTCCACTGTTTGACTGGATATACCCCACACTACCTGATGTTTGGTCGCCATGGTAGACTCCCCATGAATCTAATGCTTGAAGTCCAACCGGATGAACCACCTGTTATGGATTGGGTACAAGAACACAGCAAAAGATTGCAAGAAGCTGGTCAGATTGTAAGTCAACACATGGATCAAGTGCGACTAAAGCAAAAGATGACATATGATGCTAAAGCCAATGCAACCCCACTGTAGATCGAAGAATGGGTTTTGCTGAGAAGGACTCAGAAATGTCACAAATTAGCTAGCAGATGGGAAACAGAGCCTTTCCTCATTGTTGAAATCTCCTACCTTGACTTACCCGTGTACAAGATTCAATAAGAAACTGCTAGTGGCATAAAAATAGTGCATCAAAATCTTCTTAAACCTTGTACCTTCAGAGACAGTGCTTCAACCAAGTCTAGAAGGGACTTTACGCAGGAGGAGAGGCAGGAGAACCCTACCCACCAAATGATGGAACTGGATTCACCAACAAAATGGTGTATAGATCCCTGGGTTAGGTCCTCCCATGTACGCTCAGTTAATCACCCTTTAGCTGAACCTGTAGCAAATCAAATCCAGAACCTCTGGATTTGCTAGAGCCAGCAGGTAGTGCTTTAGAGCCAGAGCGTATTCCTATAGAACCAATAGCTTTTCAGCCTCGTAGGTCACAGAGATCCAATTTTGGTATCCTTCCTAGGAGATACATACTAGAAGCCCTTCAAGTAGCACCTTCCTTTTATAGATAGTCCTGTTAAAAGTAATTCTAAGACACTGTCACTTAGTTTAGCAAATTTGAAGGTTTCTGCTGAAGTTATAGATGTTTTAAGAGTGTTTTAACTAAGGTAAAGTTCCATAGAGATTTAAATGAAATGTTAACGTATTAGAAATGTTATAAACACTTACAGAAGTAATAGTTAAGAAATGTTATATAATATATATATATATATATATATATATATATATATATATATATATATATATATATATAGTGTTAAAAGGAATACATGGGGAGATGTATTTTTAGGTGGCCCGAATCTGTAGTGTCCCAAAGTAAGGAAGCTAAAGTATAGGGGCACCACAGAAAAGTAAAAGGGGTTAGACTGCCCCAGGGGGCCCCATTGTATTGTGGGGTATGACAGGTTGTTATTAGGGCCCCCTGTGAGTGTGAACTTGGGGTTCTGGAATTAGAACCCTGAGTGCTTTCAAGAAAAAAAAAATTTGTGAGCAGTTTCGGGCTGACTGTGGAGTGGAAGAGAGCACAGGAGTGTTTTGGGGACTCTGCCTACCTGGCCTGTGGAAGCTGTCCCAACAACTCCTTTGGTGCCTCTCCTCTGGTCGGTGAAGACATCGACAGTGTCCTGATGGTCCTCTGACTCTGGTTGATTGAAGTTGTGCACCCCGTGTTGGTTTCTCTTTTTATTTTTTGTTCTCCTCCCTCGCTGTACTGTGATGTGACCGCCGGTCATCGCAAGGACCCACAAGGTCCCCCAGTTGTCCACCTCCTCGCCTAAATTCCTCCATCTGCCTGCAGGTCCTCCTGCCTCCCACAGCAATTTCTTTCACCCGAGCCGGGATGGTGAGTGGGCGGCAGCACAGGAGAAGAGTGCTGTCTGCATAAGTTTATCTAAAAAGTTTTCTGTGATTTTGTTATCCATGCCACAATTGTGCCTCAGAGGACAGCTGGGAGGGGCTGGCCTAGGAATGATATTAAGATGATTTGAGCTAGCATCACCCACGGGGAAGGGCCAGGACTGAGGCCAGAAGGGGAGATCTGCTCCATATTCATGGAGGGGCAGTACTAAAGCAGGATCAGGGAACATGATTGGCACTTAGGCCTTGGACAGGCTTAAAGAGATTTAAAAGTGGCCCAGTGGGAGCAAGTCACAGTAGAAGTTAAAGGGGCGACGTCAGGCCCCAGGGCATAATTAGGCAGCCTTCGGCCCAAAGTTGGAAAGGGGTCAACAATAGGTCCTGTGGTGAGAGGGGCCCCTGGTAATAAGAAAGGGGCAACATCAAGCCCAGAGTTAAAGGGGCAACAGCACACAACAGTAGGCCCTTGGTGACAAGAATTGGGGGTCCAGCGTTATTAGGGCAAATAGGGGAAAACCCAGCATGGAAAGGGCATTCTCCCACCCAAAAGCTTCCACAGGGATAGCCAGATTCTGGTGCAGAAGGGATCCACAAGCATGGAAGTGTAACATCCTGGAAGAAGCCTCGTGCGCCACTCCCAGTCGTTCACCGAAACTTCGAGTCCGATATGGCCAGTCTGTGTCCATGTCTGCTGGTTTGTTGTTTTTCTGGTTCTGGACAGTACAGGGTTCTGGTCTTCACCCTGCATCCTACTCTTCCTGCTTGCTCTGTTCTGCTTGTCCCATGTTGTTTTCTAGGATTCAGATAGATCTTGGTGGTCCTCCTGTGGACCCTTCACCAAAGAAGCTTCAATGTACCATCATCCTTGGTAATCCTTAGAAGTGGATTCAACACCAAGTTTGTGTTCTTCATCCTTGGCAGCCCTAGTTGAGGGTTTGTGCTGGGGAACTTTAGCCAGTCTTTGTCCCTTCATCCTTGGCAACCCTGGTTGAGGGGTTGTGCCTGGGAATCTGCAGCAGATCTTCACCCTTGGCAATCCTTTCAAGTGGATTTTATGCTAAGTCTTGGCTTCTTCATCCTTGGCAGCCCTGGTCAAGGGTTTGTGCTGGAGAAGAGCTCTGCAGAGTTCAGTTCTCTTGTGTCTTCTCTAGTTGCTCTGTTCTGCTTGTCCCATGTTGTTTTCTAGGATTCAGATAGATCTTGGTGGTCCTCCTGTGGACCCTTCACCAAAGAAGCTTCAATGTACCATCATCCTTGGTAATCCTTACAAGTGGATTCAACACCAAGTTTGTGTTCTTCATCCTTGGCAGCCCTAGTTGAGGGTTTGTGCTGGGGAACTTTAGCCAGTCTTTGTCCCTTCATCCTTGGCAACCCTGGTTGAGGGGTTGTGCCTGGGAATCTGCAGCAGATCTTCACCCTTGGCAATCCTTTCAAGTGGATTTTATGCTAAGTCTTGGCTTCTTCATCCTTGGCAGCCCTGGTCAAGGGTTTGTGCTGGAGAAGAGCTCTGCAGAGTTCAGTTCTCTTGTGTCTTGTGTCAGAGTATTCCAGCAACCTTGGAGAGTGGGTTGGCCGAAGAATCAGGGTCTGTTTAAAAATCTCTCCTATTCCCCTTCCAACCTCTACTAGGTTTTCACACAGGTGCAGCTTGGTGCCAAGCAGGAGCTCTGTTTTCCCTTTTCCCCATTGCTACGCCATTCTTTGGCTGTGCACACGAAGATGGCAGGGTAAAGTTTGGACTTCCTTTAATCTTATGAACTCTTAGAGGTGGTTACGCCACCCGATCCTTCGGGATTTGTACTGGTACCCATTGTTCGCTACAATGATTGTCTCATCTCATGATAGAGTAATAGATGATTGAATTTGTTCCTTAGACCACTTAGAGAAAGTTTACTACAGAGTACAATAAATAGTGGCCTTAGGCCAAGGTGCTTCTTAGAGTTGGCATAGAGTGTTACTTACTGTTCTCACATGGTTTGGTTCCCCTCTTCCCTTGTGACCATGTCTACCTTCCCTTGTGGTATGAATAAAGCTTGTCAGGCATCAAACTTATAGATTGTCTCCTGCCACTCCTTACCAGGTGCCTCCATCCACCCAATCCCATTCGAACCACAGCGTTGTCTCGCCAGTCCACCTGCTTAAGGCGACGCTGGGTGTGCAGCTGAGATAGGCGATTTTCATGATCAGCACTCAGTTGAATTAGATCACCACAAAATTAAAAACAAAAAATATGAGGGGGTAACATGATGGGCACCTGAACAGGATGCTTTGCCTTCAGCTCCCAACCCGCTCTTGTTAAAAAACCCTTTTCTGCATCTTTTTTATACTTTTAAGTTCATTCTGGCTACAGACACATCGGTAAGAGGGTCCAGAACCCTTCTGGGCAAAAATTCATAAATATGGAGACAGAGATGCATGAAAGTTTGCCCTGCCACTCTCCGCCACCTACACTGACCTATGATAAAAATGCAAAGTGGTCCAAAGCCTCCTCAGGCTGAGCAGTGATGGGCATGAGTTCCCAAGCCGCACTTACCGAGGAAACATTTCTGGAAGGGATTTTGCCTATTAAATCTACACTGGAAGCATTAGCCTCATCGGTTCAAACCCTTACCTCTTCTCTAGTTGCTCTATCACAACGCACTGGAGATAATGAAGCTCACATTTCTTCACTAGATGATTGGAGAGAGAGAGAGTAGATCCTGAGATAACCCATTTGTGCCAGCATTTAAAGGCAGTAGAGAGCAAAATGGAAGATCTCAAAGGGAGATCTCACTGCAACAACTTTGTGATTTTGGGTCTCCCTGAAGGTGAAGAGGGATCCTCACCCATCCTCTTTGCCCCAAAACTATACAACAAACTAGCGAGGTCCTCTCCCAATGGCCCAGAATATATAATCGAGTGGGCCCAACATTCCTTATGCCCCACACCTCATCATGGGGCTTCCCCACGATTTTTGCTGTTCCGAGTATTACACTTTTTGGATAAACAACATATTCTCAGCAAAGTCTGAGAATTAAGCAAAGTACAATGGGAGGGATGGAAAATACGTATTGCTCAAGATCTCTCCAAGTCAGTAAGGCAGAAAATAACAGAGTTTCATCCCATCATCACTAAACTCATTGTGGCCGAAATTCAATTCCAAATGAAGCACCCTGCCGTCCTCCAAGTGCAACATCATGAAAAGTGGCATAATTTTGAGTCACAGGATCAAGCAACGATGTGCCTGAAAAATTTCTGCCCTGATTTTTTAAGTGATGCCTGAGAGGGTATCTGGCCCTACTTCCTCTCGGAATGTTTCTACACTGATAATTTAGTCTATTAGTGACACAGTTGTGGAGAAACACTTGGCTTGCTGGGTGACCGATCTGAACTTGGAATATGTATCCTGTTAAGTTTGGACTTTCTGACTCTTTCTCAAGGTACTGTTTAATCCATTCCTTTATGGAGAATTCCCTTTACAATAGCATGACTCAAGGGCCTGGGACGGGCCTATACTTGCATCGGAAGCCTGTTTTCTTTTAGACCTTGAGTTACTACTGTGACTGCATCCTTTATATGATAAACTTCATTTTCTTTTACTGGCAGTCGATATCCTTTTCGTTTGGCTGTGCATTTGGCAAGAGGCCTGCCAGTTTAATAGTTATATGCTGTGTACCGTATATTACTTCTGGGACTGATGTTACTCGCTTAGTTCATCTTATGTGAGGAAGGGTCCATATACCAGCGTCCCAGTAGTTAGTTTATTTTCTAGTAGAATAATCTATGTTGTTAACACAATATATTTGTTATGTATAACTTGCACAATAGTGCCACTAGGCATTGCTATGTTACCCTCATACCCCACTTTTTTAAATGCTGGAGCACCTATATTAGTTTAGCTTTAGGTAAGGTACACTTATTGTGAGTAGTGCGAAGTGTTTCTTCTTTTTATTTAAAGGAGACCTTAATCCAGAGGGTGGGAAGGGGGGAGTTTTGGCAGATGTTTGGGGGCTGTAGATGATATTACAGCCCAAATAGTGTTAGTAATACAGTCATTGGGGCTGTGAGTAGTAGCATCTACAAATGTTGATTGAAGGGAGGAGGGAAATAGGAGGTAGGTATTAGATTCTGTGTTAATAGGGGAGGGAGGGGGAAGGGTTGGTAGGGCAAAGCACCAACAACATCTTTTTGTCAATATCTGATGACTAGCGATGTCCTTTTAGTTTACGATTTATTTACAGTTTCAAAATGACAAAATGTGTATCTTGGAATATTAAAGCAGCATGTACCACAGTGAAGAAGTACCAGATCTTAAAACATTTAAAATAATGCAATGCCAACTTGCCTTCCTGCAGGAAACTCACCTGCTGGACTCAGAGAAACTTCTCTTCCGGCACCAGCAGGTAGGACAAGTATATGCAGCTGGTGACTCTACTAATTAAAGGGAGGTTGCCATCCTTATTTGCAAGGGAACCAGTTTGCAACTAATTAAAGAAATAGGAGACATGAAGGGTAGACACCTTTTGTTGCATAGTATTTTAGACCATGTAGAGCTGTTGTTAGGATGTTTCTATGGACCCAACATCCAATCACCAGAATTCTTTTCAGAAGTAGTGCACTTGATAGCGCCCTTTGCGTATCTTCCTTCAATTTTGGCTGTGGACTGGAACATTACTATTACTACAGATCTAGATAGATCAGGGGGATGCCCCTCAAAACTCTCTCCCACTCAGCAAGCCCTTAGGGAACCCATTGACATAGGTGGTCTTTGCGATACGTGGAGAATACTCCACCCTAAGGACCTGGAATTTACATTTTACTCCCCAATCCACAATTTATCTTCCAGAATCGATTACTTTTTAATAAGTACGTTGGCCCTCCCAGGTGTAGTGGACTGTAACATAGCACCAAGAGTCCTCTCAGACCACTCTTCAGTCTGGCTAGCCCACAACCCTCTCCCCAGCCTTAAGTATGACAAGATATGGAAACTTAATATGCAACTTTTAAAAGACCCTTGGGTGATCACCAAGATAAAGTCCCTCATAGTAGAGAGCTGGGAATGCAATTGAGATTCCATTGCAAACTTGGATAAAGTTTGGGTGGCTCTGAAATGTGTGCTGCATGGCGAATTTATTTGCCTAGCTGTCACAAAGAAAAAGGAAAAGGAGTTTGCAGTGCGTGCCCTGCTTGACCAAATTACAGCACTAGAATCTAGGGTGAATATTTCTGACACAGATTAGATACAACTAACTAAATTGAGGCAAAAATACTCAGACTTGCTTTGGGAGAAAACAGAATATGTCCTCTTAAAAATCCAGGCATCATATGTGGACCAGGGCAAAAAAGCAGGGCACTTACTGGCCCTGCAGCTCTGTCAGCAAGAAGCCTCATGACTGGTACACTCCATAGTATCCCAGGGTAGTACCACTCCTATAACTTCCCCTACTGAAATTACTCAAGAATTTGATAAGTTTTATGCACAGCTTTACAATCCCCCAATGTGTCTCCCTACTGAGGAAGAGACCCACACTTACTTAGAGTCCATCCCCATCCCTATGCTATCTCCTGTTCAACAAGAACTGCTAGTACGTCCCATGTCCACTTCAGAAATCCTAACTGCCCTCCATTCCCTGTCCCTGGATAAATCGCCAGGACCTGATGGTCTCCCCTCTAACCTTTAAAAAATATTTGCCTTGGAACTAGCCCCCATCCTCTCTTAGCTTTTTACTTATCTGTGATAAAAGTTTATCGGATCCCTCCCTACTAGCTGCCTTCATCATAGTCCTGCCCAAGCCCAATAAACCCATGGATAAAGCCACTAATTATCGTCCCTTCTCCCTTATGAACTGTGATATGAAAATCTTTGCCAAAATTCTAGCCACTAAAATTATGCACATATGGGACCATTTGATTGGTCCAGAGCAGGTAGTTTTCATGAGAGGAAGATCCTCTGTGGACCACCTCCGGAAGCTGGATCATGTCTTCTCCATGGCCAGGGATTCTAAGGACCCTATGGTCTTGGAGAAGGCATTCGATAGGATTCAGTGGGACTTCTTATTTTTAGTGTTGAGAAAATTCAGATTTCCAATTAAATTTGTTCAATGGCTACAAGTGCTATACACCAGTCTTATCAGGAAACTTAATTAAGATAGAATAGTGGCTACCATCACACAAGACCTCTCTAGATGGGCTGTGCTCACACTTTCACTTCAGGCCCAGGTCAGTGCAATCAAAATGAATATTCTCCCATGTGTCTTTTATCCTCTCAACATGCTTAATATTCTTCTCCCCCATGTCTGGTAAGCTCCACTGCATTATATCCTGTTTCCTCTGGGAAGGCAAACCCTCCCATAGAGCATTCCACCATTTGGTGGCTCCAA
Organism: Neoceratodus forsteri; assembly: GCA_016271365.2. NCBI lineage: Eukaryota > Metazoa > Chordata > Ceratodontiformes > Ceratodontidae > Neoceratodus > Neoceratodus forsteri. The sequence continues at coordinate 377,405,672 of CM028133.1, forward strand.
AGCATTTAGGAGGGATTAAAATTCCCAACTTTTATCTTTACTATTTAGCAAGTTATGCCTCTAAATATGCAAGATGGGCTACTCCACTTGGATCATTACCAGTTTCTGATTACAGTACTTACCTATCTGGTTGGAAATAGAGAGGCACCTCATTTCAACTACAGGAATTTCCCCTCTGGGCCTTTTCCTTGTCTCCCACAACAAACTCCCTTTGTGCCTCAAGAGGACAGTCATACATACATCAATATGAGTGCACATACAGCTATGTAGAGCTTTACAATACAGAAACATGCAGGACACCTCACAGCCCTTATGCCATGACCCCAACCTTAGTCTGGATGGAAAGGCTGTCTCTCTTTCCAGTGGCTCCCATGGCTCTCTGATAGATAACTTTTGGATCTATTGAGGGATGGGTACCTACCTGATAGTCTGGCTGTGCTGGAATTTTTCCGACTGCCCAATACACAGATTTTTAAAATTTACCAGCTTAGGCACATACTAATCAAGTGTTTTGGAGCCAAAAAATGGGAGATTAATAATGAGAACCTTCTCTCTCTCATTCAGTCCCACTCCTGGCAACCCCATACAGTTTTCAAAGCTAGTACCCCTTTTCTTCTTACAAATATATCCCCAAGCTACTGGGAGTTCACCTTATTGGGATAGTGTCCTGACCACTCTGTCTCCGAACTGGGATTGCATCTGGAGGAATGTCTATCAATATCTTACTAATAATAGGTTGTGCCTTACCCAGTTCCATGTTCTCTATAATATATATTATATTCCAACCCACTTGTACAAAATGGGTAAGCTCCCAACACCAACCTGCTCTAGATGTCAATTTACAGAAGGGACCCTGAAGCACATTTTGTGGGACTGCCACAAAGTAACTCCTATATGGGAGAAACTCAAGACATCACTGGATCCCCTATTGGGCTTAGCTGAGCATTTTTTTTTATTTAGTTGTTTAACCAGGAGTAGCACACTAAGCTGAAAGCTTTTTTACAGATTTTACTCCAGAAATCTGTGTGGTGGGTAATGTTTTGTTAATTCCTGTAAAAGAAAGAAGATTCCATATGCCCTTGGTCTCCCTGACTATGAAAAGACTGGTTTTGCATCATTGACTAGACCAGGATACTATTTCCTTCACAGAGTGGCTGCATGATATCCCGCATAGTTTGAGAGGAGAGAAATCTATAGCTAGCCTGAAAAAATCATATGCATGCTTATTCCAAAAAATGGGGCAAGTTGGAAACTCTGCTGTTGGTACATTCCATGCAGTAGCATAGGTTCTCAGTACTTACTGCTAATTGATTGCCTTAGTGAAAATATGACTATGTTTCCCCACCAGGGACTGTGCGTGTCATTATATGTCTGGTGCTGGGCATGGGTGGGTGGCTTGGGTGGAGGAAGGGGGGTTTGAGTGGATGGGGGATATGGGGGATAGTTGTTTTTTTGTTTGTTCAATACTGTATTGTTGTCTGTTTATCTTTGAAACTCAATAAAATATTTTAAATTTAAAAAATATTGGCACATTCTGAGTGCTAAACAAAACCTAAGCACAGTGGCAAACACAAAAAAATGTTTGTATTGAAGAAAAAAAAGTCAAAGATGAATTGCTCTGTAGCCACTATTCGTAAACTCTTCAAGCATGCTATCTGAATGGCCAGAAGTGCCTTCTGTAAAAACCTGCTGCTCAGTGCTGCTGGTGACCCTAAAAACATTCAGGCCCACATAAAGAGTTTTGTGGGGTATGGAAAATCTCAGTCTCCCAATGACATGGTAATTAATGGTCAACACTGCAATAATCCAACTACAATTGCCAGCTCCTTTAACCAACACTTCTCTGCCTTAGCTAAGCACACCAGTTCCTTCCCCTTCCTCAATGCTCCTGATCCTAACCCCACATGTTCCTCTTCAACACCTTCCACAGTTTCCACTTTTGTGTGGTAACCAATAAGTAAGTTAGATATCTTCTTGGCACTATCTCTGACAGTAGTAGCATTGAAGCTGACAGGCTTGGACCCCGCATTCTCACGCTGGCTGATCCTCTTCTTGCTGCCCTGCTGACTAGACTACTTAATTTATCGCTCTGCTCGGGAGTGGTTCCCCATATCTGGAAGACAACCAAAATTGTCCCTGTTCTTAAAAAAGGTGACCTGAAGTCCACATCCAATTATAGACCAATTTCCATACTCCCTGTCTTGAGCAAAATCCTTGAAAAAAGTGTCTCCCTGCAAACAATTTACTTTCTCTATAAATTTAACCTATTCTCAGACTCTCAGCATGTATTTAGGAAAGGCCATAGCACTTCCACTGCTCTCCTCAAGTTCACGAATGATGCCAAAACTGCCATAGACTCTGGCCTTCTGACTGTTGCAGTCTTTATTGACCTGACCAAGGCCTTTGATCTTGTTGATCACACCTTACTACTGACCAAAATGCCCTCCCTTGCTTCTCTCCTGAGGTTATTGCATGGCATAACAGTTACCTCTCAGACAGGCAACAATATTTCAAGTACTGCTCTGCAAATTCAGAGCTCTTTACAATCAACATCGGTGTATCCCAGGGCTCTATCCTTGGCCCTCTTCTCTTTTCTGTTTTTATCAATGACATCTCCCACCATGCCCCCCCACTCCTCCTCCTCCTCCCTTCTCTATGCAGACAATCTTGTCCTCTACCACAGTGCCTAGGACATTACCACCCTAAACTCTACCCTCTCTTCTGATTTTTGCCATATCCAAAACTGGGTCTCAGGGAACAAACTTATACTCAACACCAGTAAAACCCAAGCTATGATATTTGGGTCTTCCCCCAGGCTAAGGAAATGCCTTGTCCAGCTAGCTATCTACTGCTCTGATGGCTTCCCTCTTGCAAACATCCTCACCTTCAAATATCTAGATGTTACCCTAGACCCTTCTCTCAACTGTGACCTCCATATATCCACTACCTGTAAAACAGTCAACTCTAAGATTGGACTGGCCTATAGAACTAGACATTCACTCACTCCCTCTGCCTGAATTGCCATAGCCCAGGCCATCATCCTCCCAGCTCTTACTTATGGCTCCATCATCTATGCTGGTGCCACAAAGGCTGGTTTACACAATTGGGCAACTACTTATAACAATATCTGTCACTTTGCTCTTGCTTCACACAGGTGTACCCATCACTGGCACCTTTACAGCAGCCTAAACTGTCTTTCCCCTATGGCTAATTGCCTTTATGCCATTGGCTCACTGATGGATACTATCTCACACACTGGCATCCCCCCTATGCTAGCTCAGCTGCTGATTCCTCAATGTCCCTCCTATGCCCTCTGCTCTGGAGTTCAGCTGCTCCTTACTGTACACAGATGTAAAGCAGCTGTGGGTGCACAGGCCTGCTCACACATAGCCCCAGCTCTCTGGAACTCCCTACCTATTATTATCCGACTTGCTTCCACCCACACCAGCTTTAATCGTCAACTAAAAAGTCACCTCCTTCAATCTGACCCCTATTCCTGCTTCATTCCCTTCCTGAACACCCCTTCATTCCCTTAAGCAATAACTTCTCTGTTTTGTGATTATATCCTTTCCACCAGCACCTACTGCTTGCTGTTATACCCTATATCTTGCTCTACCCTACTTCTTCACCTCTCTCCCCGTGCCTTTCTACTTACCTTTCTCCCACCCACTATTTCCCAACCTACTCCCCCCCCCATGGGAAATTATCTAACTAGAGAATAGCACTTTACTCTCCCAAATGTATTTTACAAGCTCCCTCCATTGTATTTTGTTATCTTGTAGTTAGTCCTAATACATTGTTATTGCTGTATACTGTATGTTACTGCTGTTTAATACGTATCCCAATGTACTGTACCTTACTGATGTATTTTACTGTCTACAATGTTCCTGTGTTATCTCATGATGTACTATTCATGTATTTTATTGTACTGCTTTCTCTGTACCGACTGTACCTGTTTTGTACTCTCCTGGGTCGTGCCTGAAAATAGGCATTTACTATGTCTAGCACACCTACCTTGTTATCAAAAACAAATAAATAAATAAAATACACAAAAAAACAAAAGTTACACTTGGCTGGGACCAATTTCCCGGTGGATTCAACAAATGTGTTTTTCAACATTTGTCCTTTTTCAAACCAAAACAGTACATACCACAACCCCAAACATCACAATTGTTTTGAAGTAAGAGAATTTATCAAGTACAGAGAATAATTTCTATGGTATGCTATATGGTGTGACTGTTCCATGGTTTACATACTGTAGGTAGAACTATCAGGACCTGAATTAAGAATTAAAGAGCATGTTCATTCAGTCACCAGTGGTAAATATTAATATGCCTTTTGGGATACATTAGATATTTAGGCATTGAAAAGATGTAAAATATCTGATGTTCATGGACATAAATGTGTTAAAAGAAGGCAGGGGGGAGACAGGATCAATTAATTGCTAAAACTTGAAACGAATTTGATAAACTATTGTATTGTATTGGTGTTTGTCTTACCTAGGACCTCCTTGTAAATGAGCTTTGCTCAATGGAACTTCCTCCTGGTAAAATAAATAAATTCAAATACAGGATGAAATCAATTCATTCAAATGGTCCATATGAAACATGGATTTGGAACCCTTTCTTTAAAACAATGGCAATAATATTAATTATAATTATATTTAATGAAAAGTGCTGTAACATTATTCTGATGTCATTTTTAGAACATGTACAGTATACCTTTGAAAATTGTTCTTTGATTAGGATTGTCAACAATCATAAAAGTGAAACAAGAATTGATGATTACCTTTAAGGGCCGTCCCTTTAATGTTTTCTTTATGTTTTTTTTTTTTTTACAGAATTGTGCATCATATCTGTGGGTGACCTCCAGTGGCCCCCTACTCTGTCACAATAATTAAATCTTTAACAATGAGTATGGGTTTGATAAATTAATAAAAGCATATATTCATACAATGAAGCCCATCATAAGTAAGCAATAAGACATGGAGGGGTGTGCATGGAACAGATTTGACCACATGCCCAGGGGCATAGTGAGGCACAATGCCACAGGCTGAGTGCCTTCAGCCCCTGGAAGTGCAGTAAAATCTGTTGCATGCACACCCCCAGAGTGTCTTATTGCACTTATAAAATGGGCTCCTTTTTTAAAACTTTTTACAGTTGGGAAAAGCATGTTTATATGTAAAAACAATGTATTTACTTGTGTGAATGTGTGATAAAATAGTCCTTCTGCCCACTGCAAATGATGTCATTGATGATGTCATTGTATTACTGCTGGAAAAAGTGTGTCCTTTGCTGACATCAAGGTTCAACATATGGAATGTTTATCATGGAATGTTTACCATGGAATACATGGATTCAAAATTCTGCTCAGTTCCACTGGCAGAATGTTCCTCTCCTAATATACTGTATACACACACACACACACACACACACACAAACAAAGGCCTCTTCTACAGCCAGACTCTCAATTATCTCACTGTTAGGGCAAGCAGAAGAGATTTCCCTGATGAGCAGGTAGAGCTAGAAGGGGGAGGGATTTCATTGTCAGCAAAGAAACAGTGGTAATGAAACTATACATAATACTTACTGTTTCTGATTTGTTTATGTGTGTAAGGAAAGTGTGATGATCAAGTAAACAACATTTAATGAATTTGTTTTATTTTTTATTTAAGGTAGTTTTATTTTTTGGGGGGGGGGGCTAGCAGCCGAGCCAGCAGCAACAATTCCCTGGAGCTCCTTATACTGAATTTTAAACTTGCATAAAAAAACAACATTTAATTACTCATACCAAGTGTAAATACCAGAGACTGATAAAAGAAGAGATACGGTTCCAGGAAAACCAGTTTTAAATCTAAAAATGGGTCGCATGAAGTCAGCAAAGCAAGACTTTTTTCTCCCGCGTTACTCCACGGCTAAACCACCTGAAGATACAGCGGGCCAAGCTACCTCCTCGAGCATGGTCACATGGAAGCAACCCTTTCCTCTCTCCAAACTGCAGTAAATGCCCTGACGAAAACAGTACAGCAAATGGATCAAAAGCTTGATGGGGTCTCCGAAAAATTTCTTGCAATGGAAAACAGGCTAGATGCAATGGGGGAAATCACAAAGTCTACTGAGGCCACGGCAGGAAAAGCCATGGCGGCTACAGCAGCATCGTTGAAAGAACAGGCCGCTTTGAGAAGCCGCGTGGAGCAGTTAGAAAACGCTGTTCAAGCTGCTAACGTGCAAGTTTTGGGACTTCTCGAAGAAACTGAAGGGAAGTCTCTAGTAACCTATTTACAGACCTGGCTGGAAGAGCTAACTGAAAGCCTAGATTTCAAAATTGTGAAAGCCTACAGGATCACCCCGAGACGCTCACCAGGGGAACTTTCTAATCCCAGAACAGTTCTGCTTACTCTACGGTTGTCTGGAGAGAGGGACATGCTACTTGGTGTGCTGAGAAAGAAGGGCCCAGTGTACCTGGAGGAGGCTAGAATTTAGTTTTTCCCGGATATTTCATATGCCACGCATATGAGAAGGAAATCATTCGATGGAATCAAAAACCGCCTATGGGAGTTAGACATTTCCTTCACTTTGGCATTTCCAGCATGTCTTTGTTTTACCATTGGCCGACGACAATATCGCTTCTCAGATCCGAAAGAAGCAGGGGCCTGTATTGAGCATATAACGGCAAAGCAACAGTGAGAGGAGCGATCTTCAGAAGGAGAGTCTGATGGAGACTGACTGTGCCCAGGACTGACTTTTTCCGGGTAAAATGCTTGGTTTCTCTTCAGATTAGGTTTATCAGTTTTCTGTCAGAATATTTAGTTAGAACTTTACAGCCTAACAAGTATCCTTCGATTATTAGTATGATGCATGTTAGTTTTATCAGTTTCAGAGGAGAGACTGTTCTAACTACACAGAAGAAGGATAACTTACAGAGACTGTATCATATTGAAGAAATGTATGTTTTTTTTTGTTAGTTCTCTATATCATTAAGTACCACTGCTGATATTAACACACTAAAATTTGTTGATAAAGTTAATAGGTTTAACTGCTAATCTGGTGTCTGAAGTAGAGAATAAGGTAGGGGAAGAGGTACATGCTGCCCAATAACTAGTTCAACCATCGAGGAGAGCCCCGACAGACTGGACCTTATTCATTCTGGTAACTTTTATATAATTACTATCGACACATGGATAGGAAATTTCTTTTTAAACCACCTGTTGTATTTGGTGTAATCTTGAAGACTGTCTGGAGGGCGAATTTCTTCTGAATATTGTTGATAATACCATCTACCCCCAATAATGTTTAAATGGGAGCTCTGGAATGTAGATCTCTTTAAAATACCAAATATTGTTACTGAATATAATAGACCTTAAAGGTCGGTTTAGAGATGTTGTTTTCCTAAAAGATGCCTAAAGAATATACTTAAGGCAGTGGCTGCTTTATAGTTCCTGGATTGAGAGTAAAGATTTCTAATTATGTATGTTGAAGGTACCCTTCAATGTTGTACCAATTGAATGGATAGTCATAATCCTTAGTAATGTAACGTTACTCTTATCTGGAGATATTCCTGTTCAGAAATTATGTATTTGGTATGAATATGTACTAAACGCTATAAATAAAAAATTTAAAAAAAAAAAGGTAGTTTTATTTTAGGGCCCAGTTGAAGGTTTTTTACAGTGTAACAGTAGCAGCCATGTTTGTGATGGAAGATTAATTCTGGTTGTAGGGGGACTAATGGAAGATAGTTCTGATTGTAGGAGAACTGATTTTCTTATTGTGTGATGTGGTTTAGGACCAGGATGAATGTGCATGAAACAGATTGCATGCATAGTCACATGATATATTTTGACCAATGAGACTTCATTATTTTGGATGCCAATTTTATAATGCAATGCAGTGTCACAGATTCCCTCATTACAGAAGGGATTTACTGCCATTGAAATTGCCTTGTTTCCCAGAGTAGCTCTGCTATAGAATTCTGCAGAATTGTGCTGCATACTTTTGGGCTCCACTGTATGAATTTTGTGTTACTGTGAGATGTCCAGCATAGATATTACTGTGTTAAATTTCAAGTTATCAGTGCTAGTGCCAAAATGCCATCCTGTGACTTTAAAGACATCAGTGTTCTGTTCAAATAAATTCAATTCACCTTTATTCAGAAATTTAACCATTGAGGCAAAGTAATTTGCAATGGCATCCCATCAGGAAAAAAGTAACAGTATAGAAGTTTTGGTTCCAAGGTAGAGGTACAGTATAAATACATTGTTACTTACTAAATACACATCAGCCAGTACATTTAGTATACACATATTAATATGTTGTGATAAATGCAACAACATCACCTGTAGAACCCCATTACTGATACAGAACTGGTTAGGGTTCAAAGCACTGGGGTACTAGTCACTGTGCTTTCTTAACTGCCAAAAAGAGTAGATTGTAGCACCTCTTGTAGTCATGCATACATTATTTCTGCAAAAAGATTAGTGTTACATTCAAAGTGATTTGGTTTTGCTGATGTCAGTGATATGACTGGTATACAGTTGGAGACGGTCAATCCAAATTAGTTTCAGCTGAGGTTTGAGTATAGGTTTCAATGCACCATGGCATGAAGTACTTAGACTGCAGACCTGCTAATTGTTGAGTTACATAAAATCTGTGTAGGTATGCTAATCAGGCAACCTAGTAGCAAGAGGGAAGGAATCTTTACTGAGAACTCATATACAGAACTGTAGCTCTGAAATTACAGTGGGAGGTTAAGAACACTACAGGGTGCTACACAGTGACAGCAAAAAAAACAGGACAGGCTCTCCTCAAAAGAAAAACAATAAAAAGAACAAGAACTGGTCAATGCCTAATTGTTTGCTTGCAGGTCCTACAGTGAAATTGTTATGCTAAGAACTCCTGATTTTATCCATTTTTACAATGTATGTACCCAAGTTATTCCAGCTGAGATGTAACATGGCATATCTGGGCAGACTAGATGGGCCTTTATGTGTTGACATTTTCTGTGTTTCTTTGTTCCACTGAGGTCCTGTTTCTACCCATTTTTGCAGCTGAGTGGACTGAAGCACTGGGAGGTTAAATGAGTTGGTCCAAGTCACACAGTGAGTGTTTGGCTATAGCAAGTTCTGAATCTGTGATCTTCTGATTGCTAAAAGGGTGCTAACCATTAGACTACACTGCCAGTGAGAAGGGCAAGAAAGGGCAGCAGCTGCAAGGAATGTCTTTTTTTTGTTACAGTTTATGTTGACAAGATAGGCCAGCTGAGATGCAAGATTGCATTTCCACTTGGGTCCAGCTTTTACCCATTTCTGCAGCTAGACGGAATGGAGCACTAGAAGACTAAGTGACTTGCTCAGGGTTGCACAATGAGTATTTAGCTCTAGTGGAGTTTTAACTTGGTATATCTTGGTTCCCAAAAGTGCTCTGACCAGTACACCACACTATCTTTACAGCCTGGCTGGGGGGGAGGGGGGACTGCTTGGTGGGGACTAGTTATTTATTTATTACAATTTATTCACCCAGGAATGGTGAGCTGGTATGCAACCTCTTGTTTCCATTGGTGTCCTGATTTTCTCATTTTTACAATGTATTACCCAGGCCAGTTTAGCTGAGATGCAACATTGTAGTTCCTCTGGGGTCCTGCTAGTACCCATTTCTGTAACTGGGTGGAAAGAAGCACTGGGAGGTTGACTGATTTGCTCAGGGTCACAAAGTAAGTATTTGACTCTAACAGAGTTTGAGACTGCTATCTCTAGTTCCCAACAAAGTTCTTATGACTAGAACATACAGGGCCCGATTCTCAAAAGGTCTCGGCATGGTGCAAGGAGCTTGCCCTACAAGGATTGGTGCAAAGTGCCCTTTGCACCAAAAGATGTGCTGGGAGCAATTCTCAAAGGCAACTTGCATCAACCACAGGTTGCCTACTCCAAACGGGGCTTGCACCACCCCTGTGCCATAAAGTGGGCTGTGGCATGGTGCTAGGGGCTTGTGGCAGACGTGGACTGCCAAATCCCCTAAATCAGGATTCTCAGAACAGTTCCTGATGGCAAATTTCAGCCAGGGCTAGATGAAGGGTACTTAGAAATTTGTTCTCAGGGAGAGTTAGGCAATTTGTGGCAATGTGGCATGGACTCACCCCTCCCCAGCTCCGATCACCCATTATTATACATAAAGACATCTGGTGATGTAGTGGCCCCCAAAGCCCCGATCCCCCATTATGAAATATGAACACATCACTGGTGGTCTAGCAGACCCTCACCCCACCCCAGCAGGTAGTGTCCCACCACCCGGTCCCCACATCCCAAATGGAGTCGGGTGATTGGGCATTGTGCCCACTGGCCACTACCATGGCTAGCTGCTGACTGAGCTCTATGTGAGCACTGTACTGTATTCAGTACATTCTCATTGATTGACAGCTCACTGTCAATCAATGAGCACATACTGGATACAGTACAGTGCTCATTGAGAGCTCAATTGGCAGCTGGCCTTTGTGGTGAGTTTTGGGCTGTGCCAGTCACCTGCTTGGTTTGGGGATGGGGGAGCGGGATGGTGGGACACTGCCTGCCTGGGTGGGGGTCCACTAGACCACCCATTATGTGTTCATATTTCATAATGGGGGATCGGAGCTTGGGGGGCTACTAGATCACCTGGGATCTTTTTTTTTAAACTTATTTTTCCCTCCGGTCACTGCTCCACTGAGACTCCCTCAGGCATCCTGGCATGTTCCTGCCTGCTTGAGATCCCCCTTCCTGAGTCTCCCCCATGGTACTTCAACCTTCTCACCTACCTGGCAGTGAGAACTTCTTGGCTTATACCCTACAAGGTGGGACCACCACTCCTTCTTGATGCTCCTAGAACACAAGTTGGCTGCAGGCAAGGCAAGGGGTGGAGAGAGAGAGAGAATCAGATCAGGTGGGTGGGATCCAGAGGTGGGCATGGAGGCTAGGTGCCATCATCTACTCAGTGGTGCAAGGTTTTTTCTTGTTTGTGTGTGTAACCCCCCTCCCAGAGGTGCAGACATGCAATGACATCTAGTGCAAGACTGGTGCACTCCTGTACCCGTCTGCAGGATGTCCACCGACACCTCACCCCAACTTGATGTGATCCCAGGCTGCTGTACACCCCAGCCTCTGCTGGGTGTCACTAGTGCTGGGGATTCACAACTGACCCTACCCCAGGAGAGGAGAGCTGTCGTCGGATGCTCAAGCCTCTCCTCACCGGCCGACTCCCTGCAACCCGAGCTTGTTCTCGAATCCTGGTTGCCAGCATGGTGCAAGGTGTGGCATCCAGCACCTCAAACTTCAGCACCACCAGGCTGGCATCACCAGGGATCTTTATGTATAATAACAGGGGATTGGAGCTTGGGGGAGACTGCTAAATCACCAGGGATCTTTATTTATTTGATGGGGGACAGAGGCTTGGGGGGGATGTTAGATCACTGGAGATCTTTATTTATAATAACAGGGGATCAGGGCTTGGGGAGGTCCACTACACCACCAGGGAATGCTTGGGGACATTGTCACATGGCCCGCCCACAGCTTGCTGTAACCTGTCCAGGTGCATCTTCTGTTTGGTACACCACTTTGGTTGCCACAAGCTGCTGGACTTTGCTGCTGGGACCCTACTCAATCAAGAATCAGATGCAGGGTCCCCAGCACACCGCTGATTGGTGCAAGCCACCTTTGGCACGGCTTGCACTGACTTTTAAGAATCAAGCCCACTGTCTCCAATGCCTGCTTAGAAGTGTGGGCCAAAATGCCAGCAATTTGTTTTACCCATTTACTGTATGTACCCAAGACAGCTCAACTGAGATGCAGCATTTCATTTACTTTGGAATCCAACTAATACAATTTATTTCAGTAAGAGAGGCCTCCTTTTACAATTGGGATTAGGCTGGAGGGATATGGTACCATTGTACTACCAGGGTAATTTAATTGCTCGGCAGGGATCAGGGCAGGTGGGGATGTCTCTATACTACTAAGGTTATTTAATTGAACAAGAGGGATCAGACTGGGGGATACCTCTAGATTGCCATGAATTTATATATTAGTGTACAGCGATAGGATGAGAATGGGGACAATGGTCAAAGCTCTGCACTATGCCTCTGCATGGAGGCATTGCATAGAACTGCTAATGGTCACATAATGGCATGCAAATAGCCTCTTAGCTCCTCACATGCAATATGTGGTCATTAGTATGCAGGCCTCTGAATATGGCACCCAGAAGTAAAGGTGCTAATCCATTTGGGTGCACTGTCCCCTTTGTCCTGCATGTCTTCTTCCAGCAGGAGGTTAAGGGTGCACAGTGCCCATGCACTTTGTGTGGTGTTACCACAGCCCAACAGGTAAAGCATGCTGGACAAAATGTGCTGCCTTAGGAATATGCCTCCCTGATGAAAGTGTGCTATTTTGCACCTGGCACTATGTTTTGCATAGCACAAATGGCTGTGTTGTAATATGGGGGCCTTGAGCTCTTGTGCATGTTTATTGCGTGGTTTAGGTGTTCAGCTAGTGTGAACGGAAACTCAAAATGTTGTGAGTGTGTTTCAAAAACACAAGATAGCATAGATAATAAAAAACGGCTAAAATATTGGCACAAAATGGAACCCGAGGACTGAGGTGATCAGTGAACATTATCCTGATCTTCAGGTATATCAGTTATCAAACTTTGTATTCCTTTTTCACTATTTTTTCCAAAGCGATTCCACTTCCTATTGAAATCAAACAAAACAAAGAAACAATAAAAAGTAAATAGGACTCTTGATATGCATTATGGTTAATTACAAGCATCCTACTGTACATTTGGAGGGCTCCAGAACCACCAATCAGCTTCATTTGTCGATTATCAAAACCAAAGAATTCACAAGGAGACACTCTTAGTTATCCAAGAGACATCTCCTGAGCCCCATTTACTTATCAGTATATTATAAAGTCAGACATATTTTATTTATTAAAACAAATCACGTCCTTTGGGGCCTCTCAGTACTTTTGCTACTTTGATGTTAATTTTGTCAAGATTAATTTACCTTTTGTGTGGGTGAATCAGCTGGGAATCACTTGTGTGGTCTACAGAGTTGCAAAGTCACTGGACTGTAGTACTGGCTGGAAAAAGGCTTGCAGGGTACCAGCATGCATGTCCAACACACAAAACATCTTCATCTCATTTTAAGCTGCTTACCATGATGCTCACACTATACTTCTCCATCCATGCTGCCAGTGTAACTTCCTGGGGGTGAGGTTTTACCCACCAGAACAATGTACTGACAGGTGGGGCCAGGCCATATATATTTTTGGGGGCGGGGGAGCTCAGAAAACTGTTAGTCAGCGGAGTTGCCACCATTGGCAGCAACATGATAAAGACCCTCTGTGGCTAGGATCTGTCGCTGCCAGTGACAGCATCAAGTAAGCCCTCCAGGACAAGGAGACATCACTGCATATTGTAACTTTGATACAGCCCCTCTGGTGCAAGCATTGTTACTGCACACTGTAACACACTTGTTTGTAAGTGTGTGTGTGTTTATAGATATACTGTCATTCAAACCTTGGCACCACCCAATATCATTGGTAATATGATTGTATCTGTCCTGAATTATGGAATAAATACTGATGTGCATTTATTATGTTGCTTGCACGCATGTGCAAGAAACATAGTGCCATCAACCGAGTTTTCGGAGGTGTGACAGCCCTCTTCCAATTCAGTCAGTGTGTTTGCAGGAGTGGCCGCAGTTCTCCAATCGCTGCTGGAGCTGTCTATGACAGCAGTCTAAAATGCAGTGGCGTACAGTTGAAAGGGGGAGCTACGCTTCAAAGAGCAGCGATAAGATATCGCCTGCTCATGCGCGCTCCCCCCCCCCACACACACACACGCATGCATACTGAGTGCTCAGCCCCTCTACACTGTATAGCTGACGGGTGCCCAATCCCCCGTCAGCTCTGCCGCGCCCTCCCCCAAAACTGGAGTTGTACATGCCACGCTGGGTGCCCACCCCAGCATGGCAACAGATGGTATAGCCAACGGGTGCCCAACTCCCGCTGGCTCCACTGTCCCCCGAGACGGTGCCATGCTGGGAGCCCACCCCAGCATGGCAACAGATGGCAGCCGACGGGGTGCCCAATCCCCGTCGGCTCCACGCCCCAAACAGCATCCTTGTGCCACTCTGGGAGCCACCCCAGCATGGGAAACGCCCATGTTGTCCTCCTGTTTTTAAAAACAACCTGCAACGCAAAATGGTCCCTTGCTGTCTGGGCCCCACCCACCCACCCACTGTGCAACCCGCCTCCACACCTCCCTCATCCCGCATTTACCTCCGGACCTCGCGCGATGATCTTCAGTGGACCAGGAACACGCCTGCACTCTTCAAAGCTGACCTCAAACTGAGGAAATGCCGGTAAACTGTATAATGTAATAAATAGGGTTTTTTCAACTTTGCTGCATATCTCAGGCATTTTTTGTAATTTTTGCACCAAATTTTCAACATGGGGTTTTTGGGACCCCTTCTCATGAATGCTCTCACTGTCATGGTGTTAATCTGGCCCGAAGGGTGATTTCGCAGTCACTGTGCGAAATCACCTTTCAGCACTGATTAATGAAACTACACTGCCAGTGTTCATAAGGTGGGCTCTCAAAAAGCCTATGTTGAAAATTTGGTGGAAAAATTTCTAAAAATGACTGTTTTACAAGCCTGCATTGCGCAGTTCCTACGCACGCTCGTAAGTTCGTGAATTTTCAATATTTTCACTCCAGATTTTCAACATTGTCATTTTACCACACCTCCTTATGAGCAGTATAGCTGTCATTTTTCACATCTCGCCCAAAACGTGTTTCCGCTGATCTAGCGCACAATGGCACAGTCGGTGTGTGAAATCACTGTATGGGACACATTAAGAAAATCACAGTGACACTGTTCATGAGCAGAGGTCTTAAAATGGCTATGTTGAAAATTTGGTGGAAAAGTTCCTATAAATGACTGTTTTACGAGCCTTCGTTGCACACTTCCTACGTACGCTCGTAAGTTTGTGAATTTTCAATATTTTCACTCCAGATTTCCAACATTGCCATTTTACCATACCTCCTAGTGAGCAGTACAGCTGTCATTTTTCACATCTTGCTCACAACGTGTTTCCACCCATCTAGCGCACAATGGCGCAGTCGGTGTGCGAAATCAATGTATGGGACACATTAAGAAAATCACAGTGACACTGTTCATGAGCAGAGGTCTTAAAATGGCTATGTTGAAAATTTGGTCACAAACTTCCTAAAAATGACTGTTTCACGAGCGTGGCATTCGCAGTTCCTACGCACGCTCGTAAGTTTGCAAATTTTCAATATTTGCACTCCACTGACTTCCAAATACCTACACAGCACATACAAGCAAGCAACATTCAGCATTGACAAATGCTTGTTTATTTAGCTTTTGTATACTGGTTAAGCACACTAAACAACATTGCTTATTTTCAGGTACAACTTGGGAAGTTACAAAGGTAAAATACAGAACAATGTAAATGTGCGGCAAACACAAAGATATTCTGAGGAAATCATGAACAGAATTAACAAAAGGTGATAATACAGGCAAAAGGCAAGGTACATTACATAGACGAATAAGTATTTGGACAAGTCAACAATACAGTGGAATTATTATATACAATAAAATTCATAAGTGCATGAGTATAACAAAAAGATATGGGGCAGCAACCAATTTCCCAGGTGTAAATGTCAAAAAGGAGTCAAACCAGGCACGCTAAGGACAGTGATAGTCAGAGGCAGATTTCAGGTGTGCCCATAGGGATCTCTTAAAAGAGAGATGGGAGATGGTAAACCTGGTGAGCACTGGGAGGGAGATCCAGAATCTGAGGGCACACACTGCAAATGCTACTGTTTGGTTGAAATTTACACAGTTGGACCATTGGTGCTTCAGTGCATGGGCACAAACTGTGGGCCATCTTTGCTGCCTGACTGTATAATTATTATAGCCACATACCCAGCTTGTGATGCTCCACGGTTTGTGGCAAGGAATATTGAGCATACTTTACTTAATGAGCAGGTCAGATGTTCTCATTATTAGTGCAACAGGCTGTGCTGCACAGTAGGTAAACTCCACTAGATTAATGTGGAGCACCCAAAACACAGTTGTGGTGCCATTCTTCTTAGATCTTGTATCCTCAGTAAACTAATGCACGCTTGTGAGCCTCTGAGTCTTTTAAGAGACTCTGCAGATATATTATATATCAAGTCTTCCACATAGCTTAAGACATCATTTGGAAAAATCCATGCTTCTTCAGAAATCTATGAAATATGAAATTCATTTGCAAGATGTATGTACAGTTGCATACTCCTGATGAAGTGTTTTCCATTTAGCGACCCTGGAACCAGAACCACCATGTCGGTAAGGATCTACAGCCCACCTGACTTTTCCAACAAATAACCTAATGCACCAAAATACACTATCTACATGCAAAAGAAGTGAAAACAGATAAAATCATTGTCAAATCTGGGTTCTTCCTGTGCATTAGGTTGAACAACAGGTTTGGAAATACCATAGCAGAAACATAATGCACCAAAACATATCTTTAATGAGCCGGCTCGGTGGCGCTGAGGGCTGAGGGGCTGGGTGCTTTCCTCATGTCACACTGGTGACACAGGTTCGGGAATGACCTTGAGTCATCAGAGAGTTGGCACAGTGGGGAAGGGAGGGAGCAGGATTGAGAAACTGAAAGGTAGCCCTCCTCTCCCAGGGTGGTTGTCAGCATCTCCCCGCTATAGTCCCACTTCCACCAGGTGGAGGCCCAATGGGTAGCATAGGCAGGAGGGGGTGGCAGTGTATCAGGAGGGCACCTCGAGGTGTGGCATGCACATGCCTCCACACTCATGCAGATGCCCAGAGCACATGGCGGGGAGAAAATGGGAGTAAAAACTAACAAAAATCTATATAGGAAAAAAACCTGTATCTTTCACTACATCCAGTAAGCAAGTCCTGTGAAATTGTCATGGATTTTGTTTAATATCAAGTCTAGCTGCAGGTAGATTTAAATTCTCCATGTAACTGATAATCTGTGGGGGGGAGCAGATCCAGTCTGAACAGAGTATTCCACCGCACTCACACTGGAGTTTCTCTTCAGCAAAGCACAATGAGATTGTCAATTCAGCATTTCTTCTCTGAGCTTCAGCGTGAATCTTTGGCCTTTTCTTAGTTCTTAATATCACAGTCAGACTTTGCAATGTGAGGTTTTCTTCTTTGGTTCAAGCTGGGCTTCTGCTGGTTCAAAGTTAATTTTCATTTCTGATGATCCTCAATCAGGAGGCTATTCGATACCTGCAACTTCAATCAATCAATCAATCAATAAATCTTTATTTTACTAGGTGAAACACCATTGAGGTAAACTTATTTGCAAGAGGGAACTGGACAGTCACAAAAAAAAAACATTGAGTACAATGAACAATATATACAGTAATAAGTAAATACATAGATGAGTACATACAAAAATACATAACCATCCATGGATGAATGATAAGGGAACATTAAGGCAATAATAAAAATCAATACAGTACTCGGTGCTATGAAACCATAAAGAAAACCTATGTACAATATATACAGATGTGCCACAAGTCAGTGGGATATAGACAGGAGGGAAGTAACAGCAAGGAGCCGAGAGGCAGAGGGTAACCAGGGAATTCAGGATAAAGGGAAGCATTAAGTTTGAGGCTGAACAGAGGGTAAGGCTAAAAGTGGAGAACAGTTAAGGAAGTATTAGTCATGGTCCCAGGATAAGTGTAATCAGTGGAAACAATTACAGGTCTCCTTAAATGAACATAGGTACAGGGTTTTGAAGAAGCTCAACTTCATGGGGATTGCAAGCTTCAGGGTTTTCTGTATAGTGTTTCATAGAGCTGGAAGGGCGTGGTTTATTGCAGATTTACCATAGCGAGTTCTGACTTCTGGGATTAGGAGTGAGATATAAGAGAGACTTCTCAAGGTGTAGTTTCCAACACTACAGATGGCAGGCAGGCCATAATATAGTGTAGGCACTTATTGATGATGGCTCTGTAAGTCCAGAGGACTGTATTTTTTTGCCTTCTGAATCTTAGTGAGCTCCAGCCTATCCTGGCATAGAGTTTGCAGTGGTGGGTGGAGTACGGCAATCCAGTAATGAATCTAATAGCTCAATGATAAAGAGTATCCAGTTTGGACAGGGCAGTATTAAGGCCTTGGCCATAGAGAAAATCAGCATAGTCCAGAAGGCGTAAAATGTAGTCTGGACCAGCCTTAATTTTGCTTCCAGAGTAAGTACATTTTTGATCTGAAAAAATGTTTTTAATAATTTTTCAATGTGAACAATGAAGGACAGTTTGTGATCTATCCAAAAACCGAGGTACTGTACTTATATTTTTTACCACAAACTCCAAGGGCTCACGCAGGAATGTGGATACTTGAGGAGCTAATCTGGGGCAACATTGTTTGGTTGCATTGGCCGAAGGGGCAAGGAGCATGGCCTTAGTTTTTTTGGCATTTAGAAGGAGCTTTAGCTACAGTAGGATTTTCTGTAAGTGGTTAAAATCACTTTGGAGATCCCTACAGGCAAGTTACTGGGAAGGCCTATCTATATAGAGAACAGTAGCGTCAGCGAACAGATGGATGTTTGCTGAAACAATATCAGTATTGATGTTATTGATATACTGTAGCTAGCAAAGAGTAAAGGGCCTAAAATAGACCCTTGAGGAACATCTTTTAACAGAGTTTTTAGTGGAGAGAGGTCCACATTAGCCTTGACCTACTGGTACCGATCAGTAAGGTAATTAGTAAACCATTTCAGAGCTGGTTGGTCTATCCCAATATTTTTCAGTATGACCAGGATCGAGTCATGGTCCACAGTATCAAAAGCTTTGCTCAGATCTAGAAACAAAGAGTACACATAGTTCTTTGCATCCATTGCAATTTGCCAGTCATTTGAGACCTTAGCCAATGCAGACATTGTACTGTGGCAGGGTCTAAAACCTGATTGAACCGGATTGAGCAAGTTGAAGGTCTCCAGATGCCACCTAAGTTGCACATTGTCAACCTTTTCGAGCAATTTGGACAAGATGGGCAGAAGGGATATTGGTCAGTAGTTATTCAGGTCACCCAAGCCACCGGACTTAAACAGGGGAATGACATGAGCAGTTTTCCAGATGGTAGGGAGTACACCCTGGGCAAGGGACATTATGAAAGGTGAGTGATTGGGGGTGATAATACATAGTAACCTAGTTTTAAATAGTACAGGTCAATAAGGCCAGCACCTGCAGTCTTTCTTGTATCTAAATCCAATAGTAAGTCCTCCACCTGTTTCAAGGAAATGGGACAGAAGGAGAAGACAGCTTCTAGTGAGGGGACAGCCGAAGTTAGGCATGCAGTATCTAGGCTACACACCTGAGCCTGAAGCTTATTAGCTGGTGAAGTATCAAATGCCAGACATGTCATCACAAAATGGTTGTTAAGGAGTTCCAGGATCTCAAGTTTATCCATTGTGGAAGTACCACCAGAAGTGATTTTCAGAGGAAGCGAGCTGGCTGGACTGTAATCTAAATCCTTAAGCATTTTCCAGAATTTAGCTGGGCAATTGGATGAGGATTCAAGATCTGTATGGAAATATTTTGCTTTCTTGGTTCTAATTATTTTGGTGCACTGATTTCTAACAACTATAAAAGCTGCACAGTCTGCTGGCTGTTTAGTTTTTCTTGCCTTTTTCCATAGGGCATCCCTATTTAGCAGCGCACATTTGAGACTAACAGTGAACCAGGGACAGGATTTCTTTTTGGTGCGAATTTTGACTAGTGGAGCATGGTTATTTATAGCCTTGAGTACTATGGTTTGAAATATCACATAAGCTTTATCCACCATATTGGCCAAGTAGAAATCTTGCAAATTAGTGGATTGGAGCTCAGAGAGGAAGGCATTGGGATCAAAGTTCCGACAACTTCTCTTGAAGATGTACCTGGAGGTGGAGTAAGCTTTAGGGACAGATCTCACACGGGCAATGGCGCAATGATCGCTGAGGTCATTGAAAAGAACACCAGAGTGAGAAATGAGATGTGGTTTATTCACTAAGATTAGATCAAGTAGTGTACTGTTTTCTGGGTTTTTACGGTTAGGACGAGTAATTTCCTGAACAAGTTGAGGAAGCCCAAAAGTATCGCAAACTTCCTTTAGAGGTTTGGAAGTGGCAGATAACCAATCCATGTTGAAGTTGCCCATAATAATTACTTCAGAGGACATTGTGACCAATATCTCACACAAATGGTTCAGCACCTTTAACCTGTCATAGGGAGGTCTGCAACATCCAATAGTGTGAAGGAGGACTGATTGAGAGAGTTGGACCTTTGAAGTAGCACTTTCGAATTCTTTGGACATTGTAGTAGCGCCAACGAGAGAGGCAATAATTTTGTCACTAACGTAAATAGCAACTCCCCCCCCACCAGTATGTCTATCAGCCCTATAGACATTATAAGATGGAATATGAATTTCATGGTCCCTAGTAGAGGGTCTCAGCCATGTTTCTGTAACCAGCAGAACATCTGACTGAGAATGATTAATCCAGGACTGTATGGCATCGAATTTCCTTAGCAGACTACATGCATTTATATGTAAGAAACCCATACACTTTAATTTGGCCATTTCAGTTGGAACAGAAATAGGGAGAACAGGGCCTGGGTTAAATTCAACATTGCCTGCACAAATGAGCAGCAACAGAAGAAGTTTTTTGATGGCATTTAGTAGTAGCCTTAAGAGACGAGTCCTTCCCCTTTTGTAATAACAGGATGTGTCAGGTGAGGACTGTAGTAAGCGATTACCAAAGGGGCCCAATGACACATATAACATCACCCTAACAGAGATGTTGTAATGGTGCACGAGGTAGAGAATAGCTTTAACTTGGTAGGTACAGCCCAAATAATAAGTGCTTCAGGTGCCAAACAACACATAAAGTTGAATATTATCCTTGAGATAAGATAACACAACAGCCTTAGAGCTGCCTGGGCAGGGTATGCACAGACTTGAGCTTTTAGGAGTTATTTTAGATTTATTTATTACATTTTGGTGACTAGGTAGGCCCACTAAAATTTAATAAATAAATGAATGATTCAGGCTTGAGGTTTAGGGTACAGAAGAGCATACTTGCTAGGTACCCCAGAACTAATGCTAAGAACTGCATTTTAATGCTCAGATTCATGTGGCAGCTAATGTGTCTGAAATGAACCATTCCTATTACAGAGGCTAGATTCAGCAGTTTCAGCACAGGGGAAGAGGGGAAATTAGGTACTTGCCTCTTTAAGGAGTGGCACTGGGCTGTAGTACCAATGGGGAGGCAGCACCAACAAGAGGGTGGGGAGGAAGAGTATTTAAAGAGTGTCCTGGGCAGGGGTGGGTCGGTGGGAGAAAAATCAGGTTTTGAACTAAATCAGAAGAAGAGAAACAAGTGTAAGAAGAGGGTTCTCAGCGGTTTCAGAAGCCTGTAGGGCAGAGGCCAATCAGGAGAAAAGATACAGCCCCACCAGCCAATAGCGAGCTGAGGCTGAACAGCTTGGTGAATCCGAGCTCCAAGTTCGGTCCTGGAGCAAGCTAGGTGGCTCACCTGAGTAAGGAGCATGGCAACCAGACAGGATAGGAGGCTCGGATGGGCGGCTTGTCCCCAGCCACTGCTACAGATTGATGTTCAGCCAGCATGGTTGGGGCAACCTGAGTAAAGAGCTTGGTAACTGGGCAGGATAGGAGACTTGGCCGGCGCCTTGTCCCCAGCTGCTGCCATGGATGGATGTTCAGTCGACCTGGTCAGGGGCAACCTGAGTAAGGAGCTTTGTAACCAGACAAGGATAGGAGGCTTGGCCAGGTGGCTTGTCCCTAGCCACTGCTGTGGATAGTTGTTCAGTCAGCCCAGTCAGGGGCAACCTTCAGACACTGCACTTAGTGGGAGCAGCACTAAAGGAATATTTTGATCACAAATCCTATAGTGTCATGCAGTGTTGCTTTCAGAAAGGGTTTCTACTCATAATTGTTCGAAGCAACAATAGTAGACAAACTCGGCTTCTGCAATAAACTGGTTCTGCATAATTCTTTTGTGCCACAGTCATTGCCAAATGAGTCTCTAGGTTCTCAGCTACATGGTAACTAATATAATGTCTCTAGCAATTGAGTATCTCAACAACTTTTCAATTAACAGTCATACTCTTAAACTCAATGCAGGGAATATGTGTTTTGTAAGCTTCAGGGTACCTCTTGTGGATCAAATATTGCATCCACAGATGCTGACTGGATGTACTGGTCTACTCATCACGTATTGCATTCTGTGTTGCAGAACCTATGAAATGGGCATGGTGAAAAAGATGGCAGGACATGTCTGTCCCACAGCAGTTGACTCTGCTTTGAAAGGATAAGGTAGCTCTTGGCAACGGGACCTTGACTGTAACATGATGATCAGATGTAAAGAGCAGCTTCAGTGAGCCTGGTCTCAAGGGAACAAACATACATAGTGAGGGACATATTCTATTGCATCTCATTTTTTATTTGTTAAAGAGCTGTGACATGTTTGTGCTCATTTTGCTGTTTTAGGTCCTTTGATGGGCTCTCTGTAATGTTCTGCTGTCACTAATTTCATTTCTACCCCCGAAATATGAGTTTGAATCTTTTTTTTTCCATGCAGTGAGCTATGCATTCATGTGGTTGCCAGCTGCCATGCTCCTGCTTGCATTGCATTATGATATCATCTAGGGGAAGGTCACAATTGAGTGGGAGAATAGTGCAGCTAAGCAGTGGAGCTTTGAATGGAGTAGAACGGCAGTACTGTGCATACGTGATCCTTTATTTCTGTAACCTTGATTTTACTTCTTTCAAGTCCCCAGTGCATTTTGGCAGTACCATTCCCTCTTCCTGTTCATTTTCTGCATTTTGTACAAAACTTATAGAGCTGTCAGTGTACATCTTCAGTGACAGCACTGGCATTTCTGTAACAGCGCAGGTCATCCTGCAGTGCTAAGAAGCAGTCACAATAATCTCTTTTTTTTGGCTGCATGTCTAATTTCCACTCTTGCTGTTATTCTGTGTTTTTACAGATCTCTGCTCTGTCCTCCTTTTTACTTGTGTTTCACAGCTGTATTTCTTTTTGGGGTGCAGTGCTGACACACAGCCAAGAGCCGTAAACATCCCTGTGTGACATTATTGAGCAGGGTAACCTTGGGGCACATTGTACTATTATTTCTTGGTGGTTCAGTAGTGCACTAATAAAAGGTGCAATATATTGTTCCTTGCCTGATCTCTGCAGTATCAGCAGTGACAGTCGCACATAATTTGTTATTACTGCATCAGTGTGGTTCAACATTATCTATTACCAGTTGGCTTATGTGTCAGACAAGTGAAGCTGCATTTGGTACTTTACTGGGCTAGTGTAGTTTTTCACCTTTCTGCTTTTGAGATCTTTTTCGCTGTTTTACTGTTGATTTACTAAGAAATAATAGCTGTTAACCTAATTCTCTATGGCTTTGTTCTTTGTTTCCTGATACTTACTTATTCTGTTCAGTGACAGCATTGGCAGTACTCTGATAGATTGTTCTGCATTTATAAAAACTTCTTATAATAACCATACATAATAAATCTATGCTCTGCTGTGTGCCATAGTTCTCACCGAGCTCTGTTGTATTTTTCTGTGCAGTGCTGACACATGTCTAAGTTCCACATACATCTTAAGCTGACAGTATTCAACAGGGTTACTTTCAGGGTATATTATTAACATTTCTTCCTGCATCTTTATTGTTCTTCCATAGTGTATAGTATAGCTCATTGCCTGATATCTGCAGGGTTATCAGTGACAGCCACTCCGAATTCTTTACTACTGCATCAACGTGGTGGCACCCTACATATTACCTGTTGCTTTATGTGTCAGACAACTGATGCTGCAGTTGGCATATAAGTGGCCTGGTACAGTTACTATTGTTCTGTTTGTGTGATTCTTTTTTGTTTTACTACTATTATATTTAAAAAAGCACTAATCCCATTTGTTTCTGTGACTTGTTTTCTTTGTTGCTGGATACTAATTTCTGGTTTTCAGTGACAGTATTGACAGCACTCTGAGTGGTTGTAATCCATTTACTAAAAGTTGTTATAATAAGTCACAATAAAAATCTCTGCTCTGTCCTGTGTGTCATATGTGTCACCCTGCTGTAGTTTATTCTGTTGTGCAGTACTTGACACATATCTACAGTCCTCACACATGCTTATCTGACAGTACTGAGCTGGGTAACTAAGAGGGGCATACTATTATTGTTTCTTACTGCATTTAGGTATTCTACCGCGTATAGTACTGCCCACAGCCTGATCTTTGCAGTGCTAGTAGTAGTGGCAGCCTTAGGTAATTGTTTAGTACTGCATTAGTGAGTTTGACCACTACCTATATTTACTTTATGTATTATAAAAGTGAGGCTGCCCTTACCATTTTACTATGCTAGTGCCCTTTACACTGTTTTGTTTCAGTCAGTTTTTGTTGTTGTTACTGCTGTAAGCAGAAAAAAATTAACCTACAAACACCAGTTTTTTTCCTGTGGGTTTGTTCTTTGTCAGTTGATTGTAATTTTTTCAGTTAGTAATTTGATAGTGTCTCTACTGTGTGCTAACATGGTTTGCCAGTGGGTGGCATGTGGGTGCTTTAACACACAGAAAGATGGAGTAAGCCTGCACAAGTTTCCATCAATTGTGCAGTTGCAGGAGAAATGGAATGCCACCGTTCAGTGTACACATGCTAACTGGCATGATGCCACAGAATACAGTCAGCTGTGTAGTGCACATTTTGTTCCAGAAGTGTTTGAGATGGAGTACATCTTAAATTTGTTACCATAGAAGACATATGGCGTCGGAACCATCCATGGCTGGAACTGACCCAAAATGGCCACTGGGAACAAATGAGTTAATGAAAAAATTTGGTATTCAGACAGGATGTGGGTGCCCCCACTTATGTGCTGATGCAGTGCCAACCATTTTCAAAAGGCCACCAGTTCCAGACAGTATTGGTTCAGTACCGAAGAAGCCTCAATGGACTTCTGCCATTGCCAAGAGAGAATGCCAAGAGGTAAGTGTTTGTCATGTTATGTGCAATACCTGGCATGATAGTTTATTTTTCCTGTTCATTGTGTATTCTAGCTGTGCTCTCATCTTTCTTGTGTATCCACAGATACTTCATGAACTCCTTGCGGAGTCATCCACTGTGGAGAAAGTCTGTGAAGAAGCACCATATGAAGAGACTGATGTACCAGATAATTATGTGGAAGCAAACTGAGCCACTGAAGCCACAAGACTCAATGTGCCAAGTCAATGCATATCACTTGAAGTATATGGTGTCCCGAAAGACTCAGACAACACTGATTGTTTGCAACAAATGTGAGTCACAGTTTCAGTTATGCCTCTGGTATTATAAAAAGAGTATGGTTGACATGTCAACATGTCAAGTGAAATGGTTCGTCAAGTTGCAATACCACAAATTCCTGATACAGTAGCCTGCTGCCCCCTATATACATGCAGTGAGAGTGCAACATTACTTCTAATGTGGCCTGTGGTCTAAAGAATTTAGTGCATGACTGCAGCCATGTTTTCGGTGGCATGACAGTGTCTGGTCCTGCTCTGTGACTGGATACTGCTACTGGTGAAGATTGATTCAACTTATGCATATTGATGTTAGTGGGATTTTGAGTAGCTTTGTTATGAGTCTGTCTATCCCAGTGGCATTTGCAGGTCCTAGGCCACTGTGTATGTAAACAGTAGTGCCAACTGATAGGAGTTGTCCTGGTAATGTGTCATCCATTTCTGTCACAGTACCAACCCCTGCATTGCTGTATAGTAACAGAACTAGTTACCTGTTTGTCCATTTGCATGCCATCTGTAATACACTGTCATGCTGTTGGGACTGGTATGGCTTTCAGAAGCCATCTCACCCCCACCCTGGAATGTTCAGTCTCTGCAATATGTGTTTATCTGCTTGCAGCATATCTGTCCTGTGCATATGTGTTGCAACCACCCTTTTTTTGAGACTGATATACCACTGAGTGCTCATATCAAACGCTACTGTTTTTAGTTATTCACTTTCTGTCACATATTCCCATATTTTTTCCATTTAATTCTGTCAATCATGGCAACAGCCTCTGCTCCTGAGCTTTATGGTCATTGGGGCGGCCTTATGAGTAAGGAGCCTTACTTCTTGTCTGGTGACAGTACTGCTTTACTGATGACACTGAAGGACCATGCCTGGCTCATGTTACCACTCCACTGGGTGTCTATTCCCTACCGACTTTTTGCCCTGCCGCTGCACCATTATGTGAAGCACACATTGTCCTAGATTTTCTTTAGTGGACTTGTTCATGTTTCCGTGTATGTTTCCCTGAACCCCTTTATCCAATCTACCCTCCCCCCCCAAATGTTGGAGGTGTTCATGCATGTTACAGACTCAGTGGTCTTCTCCTGTGGGGGTATTTACATGGCAAACCACATCCATTTAAAAAACACACATGGGGAATGATATGTTGAGTGAAACAGCTTTATACATGAAGTAAGTGTACTCATAACCTGAATTGTCAATATCTGCTATGTGTTGTGCTGATGGTGGGGCAGAATTTGACAAACAGGTTGTGGAACAGCATTTTTTCTTATACCTTTTTTGCTTCAGCTTATTGGTACATCAATAGCTCTTGTACAGAATAAAAACATAAAAATAATACAAACAGTGAAATGACTATGGCTCTAACAAAAAACATGTGTCACCATTATTTACTTCGCAACTTTTGATATATATAATATCCACAATTTTTATGTTGGTATGGTACATAAGTCATTACATTTTTTCCAAAGGTGGGGTGTCTCACTTCAACTTAACCTAAAGACCATTGAAGAAATATCTTCCCCAAACAGAAAAAAGGTGAGAATCAGAGGAGCCCCTCATGCAGGTCCCATCTCATCCATCTATTCTGATATTTATCCATTTGCTGTGAGAGGCCAAATATAAGTTTTTCTAGTCTTTGAATATGGGATACCATCTGTGTCCACTCCCTAATACTAGGGGGGTCCTGCTGGAGCCACCTATAAGTGATGGTCTTCACAACCACTATGGTTAAGACGGTCCCAAGATATTTTCTCCTTATCCCTCACCTCCCCAGGGTACAACCCCAAGATCAAATACTTGGAACCCAAGCCCATTGGATCCCCAAACATGCTCTCCAGGTGTTGTTGTACCTCTCTCCAGAAAGCAACTACCCCCAGACATGACCAAACAATATGGGCTTGTGAGACCTCTGGTTCTCCGCCCTTCCTCCAACATAAAGTAGGGACTCTTGTGTCCCACTTTGCAGCATGTACAGGGACCAGAAAGTATCTGCTTCTTAGCTTCCACTTGAATTCCTTCCAGATTGGGAAGGAGGAAGAGGATTGCCAGGTGTTTTTCCATAAGTGGATCCATTGTCTATCACTCAAACTAATATTGCGATCCAGCTCCCATTTAGTCTTAATATGGGCTGTGGTGTACCCTAGATCCCTTACATGATTAGTATACAGTATAGTGATTGCATCCCCCCCTTGACCACCAGATATCTTGAAAAGGTATCTGTAACAGTAGGTCCAGCAGCTTTGCTTGTTGAGTTCTCTCTAGGCTATTTATATAATCTCATATCCGATAATATCTAAATATGTTTGTCTCTTTAAACTGGAACCTCTGTTGGGCCATCTCAAAGGGAATCACTGAGCCTATCTGCAACAAATGAGCTGGAGAAGAAATCCCTCTTTGTGCCTGGGACCTAAATCAGTTGCCTTGCATAGCTGGTAAAAATTCAGGGTCCATCAACCTCCATCTGTACAGTCAGAGAGCTTCCTTAGTGTACCCTGCTTGAAATATCCCTTTTCCATCCCTCAAATACTGCCCTGGTTCCCCAATACTTTGATTTAAACATGTTCAGCTGTGCTCCTTGGAATAAGGTGGCCTGTAACACCATATCTCCATGTTCTCAAAGTCTATCTGCTTCCAGCTAGACACATAAGATGGGTTTCCCCACAACAATGCTACTCGCATCTGTGCAGCTACCCAGTATCCTTACAGATTAGGGAAGGCTAAGCCACCTTGAGATATGGGGAGATAGAGCATTTCTCTTCTAATTCTAGGGCGTCATTTCCCCAGAAAATTAAAAAATAATTTTTGGCCTACTTCCAATTCTTTGGATGTTACCAGACAGGGCACACACTGAAACAAATACAATAAGCAGGGTAGGGCGTTCATTTTAAGAGATTGGGTATGAGAATATAAAGCCAATGGGAGCAGGGGCTATCTCTTGATATCCACCTTCAATTGGTTCCAGAGTGGAGTGTAATTCAAAGCATACAATTGTGAAGACAATGTCCCAACACAATCCCTAAATATTTCATTGCAGATAAGCCTCAGTTCATTGGGAACTTCTGCCTCAATTGAAGTGTGGCATGGTGGTTAAAACTAGGGACCTCCATCTTTGCCCTATTCAACGTGTACGCTGAAAGGCCTGAAAACTCCTCCAGCTGCTGGAACACTACCGGGAGTGTCTGTTGAATATAGTAACATGTCATTAGCATAAAGCAGCAATTTATGCACCCTATTCCCAGCCACACATGCCAAATTTCCTCATTTTGACATATAGATTGTGCCAAAGGCTCCATGCACAGAGCAAAAAGCAATGACAAAAGGAGGCTGCCCTGTCGTGTGCCCCTACCCGGGGGAACACCACAGAAATATGGCCATTTGCTCTAACATACCCCCTAGGCTCATGGTATAGCTTAAAAAGGACATCTAAAACGGGGACGTGGAACCCTAACCCAGATAGGACCCTCCACAAGAAAAACCAAGAGACCTTATCAAAAGCTTTTTCTGCATCTAAACTTAGTAAAATGGAGGGGAGTCTAGCATCATTAATATGATCAATTATATGGACCGTTTTTCTCAAGTTGTCCTGGGCCTGTCTTCAGTGGACAAATCCCATTTGATCTAAATGTACTAATTCAGGGAGGATGGTTTGAATACAAGGGACAAGAACTGAAGTTAGAGTTTATAGTCATTATTGAGAAGGGATATGGGCCTATAAGATGGGCAGAGCATAGGGTCCTTTCCAGGCTTAGGTATAACTCAAATTACAGCCTATGACCATGACACAGGTACCCTCCCCTCCTCAAAGGCCCCATTGTAAGCCTTGAGCAGTAAAGGGACTACCTCCTCCTTGAAAGTCTTATTAAATTCTGCTGATAGCCCATTATTGCCCGGGCGTTTCCCTGTTTTTAACCTGGAAATCTCTATGGCCACCTCCTTTGACGTGATTGGCTTCATAAGTACCTCCTTCTACTGTGTCTTCAGCTTTGGGAGGTTTAGACAAGATGAAAAATGATCCACCTCATCCTGACTAGGGTCAGATCTAGCTGCATAGAGGTCCTGATAGTAACCCTTGTAATCCATGGATCAGCACCCCTGATTGTTCACCCACCTTGTGGACAGCAACACATATGTAGGTTTATGTACTGTACTAATCTTAGGGCACAGACACTTATTGTATAAGCATAAGTGTCAGGATTTTATTGTACTTTTGTAATGCATATTGTGCTTCACTATATTCTCACAATATATTGTACCACTGGGAGGTGTTTTCCATTATATCTTTATTGTATAATTATTAGTTAGGCAACAGTGCCATCTTTAGTGCTTGTGCACAACTGTAACTGCAAGTGACCTTGGAAACATCACAGTCCTTATTGTTCACTTTATCTTCTGCAAGCTAAGCAACTTCTTATGTTAGTTAGGATGGCTACTGACACCACCCGTTTTTAGCCAATTACTTACTTTTTATGTGTTAACTGTACCTATAGGTAAGGAAACTGGATACTCTCCCAGTGATAGTTGGTTGTAAGCCTGTATTATTCTTATTTAACAGTAATAAATTACACTTATTATGTGGACACCACTTATCTGTCACCTCTTCCTTCTGTGCAGTTCCAACAATAATCTGAGAAAGGTAATTTTATTACCCAGTTACATTTGGCAATGGTGTGCAGGTTGTAATGTGCAAAGTGAAGATTTCATTCAATTAATTTTGAATGCCGAGTAGTGTAGTGCATTTCTTGCCTACTTGGACCTACTCGTACTTACAGTGGTTGTTATTGTGAAGAACACACTCTGTCCTAGTCTTGGGCATGGCACATCTATGCCAGACCCTAATACACTCCCTTTGTGAGTGGCAGCATGCTGCCTTGGCACCACCGTTTGCCCATGGGGGACCGGAAAGCCGTTGGGTGACGGCGTCAAGGATTTTATCCAGTTTTCTGACTGCTTCTTTGTTTGTTTGTCTACCCCCTGTTTGTTATGCTTGAACTTTGTACTGAACTGAGAATGGACATCTCAAACTACCTCACCTCCCATGGAGGATAGACAGATTTCATGCCGGTCGTGAAGTCTGCAGAAAACCCATTGCTGCTAATTTCAGAGCACTATCTAGAGTCCAAACAAACAGCCAAGAAATACAACCTTAAAGATCTCTTGGTTGTGGCTCTACATACAGCTGTTGAGAGTCTCACGGTGAAGTGTGCCTCCCTTGAACTGCAAAATGAGTCTCTAAAAAAGAGATGGGCTTGCAGGCATCAGAGTTACAGAAAAGGGAACAGAGACTAGTGGAGGAGACCCAGTCACTCTGCAATGCCAATAACAGACTGTTGCATTGTACTGCTCAAGACTTTGAGCATGAAATGTGCATGTTGAGAAATGACTGTGAGAGGTTGAAATATGATAAGAAACAGTTAGCATATTTGAACGATATTCTAAATGATACAAATGAAAGTTTGAGAGAAGAAAATGCTGAGTTGAAAGAGGAGAATGGGAGAGTGAATCGTGACTTAGACAAAGAGCTTAGGGAAAACGTATTGCAGCGTGAGGTTGAAAAGGGTATTGAGCAGGGCACTGCATGAGTTTATCACTAGAAGTGTAGAACAAAGATCGTGACATTGCGCCATCAGCAAGAGGTTCTCACTGGCCATGTTAAGACTATGAATGGGTTCCAGTACATGTCCATTGACACTGCATTATCCGACGATGATGACTCTGATTTTGATAACGAGGCATGCCACGTCACACCCAAGTCCAACCCATAGGGCTATTTTCACCAGCCATCCCCAAGATGGTGCCAAAGTCCGCATGCCCTCTACGTTGCTACATCTACACAAACATGGCAGAAGCAATGTATTACACCAAGATGGCAACCACCATGACAAGGGCAGATGGCCTGTATTCCGTGGTGCACCTCTGCTTGCCCACCTCTCCAGGGAGGACAATATGGAGGTGCACGGCCTACTTTAAAAGGCCATTACCAACATTATGGCAACAGATGACCACCAGAGAGCCATTCAGGATCAAATTGACAGAATGTTTGAGGATACTGTCACCTAGCCAGGACCAGCATTCAAAGCAGTCACTGATGCGGCGGCAGAAGCTGCCCTTCGCAGTGCTATGGAACGTAATGAGTGGAACATGATTCCTCATACTTCCAGTCCCCTGCAAGTCACTCACTCTGTCCAGCAAATTGACCAAAGCATTGGACAGATAGGCCCGAATGACAATCTCAGTTGCCATTTGGAGAAGGTGCACTCCCTCTGTGAGAAGCTTTCTCTCCAACCTGAGTACCAGGTTCAAATCTTGCGACAGACAATCGAACCTACCCTCTGGGCCAAACTCCCGGTTACCGTCTGCAGCTGTGAGACACTTGTATACAACTACATTGATGCAGCACTCCTCACTGACAATGCCCCAGTTGTTGTTGGAGCTCGATTGGCCTACAAGGTTAAGCAGAATGTGAAGGAAAGCCCCGTGGCTTACAATCAATGGTTGTGGCTCCCCTATGAGGCCAGCAAAGGCCTGACTGGTGAAGTCGTACACCGAGACCAGATTGAGTACAAGGATTTGTACATCCAGAACAAGACTTCAGCCCTTCAGGAAAAGGTTGAACTCAATGTTTACCTGGAGATTGACACCTATGCAGCAATCTTTACCAAGACAGAGCGTGCCTTCCAGGTATACCTCCATATCCTCACTTCTGGTAAGAATCACAAAGTGGCTGCCATCCAAACCCCAGCAGCCCAGGTAGCTGGAGCCTAAGTTGCTGCAGTACACTCTATCTCGGATGCACCTACCCACTATACTGTGGAAGGTAATAAACAGAAGTCTGATGCCCCTTCTGATGACAAGCAGTCACACAAGGGGGGAACTGGAACTGGAAGAACAATACAAACAAGGACAGGAGCAATTGAAAAAATCCAAATGCACAACCTGATAGCAGGTACCATGATGGCCCCAGCTATCAGAGCCTCAGAGATGGGAATGAGACCCTTCACAAATTGCTGGAGGAGGCCCATGCTGAAAAAGAGGCTAAGTCTACATGCACCATAGCAGCCCTCGCCCCAGCCACGTGACAGCCATGCAGCCAGGAAAATCCATTCCTTCCCTTGGCTACAGAGCAACTGAGCAGCTGAGGAAGGAATCCTTTCATGGCATTGATTACTGGCCAGGCCGATGCAACAATCAAGGAGGAATCAACTGAGAAGTCCACTGTCGCATCTGGGACATCACAAGCACATTTGTATGCAATGCAAGACATACAGGAGGCTCAGAAAGATCCTGCAGGCCTTAGATTTCAGGAACAGGAGGATGAAGATGACTCTGAATGTATGGATTGACAATTACAGGCCCCAGTCCGGATTGTGAGTGACTTGCTTGTTGGCACAAATGGATGACTTTGTGTACAGGCCACGGTCGGGGGCTGCCAAATGAACATGCTTCTGGATACAGGAGCAGCCATGTCTGTTCTCCATGATGAGAACCCAGCCATGTCTGGCTGGTCTACCATCTGGAAGACCAGTGCATGGGGTGCAGATGGTACTCAACTACACACCTGCCAATCTGTGTCTTTGCCTGTGGTGGTGGGCCACCTCAGTACTGATTTTGCCTTCCATCTTATGGTATCACGTCATCACCCCAGCATACTAGGAACTGACTTTTGTGTACTGCATGGCTGTGTAGTGGACCTAGCTAACAGGCTACTTCTCCAGATTAAAGGACAATGTCATGTTGTCACCATTTCAGATTTGCACATGGTGGCAGCCATCTCTCATAACAACAAAGAGCATGATGGCATGGGTTTGTTCAAAAGTCATGACCTGTTTTCTTAACTTGCATCTTTGCTGCAAAAACACCTCAGTGTGTTTGCTACCAACAAGCATGATTGTGGTAGGATGCACACCACCACTGAGATGCCAGGACCTAACCCTGTCAAACAGAAGCAGTATCCATTCCCTGCTGAATCCTTGCCATCACTGAGGGAGACCATCCAATCACTACTACAGCGAGGAGTGATTAGGAATTGTGTCTCTACTGTCAATTCGCCTATCTGGCCTGTGAGAAAGCCAAATGGAGCTTGGATACTCACAACTGATTACAGGAAAATTAATCAGGTTACCCCCAGTTGTTCCTCAACAGTAACATCAGCACCTGATGTACTCAAGCTGCTGACACCTGACAAAAAGTGGTTCTCAGCTCTTGACATCTCTGATGGGTTCTGTTCACTCCCATTAGCACAGGTAAGTCAATACAAATTTGCCTTCACCTTTAATGGGTGCCAGTACACCTGGACCTGTCTTCCATAACAGCCCTTCCCTCTTTCATCTCCACATGATGAATGCCCTACATGGGTTCTCCACACATCAGTGCCTCTTGCAGTATGTGGATAACTTGCTTCTGGCAATCACCACAAAAGAAAATCATTTGGCCCTCCTAGATGAACTTTTGTCTCTCCTCAAGAGAGCAGACCTCAAATGCAATCCCTCTAAGGCACAATTGTGTGAAAAAGTGGACATCTTCCTTGGCCTATGCATTACAGACCAGTGCAGAAGCCCAGCTGTCAAAAAGATCCAAGGCTTGCAAGATCTGCCACTTCCTACTAGCGTGGCAACACTCAGACATGTCCTAGGAATGGTAAACTATTCTAAGGATTTTATCCCTGACTTTGCCTTGAAGGCTACTCCTATGTATGAACTTCTGAAAAAGGACGTCCCATGGACATGGGGCCCCACTCACACTGAAGCTGTGACACAGCTCAAACAAGCCTTAGCCTCAGTCCCAGCACTGATTAACTCCAACCAAAACCTTCCCTTCCATTTGGAAACTGCTACCTCTGATGTGACCATATCCGCAGTGCTGGCACAAAAATACAACGGATACCACAGGCCCATTGTCTATGCATCTCAGATACTGTTCCCAGTAGAGAGAAAAATATAGCCTCTGCAAAAGAACACTTTTGGTAACTTTCTGGGCTGTCAAACATTTTCTGTACATCATCGAGTATGCTCCTATTATTCTGCATACCTGTCACACCCCAACTAACTTTTTGCTTTCAGACAAAGTAAAACATGGTTCAGTCTCTAACACCAGACTCACCCACTGGTCTTTGCTTTTGCAGGACAGGGACATTAAAGTACTACCTGGTAAAATGCCCTCAATCTTGGCCCATGGCCTACTCTACACAGGCATGCCCCATGACTGTGCCCTCCAACCTCTGGACTTACCTGAGCCGGGACCATTCTTACCGTCTACACAGATATTCTGGAAGATACCAGCATGTACCATATCTTTACAGATGACTCCACCTCCTATGTAGACAGAGAGCAGGTGGCAGGATTTGGAGTGCTCATTTTAGATGAAGAAGGCAATTTCAGATGCATTTCTAGGAAGTGCACTGTTATCTC
This sequence comes from Neoceratodus forsteri, assembly GCA_016271365.2. Lineage (NCBI taxonomy): Eukaryota > Metazoa > Chordata > Ceratodontiformes > Ceratodontidae > Neoceratodus > Neoceratodus forsteri. The sequence goes on from CM028133.1 coordinate 377,440,448, forward strand.
CTCGCAGTATGCTGAATTGGCAGCTGTGGCCTGTGCTTTGGAGGTCATGCCCTATGGTGACAAGGATGCCATCATCTTTGTAGACTCTAACTGGGTCTGCTCATCCCTTGCTGAGTTCCTATCATTCTGGGAGAAAATAACTTTACATCCTCTGATAGCACACCTGTCAAATACAGGAATCTGTTTGTGTATATACACACCTTGACACAACAGTTTACTCATAAACTGCACATCCACAAGTGAAGGCTCACTGTATATCTGACCCTTGCCATGAATTCAATGATCGAGTGGACTCGCTTGCCAAAGCAGGCACTCAAGGGGGGGAGACATGGACAATGACTTACCCAATAGCTATAACAGCTATAGTAGCTGCTAACACGAGGCAGACACCAGTACCAGAACCTCCACTGGACCTTTCTGCTGCACAGAAATCTGACCCATAACTAGAGGATGTGTTCAAATTCTTGGACAAGGGAATTGAACAACCACTACATGGTGGTAGTCCATACAAGAGACACTCTGACAACATACACTTGTATAATGATCAGAAACTCATCTGGTATCAGAAAGAGGATACAGGTGGCAAACTATGGGTTGCACCACAATCTCTGTGAACCAAATTCATCCATATGGTTCATGATACCCCCACTGGTGGACACCAAGGGGCAGAAAATACCCTCCAGAGACTCAAAACTGTTGTCTGGTGGCCTGTCATGACCAAAGATGTAGAGCACTATGTGGACAACTGCATAGTGTGCACCCAGAACAATCCAATTTTGGTGAAAAGAAACACCAGATTGTTGCCCCAAAGGCAAACTGAACCATGGAATGTGATGCAAATCAATTTCATTGGCCCCCTTACCAATTCCAGCAAGAACAACAAGTATGCACTTTTCACAGATTTGTTTTCTAAGTGGGTAGAAGCATTTCCCACTAAAACAAACATGGCTAAGACAACTGCCAAGATTCTGGTGCATCAATTGTTAGCCAGGTGGGGCTTACCATTAAAGGTAGACTCAGACCAGGGAGTCAGTTTTGCAGCTGAGCTGATGAAGCAGGCACTTCACCTACTTGGAGCAGATCAGAAATTCCACATCCCTTACCATCCTCAATCCTCAGGCCAGGTAGAGAAGCCAACAGAAGAATCAAACAGATGTTATGCAGATTCATCAATGACAATCCCAAGGATTGGGATTCCCTCTTGCCACTACTCCTGATGGCAATTAGGGGCACTCCTGCAGCCACTACTCAGTGCACACCTTAAGAGGTTATGACTGGTAGAGCAATGAGATTACCTGAGCACCTGTTGGTTGATCTCCACACCCCTACTGCAGATTGAGTATCTGTAGACAAGTACATTGAAAAGCTTCATGATGACATCGTGAAGACACACCTGTTTGTTGCCAACCAAATGGGTAAGGCTCAACAACAAGCTAAAGCTCATTTTGATAAGTATGTCAAAGAAGTTGACTGGCAAGCTGGAGACCAAGTTTCGCTTCCCCAATACAGACAACCAACTCATTCATTTGCCAGTAAATGGGAAGGCCCATACCCCATTGTCAATAAACTCAGTCCTGCTGTCTATCAGGTCCGAGTTCGCCAGCAAAAGAAGATCATCATCTATTGGTACATTGTAAGTGGCACTATGCTGTAACAGGCTATCATCTGTAAGACTCTGTTTTATTTCTGTGCCAACAGTATGTCAATAAACTTGAATTAAAAAAAAAGAAGATCATCAACAAGTGGTTCCATGCTAATCAGCTCAAGTTGTACAAAGGTGACTAAACTTACTTTTCCTAACCCACTTAGGGCGGAATAGAACCCTACACTGAACAATCCTTTTCTGTTTTCTTATAGATACACTGGCAAGATGGCTATCTTACACCTCCTCATCTTAGTGGGACTACTACAACTTCCCTGACAGAATCCCAGAATAAACCCCTGCCAACACACAAACAATGTGTCCAACATTTGCTTAGCAAACTTGAACATACAGCCCCAACGGGAGTTCATATTAATGTACCCAACAAAATGATTACTGTTAAAGATGGCTCAGACGCCTATCTTGATGCCATAGTAGTAGCTCCAGACAGATCCATACAATGGGAAACTGACATTAATGGCTACACACTCCCTGTAGTTTGCCTACCCAAAGGTACTTTCCACAGATGGCCTAACACTCACATATCTAGAAATGGTCATTTTTCTATTCGACAGACTTCCCCCGGACACTATGGCCATTATTATCTTACTGCTCTCGCAGATCCTGCTTGGTGTGACTGCCTCACCTCTGAGGAGAAATGTGCCTTCTGTCTTCACAACTATATAGCTACTGAAGCTCTTTTTCTTTCTGTAGTCCCACCCACCGCAGAAGAACTGACTGACTTCCTTCCCAAGGAAGAAGATCATCCTAGTGGCCTGACTGCCACTTCCCTTCCAGGAACCTCAATTAATAGTGTACAATTTATGTATGTGCCCATTATTTTCAAACTTACACATTGGAATATGGCTGAGATTAATCTCTGCCACATGACCAATACTTCAAAATGTTACAGTTTGATGCTTACAGATACTGTATCTGCATATCAAGCACATATTACTGTTCCTGTCAGTGGCACCCATACCACTGATCATGTAGGGGTCTTTTGACTAGCACCTAATGCTAAAGCTAGACCATGCACTAGGCATGATACTGCAGATGTTACCGGTACAGCAGGCATTGTTTCTGGCCTTTTTGGCTCAGGCATGTCTATTTGGAATAGAGCAGACATAGCTGCTATTAAAGCACAAACTCTTAATTTTCAGCAAGCAGTTAAGAATGATATCATACCCCCACTGTTACATGGTGTATCTGGTTTAAGTAAGGAAGAATGTCTCACTGTATATAACATGCAGGAAATTGCCAAAGGGTTCAATGATACTAAAGATAAGATTAATTAACTGATTTTTCAAAATAATAAGAAGGCAGACAAGCAATATATTGCCTGTGAACCTCTGTGCTCTGCCTATGGCTCTTATGTAATTTCCACTGTTAACAATCTCTTCAAGGACTTGGAAACCGGACACATCCCAGATCTCATCCATGACAGACGAATGGGTAAATGGTATTGCCTTCATTGCAAATCTAATGGTTGCATTACTATTTGTTTAGCAAACAGTGTTAACATTTCTATGTCCACGGCCAGAAACCTTGGGTATGTCTCCAGATATCCAAACCAAGCCCTTTTCTACTTTACTAAGACTTGTTCTATCCATGACAACATGTTTGTTATGTTCACTGTGTCACTACCCCACTTTGATCCTGTAACATCTGTTTTTGATAAATTGGCTATGATTAATTCCATTGGACATCTTGATAAGGACATCTATCATGAAATAATGGAATTGCCCTTATTACTTGTTTACCATTCTGTGCTCCAAGCCTGGGTGACACCCCACATAAACTGTTGTACCAAGAAAGGATATTACTATCTGTGCCACTGTGATATTGTGAAACTCGATATTGTGAAACCAATGTGTGGATATTCCCCTGAACACCTTGACTGGGCCTTTACCTTGGGTGATGAATTGTCCTTGAACCTTACTGATGTTGACGAGGATGACAAATCCAAATCTGCACAAGCTTGCAACTTCTGCACCTGATGCCGAAACAGCTAAATCCCAAAGCTACCTGGAAGAGGTACATCGCTTCACTTCACTGCTCACCAACCAGTCTTTTTCCTGTCTAATACATCTACAGTGATGGAAGGTACCAACTGTACGAGTTACCTATAATTCTGATGGGCAGTATTATGTAGTGACAAATCACAAAACCTTTGCTTATGGTCAAAAATCTTGTGTTATTGAAATGCCTAACTTCTGTTTTACTCCACGGCAGAAAACAGTCAAAGGTCACACCATCATAACTCCTGTTCCTCTCCCTGAACCAGATGTTATTGATACCAATCCGCAATACTTGCTTGCCTTGTCTCAATATTTGCCCATGTTTAATGTGCACATTGACCGTTTGACACTTTCTTTGAACTCCCTTTTAGCTAGAAAGGATTCACAATTGATTTAATCAGTAATAATATTTCTCAAGCTGGTGATGCCCTTAATGCTCTTATTCATGATGGTGATTTAAGTACTGCTCTATCCAATACCTAGCTAGAACTCACTTTTAAAGCTTTTGTTATTATTCAAGCATTTTTGATTGTTTTCCTGATACTAACCCTTTGCTGTCTGCAATGTACTCTACGACAACACCAAGAACAACTCAAATTCCTTTACAAGGCTTGTGCTTTGGGCTTGTAAATGACTTTTTTTTATCTCCATCCCACTACTTACCTGGGATTATTGCCCTTTTTGAGGCAACAAGGGGGGAATGTTAACCATGGACCAGCAACCCTGATTGTACCCCCACCTCACAGACAGCAAAACATATGTTGGCATATGTACTAATCTTAGAGCACAGACACTTATCGTATAAGCATAAGTGCCAGGATCTGAGTTGTACTGTACCTTTGCAATGCATATTATGCTTCACTATATTCTCACAATATATTGTACCACTGGGAGATGTTTTCCATTATATCTTTATTGTATAATTATTAGTTAGGCAACAGTGCCATCTTTAGTGCTTGTGCACAACTGTAACTGCAAGTGACCTTGGAACTATTACAGACCTTATTGTTCACTTTATCTTCTGCTAGCTAAGCAACTTCTTTTGTTAGTTAGGATGGCTACTGACACCACCTGTTTTTAACCAATTATGTATAAGACCCCTTGCACCACGTATTTTCTCTGAGAGCCTTGACTGCACCTATAGGTGAGGAAACTGGATTCTCTCCCAGTGATTACACTGTTGGTTGTAAGCCTGGATTATTCTTTTTACCAGTAATAAATTAAATTTATTATGTAGACACCACTTGTCTGCCGTCTCTTCCTTTTCTGCAGTTCCAACAAGAATCTGAGAAAGGAAATGTTATTACCCAGTTACACCCTTAAAGACCTCCGCTATCTCAGTAATTGTTCTGATATTTTGTTGGGTGCTAGGGTGTTGTATACCAGCCATAATTGCCTTGGCTTGCTGCATGCGCAATCTGCAGGCTAGCAATTTAAGAGAATAGGGGGCCCCCTCATAATAATACTGAAGGAGGAACAGAAGTTTCTGCTCCACATAATAATCAAGGAGTCCATTCAGTTCTTTTTTGAGCTTCAAAAGATCTTTTGCCCTTATTTTGTCTATTCTAATCTTTTGTAGGGCCTCTAAAGATGCAATCTGTTTTACTAGATGCGTACGGTGGGCCTCCCTTTCTGTCTTTCTCTGGCTCACTATCTCAATTTACTTTCTCCTTAGAACTGCTTTAACAGCATCCCATAGTACTTCTGAGTAACTTAGTACATTTGAACTATGAAGCGGGGTCCTTTACAGAGCATGTATGAGTTGGGAAGGCAGACCCTGGTCAGCTTCGGTGAAATCACATGGTCCAAATAAGGAAGAAGGATGAATGAAATCAGCAGGTACCATGGGAGTATAGTGCTGAAGAAATGCCCGGTGGTGGGCATGATGTTCAATAGTGGGAATGTGAGGTAGCCATCTAAGTCCTGCGAAGGTGAAGGTCAAGCGCTGTATTCCGTGACAGAAGAATGAAGGAGGTGATAAAATGGTGAGAATCCATCAATGTAGCTAGGAGGAAGTGTAAACCTTTTCAGGGTATAGTCAGGAAGGAGTAGATGGGGCAATAACGGAGGCCACTAGATGCAATTCGAGGAGGCTCACATCTAAGTGATCCAGGGTTCCTGATAAGCACATCAGAAAGGACCCCTAGAAGGTCCAGCATAAGGCATGTAGAGTGATGGAATATCGAAGAGGCCCCCCAGGGGCGTGTAGAAGTGGCAGAACCTCCATGTAGGTCTGCCAGAGGAGAAACAGAGTGAGTCAGATTAGCCACAGCAGCTAGCCAGATGAGCAGGACCCCCACATGGGTCAGCCCAGACAGTAGTAAAGTAGCAGTCAGGCTAAACCTCCATGGAGGCAAGCACGAATGGCTGGACCAGCACGTAGGTCAGCCTGACAAGGAGTAGAGCGAGTGTGTCTAGCTAGGCCTCCATGTAGGCCAGCCTGAGAGCAGAACCTCAATGAGGTCTGAGCCTCCAGGATTCCAGCTGTATAGGAGTACCCCAAAAAGCTGGCTAGACCACAAGCAATAAGTGATGGTGTAACGGCCTGGGCGAGGCCTGTCTAGGAAGAGGAAGCGAAATGACTTAGAGTATGGGGAAGCAGAAATGGTGGTACGATGGCTCAAAGAGCTGGCTCTCAACAGGTACGATGTGTCCAATGGCAGTGTTAGCACAGCATGTTGGCCCACTACTATGATAGCCTAATGTGGGAAAGTAGCATGACAGGCATTAGAAAAAGGGTCATGAAGGAGACAGCAAAGGTTAGAGGAATGGTCAAAAGTATGGCAGCTTACATTCAATGCAAAGAGGTGCAAAGTAATGCACCTTGGAAACAAAAACCCAGGGGAAGAAAACACAAGAGGGAGGGGTACTAACAACAACAAAAATGGAAAGGGACCCTGGGGTGGTCATATCAAATGACCTAAAGGTAGGCAAGCAATGTGAAAATGCAGTAAGGAGGGCTTAGGGGAATACTGGGCTACATAGGGAGAGGCATCACCACTAGAAAGCATGATGTTGTTATCTCTCTGTACAGGCAGTTGGTGAGACCCCATCTCGAGTACTGCATACAGTTCTGGAGACCCCATCTCTGCAAGGAAAGAGACAGAATGGAGCCAGTTGAGAGGAGGGCAACTGAAATGGTGCAGGGTTTGCACCAGAAGCCATGCAAAGAAAGACTAAAGGAGCCTGATATGTATACCCTTGAGGAAAGGAGGGAGGGGGGACATGCTAGAAACTTTCAAGTACCTCAGGGGAATCAACAAAGTCCAGGAGGGTAGTATCTTCCAGAAAAAGATGTGCAAGAACAAGGGGCACAATTTGAAGATAGAGGGGGGATAGCTCAGAAAAGCATCAACCTTAACCTTTTTTTGCACTAGCCAGCAGGACAAGTTGATTCAAAATTGCACTAGCTCACAAATGGTTGCATTAGCCCACAATTATAATAGTACATTTTGGTCACTTGTACAGGAAAAAATGCAAGCCAAGAAAATAATATTCTGATTATTGTACTTATCCTCCTCCCACATTGCTTCCTGCAGGAAGAAAGACTGCCATGCCATCACACAGTGTGACCCCCATTGTTTTGTACCATGGGCTCCTCTCTTCCTCTTTCTACCCACCCCCACACTGAACTAGAGGATACTACAACAGCAAATGTTCAATCAAGCAGCCCTTGTTCTGCACACACAATAGCCAACATCATCATGCACCTCACCACACTCTCATCACCTCCCACAGAGTCAGACAAAGAAAGAGTCTCTCAGCCCCCCATCCTGTAATCAACTGGAGACCTGCACTTCTGGAAGTTTTCATACAGTGTCAAGTGAGCCAGGAGCACATCTAGGATTTCTTTGGGGAGGGGGCTACACAGACCTAAGGAACTTGGGAAATAGAAAACTTTCTGACATTTTTATTTTTAAAAGTATTGATTTTAACATGCTCTGCCCCAACAATAAAAAAATGTTAAAAGACTGTCCTTTCATCAGCCCAGGGGAAACAGTACACAGTCATGATGCTATACTACCGCTATTCCTGTATAGGATGATCTGTGCACCCCAGGAATGCCTACATACATAGATACATAGATGTTGTCAGCAGATAAAGAGTCTTGTGGCCCATCCAGTCTGCCCTATCCCTCTTTCTAATGCTTAAGCCTATTTTAACTTTTTAAATTATGTATTTTATGAAGGTTTATTTTTGTACAATACACACTCCAAAGCGTTGTTTTTAGGATGAAAGAACATGCTGGGTGGTATAAGGTGGGACTGTATGGATGGCAGTGACTAGTACGGTCCATTTAGCAGAGCTGGGGACTTCACTTGAAAGTAATGGCAGCCATGGATCTACGGATAGTCATTTCAGAGCCTGGTCTGCAATGGTGTCCAGGGAAAGTACAGAGTTGAAAGATTTGGACAGGTGATGGTGCAGCTATGGTGAATCTGGGATAAAACCTACCACCTGCAGGGCAGACCCTGCATACCTCTTAGCATTCTGTCACTAAAATGTTGGATACAAACACTCAAAATATAGAGAAATGAGGAGACACTGGTCTTAATAATGTGGGAAAATAGTCAGAGAGACACACATTCAACAAACCCCCACCACCTGCAGGGCAGATCCTGTATACCTCTTAGCATTTTGTCACTGAAATGTTAGATACAGACACTCAAAATGTAGGGAAATGAGGGACACTGGTCATAATAATGTGGAACAAATCATCAGACAAAGACACATTAAAAAAACTGGAAGCTAGTAACTTAACAGTACTCTTTTCTTGATCATACCCTGGACACTAGCTGAAAAACAGTGGCGTGATAATGACTCACATTGAGTCTTTTGTGTGATCCACCTCTGGGATTGCCAGATAACTGCAGCTCTCAATGAGCTGTTGACCGCATCAAGCTATCTGGGACATTGAGAGATATTACCATGAGGACAAGAGCCTGCTAAAGTAGAGCTTTTTTAACTTCATTAACAGGTATGAAAAACCTGCACTAGCCAAAACAGACAAATAGAGAGTTAGCTATACTAGCCCTGCTCAATTTGCACTAGGTCTTGGGCTAGTAAAACAATGTTAAAATCGACCCCATGGCTTAGGAGCAATGTGAGGAAGTATTTATTTATGGAGAGGGTGGTGGACACATGTAACGGCCTTCCTGAGGAAGTCGTGGGGCCAAAAGCAGTGGTGGAATTCAAGAATGCCTGGGACAGACATAAGGCAATTCTAGTGGGGGGGTAGGAGTAAGTAGGCTGTTGGTTAACTAGGATCTGCAGCTTACCCAATAGGTACAGAAATGGGCAGACTGGGTGGGCCAAGCAGTCCTTATCGGCCATCAAAGTCTATGTTTCTATGTTACTGCGGGTGTTGCCTCAACAGTGACCTATTCAGTGTTACTATACTTTCCTACTTCCTGCAGGTGATTTCCCTGGCAATACAGACCAGCATTTTATTTTCTTTGGCTGCTTCCTTTTGGCAGTGTGCAGTGTGTTTCATGTACTTACTGTAACTTCACCCTTATGTCATTTTATTCCACTTAGAACACCTTCTGAATTTGCAGCAGCCAGTTACTATCTTTGCATTTCTGGTTCTCTTGACTATCACCTAACACTTCCTATCATTGAAACCCAACATCCATGTGCTCCATCAATTTTCAACTGGCTGTATGTCCTGTCCACCCTCATCCATGTCCACGCTACCACAGAGCTTAGTATCATCGATGAACATGCATAGTTTACTTTTCACCCCGCCCATAGAAACATAGAAACTGTCGGCAGATAAGGACCACTAGACCCATCTAGTCTGCCCATAGGCCCTATACACATTGTATGTGGCCACTGACCCAATGTGATCAATGGCTTTTCATCCCTCCCTCCCCTCTCCAGCTTCTCCTGTGCCTGTCCCATGCATGCTTAAACCCCTCCACTGTGCTTTCCCCCACTACCTCCTGTGGAAGACTATTCTAAGTGTCGACTACCTTTTCTGTGTAGAAAAACTTCCTCACATTACCTCTTAATCTATCCCTTCCAATTTCATAGTGTGCCGACTTATTCTAGTACTTTGTCTATATTGGAGAAGGTCCCCCACCTGCACCTTTTTTATGCCCTTGAGGTACTTGAAAGTTTCAGTCATGTCCCCCCGCTATCTCCTCTCCTCCAGTGAGTACATACTGAGGTCCCTTAGTCTCTCCCCATATGTTTTGTGGTGCAAGCCCTGAACCATCTTTGTTGCCCTTCTCTGGATAGTCTCCACCTTATCTATGTCCTTGCTCAGGTGTGGCCTCCAGAACTGCATGCAGTACTCCAAGTGAGGCCAAGTTACCAATGTTTTATACAATGGCATCACCACCTCCCTCCTCCTGCTAGTGATACTGATACTCCTGCCTATGCACCCCAGCATGCCACTGGCCCTCCCTGCCACCTTTGTGTACTGCTTTGATACCTTAAGGTCATCACCCCTAGGTCCCTTTCCTCTTTGGTGACAGTCAGCTCCCCCCCCAACCTGTAGCTCTTCCCAGGGTTCCCTCTACCCAGGTACAGTATTTTACACTTCTTTGCATTGAACCTCAGTTGCCACATCTCTGACCATCTTTCAAGCTTCTCCAGGCCCCTCTTCATTTTCTGCACCCCTTCTGAAGTATCCACCCTGTTGCAGATCTTGGTGTCATCTGCAAACAGGCACACCTTTCCTTCCAGCCCCTCTGCAATGTCACTAATGAAGACATTGAACAGGACTGATCCTAGTACTGATCCCTGTGGTACCCCACTGGTCACCCCCCTCTCCCCAGATTATACCCCATTTACCACCTACCTCTGTATCCTGTCTGTTAACCAGTTCTTAACCCAGTTTTCCACTTTCTCTCCCGTGCCCAGACTACCCATTTTGTTAATCAGCCTTCTACGTGGGACGGTGTTGAAGACTTTGCTGAAATCTAGGTAGGCGACATCTGCTGCTCCACCCTGATTAATTTCCCTAGTCAACCAATCAAAAAAATCTATTAGATTTGTTTGACATGATCTTCCCATTGTGAATCCATGTTGCCTAAGATCCTGAGCACCACTGGATTCCATATATGCCACTATCCTTTCTTTCAGCAGTGTCTCCATGAGCTTACCCACCACTGAGGTGAGGCTGACTGGCCTGTAGTTCCCGGCCTCCTCCCTTCTGCCACTTTTGTGCAGTGGGACTACATGTGCCATCCTCCAGTCCTCTGGAACGACACCCGTGTTGATTGATTCTGTGAACAGGGCTGCCGGAGGTGCTGCTAGTCCCCTTCGCAGCTCCTTTAATATCCTCAGGTGGATGCCATCTAGCCCCATGGCCTTATCCACCTTCAGCTTTGTGAGTTCTTCCAGAACTCTCTCCACTGTGAATGGACTGGTGTTCACTTCTCCCTCCAACTATGGTGCTTGACCCTCCCCCTCCTTAGTGAATACTGAGCAGAAGTATTTGTTCAGTATTTCTGCCTTGCCCAGATCCTCCTCCTTACACTCTCCCTTTTCCCCTTTCAACCTCACAATCCTCCCCCCGATTTTTCTTCTTTCACTGATGCACCTATAAGATGCCTTATCCCCTTTGTTTACAGACTGTGCAAAGCCCTCTTCTGTCTGCACCTTTGCCCTCTTAACAGCCTTCCCTGCTTCCTTTAGACATTCAAGGTACACCTCCCTGTCCTCCCTTTGGCTCCCCTTACATTTCCTGAAACTCAACCCTTAAGCCCTGACTTTGTCTCCCACCTCTTTGGAGAACCATAGTGGTTTCCTTCTTTTTCCCTTTGGCCACTATCTTAATGCATTGGTTTGTTATATCCACTACGGCTCCTTTCAGTTTCTCCCATTGTTCTTTCACACCCTCTAGTACCTCTCCCTTCCCCAGGAGTGCTTGTATACATCTACCCATTTCAGTGAAATCCACCCTCCTGAAATCTAATACTCTTGCCCTTGTGTGGCTTAACTGAGTCCATGTCTCCATGTTGAACCACATCATGTGGTGGTCTCTGGATCCCAGCTGCCTTTCCACCTGTATTTCTTTGACTCTGGTCCCATTGGTCCATACCAGGTCCAGAATTTCCTTGTCCCTGGTTGGCTCATGCATCAGCTGCCTGAGTCCAACCCCCTGCAGGGATTCCAGGATGACTGTGCTTCTTGCTGAAGCAGCCACCTGGGTGGTCCATTCCATGTCCAGCATATTGAAATCCCTCAGCAGCAGGATTTCATCTTTAGCTGCCATGTCATGTTTGTTCTCCACTAGTTCCCTGTCTACTTCCTCCCTTTGTGCTGGAGTTCTGTAAATCACTCCTGTGTGTATTGCTGTTCCATTCCCTGGCTCCAGGGTGACCCACATTACCTCGGCCTCCCCCTGTCTTACCTGAACTTCTGTAGCCTCTATACCATTTCTGATGTACAGGGCCACTTCCCCACACTTTTTACCCTTCCTGTCTCTCCAGAACAGTGTATAACCTGGTACATTGACTTCCCAGCCATGATTAGCAAAGGACCACATCTCTGTTATTGCAGTTATGTCAAGGTCTGCAACTGCTAACAAGGCCTCCAGGTCTGGAACCTTATTCCTAGGCTATGGGCATTCATTAGCATGATCTTCCATGTTTTACAGCATGCCCTCCCTCTGCTCTTGTTCTCTCTCTCTCTCCAGCATTTCTCCCACCCCGTTTCCTTTCCTATATGCTCTTGCCCCCCATAACACTTGTTATACATTCTTCACCTGCCTGTCCCTGCTTGCCTGCTTTAGCTGTTCCCGTAGTCAACTTATATTCCTGCATGTTCCCATGGGGGGTATTCCTAAGCCTTCTGACCCTCCTGGCTCTCCCCCCTTGGCCAGTATAATTGATCATAGCTGAAGCATTTAAACTTCTCACCAAGGATCAAGGTCCCCTTCTCAGACAGATGCAGGCCATCCTCCTTACATAAGCTCGCATCTGCCCAGGTCAGGCCCCAGTCCCCTATGAAGCCAAAACCCTTCCTTCCTCACCAATCCTTCAACCAGGAGTTGAAGGTATGGATGTGGAGTGCCCTAGCTTCCACTGTACCCTGGACAGGTAGCACCTCTAAGAATGAGACAGAGCATGCTATCTGTTTTAGGTTTCCACCCAGCTTCCTGAAATCCTCCTGGACTCTGACTAACTCCACCCTTCTCCTGGCCAGGTCATTGGTCCCCAGGTAGATAATGACATCCAGCTGTCCCCTCCTAGCTACTACCATAGTAAACCTATGGATCTGCTTCCCATCCCTCCACGCAGTGCTTCAGGGGAGGCACTTGAACAGTGTAGGGGTTACTATGCAGAACTAGTTGGGGGAAGTGCTTTCAACCCCCTCTCATCCTCCTTAAGCCCACCATAGTCCAATCACTCCTCTTCCCTTGCATCCTTTGAGGTACAGATTATGGCCCTGGTAGTCTCTGGGTGGGGGTGGATGCCACCTTCAGCTTGGCTAACTCTGCTCGGAGACAGGTAACCTCCTACCTAAACCCAGAGAGGTGCCTGCAGATAGGGCAGCATCACAGCCTCCAGAATGTCTCCCTGAAGACAGCTGCTCCACAACCACTGCACTGAACCACTCCCATCATGTCTGGTTCCCTCCTCAGTCAACTGCCTGCTTAAGACAGCTATTTGTTACTACTCAAATATTTTTTTTTCTTTTGCTTATTGTTATGCTTTCTCACTTTGCTACTTCCTGTATGGATGCAGAATGTTGCAAGGCCCTGTGGTACAAACCCTGTAAATGTAGGGCAAGCCCTGGGGTGGTTGGTTGCAGGGTGGGAGGGTGGGACCACACCACAGTCTGTGTCCAAAAACAATCAGCCAAGGAGTCCTCTGGCAATGGCTTCTCACTCCACTCACTGTGGTCCAGACACAGCCAATTACAAACACAGTCACACACTTCTCAGCTAGAATCCCTCAATCCTGCCCTAACTAAATGGAAAAGCACACAGAAATTGCAGTTAAGAAAAGATCTCAAATTCAACTTCAAACACACAGTCACAATCTCACCAGCTAGGATCTCTCAGTCCTGCCCCAACTAAATGAAGAATCAAGCTGAAATGGCAGTTAAGAGCTCACATTCAGACAACACTAATTCCTGTAATATAATGCCTGCACTTAAAATTCAGACAAAGACAATTACATACACAGAGTCACAAACTTTTCAGCTAGAATCCCTCAATCCTGCCCTAACTAAATGGAAAAGCACACAGAAACTGCAGTTAAGAAAATATCTCGAATTCAACTTCAAACACACAGTCACAATCTCACCAGCTAGGATCCCTCAGTCCTGCCCCAACTAAATGAAGAATCAAGCTGAAATGGCAGTTATGAGCTCACATTGAAACTAAACTAATCCCTGTAATATCTAGAGTCCTAGAGGGACTGAGGGCACTGAAGGTAGACATGGCACCAGGGCTGGAAGGTATTCACCCCAGGATGCTGAGGGAGATGGCAGAGGTGTTGGCGGAGCCACTGGCAGATCTGTACAGCACCTCACTGGAGTCAGGATGTGTGCCACTGGACTGGAGGATAGCACATGTAGTACGATTACACAAGAGCGGGTCAAGGGATGAACCAGATAATTATCATCTGGTAAGTCTAACCTCCATAGTGTGCAAACTCATGGAAATGATACTAAAGAAAAGACTGGTGTCGTATCTGGAGGACAATGGCCTCCAGGATGTGAGGCAGCATGGGTTTGTTTCAGGGAAGTCTTGCCAAACCAACCTCATACAATATTATGACTGGGTGACAGGTGAGCTGGATAAGGGTCATGCGGTGGATGTTCTTTACTTGGACTTCTTCAAGGCCTTCGATTCAGTGCCTCATGTGTGGCTTGGGCAGAAGCTAACTGGTGTAGGGGTAGGGGTAAAAATGATTAACTGGATTACAAGCTGGCTGAGTAGCAGGCTGCAATGGGTGGTGGTGAGAGGGGAGCTCTCAACTTCAAGGCCGGTGATGAGTGGGGTACCACAGGGCTCTGTGTTGGGGCCAGTATTGTTTGGGCTCTTCATATCAGGCATTGCACACTGGGTGGTGAGCAAGGTAAGTCTGTTCTCTGACAACACCAAAACTGGTGCAGTGGTGGACAGAAAGGAGGGATGGAAGCAGCTGCAGGGGGACCTACGCAAGCTAGTGGAGTGGTCAGAGAGGTGGCAGCTGGGGTTCAATTGCAAAGAAGTGTAAGGTTATGCACTTTGGGTTGAAGAACCCAAGGAGAGAATACTGGCTGGGGGGGTTAAACTGGGGTTCACTGAGGAGGAGGAGGAGGAGAAGGACCTAGGGGTAATGATAACAGGGACCATGAACAACACTGCCCAGTGGAGGTGAGTGGCTACAAAAGTGAACAAAATGCTGGGGTGCATAGCGAGGGTTTTTTAGTCCAGGTGAAGAGAGGTGATCTTGCCCCACTACAGTTCGCTGATAATGCTGCACTTAGAGTATTGTGTGCAGTTTTGGAGGCCATACCTAAAGCATGATATCAGGCTACTGAAGGGGGTGCAGAGGAGGGCAACAAAGATGATATGTGGAATGGAGGAGAAAGACTATGACAGCAGGCTGGGAGACCTGAATATGTACACCCTGAAGGATAGAAGGGACAGGGGGGGACATGATAGAGGCATTCAAGTATCTGAGGAGAATCAATAAGGATGGGGCAGATGGGATCTTTAAGTTAAGAAGGGGGAGGGTCACCAGGGGGCACAGGCCAAGAATAGAGGGGGGAAGATTTAGGAAGGATATGAGGAGACACTATTTCACAGAGAGGGTGGTAGTGAAATGGAACACCCTACCAGAATGGGTGGTATCATGTAAATCTGTGAACAGCTTCAAAAGGGCATGGGACAGGGAACAGGGGAGAGTGAGGGTGGGGGAGGTGGTGGTGACAGTGGGATGACAAAGGGGAGGGGGGCAGCTGCAAACTAGGGGTGTTCGCTGCACACTCAAACAGACTTAGATAGATCAGGTGGTCTGTTTCTGCTGGCACATTCATATGTTCGTATGATGCCTGCACTTAAAGTTCAGACACAGCCAATTACATACACAGTCACAAACTTCTCAGCTAGAATCCTTCAGTCTTGCCCAAACTAAATGGAAAAGCACACAGAAATTGCAGTTAAGAAAATATCTAAAATTCAACTTCAAATGCACAGTCACAATCTCACCAGCTAGGGTCGCTCAGTCCTGCCCAACTGCCCACTATGTCATCAATAAACACGTTGATCAGCACTGGTCCCAGTATTGATCCTTGTGTGACATCTTGACTTGCAGCCTTTCTTTGAATACTTTCTCACCCCACCACTATCACCCATGTCATGAATCTGTACCCTAGCCAACTCTTTCCCCACCCTGGGAGTTCCTCCAGGCATCCAAGGTCTGCAAGTTTGCTGGCGAGCTTGTGATGTGGCAGTGACTGAAATGCATTTCTGAAGTCCCTGTACAGTATGTTCACCACCTGCACCTTGTTCAAGGAATTTGTATTGTGCTGAAGCTTTGGCGAATGTACAATTCATGTACTCAATGTTACTATTCCGTGATTTGGGGGGGAGGGGAGAACCATTGGGTACAGTAATAATTGCAATCTTTGAAATATTATTTTCGATGGTAAACAACAACAAAATGTATGGCATATGAAGTAACACAGATGACTGACACATGGAAAACAGCTGCGTTGGTTGGCTCTTCTTTACATTACTTAGCAAGACAAATTTACAATAATGTCCTGAGGCTTACAAAACTGTGACACAGCTCCTGATGTAATGGTTGCCTGTGGGACCCTGTTATGTGAACAATATGGCACTTCAGGCACATTGTTAATAATAGGTTTGCACATGGATTCCCACTGACTGGTCTGCAAGAACCCTTTGTTACTGTTGTGCTAGCCCAAAATGACATGGTTTGCCACCCAGGGATGAGCTGCGGTTGCAATGTTACAGCCATATAAATGTAAAGACATGCGACTACTGGCCTCAGTGGCACTGATGGTTGAGGTGATTTGCAAAGCACCATGCGTCACATCATCGATACTGGTTTGCTAATGAGCATGGCTTGCTAAGGGTTGGCATTGGGGGAGGGCAAGTAGCTTGATTGAGTTGCCTTAAGGTGTGAATCCTCTCCCGGGTAGGTATGAGGGGTTTCCATGGCCCTTGACTGCCAACCAGTGGAGATGGGATGGCAGTTACTGCTATAGGGACCCCATGGATTGATAGGGAGGGGCAGAAGGGACTGTGAATGCTTTCCAGGGGTGCATGAGCACCTACATGCCCACGCACGGCCGTGTGTGCACGTCCTATGAATGGGGAGCAAACAGGTGGGAAAACATTCACAATGTAAATTTAAAAAAGCAAACTGCTTTTGAGGCAGAGAGCTGAATTTGTCCTTTCTCATGCATTCTTTATTGTTACACTTTTGCAGTAACCCAGACAGACACGCGCACTTGTGAAGCAGGAGTTCAGAGTGACCTCATTACCGCAACACTTCCTGTGGATCCAAATGTGTCAGACTTCTCCAAGGATGACATCAAGGAGTATGAGTGTCCCGAACAGTACGAACAGGACCCTGACTACATTCCATCATCGCCTGTTTTGAAATATGATGATGATGATGATGCAATGGACAGCATGAATGACCTCGATGACATCACTAATTGTGATGTGGGTTTATCAAAGGAACCAAAATATGTTGTTTTTCTAGCCTGTCTGCTTACCCTGCTCAAGTGGTGCCACTGCACTGACTGTGGGGCCCCTGGCCTGAAGTTGTCCAGGCAGTGAATCATTGGAACCATGCTGATCATGTGTTTCACCTGTGTATCTTGTTTCAAGGAACACACGTGGTGTAGCCAGCCAGATTTTGGCAAGATACCATGTGGGAACATATTATCAGCTGCAATTCTGTTTTCTGGATGCACAGTAGCTAAGTTCATAAGAGTGTTCAAACACACTGGACTTTGTACCTATTCTGCACACACTTTTTTCCGGCACCAGTCCTCCATACGTCTACCAGACATGTATATTTGTTATTGCATAGCATGCCCTGGATGGAGTCCTCCAGCAGCATTGTCTACCCACCTCGTCATAGTCCATGTTCACTGACAGCAGGTAACTACTCCTGTCATGTACCTGCACATGAAACACACACAGTGTCTTGCGCTGTATATTCACCTCCCCCACCCCCAAACTATCTAGGCAGTCTACTTCTCTGGGAAGGCTGCAATAATGACAATGGCATTATCTGGATGTCTGCCTTTCAGGTAGATCCTTTAATGTCTTCACACCTTTTTCCATGTTGTCTTTATTGATACCTTCTTCTGCTCTATGGCATCAGCTGACTGTGTATATTACAGTTTTGTTTGCCATCTGCTGTGCAATCATCTATCAAGAAGATGTTGCACTGACAGTGTGGCCTGGCATTCCCCTACTGCATGCAGCTGTAAATAGTATTATTGTTCGGTATTGGTTACTGTTGGTTAGGTCTTTAGTGGAATGGCATTCTGCTGTGCTGACTGACAATGCTGATGTTTCACTTTTCCTTTCACAGAGAAATGAGTGTGGTGGTAGTTCCAACATGGAGTTGGAATGCTTGTGCAGATGCATCGATGTTGTCTTAGATAATGGTCTACACATCGATTAACTTGTTACAGACCGCCACGTGTAAGTTGCACACTGGTTGAGAGAGAACATGCCAGACACCAGTCATCAGTATGATGTTTGGCATGTTGCCAAAGGTTAGTATTACTTTGATGTCAAGCCCAATGCAGCAACCCACTGTTCTGTGCTGAGCTATGATACCGCACCTTCATTAATTCCTGCCAGTGGTAATGTGCAGCTTCATTTATCTATTTAGGGATCAATTAAAAGATGATGGCCATTGCCAGTTTGAAAGACTGCAACATCCTACACCAGTGGATTCAGCATCATCAACCTCTTGTATTGGTCAATTGGGGCAATGCCCCAGGTAACAACAGTGTTTTTGTGGCAAGTGAAAATCTGTAGCTGCCCATGTGCAGAATGTCCACCAACATGATGCAGCTGAATCTTCAGAACGTGTCCATTAGTATCTGAGCCAGCACAACAACCATAAGAACTGGATCATGGCATGTGAGTAATGCACCTCTCTCATGTTATTAGCCAGTCATGCACTACTGTGTCTACCAAGCCATCTCACAGTTCACCTTTTTCAGCTTCAAAGTTTGCTGAGAACCTCGAGAGGATTGTCTGTGACACCAGATTATGCATGGATGTGGCTAAACTATCTAGATGACACCAAACATCGGAGCTTGAAGCATTCCATTGCCTGCTAAATCAATTTGCCCCCAGAATGATTGTGTTTTCCTATAATAGGATGAAGTGCAGGTAAGTATGGACAATGTAAGTAAAGGATTCAGTGAGGTATATGGTATGTTCTTACAAGCTAAAGGGTTTCCATTCTGTTTAATAGAGCACTACTTGCATCCCTGCACTACAATGAAAACCGTCATTGAATGCAGGCTCAAACGCTGTAAGGACAGAAGCACTTCATCATCCACTAACCAAAGTTTAAAAAGGGAGGGTACATTGTTCAACCAGTACCTAAGGATCCAACTTATGGTAAGTATCATATCACCATGGCATCCCCCTCCTGTCCTTTATTATAATTGTGTGACTGTTGGGCTACTCTGCCCGTGCAGTGGTAACAATACTGCTTGTAGTGTCACTGACCAAGGGTTGGGATACAGCCTGGTATCTGAAGGTTTTCCCGGTTGGTGGATGATTGATGATGTCATGGACTGCTCCCCTCCTCCGGGGAAGGTGTGTGTGGTGCACTGTGGTGTTACTTGCTTTGGGCCATATCATGGGCAAGGCCCCTGGAATTCTGCGGTTCTGCGGTTGAGGAATTTGCCGCAGAATTTGCATCATGCCGCAGAATATATATAGTGCCGTAGAATTCATTGTTTTTGGTGAATTTTCATGTAAATATACTGTTTTTCCATAGTGTCAGGCTTTCTTTCCCACCTCCTTTATCCTGAAGCCCCTCCTCTATGCTCAGCATATGATGTCATCAATGACATCACATCATATTTAGCCAATGACAGGACTGCATTCTGCCAGAGAAATGAATAAATCATGCCGAAGAAATCAGAAAATGCTGCCGCTGAAGTCAAGGAGCCCTGCCGAAGAAATCAGAAAATTCTGCTGCAGAACACCAGGGGCCCTGATCATGGGTCCAGTGACCAACACTGGCCTCAATGTGTGTGGTTGGCGAGGGGAGATGATGGACGTGCAGTGCGTGGAAGCATGCATGGCACAGAACATGAGGTAATTGCATGCATGCCTTGTGGGGACCAGCCCAGGGAAAAGACACAATTCTCTGGTGCTTATGAAACCCTACCCTATCAGCGATACACAGGACAAAGTCGGGCTGAACACCACTAGTCTGGTACTCAAGTTGTGCCACGGTGGTTGGGCCAAGTACCCATTGTAATGTGTCCTGTGAGAGGAAACAGACAAGGATGTTGAGTACAGGTACTGCGTACGGTGTGTTACTGCTGGGACATATGCATCAGGGGAACCATAGGCCAAGCCCCAACTTCCACCATGCACTGCAGTATGATAAGCACCATGAAACTGTAGTCATCATATCTGCAGTGTGGTTTGTGTCCACATGTGTCCCCTCAACACATGCTTTTCACACACACAGTGTTTTCCGTGGGTCCATGATGTAGCCAATAGCACTGGTAGTATAACACCATCCTGTCATCTGGTTGTCTTGCAGTCTTCTAGCCTGTCATTGCTGTTACCTTCATTATGCCGTACCTGTTATGTATCCATTATTTGTTTACAAGCTGTGCTTCAGCCTGATGGTGATAGTATGGTGATGCTGATGTCCCCAAGACTGGTCACTGCATGTCCCTGCACAGTGTTCATGTAACTTTCCTTAAACACTTCTCAGCCTGTCATTCTGTTTTTAGGGTGCATGACACTGAAGTAATAAGTATTGTGTTGCTTGACGGACAGGTAAATGGCAAACAACAAAACACACATATTGTTTGCATGCATCAATAATGTCATAGGTATTGCTTTTATGCAGTACACAAAACAAAATGTTATATACACTCACTGGTTGATTGGTGGAGGGATACAGACACTGCACACTGTGGCAATGTGTCAGGTCCACAATACATATCAATAGTGGCATAAGGTGTACTTCCTGAATCAGACACAGATCATGTGTTAACTGTACACAGTATGGGATGAATAAGTGGCAACACTCCCCTGCCCCCCCCTCCCGCAGCTGAAGTTACACTGTGTATTCAGATATGGCTGGTGCCCAGTGAAAGACGTATGCTGGCATTCCCTTGTTGTGGCACAGAGAAGACAACTAAAATGGTGTCAATTGGAAGTCCAACGTGGATGTCTCCCCTGTGTCTCTGGTATCAGCACTGTTGACTCTGTGGGGGGTCACTGGCAGTGTTCGCAGCAAACTGCTGCTTTCAGACCTGGGAGTGCACAAGTGTGGCCCTTCTGGGACTGTATGCAACCTAACCCATGTGGTGTGGGTCACAAAAAGCCAGTGCATGGATGTACAATGGCAAGAGGTTATAAAAGTCTGTGGACTGGAACTGTAATACACTACTACAGGAGTTGTCAATCATACTTGAAGAAACACATCCCTCACTAAAGCCGTCCCACCAGTACCTGCAGCAACATCCATCATTCTGCAATGTAAATGTTACCTTATTAGCGCAAGACTCGACAACATGATTGGTACAAGGTACACAAAAGTAATCTTCACAAATACATGGACACTTGCAAATGTGGAAACCAAAGTTTTGTCCTGTGTTGCTAGGACCACATACCTCTATTGGCAAGGACCGGTGCCCGTTGTTGTGCATGAAAATGCCTGACAGAGTCACTGCCCCTGGTGACATTGATCAAATGCTTGTACACAGCCCACCTAGCCCTGGTACTGGTCAAGTGGCATAAGGATTCAGATTGAGTCCGCAGTGATTGTTACTGTAGGTGTATGACTGAGCATCCCACTGAATGCTATTAACTCATGGGGAGGGACAGAGAGCTGTCCCATCACTTCATGTCATGGTGGTGGGAAGATGGTTGGTGTGCCCACTCATCAGTGTCATGCATCATTGCCACATCCTCTGTGTGGGCTCCAACACGTGGCAACATGCCACATAATTGTGGGGATACAATAATGGCAACCTTTGGTTTGTTTGAAGGACCCCATACCACACCTACTCCATGTATGGTCAATGGTTTCTGCAAGGGCACATCAGCACTGTCCACGCACACAGTAGTCGTACTACACCTCACATGTTACTCAAACAGCCACATGGCCATGACATGGTGAGACAGTGAAATCTGCATTCACATTGGGAACTGGTGGTGGATGTTGGTGTGCAGCTACTGCACGTACACCACCAGTGCAGTTCCCCGGTGTATCATGGTAAAGTTGTGACACCACACCACTCCAGCACAAACAGTAGGCCTTTACAAAGTCTCACTATTACAGCACTGTAAGAGACACAGTCACTGATGCCATACATAAACAAAATGTACATATTCACTGTCATGACCTATGGAATTTCGCATTGTCTGTTTTCCTGTCACTTTTGAGAGTATGTTGCTGAGTTAATGGATGCTGTACTTGACATTTGTCTGGGAGTGATCCAGGATGACGGTTCCACTTCTGTTTTGGACAGCACACTGGAACCACTTACTTTGCACTTCGTTTGAGCATCCAGACAAGCCGACAGCAATTCAAGGGCACATGTCTTGATTTGCAGCCTGTGGCACCTGGCACAATGGTGACACTGTTGAGTGAACAACAATTGCAAGATGTAGCAATGTGGCACCCATGTGTCATTGTTTTGCTGATAAAACATGTCACCGCCATTGGACCTACCCACATGTCAAGGACCATATAACACTGTGGACATGACCATATCTTTGTAAAGTGCTGTTATTTCATGACAATGTACTGTCATCACAAAGTGATCACAGGAAAGTAATGTCATCTGCAGTGAAAATAGTTATCTACAGAGTGTTTTCATGACCCAGTGGACACTATCAAGTTTCTTAGACTGATAGTAATCTTCTGGAAAATATAACATACCTACTGTATTATGATAGTGGTACTGCAGACAGTCTGAAAAGCATATTTCTATACTGAACTTGCTGTCTGCTGAACGACTTCAACTGAAAAGGTAATTTTGCATAAAATTAGACCTTGTACGGTTCTTAAGTCAACAACCAGTCATTTTGTACTGAGGTAGGTTCTAAAACTTCTGGTAAGGCATTCCACACCTAGCTTCCTGACAAGTCTGTGTGCTTTGCACTACATAATGTGGATTAACAATGCTGTCCTTGTGATGTTGTCAATGGACCTGATTTATGCTAAGCTGTCATACTCATCAACAGTGCACAACAAGCATGTCAAGGTGACAGCTATGCAAGGTTTGTAGGTAGGCATAATGAATGTACCCATTGAAGTAGTATGTGTTTGTGGTTACTGTCTGAAAAACAATTGGGCAATTTTCTCACCGCTGTGATTTTTCAGTGGAAAATTTCAGTAAGCTTACACCACTGGTTGGATTCAGTAACTGATTCTGCATTCTTTATGACATAGGTATGTGTACAACCTGATCAAGAATTACAAAGCCAGGCCCCCTTGCATGGTTCACCAGCTACCTCTCTGCCAGAACTCAGTGTGTAAAAATCAATAGCACCCTATCTGACACACCACCTGTCCACTCTGGGGTTCCCCAGGGCTCCATTTTAGGCCCTCTCCTCTTCAGTATCTACCTCAACTCCCTCCCCTTGGTCTGCCCAAGTAAGATCCTCCTCTACCCGGATGATGCTGTGCTCTTCACCTCTGACCCCAACCCCAACACACTCCAGGCCACCCTACAACAAGCTTTTGACAGAGCTGAGCATTGGTTCACATCACAAAGGCTAGTTCTGAACCTAAGAAAGACCAAAGCTATGCTTTTCTTGCAGGCCACAGCAAAGCCAGTGGTGCCCCTCTAGTGATGCTGCCTAGCACACTAAACCCCATTGAGCAGGTTTCCTCTTACAAGTTTCTGGGCATTACCTTTGATTCGGCACTCTTCTTCCATTCCCATACCAATGCCTTTTCTGCTGCCACCAATGTAAGGATTGGACTGTTATACCGCCATAGGGACTGCCTACCACAAGAGGCCCTTACATTGGCAATCACCTCTTCTGTCCTGTCACTAATCGACTGTGGGCTGCCCATCTATGCTGCAGCCAACAACACTGCCCTTGCAAGAATCCAGCTCTCTGTAAACAATGCCTGCAGGCTAATGCTGGGAGCCCCTAGGTGCACCTATACATGCCTGCTGTACTCCACCACCAACTTCCTCAACCTTGAAGAAAGACTCCGCTTCCAAACCTGCCTTCTTGTAAAAAAGACCCTGCTAGGGCTCTCCCCCTTGGGTCGCCACCTCCCTGCAGCATGCCTCCCCCTCAGTCTCCATCCACAGCACTGTCAAAACCTCTCTTATTGTCCCCAGGGTAAGGACCTCTATGGCCCAGAGATCCTTTTGCTATTGGGCTACCTGCTGGTTCAATTCCCTCCCAGCCAACATAGCTGACTCTACTAAGCTTGGTCCTTTCAAGGCCTCCCTCAAAAGCCATCTGATAAGCACTCGCTGCTGCAACTGCGCTTAATCCCCCACCTGCCCCTTACCCTCACCCCTGGGCTGGGTCTTCCCTGTTTACTTTTGCTGTATATACCTGGGGTCTTAGGCAATATCTGCTGACTAATGTAATAAAATATTTCTGGTTGCTTCCTGACGTGGTACTTGTGTACCTATATTATGACTACTGTGATCTACCTATTACCAAGTGTGTGCCACCAGTGAATGCCTATAAAACTGGTTGCTTTTTTAATCTAAGCGTCACGTACTGTACTGTTTTATTCACTGTGATGTATAGCTCTCTTGACGAGGTGCCTTTGTAAATGAGTCTTTGACTCAAAGGTCTGTAAACCAATGATCTAATAAATAAATAAATAAAATAAGTAAACAAAGGAGAGTGTAACTGGGTTAAGAATGGCGACATACGGGGTACCGCAATTTCTCAAAAGGGGCAGATCTTATATGTGATGAACAAAATGCAGAACTGTCAAACAACAGCGATGATGCTATTCAAAAGAAAGAGCTGCCAGCTCAATAAATAAATAGCTAAAGTCCAATACTAGGACATGAAACAAACTTGCTTTTTATTGTCAAAAGACAAGCTAAAAGACAACATTGCTCAGGTACTGGACGTGATGGTTCAAAGCCCATACACCGTGTAAGTCAATGTTTCATCTTGATAAAGCGTCAAGTGCACACGTGAAACATTGACAAGTGCATTGAGGGGTTCTATCATTGTGTGGCACCTTGACAAATTTCCATTTTAGCTTTTGTCATAATAATAAAAAGCTAGTTGGTATTGTGTCCTATAGTTGGGCTTTGTCTTTATGTTCCGTATGCTGTATGCTGCTTCTTTCAAATTTGAAGTTGTTTTTTGGTGCTTGGTTCTGGATTGTGCTTTTTCCTTTGAGCCACCCCTTTTCTGTACAGTGATGATGCCATGCAAGCAGCTTTCAAAGTCTTTCTACTGTGGCTGAGCCACATGCTCCACCATTGTGCCCGTCAGTCCAGTCTACACTCAACAGCATGTGCACAACCTGCTTGTCTGGTGCAGCACAGAGCTGCACTGTCTTTTGTTACTTTTCACCTCCACAGACACAATGAAATGGTACCACCCAACCAACTGTTTCTGTGGCAACCATACCTTGTTACACACAAACCTGCTTTAAACTACCAAGTGCATCTGCCAGGGCACATTGCATGTCTGGTTTGCTGTCTCTAACATGATGGAAACAAGGACTGCATGCCTTTTCCTTTTTCCCCTAAATATCTCATCTTTTGCCATGCAGGGTTGCTGTGCAGCTTCAACCCCTGATCTCACTCCCTTTAGTTGGCATGTAGTTCTAGCCATGGGTACCCCACCACCACCATACAAGTCAACACCCATCAACTAACACTCCTATGCGCTGTCATCATTCATTGCTTCTCCCTCAGCCAACATGCTATGTCACCTCTAAGGTGAAGGGACATCAACAATGCTGGCACTGAGCGGTGTTGGACAATTTCTGGGCATGCCACATTCCTTTCTGCTTGCTACTCATAGCACCACGGTAGTTGTCCATCAAGACAACAAGGACAATTTTCAACTCTCTACTGTTCTGGTTCTCATAAGACAGTGTCATGACTTAACAAGTGTCCTTCTGGAACACTGTCTACCTATACCAGTAGTCACTGGTGGATCACATCGTATGCTGAGCATTGCTGTAAACTCTCCTCCCATGATTACTACATCTCATCAGTACTCCTGTGGCATGAACCCACCTCTGACTGTAAGTTTATGTTCAGGTCACCAGTTCTGTGTTATGCATGACAATTTTGTGACTTTAGCCCTAGGTGGGTGTGGTGTTACCTGTTATTACAACAACTGAAGACCAATTCCAGAACAGGAATCCACATGTTGCCTACCTCTGTTCTGTTGGGAAAACATATGGGAATGCAGCTGTTGCAGCTGCGTATGACACACATGCTGCTACTCTGTCTGATTTCCTGTTGGAGCATGACACACACACACAGTATTGCTCCACCGCATTCCCAAAAGTTATGTTCTTGGATGATAAGGCCCATTACTACAGATCACCTGTGATTGGAGAGCTGGACACTGTTGTCCAACACAACACCAACCTCAGCACATGAAGCCCACGGCACTGTACATAGGAGTGAGGCAGTCATTTTACTTCAATGCTCACACATTTGTATCCCTCCTAGGCACCACAGCATAGAACTAACTCGCATCCTTCCCTTCACAGTTTCAACTCTGAAGTACTGTTCTATTTTTTTCAGGTTAGTATTAACAGTTGGTTATTGCCTGCCTGTTTAGTTTGTCACCTGAAACTGTTTGGTAAACAGTGTACTTGTTGTCTTTAGCTATCTGATCTACGATACATTATTTTGAAAATCTGCTGATCTGTATAGTACCTGTTGTCACCTTTGTAACTCATTCCTGTTGACAGTTCTGAAATCAGTAAGTAACCCTCCCCAAAAAAACCTTCGATGTGATTGCATTGTCCTTGTCTGTTACCTTGGTGACTATAGTAAGAGTTGATAAGCATGCATTGGTTTGAATCTTTTGAAAATAAAGACATAAACACAGTTGCTTTCTTGAAACTGAAACCAAGGAAGTGTTTATTTTATTGAACAAACATCCATGATCATGGTTCAGTAACACAAAAAAGAGGGACAGAGTTCGAACCACAGAGTACATGTATCAGAGCAGTATCAGTGAAACATCAATACGTGTAAGAAAACTATTTCTACAAACCTGGGGAATGACATTATGAAGCAGTACAGTTCAACAAGGTTTGTGTGTCACACTAGCACTAATATGTGGTCACATATGAGGCTTTAAATGTCTAGGTAATGGAAACCGCAGTACTCTGCAGAAGACAAGTTAGATCAAATCCAGGACACAACACAGGATGGGATGGGGACACGCACATGAAGCCCCGATTAGCCCCAATGCCATCACACAAATTGATGATAGTCTGTATATCGATAGTGCCTGTCAAAGAAAAGAAACATTAAACATGGAATTAGTGACATATGAAACTGCAAGTAATCTGTGAGAGCAATTTTTTTTATACCAGTAACTGGCAGACAGTGTGTGTTGTGCTACTACTCAAAAATCTAGTCCACTGTCAAAGTGACTGGCATTCCACAGCACAGACCTAAAGGATCATCCACCAACTATGGAGAGGGTGTGGAATAAGTAGAGTTTTGCTATGGTTTCCAAAGCAATGATATCATATATGATGACTTACACCACTGATTATGATCTGAAACAGGATGACATTTATGGAACCTCCTGGTGTAATTACTCAGTCACACTGATAATACTAGTGGTGTTACAGTGCAGTGGAACCCTGTCCATGGAATTCAGTGAGGTCCATGGGGAACAGCCACTGACATGGAGGGAGTGCACCACAGCTGGACAGCATTGCAGCACTACTGACACTATGGCACTTTTTAACACACCAAGCTCTAAATCTATAATTGGATGACCTTGGTGTGCAACAGAAACACATCCAACATTGTGTTTCTCTAAGCAACTGAGAAGCAAATAATTGTGGTACCACTATTAACATGCATGGGGAACACATTATGGCCACAGTAGGACCATGTCACAACTTGCACACTGCTGTCAACAGTATCCATAAATGGAGGTAAAATTCAAGGACATGTCATGATGACATACCCAATGCCGCACTTTTCACCCTTTCCCCACCCTTCATACATTCCTTCCCCCCCCTTCCCTCTCCCTATGACTCTGGCACTTCTTATCTGTTGTCTATTTTCTCTGACAAATGCCACTGGCTTCCTTGTTACAATGCTACCCTTGAATTGTATTAATCTGTACTCTGTTTGCAATGTCCACATTGTTGTAATGTCTGTCTTGATGTTCCCCATAATTTGTATTTCTCTGATGTGGAACCTTTGTAAAAGAGCCAAGGCTCAAATGTATTTGTAATCCTAGACTTGATAAATAAAAAAATAAATAAAATTCCACAGCGAGACCATCACATGGAGTGGTATATGCATCCATATACTGTTGGCAGAATCATAGCAAAAGCATACTGCAAACAACACACTTTGTTCCTGAGACCAGTACAGTATCCAGATACTTTGGTACATTTGTGATTACTGTGCAAAACAGTGATATTCACTACAATGAAGAAACCACCACCATCATTGTCACCATCATCTGTCTTTGACTATTATTTCACAACATCATAAGGCATTTGAGAAATGGTGAGTGTATTTCAGGGATGCAACTTTGATTGTGACATAGTTAGTCACTGTCAAAATATGCAGTGTTGGGCACCATCACTTGCCAGAGTGACCAAGTGGATAACCACCACTAAGGAATGTCCAGCATTTCAACCGGTCACAGTGGGTACACAGATAATTGCCCATGCAAACAATCATTGAACAGGGACCTGATTGAGTCTCTTGACAACTGATCAATTGTACAACTATGGTGGACACAGAGAACACCATATCCCAGAGTTTGTAGTGTGCAAAAACCATGGTTGCCATCGCAACGGGGGTTTCAGCTGTAGTTCAAAACTCAAAACTGCACATTGGGCCCTATGCATGATGCTTACATGCTGAGACTACAGGGCATGTAGGCATCGCTACTCATGAATGCCACAGAGTGGGGGACAAGCTGCATTCAGAAATGGGGTGCAATTCAGGAACACGCTGGATCCCACAACCGCACGGTCAGCTATGGGTGGTTGGAATTACTGGGTTGTGCCACCATTAAGTGACATTCGATAAGGTGTGTAGTGCTGCTGGCATGAGAACAGAAAAGAGTGCAGGTTATGGCAAGGGGGACCCTGCCATAACACCTCTATGCGCCTCATGCACACAGTCTGCTGCCACGACCAGGCAGACAGCAGCCATCCCTCACCAACAGAACTACTGCACCTGTCCACACTGGCTGCCCAGTGCCACATAGCCATGCCCCAGCTCTGTGATTGCAGACCTCCACCAAAGCACATAGGTGTACCTGCCCCATGAATGCAAACCTCCACCAATACACATAGGGTCACCGTCACCATGAATACAGGAGCCCCACCCCAACACACATATGGGTACCAGCTCAATAAATGCAGACCATCCCCAACACACATGGGGGCACCAGCCCCATGACTGCAGGCACCCCCAACCTCCCCAGTCACCCTTGCCCCGTGTTCATATCTGTGCACACATGGCTCACCCTTACAGTACCATTCTTGCAGCCACCAACACCACATTACAGCCCCTCTTGCTCATCATTGGTGTTCAGTGGCCACCCCACCCACATGGCACCAACACCCCCTGCCCTGTACCTACCCGTTGGTGCCATGGCTCAGAACAGCCAGCGGCTCACCCATCCCCACACCTCCTTGTCCGACACCCGTTCCACAGATACTGAGTGCACACTGCCTATATATAGCAGTGTACTACCAGCATCACTGGGAGGGCCAGCGACCGAGGATGTGTAAGGAGGGATGTGCTGCTGGCCATACCGAGCCGCGGCCCAGACAGGATTGTATGGGGGTGTGTGGGTTGTTGGTCCCGTGGGGGTGGAAATGGGTGGCCCTGGCTAACACTGTGTCTGCAGGGGTGACGTATCAGTGGTCGGTGTGAAGTAGACCAAGTTAACAGTCTGTGTGTGTGTATGTGTGGTGGGACCTGTACAACACCGAGATCAGGGCTGCCATGTTATGGGTGGTGGGTGGGTGTGAGTGACATTACTGTGGTCGGGGATGGTACGTGTTTGGTGTGGGGATTCATAGGTATATATGGGGGTGGGGTGGTATTGTTATGGTGAGGGGCTTGCATGCACATATCAGGGGCAGGGCTGCTGTGTGTATATATGTGTGTGTGTGTGTGTGTGTTGCACTGAATAACAAGGGGATGGGGCATAGTCATGAGCGGGGGGTACTGCGGTCATGAGGTAGTGCCCCACTGTCTGTGGAGGAGAGAGGGTTCTGCATTGCTGGGGATTGGTGTCTGATGTGTGTGGGGGCAGTGTGGAGTCATCGTGGACCAGGGTGGGTGCTTTGCTGTGGGGGAAGAGGGGAAGGAACAGCTGTGCACCAGGCCGTGTGTGATGCCACATGTCCAGATTTTGGCCTGGAGAGTTGCAACACTGACGGGGACTGTCTGCACTTACCGTGGGTGCCTGAATGTGATGCATATACCAGGTCCCATACCTGCATGCACAGGGTATCCAGTCTGGGAAACAGGATGGATGTTTGATTGCCTGCCCGCCTTAGTAAGCTCCACTGTCCTTGTATGCCCTGCACATACCCACATGTCGGGGGCGGGCCGCAGACCAGTAGTGGCAGTTTAACCATACTGGCCTGTGCACACCTGTGCACAACAGTGGAGTTATATGGGTGGTGTACTTTCTGCATGTTCATCAATAGGCACCATTTGGTGGGGGGGTGGGGAACTATCACAGGGAGGGCTGTGGTTAACATATAGGATTAAAGAAGGGAAAGTAATACACTTGTGGGTTTAGGGACAGATGTATCTGAACAGTGCAGCTTTCAAGGAACTGCATCTGCATTACGGAGCTCAGAGGGGCAGCATTGTGCATCGGACAAAGGAGCAATCAACCACCTCAGTTACGCAGGCTGACCCCTGTCATTGACCGAATGTTGTAAGTCACACCCCTTGCACCACAACACCACAGTTGACAAACACTGGAGTTTACATTGTATACGATGCCATGCCACTGACTCGAATCCCAGTCACAGTGGAGTAGTGTGACACCCATGCTGTCCCGTTCTTAACCACCCCACCTGAAACTGTATCCAATCCAGTTACACCCACCCAACGGATGTTCCTACCATCTGTCAATACCTGTACTGATGAGCTGCACTCCCTACCCCTAGGACATCCCTGTCCTGTATTGTTGGGAGGACGTGATCAACCATGGTAGGGTCTTACTTACATATGGTGAGGGTCTGGTACGATTGCCTGACTCCCAAATACCTAACGCACATTTACCCGTATCTGAGTTCCCGACTGGTACTCTTGTCCGACTATCAGTTTACCGTGTACTCAGTTTCCCAACTAGATGTCCCACAATATAGAAAGAGAGAGAGAGAGAGAGAGACAAGCACCTTGCACTTACTTTAACAGGACTAGATGTCCCACACTATCAGAGTGCTCACAATATTGCACTATCAGAGTGCTCATTGCAGAAAACGGAGTTTCCCAACTAGATTTCCTACAGTACAGAAAGAGAGCAGGCACATTGCACTTGCTTTAACAGGACTAGGAAAATGAAGAAGGCAGAGAAACGATTATCAGTACAGGCTTTAAAGGTTAAAATCTTTTTAATGAAAAAAATGTATACATCACCATTTTTCCCATTCTGTAGAAGTTTCCTGACTCGAACTTGACACTCTATTCATGAAGATAATGAGCAAGACCTGTTTTACACTGTTGCAAGAAAGCTGTGTTCATAAATTAACAACTTTCCTACAGAAGCATATTTCAGACCGCTATGTGCTGTGTCCAATCTACGATAAAAACAGCCTTTATTGTTGAATTGTTAAAACGATACTACCACAATTTTATTTATTTATTTACTTCAGTTTGGGATTAAATACCTTTGAGCCATAGGCTCGTTTACAAATGTTCCAGGTCAGACATCGTACAAGACAGATAAGACAGGCAACAGGAATAATACATTGGTAATATAGATTCAAGTAAAAAAGCAACAATGAATTTGTAATTGGTAGAGTAGCACTGGTTACTTCATAGATTAAATTAACTGTGATGAAGATTATAATTTTAGGTTCCCAGACAGCTTAGAAATTTGCAAGGAGATTTCAGAGTTGTTCCATCTAGAATGGAAGTAGTATATGCCCGCAGGCTGGAATAGGCAGCAACAGCGTTGAGAGAGCGGGCAGGGGGGGTTCAAGAGCCCGAGCAACAGTGGGGGAGCTGCAGCCAGAGTGGGGCTAGGGATTGGAGTGAGAGTAGCAGCCAGGGTAGGCACTGTCAAGGGAGGTGAGGGGATCAAGATGAGGGAAGGGTTAATAGGAAGGAAAAGAAAAAGGGGGTAGAAAGCAGGACATGGAAAGTGGGGAGATGAAACAGGGGTGGAGGCGGTGTGGAGTAGAGGAGTGATAAGGGAGGGGGTAGGGTAGTATGTGAGGAATTGGGGAAACATGGGGAAGAAAGAGAAGAGAGAGGAAAGAAAGGCAATGAAATACAGGGGGATGAGTAGGGAGGCAGAGGAGTGGGAGGAGACGTATGTGGGGGTGGGGAAGGGGGTAAAGTGGGAAAAGAGAAGGTAAGTGAAGAGCCAGAGCTAGTCAATTGGGGTGGGGCAGGAGAGTGTGGTGACAGAGATACTAAGGTGTAAGGTTTCAGAAACTGAAGAGCGCTGAGAACAGGTCAGGGTGCGCAGGGGTACTCACACATATATGATATGGTTAGGTGTGAACAGAGACCAGCTTTGAATTTTCCTATTTTATTGCATTCAAGGAGGTCAGAGGGTAGGTCGTTTATCCACTTGGGACCCCTGAAGGACAGGGGACCTTTGAGCTATTGAGGTACGCTTGAAGGGTAGCAGGAGTATGCCCCTGGAGGTCCTCCTTGCATTGATTGATGGTTGGTCTTTTCTAAATAGACACGAGGTGGAATTAGGAGCAAACCCAAACTAAGGTTTTCTTTCCTACAAGGCAACTCTGGTATTGGGCTCTGAGGTGGAGGGGTAGCCAACCAGTTGCTTCATAGAGGTCACAGGTATGAATCAAGTGATCTGCACCCAGGGCCAGCCTACACGCTTTGTTGAGGAGGGTTCTTACCCTTTTCAGGATGGTGTCCATGGCTGCACTGTAAATTGCAAGACCATAGTCAATGGAGGATACCACAGAACTGTACATGACAAGTTTTAGCACCTCAGGGGGCATATATTGACAGTGTTTATACAGAACACCTAGTTTTGCATTAGTTAATTTGACTAGCTTGTCAATGTTTGTTGAGAAAGAAAGGGGAGCTATCCAAGTGTATACCAAGATATTTGAAGGCATCGACCTGTTCCAGTGAGTCCACTTTGGAGCTCTGAATCTGAAGTTTCCCAGGGTTCTTCCTCCTCTGCGGCAGAGATAAGTGCATGCTCTTGGTTTTCTTGTAGTTGAGCAACAGTTTGTTATCACAGAACCATTTCTCACGTCTGTGGAAGTTAGCTTTGTGTTCGTGGGTAATGGCGGGTAGGTTTGACCCACTTACAGTATGACTGCATCATCCGCATAAAGCACGATATGTGCTTGGCAGACTGTTGGCAGTTGGTTGATGAATAAGCTAAACAGAAGTTGTCCCAGAATAGACCCTTGTGGGACTCCAAGAGTCACATCCGTGGGTTCTGATAGTATGCCACTAACTTTGACTTGCTGTATCCTGCCAGATAGGTAGCTTTTGAACCATGCAACTGTATCCAAGAACAAGCCCATTGAGTGAGGGTTTTGCAGGAGGAGTTGATGGTTGACTGTGTTGAATGCCTTTGTGAGGTCTATGCAGATAGACCCCACTGCTAAACCATCATCAAATGCCTCGTATATCTGGGTGGTATAGTCGATCAAGGTGGTTATGGTGGAGTGATGTTTCAGGAACCCTTGTTGTTTTATACAGAGTAGGTTGTGCCGCATTAAGTACTCAGTAAGCTGGTCTGAGACCACTCGTTCCAATGCCTTGGACTTGGGGGGGGGATTGAGATGGGCCTGTAGTTGGTTAGGTATGTAGCATCACCTGATTTGAGGACAGGGGTGACAACTGCCTTCTTCCACTTATCTGGGAACTCTCTTGGCTTTAGTAAGGCATTGAAAACTTTGGTAAGGGGATCCACCAGCTCGTTGATGGTGAGTGTCACCAACTTCATTTCTACAATATCACTCCCTTGTCTAGTCTTATTTAGGACAGCTTTAACATATTTAATAGTATCCTGTCCGTTCATCTTTCTGAAGTAGAAAGGGGGGCATTGGCCTGGAGTACGAGCGGCGGGACGTTAGAGTGGGGTGGGTTGAGAGTGGAATAGGACAGGTATTTCTTGGAAAGAACAGAACTTAGGTCAGAGAAGGCTTGGTTAAAGGTGTTAGCAATGTCTGCAGGCTTCTGTTCAATAGAACAATCAGAGCACCATGTTATGGGTGATGCCACGGACACAGTCCTTTGCAGAGCAATGCTCTTTGTCACGGATTATGTTTCCAATTTTCTCTTCCCACAAAGCATATTTT